>CM024756.1:62219374-62516424 GCA_014218235.1 Colocasia esculenta
CCAATGAATCAAGTTTGAGTCTTAATGAGGCTATTTTTGTCTATATTCTATTTTTAGACTTATCCTATAGTTGGAGTCGACTATATGAATTCTATTTGCAAAAGATTTCAATCAAATATTATATTCATGTTTAAACCCAAGAGACCATTCATCTCTAAAAACATCGTGTCATCTCATTTTACACCTACCCCCAGCCCTTCTACACTATTTATATTAATAAATCTCAGATATATGACAAGAACTAGAAACCAATTAAAAATTATTATTATTACATGTATAATAATAGAAATAAGTAGCAAACATGACAACTTAGAAGGGGAGGTTGAATAGATTTGTCACTCGATGACCAAAATAAACAAGTTCAATTAAGCAATATGAAAACAGTAAGCAGAGTAGGAACCTGTCAACCGAATCAATTTACAAGTTGACCTATCAGTTCACAGAACAGATGTAGAGTGATTTGAACTGAAACTTTCACATAGACAATTCAAGATACGTTTGATCTCAATTTGGCACAAGCTCAATGATGTGTGTGCAATTTTGATAGAGTGTGTGTGAAGCGGTCTTAAGCAATCATCTAACTGTTCGAATCACACAACTTGTGTATCTTACGTTCACCATCCACACATAGACCTTACTTATAAGCAAGTTCAAAAGACTTATAACATACACACAATGTACTCAGATAAATTGAGCCTATACTATCTCACATTAGTGCAGTTAGGAACACACACACAAGGAAATAATAGAGTATAAAGATAGATGATGATAGGCTCAAAGTAAATCTAAATGGAGCTCAGAAGCTTGGTGATTGTCTGATCTTGATACAATCTGATGAAGCTTGGCAAAGTTCTCTTATGCAATCACCCTTCAATGGACCTCCATCTTCACACCGGAAGAACACTTCGTAGAGCGCCGCCACAGAGAGCACACTTGCCGCCAAAATTTCTCCAATAACTCCTAGATGGGACACCTCGATTCTTTAAAAAGCCTTGAAACTTTCTACACACATTATCACGTGTCTAAAAATCCGTGTGTACGAGGTAGACACGTCCCTTCATAAGAGATCCACATGTGTACAAGTTCAAGGAGCCACTTTATAAGTGATTCACATGTCAATCACATGACTGGTTGAACTTTTGTCAACCTGATCAATGTCTATCGACCTGCCACAACTTCGACTGGCATCTGACACTTTGACTAATGTTCATAAAAAGTTTGATTGGTGCTTCAAACTTCGACTTATCTTGATGTTTCTGTCGACTTGATCAATATTTTGTCGATCTGCCACAACTTCGACTGATAATACTTAGACTGGCATCTGACACTTTAAGTAATGTTGATAAAAAGTTCGATCGGTGCTTCAAACTTCAACTTATGTTGGAAGTTAAACTTCTGTCGACCTTGAGTTGTAGTCTGTCGACATGATCAATGACTGTTGACTTGCCACAACTTCGACTGGCATCTGACACTTTGATTGATGTTCATAAAAAATTTGATTGGTGTTTCAAACTTCGACTTATGTTGGAAGTTTTTGTCGACCTTGACTTGTAGTCTGTCGACCTGATCAATGTTTGTCGACCTGCCACAACTTCGATTGATAATACTTTGAACTGGCATCTGACACTTTGACTGATGTTCAAAAAAGTTCGATTGGTGCTTCAAACTTCGACTTATGTTGAAAGTTTCTGTCGACCTTGATTTATAGTCTGTCGAGCTGATCAATGTCTGTCATCATGATCAATGTCTGTCGACCTATCACAACTTTAACTGATAATACTTCGACTTGCATTTGACACTTTGACTGATGTTCATAAAAATTCGACTTGTGCTTCAAACTTTGACTTATGTTGAAAGTTTATGTTGACCTTGACTTGTAATTTGTCAACTTCCATCTTCGACTTGATGACTTTAAACTTCTATTGATGCAGTAATGACCATCTGTCGACCTTATTCATGTGTCTATCGACATCAGTTGCATAGAAGTCGACTGCATCAATTACTTACCGTTATTGATTAACATCTTTGTCGACCTGTAAGCAAGACATGTTGACAGACTCAATTGAAATAGTAGAACTTCTAACAAATTTGACTAGTATGTCAACCTAAACCAAGATTAGATTGAACCTACCACTTATTTTACTAACATTTTAAAGACCAAATGTTCTAGAAATAAAGACAAGTAATCTAAGTAACAAAACATTGGCTCACGGGGACATCATCAAAAACATTATACACAACATAATTATATACACCATCTTTTTTAAAAATATAGTTCCGAAACTGCCATGAATATTATTAGTCATTTCTTAATATGTAAAAAATGTTCCTTAGAATTGTTAAAATATAGTGGCTAGCTAAATGGGAGGGGATAAAACTATTAAAATATAGAGACTAGATTTTAAAATTACTTATTTTTTCCTCAAAAACTATTAATAGTACATCTTAGTTTTTAAAGAAAAAAGACAATCTTCACTGTTCTCGTTCCATCCCCGTCGGTGGCTTCTCTTTATCATCGCAACGGCAACAGCGACTTTGCCTTTTTTTTCTTCTCTTTATAACGACAGTAGAAGCCCTAACATTAACTAATAGCGCGGAGGGTTTAAAAAACAAAGTTCTCATACACTAAAATTCTATAATAACAAAATTGTTTCGGTTAATGGAATGAAGAGTAATGAACACGGCAACTATGAATTTTCATTTTATAAAGGAAAATTATATATATACCACTAAAATTTTTCTATATTAAAAATATATCTTCAAATCTGATTATTAAATTATATATCACTCAAATCGAAAGAAATAATCGATTATATCTATATAGTTAATTTGTCATTAGAATCTGAAGAATATTTCATCTTGACATGAATAGATCGTCAAAATAAAGATAAAATATAAAAATATCTCTAAGAAAGAATATATATATATATATATAGAGAGAGAGAGAGATGTAGTAACCTAGAAAATTCATTAATTAAAAAATATAAAATTTAAAAAATTATCAAATAATAAATCAAACTAGTTAAAAATATATACGTTCTATTATTTCATGTATAAAACTCATATAAAAATTTCATAAAAAGTAGTTATACTTTAAATTTATATAATGATATATCAAGAAATTTAGGCATAGAAAAATCATTTAGACTAAGTTTAAGAATTTATGTGACTTATTATCGTAATTAAGGAATAATCGGAGAACCTATTATTTTATGAGCCAAAGTGGATTTAAATTAAAATAATAATGGATAGACATTAAATAATATGGGTTGATAGCCCATTATGATACTTGGACCAATAGACAATCTTGGCCCATGAATAAATTCTCTAATAAAAGGATAATTAAAAATCCATTAGCAAAATAAGTACATGGGTTGTACAATTAGCTCACATGAATTATTGGGCCAAGAGTAAGAGCTCAAATGATGAAGGTTAGAAATATTGACATAATAGTATTAAATCAAATTAAAATAAGAAATTAATTGAATAGTGTGATAAATGGATTTAAATTAGAATAAAGGGTAAATAATTAGAATTAAATCAATACCCATTAAGCTAAATTAATAATGGGTTTTACTAATGCTCTTAACATGAATGGTTGGGCCCAAATATGAAGAGCCCATCATGGATGGAATGTAATTTAGCCTAAATTCGGAGTTAATTATTAAATAAATTAAAAATGGGTAAGATAATGACTAAACTACCTTATAAATATCTCTACAAGAGTCCTAAACCTACCCAAACCCTCTACTCACGAAATTAAACCTCTTCCCCATCTTATTAGGTAGATAATGGCAAGGAATTATGGGATAATTACTAATTTTTGGAGTTGAGGAGAAGAGAGGAGTTTTAGGTGTTATGGACTCTATTAGCCATTAAAACTCTCCAATTTTGGCCCTATCAACCTTTAGACTGCAGTTGGAGCTCTGGAGGCCGAAGAGGAGCTCTGGACGAGGAGAGCAAGGGGAGAAGGCTTGAATCAAAGGGGGGGTCTCTTAATTTCGTCCCCAACTAGGGTTTTTTTTACTACAAGCAAAGGTAGGCAATCTCTCAAGCTTAATCATGTAAAAATTACCCTAGCAGTCTTCATGATTCTCTTCAAAAACTCTCTCGTTTTGCTCTTTTTCGTTCTTCCATGAGGGAGAATTAATGTCCAAACTTCTGTTAACATGTCGTGCCCGAACCATCATGTTTGTGTTCAATCCTCGTTTGTACATGACCCCATGTCCTGAATTAATTCTCATAAATACTACATGATCCTAGCTTTCAAACGCCCCTATTTTCCCTAATTTTCATCATGTGTTTGTTGCCAATTAAATCGTTTTGTCATGACGGCGCATGTTTAGATCACCAAAATGTAACATTATTAAAGCATGCACAAACTTGTTCCATTTCTTAATTACTCATGTTTGTTGATAGATCTATGAGTCTACTTTCATTTAAAACTAGTTTCATAATTTTTGGATCATTGTGCGATTTTATATAGATTTTTAAAGAGCTCGGTATCATGCTTTGGTAGGAAGGGCCAAAACCCAAAAAGGGAAAATCCCCTTTTCTGGGTCGGCCCGCACCTCTGAAGTCGCGACGGCCCGACCCGTCGCGACCTCAGAGGGGTCGCGGTCGGCCAGACCATCGCGACCTGAACGTGACGGCCCGCGTCGTCGCGTTCTTACCCCCGAACTGAGCCAGGCCGGCCGGTTCGGTTGTTGCGCCAGTGCGCCCCGTCGCGACAGGCACTTCCATCGCGTTCTCTCGCTGTCACGCCCAGACCCCCCGTCCCGTCTTGATCGCGACCGGCACCCCCGTCGAGTTTCCAAATTTCTGCCATAACTGTTAATTGCGCTCATGTTCCTATTGTTTATGCTATTTAACCCCTTTTTTAGCCATGATTAAACCTTGTTATAATTATTTCGACCTGAAAATTAATAATGGGCAATAAATATACAATTTAATTAATTAAAGGCCATGTGCACGATTATTCATGCTCTCATGATTTCTTACACTTGCACACACTTAACCATCATGATTGCTATTTGACCCTATTAAATTACGCAATAATGTATCTGGTAATTTAGCAAAATAAATTACTAAATTTCCTATTTTAATTACACTTGTCTTCGTTTTCCTCGTGCATTTTATATACCGTTACCGTTTCCCTCGGCCTTCGAGCACTCAAGGCACGACGAACCAGTTTCTACACACTTTCTCTTGGCATGGACCACCTCTCCATCGGGAATACTCTCAACTGGGCCAAGAACTCCTTGTCAAGACCTCCATAAGTCTTCTTGGCTTTGGCACACGTCCATTGTCAACGAGCTGGTTGTACCCTTAAATCCCGTTACACTCTTAGGGATCAGTACGATCCAAACGGCCTTATAGGGTGTTTGGTTGCACTTTTTTCTCTCTTTTTTCTCTTAAATTAAAAAAGAAGGAGGACGGATGTATTGACACGTTTGGTAAACCGTTTTTTATTTTAAGAAGAAAATTTACTCCATGTAAATCTCCCTCAAAATAAAAACCAGGATGGAGCAGTTTTTTAAAAAAAACCAGGCACTCACCTCCTCTCCCAACTGCCCCCCATCGTCCCCCTCCCCCCCCTCCCTGCGCTCCTACGGAACCCCCCTCCCCCCACCTGCACAGCCCCCTCCTGCGCACCCCCTCCTCCCCCCCCCCCTACTGCGCAACCCCTCCTCCCCTTCCCCCCTTGCACAGCAACCCTGCGCTGCTCCCTCCTCCCCCTCCCCGCAGCCCGCTCCTCCCCCCCCCCCCCCCCCCCTCCCTGCAGAACCCCCCCCCCCAACCTGTGCAGCCCCCTCCTCCCCTTCCCCCACTTGCACAGCCCCCCCCCCCCCCCCCCCAGCGCTGCCCCCTCCTCCCCCCCCCCCAACTTGCGCAGCCCCCTCCACCCCTCCTGCGCAACCCCCTCCTCCCCTTCCCCCTTTGCACAGCCCCCTCCTCCCCCCCCCCCCCCCCCCCCGCTGCCCCCTCCTGTAGAACACCCCCCCCCCACCTGCGTACCCCCCCTCCTCCCCCTCCCCCTCCCCACAGCCCCCTCCTTCCTCCAGAAACCGCTGCCCCCACCCCCTCCTCCCCCTCCCCGCAGCCCCCTCCTTCCCCCAGAAACCGCTGCCCCCACCTCCCCCCCCCACCCCACCCCACCCCACCCCCCCCATTATCTTCTCTACCAAACACATCCAAACAATTTTTAATATTTTTAATATTTTTACCAAACACATAACGTTAAATTTTCATAGTTTTAAATTTAAAGTTAAAATTGACACAACATGATTTTTTAGATAAAAATATTTTTTTAAAAAAAAGTGTTCCCAAACACCCTATTAGTGAGTTCTCTCTTATCTTCTGATCACACCAGGCCATCTACCCAGTGCCCAAGGCACGCTAGTGGGCGGTGGTGACTTCTTCTACTAGACTGCCCGTACCCAACCTAGTGCCGTGCAACTGTTACTATCGTGGTTTAACGTTGTTTTACTATTATACCCCTATCTCATCTACTATCCTTGTACTCTCATCTATTCACGTTCACTCTACTGTCTCGTCTATTCATCTAGTACTCTCTTGAGACTCTTGAGCTGTTGAGGCTTCTATTGCTTGTACTATACATGACTGTCTAGTGCCATAATATGGGTCATGTGACCCTACTGACTCAAATGCATACTGTGCAGGGCACGGAGAGTGTCCGAGGGGCTCCAATCTAGTCCTGGGGGTAGAGAGCCACCCGAAAATACCTGTAGGGGCTATTGACGGTGTTCTGCATTGCATCGGTTCTGACTAACTGTTCTAAATTGGCTAGACAACTGACTGTTATACTATTAGTCTGAGGAGTTCAGACGTACAGTGCTATTACTGTGCTAGCACTGACTGTTATTGAACGGCTACTGTCCTAGAGTGACTACTGTCGTATTCTACTAGTGCACCGTTGTGCAACCATACACGCTATCTCGTTACACGCTATCTCGTTATACGTTATCTTGTCATATCTTGTTACACGTTATCACGTTATGTGGTCAATTCCCTTTCATCCTAGTTTTGCAATACTCTTGTGGAATGTATTATCGTTCACTTGTCATCTTGTGCTATTACTCTCTTGACTATACTTGATCATTCTCTCTCGTTAACCTGCTTTACAAGACATTAATCACTTTAAGCATGTTTGTTTACACAAGATATTAAGTCCTACCGAGCGTTATCGCTCACCCTTCGTTATTTTTATTGTGTTTTCAGGTAAGTCGGGTGATGACCTTACGCACATCAACGGGAATGGACTGGAGTGATGAGCGACCTGGAGTTATAGTGATGGAATGATCTTAGTATCATAGAGTCTAGTTAGATAATTGCTTAGTTATCTTTTTCAATGTAATTAAGTCATTGAGCCCTATGTTTTGGATCTGAATTAGTGGATGTAATAGTTTAGATGAATTATCAATAAAATGAAGAGTTTATTACAATTATTGTTCCTTAGATGCTCTGATATTTGCGACTGTATGCGCAGTTTACGTTACCATACACGTTGGTCGTGCCTCCCCGATTTATTCCGCTGCTAAATTGGCAGGGCATGACAGTTGGTATCAGAGCCTAGGATGTCCTTATTAGAATATTTTAAGTCTAAGATGTTCTAGGTGAACCCCTGACACGTGTCTAAGTCAACCACCATACTTATGTGAGGATTGGGTAGAACCATGGTTAAGATCTAAATACACTTATAAAAATATACGTATCAACTTAGTAATACCTTAGCACCCAAAGTCTAAAAAGAAATAAATTAAATGTTATTGCTCGCAGGAGATTAGTGGTGATGGCTGGCGAGCGTGCACAAATGCGAGACTTGCAAAGGACCGTACATGGGTTAACTCAAGCCATAACAATGTGATTCAAGCAGGAGCAAGAAATGGACATGAGACTTATACGGGAACTTTCAATGAATGAATCCCCATAGGTTTAATGGAACTCTGGATCCCGATGAAGCCTAAATTGGGTGAAGGCAATGGAACGAATCTTTAGAGTTATGCAATGTTCAGAGCAAGAGAAGTCCTTCTGGCAACCTTCTAATTGGACTGCATGCTAGAGTTTGGTGGGAAGCTGCGAGTCAACAATTACCCGACATCGACATAGAGTGGGATAAATTTTTAGAACTCTTCAACACCAAATATTTTTCTGAGAGAATTCGTGAGAAGAAGGCAAATGAATTTACAGAGTTAAAACAACGAATGATGTCTGTAGCACAATATGAAGCACAATTTGAAAGACTAGCACAGTATGCACCACATTTGGTGAGTACGGAAAGAGATGAAGGCAAAGAGATTCTTAGAAAGGTTGAGACCTGTATTCTGAGAAAAGTTGGCTCTGCTAGACGTTGTAGTATATTCATACATGGTATTGAGAGCTCAAATAGTAGAGGACACCATGAGACTTCTTGAAAAGATCCATAAGAGAAGGCGTTGAAAAGAGAACGTGCTAACCATTCCAATGGTAATAAAAGGAAGAAATACAGAAGATAACAAGAGGATGAAAGGGAAGTGAAGCGGAAGGAATTATGTAAATTTTGTAAAAAGCCAGGGCATCAGATTGATAACTACTGGAAGAAATTGGGCAGATGCTTATGTTGTGGAAGTCAACAACATCGAGTCATCAACTGTCCAATAAAGAAGAACCAAACTCCACGCCAAGGACGATTACAAGCCCTTGTGGATATAAATCATGCCAATCAAAGGGGACAATGTACCATCACTAAACCCTTAGTTTGAAGTTCATATTATTTTCTAGATAGCAAAGCCCTAAGTGGGGGAGATGATGGAATGAAATATTCAGAATAAATTGGAAGTCATATCATATCATATGAATTTGGGGACCAAATTCTTTTTAAGTGGGGGAAGATGTAGTACCCCTGAAAATTCATTAATTAGAAAATATAGGAAAATTAAAATTTTTATCAAATAATAAATCAAACTAGTTAAAAATATATATGTGCTATTATTTCATGTATAAAACCTCATATACAAATTCCGTAAAAATAGTAGTTATACTTTAAATAATATTATCTAATGACCTATCAAGAAATTTGGGCATAGAAAAATCATTTAGACCAAGTTTATGAATTTATGCGACTTATTGTTGTAATTAGGAATAAGTCGGAGAACCCATTATTTTATGAGCCAAAGTGGGTTATAAATTAAAATAAATATGTGGGTAGACTTTAAATAATATGGGTTGATAGTCCATTATGATACTTGGACCAATAGACAAATCTTGGCCCATGAATAAATTCTCTAATAAACAGATAATTAAAATCTATTAAGTAAAGTAAGTACATGGGTTGTACAATTAAGCTCACATGAGTTATTGGGCCAAGAGTAAGAGCCCAAATGATGAAGGTTAGAAATATTGGCATAAATAGTATTAAATCAAATTAAAATAAGAAATTAATTGAATAAGTGTGATAAATAGATTTAAATTAGAATAAAAGGTGAATAATTAGAATTAAATCAATACCCATTAAGCTAAATTAATAATGGGTTTTACTAATGGTCCTAACATGAATGGTTGGGCCCAAATATGAAGAGCCCATCATGGGATGGGAGGTAATTTAGCCTAAATTCGGAGTTAATTATTAAATAAATTAAAAAGGGGTAAGATAATGACTAAACTAGCTTATAAATATCTCTACAAGAGTCCTAAACCTACCCAAACCCTCTACCCACGAAATTAAACCTCTTCCCCATCTTATTAGGTAGATAATGGCAAGGAAATTAGGGGATAATTACTAATTGTCGGAGTTGGAGGAGAAGAGAGGAGTTTAGGTGTTATGGACTCTATTAGCCATTAAAACTCTCCAATTTCGGCCCTATTGTAGACGCGAGATTTGGCCCATCTCCCGCAAGGCTCTTTTGGCCCATTAAGCCTCGTTTGACCATTTGTTGACTTGCCTCGGATACCATGTAGACGACAGCATCGATGGCTGTCGACTACTGGTTGGCGGCAAGCCCCCTGGACGTTGACCCATCCTGACGTCCACATCCCTGGACGCCTGCATGCGGTGGCGGTAGGATCGCTTGACGTCAATATGGTTTACCTGGTCTGCGCAACTGCCCCGAGAATATAGCCCACTAGCGCCTTTCTCTCGCCCGTGCACCGTATGGGACCATTCCCAACGGGCATATGGGCCACCTTGGCACTCCCTTGACCCAGTAAAAATCCCATGTGGCCTCTCCCCATTGGTTGGAGCCTTTAGACTTGGATTGCCATGTGTACAAGTGTGTTTCTTCACACTTGAGCATCCAAGGCAGCTGAGCTCGAGCCCACTGTCTATATAACTCCCCCCTGAGCCCTCTAAGCAAAGGAGAGAGAGGCTGGACGTCCACATGATGCCCCTTTGAAGAAGGAGAGAGAAAGTTGCACCCAAGCGACATCAAGTTTTCTTCCTCTTCTTCTCACGAGTTGGGACATCCAGGAGGCTTCTTCCCGAGCTGGAGGTGCCCTACAAGGAGCTACATCGCTTGCAAACGAGGATCTTCACCTCCTTCCCTCTCTCTTCTCTTACTCTCTCTTTAGTTCATTTGCATGTTGCACACACTTTCCCACTCACCCTAGGCACGTAGGTCCTCTCCCTACACACCTAGAAAGGGGTTTCCAACCAAAAACGGAGGGAAGAAGGGTGGTCATAGCATTTGGCCACCCCTCTTCTCAAGTCCGCAACGGGTACGGGACTCACCTTTTGGGCTGTCTTCTCACGTTTTGAACATTTGCTACTCTTCATTAGTCTTATAGAGTTTCTTTTTTGTGGCAGGAACAACACACAGAAGACCGCGGAGCTCTTCTCCTTTGGCCGGCCGAAGGAGGAGAAGTTGAGGCACTGTCTCCATCCGCTACGCGAGGCGACCATTCCGGCGCGACCACATCACTCCTTGGGCACATGTAAGGCCCTGGCGATCACATACTCCCATCCATTTTGCTTGTTTTCCTCGTTCTCCTTCTAGTTAACTCAGTCAACCGGAGGGTCAACGAGGTCAACCGGTGACCTCTTCATCGCCAACGAGAGTCCGGCGGCATCCGCGAGCACCCTGGAGGTCCGGAGATCGGCCGGGGACGGCGTGGAAACGAACCGTCCACAGCTCTCTTCTGGCGATCACGGTGGGACAGCTGCTGCCACTGTGGTCTCACTGCAACCAGGTAGACAGCAAGCGATCTTGTCGTCTACCCAGGTAAACGTCCATTGTTCCTGCCGTTTACTTCCTGTTAGCGTCCACGTCTGTTGTCGTTTATTGTTGTTAGCGTCAGTCGATATTGTCGTCTACTGTTTCTGATGAACTGTGCGTCCACCACCTTGACGTTGATTTTCACAGAAGCATGCTTTTTCACTGTTTTTTTATTGTTTTGTTGTGATTTTCTTTTCTGTTTGCTTACTGTCTGTTACTGACGGTCCTCAGTCACTGGGGGGTCACTTTTCTCACCTCTTCTAGCCTCCCCTCACATTCTAGGATCACCCTTCTTCGGATTACAACCTTTTACTCGGGGATTCCCTCTCAGGTAAATCGGGTTGATTCCGAAGAAAACTCTGTAAGTCCCTACATTCCGTGGTTTCCCTCACGGTACAGGGCAGGAGAACCTTTTACCCTCCCTCTTAGCTTGCCTATTTACCCGGTTTGAGTTAGAACTGAGTGAACGGCCTTTAAGTCAAGTCAAGTTAAACACACAACTTCGATCTTTAAAAAGTTTGGGGACGTTATTTGATAACGTTGTTTGGTAGAAATCTACATTTCTCACTTAAAACAGTGTAATCACTTCAACTTAAACCTTTCTAAAATCCGTAGGTTGTGTGCTAATGGACACTTGGTTGAACTCATTGAACATGACTGATAATCCAACGTTTGAATATGAAGAAAACGTTCATGAGTTTGTCAGGATGGTTGACACTAACAACCACCCCAAGAGTCCGTCCATTCTTCTTCCTCCTCTCAGGCTGACTTTGAAGGGAGTGTGAGCCTGAGAGTTAACCCCACTTATGCTCAGGACACCCAAGAGGATCCTGAATTCTCAAAACTCCTTTCACGTTACTCGCCCGAGGACATCATCTCAATGCTCTCAAAGCATACTGTCTGGGCGGCAGCCTCTCCTTCCTCTCCATCCCCTTCCCCTTCCAAGCTTCCTCATCTAGGCCCGTTCCTAGACCTCCAACCCTTTCACGGGCTCATGTCCCCTTCTCCACCCCAATTCCCTCCACTCCTCTACCTACTCCTGTCCCAACTCCTTCCTTCTCCTATCCACCCTATGCTCAGCCTACACCCCCCATTCAATCCGAATTGTTCCCCGTTCGGAGGTGGAGGGACTCGTGAGGAAGCTTCTCGCTGAATCACTGTCCCTTTCAAAACCTCATTCCCTCCAAAATTACTGCAAGCTCCCTAATGCCTACTTTCCTCCAGGTTCAAGGCCCCGAAGTACCGCAAGTACGACGGGACCTCTGATCCCCAGTTTCATCTTGCTGGATTCACTATGGATTCCCACCGATGGATGTACGATCGGGTTCTTTTAGTTCACCTCTTCCAACAATCGTTAGAAGGGGAAGCTTTGAGGTGGTTCACCTCCTTACCCACATCGGATCTTGTTAATTTTGACATAGTCTCCGAGCGATTCATCTCCCACTTTTCATACATGGCCACCCAAGTCCCTACACTTCCTGACTTGGTGGCAGAAAGGATGAAGCCGGACGAAGACTTTGTCACGTTCGCCAATCGGTGGAGATCCATGGCGTCCAGGGCAGACATACCCATTACGGAGTCCCAAGCCATCACCATGTTGGTTACCAACACCACCCCCGCTCTCCGTTCTATCTTGATGTTGAGTGAGTTCCCCTCATTCACACATCTTTACAACCGAGCCAGGGTTGTTCAAAGCCAAATTAAGGACTCCTCTCTGCCACATTTCTTCGAAGGGAAGCCCAAGGGACGTAAGGCTCCCGCGGCACCTACCACCGAGGGGGTGACCGTCAATGAGTCCGTCAATGCTTGCAGTCAGCCGTTGAGGCCTCCGAACAAGCCCTCCAATCCTTCATCCACTCCTTCCAACCCTCATCAGTTCCCATCTCACCCCTCCAAGCCTTACTCTGCAGTTCCCCCTCCTTCTGGATACACCCGACCTGGCCCTAAAAGGTCGCATTATCCTCCTCTCCCTGAGACTCTCGAGGACGTATTCTTCGCCCTCATGTCCTGCGATGCAATTCAACTCCCCCCACAAAGGGAGAACACCAATCCGAGGTTGGACACCTCCAAATATTGCCCATACCATAGGGCCCATGGTCATTTCATCAACAATTGCTTTACCTTTCGTGACTGGGTCTATGACATGAATGACCAATGTAGAATCAACTGGGATGACGTCAAGGTGGCCATAGCCAAGTCTAGGTACACCAAAAAAGACCTTGGCATTTTCAGTAACCCTCTCCCCAATCACCAAACCAACAATCCCTCAACATCCAGAGCCTAAGAGAATGTGCATACCATGATACACCTAGGGCCCCGGGTTGTGAGGAGAGAGCAACAGTGGGGGGTAGAAGGTTTCGAGGAATGGTACCCATGTCCCATTGCAGAGTCTCAGGAGCCCTCTACATCAGTAGACGCCATTCTAGAGGAGAGACCTTTAGTGCTCATCCGACCTCCTCAGGATGCCTACCCTACCATCCTCACTCCCCCTGCCTGTGAGTCATCTACCAGACCCCTCCAGCTTATCCTCCCTAAGTCTCAGGAGGCCGTTCATGTCACGCTTAGGAATCGAATCGTTCCTCCACCTCCGCGGCCCTCCCAAGATGAGGAGGATAATGGTCCTCCACCTCCGGCCGGCACCGAATATGATATTCTGCAGCATCTGGATAAGACACCCGCAAGGGTGTCCATTTTAGAATTGATTCGGAGGTCGCCATCACATCAATCCACCCTCCTCCAGTTCCTCCAAAAGATCATGGTCAATGATGACCTCCCTCCTAGTGGGGTCACCAACGCCATTCTATCCCTCACCCAAGGACCCTCAATATCTTTTTCGGACAAGGATCTTGCCACCCCCGAGTGTCGTTCGCTTCCTCTCTGTCTCACCATCAACCTCAATGGGGTTTCGGTGGACTCCACTCTTATCGACACCGGGGCATCTATTAATGTCTGTCCGATGAAGACCCTTAAGCAGTTGGGTTTAGGGGAGGAGAATTTGGAGAAGAGCTGCTCCACCATCGCTGCCTATGACAACTCCAAAAGGGTTGCCAAAGGCAAGATTGCTCTTAAGTTAGGAATCGGGCCCGTCACCATGTCCACTGAATTTCTAGTTCTTGATGTCGATCCGGCCTACAAGGCCATCCTCGGTCGTCCCTGGCTAGAGCAAACTCTAGGGGTCCCTTCCACCGCCCACCAATGCTTCAAATTCCCTTTCAATGGGTGGGTTATCAAAATCAAGAGCATTCCCACTTGGAGACCCTTAATTCTATCACTTCGGAGCAGATGCCACACCTCTTCATTCCTGATAAGGGGAAGAAACCAGTTATGTCAATCTTTGACTTCCCTTACCCTGTGACCTTAGCCAACCTCCCCAGCCTGCTGAAGAACCCCATGTCCCCTGTCTTCCGGGAAAGGGTTGGGAAGTAATGGCTAACATCGGCTATGTTCATGGCCGAGGTCTAGGTAGGAACGAACAGGGTCCACCCGTAGTATGCAAACAAGAAGGTTGTTAGATAGGGCCGGCTTAGGCTTTCATCCTGATCCCGTTCATCTGGATCCTTTCATTCCCTATCAGCCTCTTACTTGGACCCTGAGTGATCACTTCGTTCGGGTCCTCTCCAACCGGGAACTCGGGAACCGGTGATAGAGGAGCTATCTGACTCCGAGAGTGAAGAGGAGAATGAGGAAACTGCCCAAGTTGAAGAAGTCTGCGATGACTTCGGCCTTCTCTCTCTCTTTGGTTCGGATATCCCCTCTTCACCTCCACCACCTTCTTCATCATCTCTATCCTCCTCACAATCTCCCTTGACCGCTTCCTCTTTTCCTCTTTCTCCCCCTGTCTTTTCTCCATCCCTCATCTGGCCAGTCGAGGCTACCTTGAGTCAGCAACTCATGGTTCTTGGCCTTGACTCCAAAAAAAAAAAACGCCAATTTTAAAAATTGGAAATCCGAGGTCTCCATTGAGCACCCTTCCTCTCTGGAACCTCTTCCGCTCGACCAGGGGCCGACGCTTTCCGGCCTAAATTCCTCTTCCTCTTGCCCCTCTAGGGGCACTTCCCCTGTACATAGTTTTGTACATAGCAGTCCTATAAATAGTGGTCTAGATTCTAGTTTAGAGTCGGGTCTAGAGTCTAGTCTAAGGTCCGGTCTAGGAGTAGAAGAGTCTAGATCCTCTCAGCCATATGTGCGCAAGGAGAAGGGTAGGCAAGTCCCTGCCCATTTTGTCATGGCCTTGGCTGAGAGGTGTGCTAAGTTAAGTCAAGTCCCAGAGTTTCTTGAGGATCCTGCCCTCGTCGAGTCTGACTTTGAGGAAGGTGACTCTGTAGATGACGGTTTAGGAGTTTATTTGTTAGATTTTGATGAGGAGGGTGAGTCGGGAGATCCTGGGTTAGGAGAAGAGGACCCAGTAAGCTCCTATGTGGATGGCACAAAGAGGTTCGACGAGCCCACTAAAGAGGTCAACCTTGGCACTGAAGAATCCCCGAAGATAGTTTTGATTAGTGCCAACTTGAGTGTTGAAGAAGAAGAAGCTCTGGTAGCCATTCTCAAAGAATTCTCCGACGGATTTGCTTGGTCTTATGAGGACATGTCGGGACTCGATACCTCTTTGGTCGAGCACCAGTTGGTCCTAAAAGCCGACGCGAAGGCCGTCAAGAAAAGTTGAGAAGGCTACATCCTAAGCTTGCACTCAAGATCAAAGAGGAGGTTGACAAGTTGCACAAAGTCAAATTTATTAGGATTGTGCTATATCCACAGTGGGTAGCTAATATTGTCCCTGTAATGAAGAAGGACGGTAAGGTTAGAATCTGTATAGATTTCCGTGACCTTAATCGTGCTTGCCCAAAGGATGATTTCCCTCTCCTACACATAGATGTCCTAGTGGACAATACTGCCGGCTTCGAGTTGTTGTCATTTATGGATGGTTTCTCTGGGTACAACCAGATTCGTTTGGCGGAGGAAGACCAGGAGAAAACTTCATTTACAACGCCCTGGGGAACTTATTGTTATGTCGTCATGCCCTTCGGATTAAAGAATGCGGGAGCAACCTATCAAAGGGCCATGATGGCGATTTTTCATGACATGATGCATGTGCACATGGAGGTCTATGTAGACGATGTCTTGGTTAAGTCAAAGACTCGACATGGCCATGCTGAGGTCCTCCGGGCAGTTCTCCAAAGGTCTAGAGAGCACAATCTTAAGATGAACCCCAAGAAGTGCGTCTTTGGTGTCTCTTCGGGGAAATTGCTTGGGTTCATAGTAAGTAAACGGGGAATTGAGATTGATCCTAACAAGGCCAAAGCAATAATTGACATGCCTCCTCCTAGGAATATCAGAGAAGTTAGAGGGCTAATTGGCAGACTCCAGTTTATTAGGAGATTCATCTCTCAGCATTCAATCCGCTGTAAGCCCTTCTATGAGATGCTTAGAGGGGAAGCTAAATTTGATTGGAATGATAAGTGTCAGAAGGCCTTTGATGAATTGAAGAGTTATCTGTTCAATCCCCCTGTTCTCGCTCCTCCGGTCCCGGGTCGACCTTTACTGCTCTATGTGTCAACCACTGAAGACTCAACTGGAGCAGTTTTGGCCCAATACGACGACGAGAAGAAGGAGAGAGCGGTGTACTACCTATCCAAGTTGTTCAATGAAGCTGAAAAGAAGTACACCGCCATGGAAAGAACGTGTGCGGCCGTCGTCTGGGTTGCCCAGAAGTTGAAGCACTATTTCCTAGCTCATGAAGTGAAACTTCTGGCGCGTATGGACCCTATTCGGTACTTGCTTGAGAAGCCTGTCCTGACTGACCGGTTGATGAGGTGGCAAAGTTTCCTCAATCAATTTGATATCACCTACGTCAACCAGAAGTCTATCAAGGGGCACGCTATTACTGAGCATTTGGCCCACCACCCCTTACCTTCATACTCTCCCGTTGATGAAAGCTTTCCCGATGAAGAGTTAGGAGCCATTATCGATGGTGAACCTTCGTGGGTGCTTTACTTCGACGGGGCTCTTAATTCTAAAGGGTGTGGGATAGGGGCAGTTCTCCTCTCACTGGAAGGGGTAGTCATTCCGCACGCCTACCAATTAACCTTCCGAGCCACGAACAATGTGGCCGAGTACGAGGCGCTCTTAGTTGGGCTGAAATTAGCTTTATTGCTCGGAGTCAAGGTGTTAAGGATAATTGGAGATTCGCAGTTAATACTCCGTCAATCCCTTAGTAAGTACTAGACTCGGGATCCTAAGTTGAAACCATACCAAGAGTTGGTAGGCAGAGTAGTCTGGCAGTTTAGGAAGCTCACTTTAGTTCACACTCCTAGGGCCCAAAATATCCTAGCAGATTCACTCGCTTCCCTCGCATCTTCCATTCCCATTCCTTTGGGAAAATCTTCTGAAACCGTCTCTGTCCAGAGGTTAAGAGTCCCTTCCCATGTCGATCCGTGGTTCTCTCAGCTCGTGCGTCCTTCTCCATCCCTTCGGGTCCATGCGCTTTCCAAAGAGCCAGAAATTGACCTTGAAGATGGCCATCCCTGGTATTTTGACATCGAAAACTTTCTCAAAGATGGGTCCTTCCCTGATTATGCCACCTCTGCTGATAGACGGGCAATTCGTCGCATCTCGAGCGTTACAAGATCATAGGTGGCATTCTGTACAAAAAGTCTCTCAGCGGGGTCTATCTCCGTTGCCTTGATGAATTCGAATCTCAAGATGTTGTTGAAGCCGCTCACTCTAGTGAATGTGGTGGCCATGTTAATGGTAGAGCAATTGCTCAGAAATTGCTAAGACATTATTATTGGCCCACCATGGAAGAGGACTGTCGTCACTTTGTCCGTCACTGTGCTAAATGCCAATTGCACGGTGACAAAATTCATGCTCCTTCCTCTTCTCTTCACCCTCTCATCGCACCATGGCCTTTCGCCATGTGGGCATTCGACGTGGTCGGTCCGCTCGCAGACAGAACCGGAGAAATCCGTAAGAAGTCCTTCATTCTGACCGCCACGGAATACTTCACGAAGTGGGCTGAAGCAGAAGCGTTCATAGAGGTCAAAGCTTCAACAGTCGTCAAGTTCATCAAGCGCAACATCCTTGCAAGATTCGGCGTGCCTCAGGACATCGTCACCGACAACGGACCGCAATTCACTTCACAGGAGCTTCGCGACATGTGTGGTAAATATGGCATTAACTTGCATCATTCATCACCATATTATCCACAAGGTAATGGACAAGCTGAAGCTACTAATAAAACTCTTATTAAAATCATAAAGAAAACATGCAAATCTCACAACAATGCTGACTGGCCAGATCGCTTGGTTGAAGCTCTTTGGGCTTATCGCACCTCGGTCCGAACTCCCACGGGGCAAACTCCCTATGCCTTGACGTACGGATCAGATGCGATACTCCCATATGAGATCTTCCTCCCTTCACTTAGAGTTCAATTGGATTCCGAACTTGACCCCGGTCAACGTCGGGAGGCTTTACTAGCACAACTTGAACTCTTGGATGAAAGGCGGATGATAGCGGCTGACCATGCTCAAGTCTATCGTCAGAGAATTGCACGTTTTTATGCCAAGAGAGTTCTTGAGAGAAAATTCGAAGTAGGTGAATTGGTCTTAAAGCGCAAAATCATAAAGGCACCAGGTCCCAGAGCAAATTGCAAGAAAATTGGGAGGGTCCATTCGTTGTCAAAGAAGCATACTCAGGGAACGCTTATAGGTTGGTAGATGCTGAAGGAGTCGAGTTGACACACCCTTGGAATGCAGTCTACCTCAAGAAATTCTACCCTTAGTCAGTCAGTCTGTTGTTCATCACTTGTCGATGGTGTGGGTTTAAGTCTCTACTTCACCATTGGGTTATTAATGTGGTCGGACTTTCACACACCACACGATGTTGGAGTACTACCCCTAACTGGAAAATCACAAACACACTCGGGCGATCTCATCCGGTCAATGTGTTTCCCCTATTCTTTTCCCACTCGGTCGTGTCTGGAAATGGAACAAATTACGAGTAGGGGACCACCCACTCTCATCTTAAGGACAAGGTCACCATAAAACAGGGGCAACTAATAAAAGTAAGGGGCAAAATGTCAAATCAAGCCTCAAAGGGGGAAAAGAAAAGCCAAAAGGTCAAAAAAGGGTAGCAAAAAGTACGTACCCGAAAAAAAGCTGACCAACTCAAAGAGGTGGTAAAAAGTACGTGCCTCCACCCCAGAAAATCAAAAAATCAGAAGTAAAATAAAAATGAAAAATCCTCCTGAAAACAATGGTTGACCAAGTCTGTTTAATATGAGATGTCGGTTCGGAAACAAAAAGTAGTTTGAACCAAAGCCCTACATGACTTCCTACACATTTCTTCCCATTGGCAATTTGATTGTATAAGATCCTCCGTAGTGAAAAATATCAAGAAGGCTAGGGACAATTTCCAACATCAAAGAATTCATGCACGTCCCTCCTTACTCTTGGCCTCTGTGGTTAAGTAGATCGTGTAGACCCTATACCACAACATGTGATGAATATGTGTCTTAGAGTCCAAAAATCCAAAAAAATACAAAAATGCAAAAACAACAAAAAGAGAGTCTTTTGATGTATATATTTCACGTTGTACATATTTTCTCCCGTATTGTCTCCCTTATTTTCAAAAGGCCAAAAAAATTAGAAAATCAAAAATCCCAAAAAAATTAGTGGTACTATGTACATACACTAACATTTTGCTCATTTTCAAAAAAAAAATGCATGTGCATATTTCCCTTCGGTTATTTTATTACATTCCTATCTTTGATTAGACATTAGCCCATCGACCAGATCTCAAGAAAGGTACATCTTTTAGGCAAGGGGCTAAAACAGATCTACACTAATCTTTTTCCTTTAAGTGTTGTGGATGTAGGAACCAAAGCACAAAGAACAAGCCATTCAAGTGCACAGAATGATGAAAATCCACAAAGCCACTATAAGGGTAAAATTTGTACATATCATGACAGGGCATACCCCTGGAAGTACAATCGGAGCCCCGCTCCTCACTCCTCTCTCCCCCCCCCCCCCTCACTAATCTGCCTACGTGAGCTGCTCACCTCCTCCTCCTCCCTCTCTCGATGCCGGTCTGGGAGAGGAGGCATCGACGCCGACGACGCCTCGGGCCACTGCAATCCTCCTCGTACCACGGAGGGATCCCCCAGGGACACAATGTCGTCGAGGGAGGCGAACGCCGATCCGGTCCTCGCGGGCGTCTCCTGCTGGGCCTACCGCTGTTGCTCCCGGTGCTTCTTTAGCACCCGGTCTTTCAGTATCTCGTAATCTGTGGCGATCCGCGCCCGAGCTGCCTCAGCCTCTCTCTCTCTCTCCCTGGCCTCGAGAAGGCGACCCCTCATGGTAGCCCGGTCATCCCTCAGCTCCTCCATGGCAGCCGCCATGGTCCGCCGCTGCACATCAAATACAAGGGGTGTTAGTTATGTACACGTGCCAGGAAGGAGGAAATTTGGTGCCTTACCTCCGCCTCCATCTCCAACCGCAGAGTCTCCATCTGCGCCTGGAGAGTCGCCACTCCGCTCCCCTCCCGCTGCACATAAAGAGCAAGTCATGTCAAGATCAAGTCAAGTCAAAATCATAATTGAAAAGCATAATCAGCCTACTGTCTTACCTCTGCCTCAAGCTCCTGCACTCGTGCCTGCGCCCGATCCAGGGCCTCCTCCAGGCGAACTGCCAGGTCTCCTCTCGCTGGCTGGGCAGACGAGCTTGCCCCCACATCACGACTCGTGCGCACCCTCGCTAGCTCCTCCTTCTGCATTCACAGAACTTTGGTTAGTAATTCAATTTAATTCAATCTATAATCAAAGTTACGTTACTTACCAGTGTCCTAACCTCGGTGCGGAGCCTCGTCAGCTCCACCTCCTGCTCGGCCAATCGCCCCTCCAAAAGTGTACGGCCTGTGACTCCGGCATCTGCCTTTCACACTTCAAGGTTAGAATCAAATAAGGCAATCCAAACAACCAAGGCTTAAGGTTAGAAGTTTCACTTACCGCTCGCCGGTCTAGCCGGAGTCGTCCGGCGTAGCGTCTCCTATAGTACTCCAGGTAAGCTGAGCTGTCGTGGAGGTCCGTCTGCTGTGCCACCTACTCACCGCCCCCGCACCAGTAGGCGGCGGTGCTGCCATGATCCGCTCCCCAATCGCGGTCCTCAGCAAAGAACCGCCGACGCAAGTGCCCCTCTCTCCCTAGGGAAGGCACCTCGATGGCCAGCTGGTGCCAGCCCAAGGTCCGTACCATGAGCTCCAGGTACAGCACCTCGCACGTCCCGAGGCATAGTAGGAGGAGGTGGCGGTCGAAGAGCGGTCGACCCGCTGCCACCGCCGGGTGAGAAGCATCTACCTCCCCAGGTAGGGAGTCCACACCACCTACAACAGAGAACACTGGTCAGTCACACCATTTCAAAAGCAGCAATTGGAAGAGTAGAATGCAAGAGTTAGTGGAAATTCATACCTACTCATAAGGGTAGTGGTCTAGTGCAAGGCGCACGTCCTCCGCACATCGGTTTGTCACCCGCGGGTCAGGAGTCACTTCCCACCTCGCCATGAGGGGGACCAGACTCTCCTCCCTCTGTACACCGCGCCCCATGGGGAAGCGGGTGTACCCCCAAATCTTCAAGGCGACCAAAAGAATGTCAGTCAGACAATTTAATCAATTGAATTCAATGATGAGCATTAAGAGTAAATTTGCGTACCTGAAGAAAGGGGGTAAAGCCCCCGGTGCTCTGAGAACGCCGCGAACTGCTGGGGAGGAGTGAGAAGAGGTGCCCCAGCATTGCGGCGCCCCATGCATACCTGCCTGCCTGCGCCAAGTCTCGCAGCAACAGCACAAACTTGCAGTTCATCTGTGATGACTGCGTCGCAAACAAAAGGCGCCCAAAGAGATAAGCAACAAAAATCCTGACCGAGCGCTCCTCGCTCCGATCCCCCAGGTCTAGGGCTCCCCGTACCCCGGTGTAGAACTGATATAGTGTCTCCAAAGGCCCTCTTCTCCTGCCTCTCAGGCCCACCGCCTCCGACAACGATCCGAGCAGGATGCTCCAGATCGGTCTCCTCCTCCCCGCAACGAACTCTGGCCCCAATAACTCTACGATGTCATCGTAGTAGTCACTCCTCTCCTGTCCCACTACCGGCTCTCCCTGAACCGGTAGTCCTGTCAGATACGCTACATCCTCTAATGTAGGTATAATGTGCCCCCATGGCATGATGAATGCCTTGCAATCCTCCTCCCACCGCTCTCTCAACGCCTCTAGGTACGGTACGTCCACGTGGAATGGACGCACCGACAATAGATGCCCGAAACCCATCTTAGTCACCCTGGTCTACTGGGCCTCCGGCAATGCCCTGTACCACGCCCAGCACAAATCCCAAGTCACTCTACTCCTCATGCGCCTTTACCCTACAGAAAATATAGAAGAATTGACGTCAGGATCGTTTGCCGTTAATCACAAGTTGGCGGCAAGGGGGCTGCCGTTTACTCAGAGTCAGCGTCCAGGGTTGGCCGTTAAGTTCCTATGTCGGCGTCCACCTCTTGCCGTCAAGTTCACCTTAACGGCAAGGGGATGGTTGTTGACAGGAGCTTGACGTCCACCGATGTAGACGTCAAGTTCCTGTCTGAACCGACAGAACTTCCCCTGTTTTCCCCCGTTTCCACCGTTCTACAATCTCATTCACACACAGTTTTACAGGTTCAGAGCACTTACCCTGGGCCATCGGGGCATGTCCGCCTCCGTTTCGTCTCCTCCTTCTTCTCCGGCGGTCCCTTCCCCCTCTGGTTCACTCCCGTCACCGGCGCCAACCGTCGGTGGTCCGGCCTCTTCCTCCTCGGCCGTCTCTCCCTCATCACCTCCTCCTCGTCCTCCGGTTGACGACGGGTGCGAAGAATTCCACGTTTCCCCCTCGTCCTCATCTAGGCGATCCAGTCGTTTTAGCACTTCGAGTTCTTTGAGAAGTTTCGGTGGGGAGAAGAAGATTGGAGGATGAAGATGCGAAGAAGTATAAAAATGAAGATGAGAGAGCAAGGGAGGGCTCTGGCGCCTGGGAAGGGAAATGGCGCCGAGAGAAGGCGGCGGTTAAAAAAAAAGGCAGTTTTCTGGTTTAACGTCAAGATCTGGCCGTTTACCTTTTCCTGGCGTCAAGCTATGGCCGCTGACGTACTCTTAACGGCCATTCTATGGACGTCAATGTCTCTTCAGTGTCAAACCTCGAAGTATGGTCAATGGCCATGTCTGGACGTTAAGTTTGAATTAGACGGCCATCCTTGTGGACGTTTACCTAATTTAGCGTCCATCGATGTGGACGCCAACCCTTCCGCACTCAGTCCTCACAGCACACTCCTTTGAACCTTTTGAGGCCATTTCATGTACACACATTCCACACATTCCACAAGTCAAGCAATTCAACACAAATGCAACCCACTTTTATTTATCTAATTTGTGTTACACTTATTCAAATCAGGAAAGTACATCATTTTGCCCTGCGGGCCATAAAAAATCACAAGAAATGGGGCAAATGGTGTCAGTAAAATCTTCATACTGCCATATGTCTTCTGGGATTTCCTGCACTGCCAGTCCCACCTTCTTGCTCACTGTGTACTTCTTCCAAGTCTTCATAGCCTTCTTCATCAACTTCTCGTTTCGTCCGGTGACTATCATATCAGTGCAACTGGATGAAGTTGGAATTCCCCGTGGAATCCCAAGCTGACAATGGCACCGATGTGGTTGGTACACCACCATCTGACCTGCTCCAATCAGCCACAAATCTCTGTCTACCCTGGTCCGAACCCGGAACTCAATAGTCCTCATGAAGAGTGGCCTCACGATGAAGTCATCCATTACCAGAAACGCCAAATGATCTCTCCAAGCATCTCTGCCTTTCAAGTGCGCTGTCACGCACTTGATCTCATTCTCTGGCTCATACCACGCCCTACTGCAGTACACCGAGCTCCGAAGGAAGACTCTGGAGGGAGTAGGTTGTACATAAGAAAAATCAAACTTCAAGTGAGCCTCCATCCATACCTGAAGTAGGAACAAGCTCTCGCATGTGCGTCCGCCTAGGCTCATCGTGGTCAGCGAACTGTACAGGTGTGCCAGCACCGCAGGGGCAAGTGACTGTCCACGCCACAACAAAGATAGGATCCCCACGTGCTCGTAGAGGATGAAATCGCCGCTCGTGGGGAAGAGGAAGACTCCAGCCAGGCAGAGTGTCAAACCCTGGGTTGCCCTCTCTCCGCCAATCTCCCTCGCATGCTGGATCAACCACCAGGCCATCGGTCTAGGAAGATCCCGTGCTTGTTTGTCATCCGCAGCACCTCCTTCTTGTCCTGCACAATGTCTGCTAAAATCTCTTCCCACGGGAGGAGAGGAGTCGCTGCATCGTATACCAAGCACCTCCTCCATCCCAGAAAAAGCTCCACCCCTCCAACAGCACGCTTGCTTCGAAGCCCTGGAACACAAAAGTATGTGTGTGTGGGTGCCATCTCTCCACCAACGCCCCCAGGGTGTCAAATCCCCACCACATGTCCTTCATGTTCTCGCCAACACCACCATAAAACTCAGGTTCCACATGCCGATGAAGTTTCTCATGTCCAGAGTGATGGCATTTACCAGGTTCAAGAGCCAAGAAAAGGCCCGTACCTGGCCTTGGCTTGGGAAGGCAGGGATTTCCTGCATGAGGGTGGGGTTCTGTAAGAACCATGTTTGGGGCGTTTTCAGCCCAAGAAGAAGTAGAAACGATCATTGCTTACCTCCTCGTTGGCCAGTTGCGTGCTCAGGTGCCCCGGAACTTCGCTCAGAACTCCAGGGTTCGCGCCTATGGATTGTCCAGTCGATGAGGAGGCCATCTTGCTGTGCTTCTTCATCTCTCAGCTCTCTAGTTCACAGCAGGAGCAGGGAGAGACGGAGGTAGGAGATGGTAGAGTCCTCATGGACTCCCATCACCTATATTTTCGGCCTGATCCGCTGTCAGGTAGACGTCCAGATCGGTGGATGTCAGTGGTAGGTTAGCAGAAACATCAATGGACATTAACCTGTTACTGGCGGCCAGCAATGTGGACGTTTACTCCTCGGTTACTTTCAATGTCTTATTTTTCATAATGGCCATCATCCTTTTATCTTGTGCTTCAAGTTGTTTTGCAGATATCTTAAGCACAAGCTGTGCTTCAAAATTCGGAACGCTCATGCAACCTTGAGCGTTACAAGTATGTCTAACATAGGACCCCACCAGAGGCGAATAACTTGGCGACCGTGAACCCAGAGTTCCCCTTCACCAAAAACCATGATGGGTTTGCGATCTCTCAGTTATTCGTATGGCCTTTAGAATTTTCCTCTGGTGCTAATTTGCATTTTAGATAGGCAACCCACACCAGCATGCATCTTCACTGCTAACATTCTCTTACTAACACCAAAAAAAAAAATGGTGATTTTCCTCGATCATCTGATTGCTCCATGGCTCCCCCAGCTCAGGTAGCCTACCGGGTCCACCCTTCATGACTATCCAAGTTGATATCGGGTCTTTGTTGCCCCCCCCCCCCCTTCTCCACTTGTCCCACCGTGCATACCACAAATAATCATTCCGCCTTATTGAGTTCATTTGAGCCTTCGCCAGTCGCGAGCTTAATTCTGGACTTCAGGCTTTCCAAGCATGTGATTCCAGTTAGAATCTTTTGATAATCCTTTGAGAGATCAACCAACTCCTTGTCTCCATGACCTCCTAAATTCGGGACCAACGTCCTGATTAGGTCAGTGAGCCCACGAGCTCCGGTTATGAGACCCTCCTGATTCAACCGTCATATTACAACTCCTTTGACTCAGACATGCCGGAAACTAGTCAAAGTCTGACACGGCCACGCCAGGGACCCTGACTTGGGTCGCAGTTGTAGTTACACGGGTAGATCACCCTTTTTCTTAGCCCTATTTGTCTCTCAGACGATACGTCATCTATTCTAGCCTGACTCTTTTGTTTGGTTTGCTAGAATTCCTATCCTCGGAGATGATCCTTCATCAAATCTCCGCGTCCTTTGTTTACCGAGACACCAACCTTTCAGTCCGCTCTGCTCCCCTGCAGACCGGACGTCTCGGAGGGGCATTTGTAGACGCGAGATTTGGCCCATCTCCCACAAGGCTCTTTTGGCCCATTAGCCTCGTTTGACCATTTGTTGACTTGCCTCGGATACCATGTAGACGGCAGCATTGATGGTCCCGACTATTGGTTGGCGGCAAGCCCCCTTGACGTTGACCCATCCTGACGTCCACATCCCTGGACGTCTGCATGCGGTTGGCGGCAGGATCTCTTGACGTCAATATGGTTTACCTGGTCTGCGCAACTGCCCCGAGATATAGCCCACTAGCGCCTTTCTCTCGCCCGTGCACCGCATGGGACCATTCCCAACGGCATATGGGCCACCTTGGCACTCCCCTTGACCCAGTAAAAATCCCATGTGGCGATCTCCCCATTGGTTGGAGCCTTTAGACTTGGATTGCCATGTGTACAAGTGTGTTTCTTCACACTTGAGCATCCAAGGCAGCTGAGCTCGAGCCCACTGTCTATATAACTCCCCCCTGAGCCCTCTAAGCAAAGGAGAGAGAGGCTGGACGTCCACATGATGCCCTTTGAAGAAGGAGAGAGAAGTTGCACCCAAGCGACATCAAGTTTTCTTCCTCTTCTTCTCACGAGTTGGGACATCCAGGAGGCTTCTTCCCGAGCTGGAGGTGCCCTACAAGGAGCTACATCGCTTGCAAACGAGGATCTTCACCTCCTTCCCTCTCTCTTCTCTTACTCTCTCTTTAGTTCATTTGCATGTTGCACACACTTTCCCACTCACCCTAGGCACGTAGGTCCTCTCCCTACACACCTAGAAAGGGTTTCCAACCAAAAACGGAGGGAAGAAGGGTGGTCATAGCATTTGGCCACCCCTCTTCTCAAGTCCGCAACGGGTACGGGACTCACCTTTTGGGCTGTCTTCTCACGTTTTGAACATTTGCTACTCTTCATTAGTCTTATAGAGTTTCTTTTTTGTGGCAGGAACAACATGCAGAAGACCGCGGAGCTCTTCTCCTTTGGTGGCCGACGACCGAAGGATAGAAGTTGAGGCACTGTCTCCATCCGCTGCGCGAGGCGACCATTCCGGCGCGACCACATCACTCCTTGGGCACAGGTAAGGCCCTGCGATCACATACTCCCATCCATTTGCTTTTTTCTCTTCGTTCTCCTCTAGTCAACTCAGTCAACTAGAGGGTCAACGAGGTCAACCTGGCGACCTCTTTCATCGCCAACGAGAGTCCGGCGGCGTCCACGAGCACCCGGGAGGTCCGGAGATCGGCCGAGGACGGCGCGGAAACGAACCGTCCACACCTATCAAGCTAGGATCTGTAGTATTTATGAGAATTAATTCAAGACGTGGGGTCATTACAAACGAGGCTTGAACACAAACATGATGGTTCGGGCACGACATTTAACAGAATTTTGGGCATTTAATTCGCCCTCATGGAAGAACAAAAAAGAGCGAAACGAGAAGGCTTTTGAAGATGATCATGAAGACTACCTAGGGTAGTTTTTACACGATTTAAGCTTGATAGATTGCCTACATTACTTGTAGTAAGAAAACCCTAGTTGGGGACGAAAATAAGAGATCCCCCCTTTGATCCATTGCCGACGAGCTGATTGTACCCTTAAATCCCTTACACTCTTAGGGATCAGTACGTTCCAAACGGCATTAGTGAGTTCTCTCTTTCTCTTGTGATCACCCGGGCCTCTAGCCAGTGCCCACGGCACGGCTAGTGGCGGTGGTGACTTCTTCTACCAGGCTGCCGGTACTCGACCTGGTGCCGTGCAACTGTTACTATCATGGTTAACGTTGTTTTTACGATTATACCCCATATCTTATCTACTATCCTTGTACTCCATCTATTCACGTTCACTCTACTATCTCGTCTATTCATCTAGTACTCTCTTGAGACTCTTGAGCTGTTGAGGCTCCTATTGCTTGTACTATACATGACTGTCTAGTGCCATAATATGGGTCTGTGACCCTACTACTGACTCAAATGCATACTGTGCAGGGCACGGAGAGTGTCCGAGGGGCTCCAATCTAGTCCTGGGGCAGAGAGCCACCCGAAAATACCTCAGGGCTATTGACGGTGTTCTGCATTGCACCGGTTCTGACTAACTGTTCTACTTGGCTAGATAACTGACGTTATACTATTAGTCTGAGCATTTCGACGTACTGTGCTATTACTGTGATAAAGCACTTACGTTATTGAATGGCTACTGTCCTAGAGTGACTACTGTCGTATTCTACTAGTGCACCGTTGTGCAACCATACATGCTATCTCGTTACACGCTATCTCGTACACATTATCTTGTCATATCTTGTTACACGTTATCACGTTATGTGGTCATTCCCTTTCATCCTGTTTTGCCTACTCTTGTGGAATGTATTACGTCACATACTCTCTTCTCTCTTGACTATACTTGATCGTTCTCTCTAGTTAACCTGCTTACAAGACATTAATCACTTTAAGCATGCTTGTTTACATAGATATTAAGTCCTACTGACGTTATCGCTCACCCTTCGTTATTTTTTATTGTGTTTTCAGGTAATCAGGTGATGACCTTACGCACATCAACGGAATGGACTGGAGTGATGAGCGACCTAGAGTCATAGCGATTGAATGATCTTAGTATCATAGAGTCTAGTTAGATCTTGCTTATTACTTTTTCAATGTAATTAAGTCATTGAGCCCTATGTTTTGGCTCTGAATTAGTAGATGTAATAGTTTTAGATGAATTATCAATAAAATGAAGAGTTATTGCAATTATTGTTCCTTAGATGCTCTGATATTTGCGACTGTATGCGCAATTTACGTTACCATACATGTTGGTCGTGCCTCCCCGATTTATTCCGCTGCTAAATTGGCAGGGCATGACAAGAGATGTCCTTGTCGGCGATAGACGATGCTCTGGAAGCACCGTCAGAGATAATCAACGATGTTTCTGCAACAGAGGACCCATGGGAGATGTCATTCTCATGATTGGATTGACTTGGAGGGTACTAATTGGAAACCCATAGGCCGCCTTTTTTGACTGTCGAGGAGTCGGAGGAAAGGTCGCTCAGTGATCGAACCCCAACAAGGGTAACAACTGGAAAACGCCACCAAGTGGATGTCCGAAGGGCAGCGTTCCCACAATGTAGATCATAGCACCGAGGACATTGCCAATAGCTACCGTGAGCCACGTGTACTACTTGAAAGAAGAGTGCGGATGCCCAGAGCTTGCGGTGGAATATAGGCCACGGCGACGAGAAAGAGGTTGGCATTAAGGAGAAGAATCAAAGGGATATTGCAGCGGTCCGTGATGGAGACGACGCCTTTGACGGTGCAATTGTACGCCACGCCGGCGTACTCGAGCTCCATGGCCTTGGCCACCACCATGAGCTCTCAACCTTGGCGGCAGCAGAGCCCGCAACGTCCTAAGAGGAGACGGTGGCCGAGCGGGTCCCTCTTCAGGTAGGGGCGTTGAGGTCGAGAAGACCATGACGGTTGGCGAGAGCTGAGATGCCACAACAGTGTCTTCTCAGGTGCTTCAATGCAATCAGGCACTTTTAAAGGCCTCGTTGTGGCTCTATGTCGCCCTGGGAGGGGAGATACCAACTCCAACACTTCCGTGGAAATAGAGGGATGGTGCACGAGGAGTCGATTGAGAATCCCCCTCATCGGAGTGGATGGGTAGGGGTGCACGGGGGTTGGGGCACCCAGAGGGGTCTCCCCCTCCGATTTCGGTGAATTGGGTGATAGAGAAAATAGTTGAGAGAGAGTAACAAGTAAAAGAAATGATTATATATATATATATATAAATAGAGGGTAAATTATTCTTTTCTCCTTTTAACTCAATTGTGGTTAAGTTAAATGGACAGAATGAAACGATAGGGGTATATATGATATTTTCTTTCAATTTGATATGTATACAATCTAATAGTCAGGTTTCGAGAGTATATTACTAAATATGAAAGATTTTGGTAACAAAACATTGGCTCATAAATCAAAAGCATTATACACAACATAATATATACACCATCCTTTTAAAAATATAGTTCTGAAACTGCCATGAATATTATTAGTCATTTCTTAATATGTAAAAATGTTCCTTAGTTTGTTACATATAGCGGCTAGCTAAAGGGAGGGGATAAAGCTATTAAAATATAGTGACTAGATTTTAAAATTACTTTTTTTTCCTCAAAAATTATTAATAGTACATCTTAGTTTTTAAAGGAAAACTCACTGTTCTCACCAAGGTTTGCCGATCAGAATCGGGAGGCGAATCAGATTATTTTTATCTGATTCGATTCCCCCCGAATCGCCCGAATGATCCGATCGGATCAAATTTCATGGGTATAATATTATATTATATTATATATTATCATATATATGATATTACAATGTATAATATATATTACTATATGATATATAATATTATATATATGAGGCGAATCGGACCGAAGCGATGGAATCGAGAATCGGGTTTTCATGATTCGCCCCGATTTGGGAGAATCGGGTCGATCCGATTCGATCCGCCAAACCATGGTTCTCACAAGTCAGAACTCATTCCATCTCCGTCGGTGGACTCTCTTTATCATGACAGTGGCAACATCGACTTTGCCTTTTTTTTTCTAATGACAGTAGAAGTCCTCTACATTAACTAATAGCACGGAGGGTTTAAAAAACAAAGTTCTCATACACTAAGCTTCTATAATAACAAAAATTGTTTCGGTTAATAGAATGAAGAGTAATGATCACGAAAACTATGAATTTTCATTTATAAAGAAAAGATTATATACCCCTAAAATCTTCTATATGCATAATATACTTCCAATCAGACTATTAATTGCATATCCCTCAATCGAAAGAAGTCATCAGTTATATCCATATAGTTATTTGTCGTTAGAATCTAAAGAATATTTCATGTTGAGATAACAGAACCGTCAAATAAGGATAAAAATATAAAAATATCTATGAGGAGAGAGAGAGAAAGAGAGAGAGAGAGAGAGAGAGAGGAGAGAGAGAGAGAGAGAGAGAGAGAGAGAAATGTCCTTGCCGACGACAGACAATGCTCTGGAAGCACCGTCGGAGATAATCAGATGATGCTTCTACAATGGAGGACCCATGGGAGATGTCATTCTAATGGTTGGATCCTAACAAGGGTATCCGTTGGAACGCCCGTAGGCCACCTTTCTTGACTGTCCCGGTGTAACGTCGCGTGCTTTTCGGATCCATGCGGATCATGTGCATTGTGGTTGTGGCGGCCGTTGTGAGGCCAGTGTGAGTTGGGTGTGTGGAATGCATGGTGTGATTGCGTGGCTTGAGCAGGTGAAGAGCAGGGTAGGTCCTGAATTGGAATAGGACCTGCTGCTGTTCTGTCTGAGTTGGCGGCCAAGGGGTGGTCGTTGACTGTTGGCGTCCATTTTTATGGACGTTGACTTCTGAACTTGACGGCAGCTTTTGTGGACGTTTAGTCTGGCGGTGCATGTGGGCGACAAGGGGGTTGACGCCAACCTGTCAGTTCAGCAGGTTATATGTTCACACCGAGGGCAGCTCTCTCAGCTCACCCTCTCTCCCTCTTGCCCCAGCTTCGCGCCCTGGTGTTTCTGAAGGTTCTAACAGGTATCGAGGAGTGGCTGGTCGATCGTGGGATGCGCGCGTCGCCGAATTGCGCGAGGAAACGTCGCGGCGTGGTGCAATTCGTGTGGGAGCTCGCGGAGGGCTCGGCGTGAACCGGGGGATTGCGGGAGATTCTAACGCGTTCTGAGGTAGGGGACGAACCCTGGTAGCTCCGTAGAAACATTAAAACACATCATAACTACTTGAACCAGCATGATAATTCATGTTTGGATAGAGTTGCACCATGCGGGATAATGGGTGGTTTGTGTTATTTAATGTTCAGAGCATGTTTTAGTGGGTTGTATTGGGTTCTAGCATGCTAGAGGAATAGCATTTACATGTTTTCTGTAATAAGAATGAGTGGAAAACCCGCAGGACCGGATTAGGGTTTCTGCAGGGTTAAGGCCGGAGAACTTGGCGTCAACATCGTTTGCCGCCAAGCTCTTCAGCCATGAGGTTGACGGCCATGGACCTTGCCGTCTACTTCTTGTAAGCGGCAATCGATGTGGCCGCCTACTCCTATATGAACAGAAATGGCTATTTATGGCGTTTTATCGTTAATGCATGGGTGTTAACGTATGAGGTGCACTGTGTGCACTTGGTTTACGTGTTTAGCATACAAGGTATGCTGACAGTTGTTTACTTCGGTGACTGCGCGTTGTGTACGCGAGTCAGTTGGGTTCACATGTAGTGGACCAGTGGTTACTTGTGGTTTACGTGAGGTTTCACGTGCTTTGTGTGTGACGTGCACGTGGTTTTGTGTACGTGACGAGTAGTACGACGCCTACCGTGGTTACCTCTCCAGTTGGGTGCCCCAGGTTCTTTGTGAGCCAGGCTGTTAGCTCGGGGCTTTGTCCCGGTACTTGTGTTGTACCGTCGAGGTCTGTGTCATCTGACCTGGACACCCTCACTCTTGTGTTAGAGTTGTACGTCCGGCTGAGGGAAAGACGACAGTGGGACAGTGACAGTTGTGGTTGTTTTTAGTCACTTGTAGCGCGCTCGTAGTTGGGGGTACGGACACCAGTAGACGTACTGGACCCCAGCTAGTCCTTTACCAGTGCCTCACTCTAGCGAGCCCAGGCCAGGGTCACTGGAGGTGCCAGGCATGGGCCTGTGACCGTGTGGTCTGCAGGTTGTGGTGTTTTAGTTGGTCTCCACAGTTGTTTGACCTTTTACGTGGAGCGGCAGCTGGACCTTTCGTCCGTGGCTGCGAGACTGAGAGGTGGACCTGTGTTAGTTGTCCGAGTCAGTTTCTGGTGTCGCGAACCAGTTTACGTGGCTCGTGTTGGCTGTCTCTACTTTGGCTTGTACACCTGTTTGGGTTTGCCGTTTAGTTACTACAGTTGTTTCTCGTAGTCGACAGACGGTGAGTACTTTTACAGCTTTACTTACCTGCTTAGCTGTTTTATATGTTGTTGGTACTGTTTACTGTTTTGTACCTGTGGTTTGTGGTTTGTTCGGCTTTGGGGGAGTTCCCTACTGAGCCAGTGACTAGAGAGGCTCACCCCTACCCCCACAGGTGAGGGCGAGGAGGACGTTTCCCGTCTGACGTCCAGTTCTGGGCCGCGTCGTAGCGGAGCAGGGTCAGTACCTCCAGCGGAGTAGTACTCAGCAGTGTAGCCTTGTAGTTTTGTAGTTGTTTACTTTCTTTTGTTGTATCTCGGGGTATGCCCCAAACTTTGTACACCTTTACAGTTTTAATGGAATATGGCTATGTAAATTGTGAAAAATTATTATGAAATGTGGTGTGTTCCCTTATGTTTACACGGACTGTGGTTTGGTATCCCTTGCGAGGCTTCGGCCCGTTCGCGGGAGGCGGACTCGGATCAAGTGCGTTATTGGTTTAACGGGCTTGGCCGAGGCGTTCCGTCACACCCGGAGTCGAAGGAAAGGTCGCTCAGTGATCGAACCCAAACAAGGGGTACCGGCTAGAAAATGCCACCAAGTGGTATGTCCTGCAACACTTCAAAATTTATTTATAAAAATAAATTGATAAAGTTTTAGTATCAGATCAAAGGAATAAATGGATTATATATATATATGCATATTTATGATTACGTGATCATTTTACTGTTCACTTACGTAATCCACATTACGTATAAATCTTATACGTGTTAACCTCAGGTAAGATTAACACGACGTGGTTAAAATTTATCAACTAGGGTGATCCGAGCAATCACCATCGTCCAGCTGTGATGGTTAATTCACTCACACCCCTCATATGTGAGCTCTATATAGGTTCATGTTGATCCTTAGCCAAAACTCTTGACTCCTGGCTGCTACTCTTGACGAAGAATGAGGTTGAAAAAAAGGTTAGAATGGCATATTGAGTTTAAGAAGGACTCTGGAGCTCGGTTATTCTGCTTACTGTCATCTTCTTGTCAGGTAGGAACCTTTGTCTTCTCCTTCCCCTTCTCACTTGCTACTCTTCAAGTGTCATTCTTCTGAATACTTGTTAAGGTTAGAGGAGACCCTCTTGTACTAGGACACAGTCCTCAAATCCTCCTCTAAACTCTTAACCCACCATTGCAAAGTAGAAAGACTGCAACATCGTCAGAATTGGTCGACCGACCGATCATTTCGGTCGACCGATGCCTACTTGAGAGAGAAAAAGAAGAGAGATATGGAACTTAAAACCTCCCATTTTCTATGAAAATTATATACAACTATAGAATAGGCCTTACTCTTCTATTCCTGATTGTTTATTTCCATTCCCAGACCAAAAAAAGTGGTGTGATTTCGACCTGTATAAATCCAATTTTTTTCAGAATCGGTCGACCAAAACCAGATATCGGTCGACTGATCTTGCCCTTCCGGTTGACCAATTTTGTTATTCCGGTCGACCGATTCCACCCTCAAATTCAGGATAAAGCTATTGGCTAGGTCAGTCGACCGACCCTATCACTTCGATCGACTGATTTTCTCAAAGAACCCAGAATCAGGCTACTGGCTAGGTCGGTCGACCGATTTCCTCAAAGAATCCAGAACCAAGCTACTAGCTAGGTCGGACGACCGAAATCTCTTGAATGGTCGACCGATTTTCCTGTTTGTTCCAGCTTGTTCTTTTCCCAGTTTTCTTATATAATTCTATATTACTTAAACTTGGGCCAACCCAACTTGCTAGTCTTCCCCTTGTCCTGCTATCCTTATACTCTTGCATTGGACTTGCTTTATTATTAATGTTACCTTGAGATTTCTCGCAATTAACATCCGCCCGAACCATACTAAAAGAATGATCAAATGGAAATGGTGACACTTTGGGTCTTCGGACTTTGCTAGATTAATGTCTGTGCAAATGGGGCCGATCCAGTTCCGGGAGGAGCACTCGAATTCGATTAATGGTCGTACGGATTGAAAATAGATCTACTAGGTGTTTGGCATGACACCACCTTCTACTAAGTTTAGTCTACTTTCCCATGAACTGTATTATGGCATGAATTATATTACTGTTTGGTTCCGGGCAAATTTTTTTATGATATCATCATTTTATCAGCATTTCAGTACAACTGTGTATATCATTTTGTGTTCTTTTATTGAATCGCACGCATATTTTTCTTGCTATGCTACCTTCGTGCCCTACTTTTGTTGTTGAAGGCAATTCATGTACTCCTACTTTCCTTTAAAGCATCCCAGATGAGGCAAACTCTCCAGGGGACTGTGCGCCGAGCAATCTTTCAAATTAGCAAACCAAGTTTTCTTTTAGATTTTTAGCCATCTAGATTGTTGTATATATTAAACTTTAACCCATTAGCTCATGTAATGTATTATTCCGCTACACTGCCTTATGAATAAAAATGACGTCCTTATTTGCTTTATTTGGAATTCCTTGTCATATTCGAAAATCAACAATTAGTAGGATGTGACATGTCCGAAGGGCGACGTTCCCATGATGTAGAGCCACAACACCGAGGGCGTTGTCAACAGCTACCATGAGCCACGTGTACTACTGGAATGGAGAGGCACAGAACGCCCAGGAGCTTCTGGTGGAATGCGGGCCGCGACGACGAGGAAGAGGTTGGCATTAAGGAGAGAAGAAGCAAAGGGATATTGTAGCGGTCTATGACTGTAGCAGCTCTGATTTTTATTTTTTGATAAATAGTATTAATAAAAATAAAATGGGAAATTAATGAATAAATGTGATAAATAGAATTAAATTAGAATAAAGGGTAAATAAAATGAATAAATGGAATTAAACTAAAACCCATTAAGCTAAATAGAAGATGGGTTATATTAATGGTCCAAACATGAATGAATCGGCCCAAATGTGAAGAGCCCATGATTGATGGGAGATATTAAGCTTAATTTCGGAGTTAATTAGTAAATAAATTAAAAAGGGTAAGATAAAGACTAAATGAGTTGTAATTATCCTAAGAAGGAGTCCTCATCCCATCCTAACCCATTGTCCATGAAATTAAACCTCTCCCCAATCCTATTAGGTAGATAAAGGCAAGAAATAGAGGAGATAAATGTGGAATTTCGTAGCTAAGAGGAGAAGAAGAGTTTTAAGCAAATAGGATTCTTAAACCCACAAATACACCTCAATTCGTGTCTTCCCAAACCCTAGATCATTGTTGGAGCATTGGAGGATGAGGAGAAGAGGCTGAGAACGTGGGAACAAGAAGAAGAAGGCTTGGAGCAAGGAGGTCTTGGCTATTTCGTCACCCCAAACCCTAGGATCATTACAGCGTGAAAAGATAGACAATCTCTCAAGCTTATCTAATTAAACTCGACCCTAGGTAGACCTTGATCTCCTCTATCAAAGCCCCATATTTTCCCCAATTTTTGTTGTGCCATGAAGGAGTATTTCATGCTCCAATCTCTATGCTATACATGTACCCGAACTCACTTGTTTGCCTTCAATCCATGAATGCACTTGATCCCATGTCTTGAAAATTTCATCATAAATACTGCATGATGTTAGGCATCGAATGATCATATTTCCCCTAAATTCCATCATGCATCCAATATGAATTAAATCGGATTCTATCACTGTGCATGTTTTAGGTCACTGAAAAGTAACCTAATTAAAGTGTGCCCATTACTTGTCTATTTTCGAATTACTCATGTCTGTTGATACATCTACATGTCTATTTTCGTTTAAAACTAGTTTCATGATTTTTGGACGTTCCTACAATTTTATACGGATTTTTAAATGGCCCTGTATCATGCCATGGAAGGAAGGATCGAACCTAAAATGGGGCTATTTTCCCCTTTTGGGCTTCGCCCACCTTCTAAAATCGCAACGGCCCGACCCGTCGCGATCTCAGAAGGTCATGACAGGCCGAACCACCGCGTCATGAACGCGACGGCCTGAGCCATCGCGGTTTCCAATCGCACCCATGGACCCGGCCCGGTTTAGCAGAACACGACCGGACCTTTTGTCGCGACTCGAAACGCGACAGGTACCCCCGTCGCGATTTCAGAATTTCAGCCAGAACCCAAAATTTCATGTATACCCTTGTTATTTATGCCATATAATCCCTATTTAACCTTAATTATGCACTGTTATGAGCAGTAATGATCTGTTTATTAATATTGGGTATTAATTATATGAAATCCATTAATTAAAAGTCATGTACACGATTATTCATGCTCTCATGATTTCTTTACACTTGCACACACTAAACACTAATGTTTGCCATGAGACCCTATTAAATTACACAATAATATATCTGGTAATTAAGTGTAATTATTCACTTAATCTCCCATTATTTTAAATGGACTTGTCTTTGTTTTATTCGCACGTTTTGCATACCGTTATCACGTCCCTCTATCTTCGAGCACTCAAGGCACGACGGACACTTATTTTGTACACATTTCTTTCTTGACTTGGACCACCTCTCTGTTGGAAATACTCCTGACCGGACCAGGGACTCCTTATCAAGGCCTCCGTAATGTTGAACCACTAATACTCCTGACCGGACCAGGGACTCCTTATCAAGGCCTCCGTAATGTTGAACCACTCTCTATTTGTTCTTGTATTTTGGTGATAATAAAATTTATGATGTAACTTAAATTGAATATTTTGTTTCATCTGTGTCGCATCAATCTCATAGCAAAATGCTGAGTCTCACATTGATGCAATATGGCGCACTAAAATGCTAAATCGATGTTCATTCAATATACATCGATTTCTATTCAAAAGTGCCACATCGATTTCACTAACAACGATTTCATAAGTTACACAACGATTTGATCGTGTAACGATTCGTTAAGTGAACCATCGATTTTATCGTATAACGATTTGTCTTGTAAGCACAACGATTTTCTAAGAAATCGATTACATAACGATTTGTTAAGAAATCTATCTCAGAACGATTCCTTTTATAGCCACAACGATTGCCCTCATATCGATTTCGGTCTCATAACGATTTGATAAGTGAGAAACAACGATTTGCTTCTCACGATCGATTTGATTCTCAAGAGGCCATAACGATTTGATAAGTGAGAAACAACGATTTGCTTCTCACATCGATTTGTTAAGGCTCATAACGATTTGGTAAGTAAGTGCAACGATTTACCCTCACATCGATTTGCCTTCGCAACGATTTGATAAGAAATTGATCTCATAACGATTTCATAAGTGATCACATCGATTTCTTCATTCGCATCGATTTCTTCATTGAACATAACGATTTGGTTTCATAACGATTTGATAGGTGATCACAACGACTTGCTTGCATAACGATTTCATAAGTGATCACATCGACTTCTTAAGTGAGACAATGATTTGCTCTCACAACGATTTATTTAAAAATGAGCAACGACTCTTCACATAACGATTTCATAAGTCATGCTCATAACGATTTCTTCATGGATTCTAATCAAACACAGATTGCCTTTATATTTCAAATATTTTGAGAGTGTTTTTGGCGCTCATTGAAAAGTCAAATATTGTCTGACAGAAAAGCTGCATGCATAATCTGTCAGAAAAAGATATGACCTACTATTTTCAGTGTGTTAGCAGAAGTACAGTACTATGCATCGTTTATCATAAACACTCTTTTATGCTAACACTTTCTTCTATGTGTACAGACCTCGAAGACCATCAGAGTCTGATTAAGACAAATGAAGAGGAGATGAGCAACGGCTAGAACTCCAACGGATCTCTTCAACGGATCCATTCAAATTGCTCATATAAAAGAAGAAGCTTAGCTGAAGAAAAGAGCAGAGCCTTCCTGAAAATCCTTCAAGGAGTGTACAACTGTGAGAAGAACCTTCACGCCACAAACACTCAGAGAAAGAGAAAGAGCTCGAGCCAAAATCTACAGAAGCTTTCAAAGCAGAAGTCTTCATCGCCTTCAAGCCTTCTTCTCTTCTATTCTCCATGTGCTCATTGTAATCTTGGGGGAGAGTCTGTGACTGTGAGCTAAGTCCTGAGTGTTCATCTTGTAATAGCTCTCAGTCTGATCTTTCTTTTCTAAGAAAGATTTCTGTCCAGCTGTAGGACTGTATACAGTGTGTAACCTAGCTAGAGGTTAGTGTCTAGCAGAACCTTGTTGGGGTTTGTACCAACAGGACCTAGCTAGGGGTTTAAGTCTAGCAGAACCGCACTGAGTTTTTTTCCAGGAGGTTTACTTCTGAACCTGTAAAAGAAGTAGGTTTGCTTCTGAGCCTAGAAAAGAAGTGGGCTGCCTTCTTGCCCGGGAAATAGAAGAAGACCTGGTGGGGTATCCAGGGTGTTGTAGTGTCCTTGAAGGGGACTGTACCTTCGGTTAGTGAAATCCCAAGAGTTTGCTTGGGGACTGGACGTAGGACTTCCATGTGGGAAGGGCCGAACCAGGATAAATCTCCTGTGTCCTTTTGTGTGATTATTTTTTTGCTTCCGCACTGCCACTCTTCATCACACTAACACTAACCAAACTTTTAAGTGTTCACGTTTGATTTCAGATTTCAGAAAAACCTATTCACCCCCCCCCCTCTAGGTTACCTTGCTGCCGTACCTAAAGGGTCAACATGTAAGTCTTCTTGGCTTTGGCGGACGTCCATTGCTGACGAGTTGATTGTACCATTAAAACCCTTTACACCTTGGGGATCAACATGATCCAACGGCCTTAGTGTATTCTCTCTTACCTTGGATCACGCCGGACCTCTGGTCTGTGTTATGGCATGGCTAGTGGGTGGTCGTGACTTCTACCGGACTGCCGACACTCGACCTAGTGCTGTGCAACTGTTACTATCGCCTGTTTATCGTTGTTTTTATGAATATGTCCCTATCTCATCTACTATCTCTATACTCTCATTTGTTCACATTCTCTCAACACTCTCGTCTATTGGTCAATTACTCTCATCTATTCTTGGTACTCTCTTTGGCCATACAATTGATTGTCTAAGGTAAGAAACATAACTAATGCCTGGCAATAGGGCCCGATCTGGTCCTAGGAGGAGCGCCCAAAAAGTGCTATTTGCCCATGAGAGTTACAATGATCAGGGTGTTTGGCATACACTCAGTGCTATTTATACTATCAAGATTCAATCTATGACAATCAATCAATAAATACAAGTGCTATCGTTACTAGTGCACCGTTGTGCAACTTTATGTGCTATTTCGTTACATGGTCAATCCGTTATCATGCTTGTTGTGTTATACTCTCGTGAACGTGCTATTGTTCTTGTTATCATCGCTCTATTGTCCATACATAACTATTCTCTCTAGTTATCCTGTCTTTTAAGACATTAATCACTTAAACATGCCTGTTTACATGAGATATTAAGTCCTAATAAGCGTTATCGCTCACACCTGTGCTATTTGTTATATGTGTTTCAGGTGAGTCTAATGGAGACTACCACACTCATGAAGAAGGGAATAAGGAGGAGTAGGAGTGACCCTATATTTCGACAACTCGTGCTTATTAGTAGTTAGTTAGTCATTAGTTAGTCAATATTTATTAGTTTGGATTTGAATAAAGTACTATGGGATCTAGTTTTGACTCTGATTAGTGAATGTAATAGTTAGTTGATGAATTATTAATGAAGTTAGATAACATTTGGTTTTATTTCAATTGTGCAATGGTTTGATGTCTATTTATCACTCTGTACTATTTAAATAACTCTAATTTCTGCTCCGATATTCTGCGTCGGGGCGTTACAGTGACAGTGACGACGTCTTTGGCGGTGTAATTGTACGCCACATCGGCGTACTCGAGCTCCATGGCCTTGGCCACCACCTTGAGTCTCTCAGCCTTGATGGTGGCAGAGCCCGCAACGTCTTAAGAGGAGGCGGTGGCCGAGCAGTCCCTTTTTAGGTAGGGGACTTTGAGGTCGAAGAAGACCATGACAGTTGGCGAGAGCTGAGATGCCATAACAGCATCTTCTCAGGCGCTTCAATGCAAAATCGAGCGCCTTTCAAAGGCCTCGTTGTGGCGTGATGTCGCCTTGCGAGAGGGGAGATACCAACTCCAACACTTCTGTGGAAACAAAGGATGATGGTGCATGAGGAGTCGGTGGAGAATCCCCTCATCGGAGTGGATGGGTAGGGGGTGCAATGGGGTTTGGGGGCACCAGAGGGGTCTCCCCCTCTGGTTTTGGTGAATTGGGTGATAGAGAAAATAGTTGAGAGAGAGTAACAAGTAAAGGAAATGATTAAAAATATTTTTTAAATAGAGGGCAATTATTCTTTTCCCCTTTTAACTAAATTGTGATTAAGTTAAATGGACGGAATAACACGATAGAAATATATATGATATTTTCTTTCAATTTGAGGTGTATACAATTTAACACTCAGATTTCGGGAGTATATTACTAAATATGAAAGATTTTAAGGATATATGGATATTTTTCTTTTTATAAAAGTGGTATGTGAGACATTGCACATGCAATAATTATATTTGTGTACAACAGCGGTCTATAAAAAAATAATGATATTTCATTCACTTTTTCATATATATATATATATAACTATTAAAAATGTTCAAAGTATATATGATAAGAGGTATTTTGTTTATATAAGAGGCGTCTATATAAAAATAGACATTCAAAATGATTTTGCACAATTTATCTTTTAAGAAGAGTATATACGCAAAAAGGCGGAATTGAAACCGGTATGGTCCATTCTGTAAACGCCAACTTGTTTGGAGTCGTCTCTCACGGATCCGCACCGCCCGGCTGCGCATCGATGTCCACCGAACCGGATTTGGGGTTCCCCATTCTTGTCCCGAAGCGCGGTGAACGTGGGATTGTCTTCTGTCTTTGACCGTCGCCCCCCCCCCCGACCTTCGAGCTGGAGCCCATCACAGCCGTTCATCACATGAATTTGCCCTTTTGTTGTCTTTTGATCCGTCGGTGGGGAGTCACGGGGAACACCGCCGAAGCTTTAGAATGGACGGTCAGGTCTCAGCGATCACAGCGGACGTTGTGGTGACGTGGGGGGCGGTATCATAATTGCGTCGGTACCGACTAGCGAACAGGCGCACCCGCGGCATTCACTTCTCTGCCAAACGCCTTTTTTTCTCCTTTCTTTTGATGCCGGTAGTGGTGGTGTTCGCGTAAATAGGGTTAGTTAGACCCGGTTTTGAAATAGAAGGTGCGTAGGTTAAAGATTTCATGTCCCTTTGGGTATTTCTTAGGGTTGCCAATATTTACTTTTCGATTCTTCGACTCATTTCTGATCTTTTTTTATCTATTTTTTCAATTTTTAATTATTTTCTATTTTTTGTTTCTATTTTCGATAATATATATTTTTTATTTTATTTACAAATATATATTCTTAAAATTTTATTTTTTTAATATTAAAAATTTTAGACTAAAATTTTAACTTCTCCTTAATTTATAAATAAATCTAATTAACATACCTCTCTCGTAATATTTATTATGTCTATTATTATTAAAAATATTTATTTTACCACTACTTTTGATGCTATATGTATCTACTATTTAATTGTATCAAAAGTTTCAATTATTTTTTATTTTCAAATTTTTTATAGAAAACAGATGTAGAAAGTGTTATTTCCAATTTCAACTCCGACCCATTGGCAGCGCTAATATTTCCTCTTTCCCACATGTTCCATTTCATGTAATTTACACAAGATTTTCATTAATATACTGATCTTATAATGTTCACTTGACTTTATGATGAACTTTAGGATTGTCTTTTTGTATATATGCCTCCCTCTTGGAAAATTAATTACGTAAGTATCTTTCTTAAATTTATATTTGGATGTATACGTCTCTCTCGGATATGAGATGCCTTCAAAGATCCTACTATAATATAGTAGCTCGCTTTTGCATGCCCATGCCAAAAAATGACAATGAAATAATATTCAAAGAATATTTTTTGATTTCAGAGGTTATGGTAAGGTCTCTAAGAAAACTCTGTATTCATAAGATAGGAATATATGTAAATATAAAATCTAGAAAATGTCCAAATAAGCCCACACCTTATCTATAAAAGAAAAGTTATGAATTTCTTCTTGTTTGTGTACATGCCGATAAAATTAAGAAAGGTTACGTCTAGAGATGACTTAATGGCTCACTCACCATCAAATGATGCTAGACATAATTTCTAAGGTAGTTATTGATAACCATGGCTCACTTACTTATTGTTAAGCAGCTTGGCATATATTATAGTTAGAGTCAGCACAATGAGTGTTTATCTGATTCGACTTATGGATATAGTTAAAATATTCTAGATAACTCAAATCGGCTTCAAGGGCTAAATTAGTTTACTTTTTATCTAGAAAGACAAAAGGCCACATTGGTTCTTGATATGGTTGCTCCAAAAACATCGGTCCGAGTCGAGGTGACATGGATGGAGGAGTCCGCGTGTAGATGATGAGGGACAGTACGTCTGAGCTCGAGACCAAACTGCAGGACCACTAAGGAAGTTCGGTGAAAAACACTCTAACGCCCAAGTCAATGAGTGGTCTGAAGACGTTGGGGGGATTAGAGCTAATAAATTGTGTATCTTTTAGCTAATTGAATACTTTCCCCTTTTACAGAGGTTGGCCCATCCCCCGGTCTGACGAGCAATCGCCTTGGACCGGTGTGGGCTCTTTTGGACTAGCGTGGATAGCGCCTTATCACCGTATTAGACACCTCGTTCTGTCACGCTCGACGTGCCTAGCCACTATACCCGGCATACCTTGTCGCCGAACCCGATGACTCACGTCACCGTACCAAGTATGTTGTTACAGGCACACCATGCCACCGTATGGGTCAACCCATGCCGACACGTCAAGTGTAGTTCAACGACCTAAAAGTGGGCGGTTGCATATGCACCGTAGACTGGATCCGACCTCCTCGCCTCAACTTTTGCACATAATGATCCTCATGGAGGCCAACATTCTCTCTCGGGTCTTGACCCCATCGGAGCCTCGTCAAACTCAATGGCCCGATGCCTCAATCCCTGACCTAGGGATGGCCCTCGTTGGCCAAGGGACATATAGACGTCGGCCAAGTCTGACACTCTGAACTGAGACGAGGGATCAAGTTACCCATGTCAGTTCTTATTGTTTAAAGAATCGATTCTTAATGGCTTTTAAGTGACTGAGAGAATTGATTCTCTTGTAACCCAGAAAATTTTAGATGATTCTCATATAGTTCTGAAAATTCTAGACCTATGCACATAAATCGGGGTTAATAATTATTTCAGCTATTTTATTAATTTTCATACCATCTTCTACATATCCATCTTTGGGTTGGCAGCTCTTACTACAAGAACCGATTCTTGTGGTTTTAAAGGCTTAAGGAATCGATTATTGTATTATTTATTAATATTTTATTAATATTTTTATTTTTACTTTCACATGTTCGATTGCTATGGCCTCCCCTTCTCTCCTATTTGAAGAAAATTCCTTTCTAAATAGGCATGAAGAGATGTTCTCCGTGAGGGAGTATGTGTGAATATGATGACCTAAATGCAGAAAGAGTGAGGAGGGAGGAAGAAAGGTGCTCATCGACTTGAGCGAAGCCTTCAAACGGAGGTCCAATACACCTTGAATGCGTCGGCACTGCCACGATCTGGAGAAGGCACTACCGTGCCATCAAGAGTTGACTCATTGCAATAGTCCATATGGTACCCAATAATTAGGTTGTCACTTTATCACTCCCCATGTGAGGAGTGCCACATAGACTATTACCTAGTTATATTACATTGGGAGAATTAATTAGGAGTCTCTGTCAGAGTGTTGACTTAATTTGTAGTCTCTGTCAGAAGATCAAAAGTCATATAGTCCTTACTTTTTGTGTTAGTTTAATTTCTAGTCCCTGCTTTTTGTTTCTCAGCATTTAATGAGTCCCTGCTTTTTGTTTCTCAGCATTTAATGAGTCTTGGAAGACGAGTCGTCCTTTTAACATCAACTTTTTCCTATTTTGCCCTTCCTTCTTCTGCTCTTTCCCTAGTTACATTCGTTACAGTTGTCTTTGTATCAGTTATAGTAAGTTTTTATATATGTTACAGTAAGCATTTATATCTGTTACAGTAAGCCTTCTTTCCTTATGTACACTTACATTCGTTACAGTTGCCTTTTTATCAGTTACAGTCAGCCTTTATATCTGTTACAGTAAGCATTTGTAACTGTTACAGACTACAGTTATAAGCTCTTACAAAAGAAAAAAAAATTATTTGTTTGCAAGTGCTAGGATTCAAACCCAGGTCTTCATAAATACAACATGAGATACCCTTACCACTAAGCTACAACTACATTTGTGTTATAATATAACATATAATATATTTAATTAAGTATTGTAGTAAACATAATTTTCTATTACAACTTATGTTAAGTCTTGTTACAGTCAATATCATTCCCTGTTACAATATACATTAAGTTTTGTTACAGTAAACATTATCATCTATTATAGTAAACATAATTATCTATCACAACCTATGTTAAGTCTTGTTACAGTATACATTAAGCTCTATTACAATATGCATTAAGCTTTGTTACAATATACATTAACCTTTGTTACAATATATATTAAGCTCTATTACAACTTATGTTAAGTCTTGTTACAGTATACATTAAGTTCTATTACAACTATACATTAAGCTCTATTACAATATACATTAAGCTTTGTTACAATATACATTAACCTTTGTTACAATATACATTAACATTTGTTACAATATATATTAAGTTCTATTAAAACTTATGTTAAGTCTTGTTACAGTATATATTAAGCTCTATTACAATATACATTAAGCTTTGTTACAATATATATTAACCTTTGTTACAATATATATTAAGCTCTATTACAACTTATGTTAAGTCTTGTTACAGTATATATTAAGTTCTATTACAATATACATTAACCTTTGTTACAATATACATTAACCTTTGTTACAATATATATTAAGCTCTATTACAACTTATGTTAAGTCTTGTTACAGTATACATTAATCTCTATTACAAGTATACATTAAGCTATATTACAATATACATTAAGCTCTGTTACAGTAGCTTAATATATACTGTAATAGAGCTTAACGTATACTGTAATAAAGCTTAATGTATATTGTAATTAAGCTTAATGTATAGTTGTAATAGAGCTTAATGTATAGTGTAACAAGACTTAACATAAGTTGTAATAGAACTTAATATATATTGTAACAAAGGTTAATGTATATTGTAACAAAGCTTAATGTATATTGTAATAGAGCTTAATGTATACTGTAACAAGACTTAACATAAGTTGTAATAGAGAATTATGTTTACTATAATAGATGATAATATTTACTGTAACAAAACTTAATGTATATTGTAACAGGGAATGATATTGACTGTAACAAGACTTAACATAAGTTGTAATAGAGAATTATGTTTACTATAATAGATGATAATGTTTACTGTAACAGAACTTAATGTATATTGTAACAGGGAATGATATTGACAGTAATAGATGATAATATTTAATTATCATCTATTAAGTATTTAATTATGTTTACTACAATACTTAATTAAATATATTATATATTATATTGTAATACAAATGTAGTTGTAACTTAGTGGTAAGGATATCTCATGTTGTCTTTGTGAAGACCTGGGTTTGAATCCTAGCACTTGCAAACAAATGAAGTTTTTTTTTCTTTTGTAAGAGCTTATAACTGTAGTCTGTAACAGTTACAAAGACTTACTGTAACAGATATAAAGGCTTACTGTAACTGATACAAAGGCAACTGTAACGAATGTAAGTGTGCATAAGGAAAGAAGGCTTACTGTAACAGATATAAAGGCTTACTGTAACAAATATAAAAACTTACTGTAACAAATATAAAAGTTTACTGTAACTGATACAAAGGCAACTGTAACGAATGTAACTAGGGAAAGAGCAGAAGAAGGAAGACAAAATAGAAAAAAGTTGATGTTAAAAGGACGACTCGTCTTCCAAGACTCATAAATGCTGAGAAACAAAAAGCAGGGATTAAAAACAAAAAGTAGGGACTAGAAATTAAACTAACACAAAAAGTAAGGACTATATGACTTCTGATCTTCTGACAGGGACTACAAATTAAGTCTAACCCTCTGACAAGAACCTCTAATTAATTTTTCCTATTACATTTAAAGTGCAATATAAAAGTGCACTAAGCCTTTCTCAGGTGACAAAGTTATTTGTCACCAATAAATATTAGGCGGTAATTGATCATGTCCCTAAGAATACAAAATAAAATTGAAAATATTGGTACAGACTTCTACATTGGCTAAAGATTAAAAGTAATATTTGGTGCACATTATTTTCAACAGTGCATGCGTAAATCAGACATCGATTGGGTGCCCATCACATCACTGTAATTAGACACGCAATCACGATAGAAGCTTGCGCACACACCGTTAGAAACGGTGTGCACCAAATATTACTCAAAGATTAAATGGACCTAGTGAATTTAGAAATAACTCCGAAAATATGGTCATAAAAATCCCACCTACCGGGACCTTGGGACTTCAGTGGATACGCCGCTCTTGCCCCCTCTATTAGATTTGCGGAGTTTGCATTTGATTATTTTAGTAATATTTGGTAATTAGACGTGCTGAATATAGTTGTCATTTTGAAATATTTGTGCACAAAATCTCTTTATTATTCTAATCTCTCCTTCTGCAAGTCTATTTTCATTGTGGAGTGATTTGGTTCGATTCTATTATTGTTTGATTATGATTTTAATTAGTTTATGCTAATTGTTTTGCGGATTCTGTTCTACGTAGTGTCTGTGCATGTATTATTTCATATACCTTTGTTTTTCAAATCAAGCCAAGTTTGTTTCGTTAGACAGCTTTCTCATACCTCTACATGTCCATTTAGAGTTTATTTGTTTCAACCTACAATCTTATATAAGAAAATGATTTCAGAAAAAAAAAAAAATCATACAATGATCTATTTGGCATCCCTAAAAAATTGTTCTATAAAAGTTTTTACCCAAAATTCATAGATTTGGACATCTTGATGAGAGACCGTAAATCATTTTCTCTTATTTCTTTTTCATATAAGATTTTCATGAGTGAGACTATAGTCTCTGGTCCCATGTCGGTGTTTGACAGTCGGTGGCCGGTGACTGACAACCAGTGACAACGGCCAACGATCGGCTCCCGGCAGTCAGTAGCTGGCACTCGACAATTGGCCCTCGACACTCGGCACTCGACATCTGACGTCCGACGCCCAACTATTAGTGCTCGGCACCCGATGGTCAGTGATTGACACCCGAGAGTTGGCTCCCCGGTGATTAGTGCCTGGTGCCTTAAAGCTAGCGGCCAACGACCTATGATGGGCGCCCGATGGTTGGCGGGCGGCCAACGTCGATCGCCATATGCGTACTTTTGTTTTTTTTATAATATTTAAAAAAATATCGTTGGAAAATCTTTTACTAAAAAACAAACCCCGGAAAGTCTTTAAAAAAATCATTTATATGGGTACCAAACGAGCAATCATATTTTAGTTTTTATTTTCTTATAAATATTTTCCTTTGAAAACTTTTTTTTCAGTGAATATATTTTGTAACCAACCTCACGGACCCTTAGTTTCGTTATTTCAACTTGTGTTCATAGAGTTCCTACAGTTTTATCTAGAGATACATTTTCTGTCGGTCTAGAGTCCTAGTTTGTTTTAGGATGTTTAGTCATTAGTGAATGGTTTTAAAAATAAAATAAAAACTCAAATTTGTCATAATTCTTCATAAGAGCATTTGATTACATTTAAATTAATTAATTCATCTATGTGGATCGACCCAGACTCTCAATTAATTATTCCTAATTTTCTTAGTGGGTTCGATTATTTAAGATTACATGTACATCGTCATTCCAATGACTGCAACGTTCGCGATCACATAACTACTATAGCTTTTGTAATTTGGGATGCTCATCACTTTTGCTCGTTCACATCCCCACAAGTGTGTTCATCATCGTCAATTTCATCCGAAAAATATGAAGTATATGAATAAGACACTCAGTAAGTATCTCTTAACTAGATATATTTTAAGTGATTAACGGGTAAATATGTTGGACATTCTAATGACATGTTTTAAGTGATTAACGGATTAATATGTTGGACATTCTAATAACAATGGAGCAGTTTAAATGGGTGTTGTTAACTAGTATTAAGAGTGTATGAACATGTCAAGAAAGTATTATACAAGTATGATAAAAAATCAAGTAGAATTTGTTATACTATGACATAATACCCAGGCTCCAAGTTTGAGTCAAGCAAATAACAAGTCAAGCAAGTAGTATCAAAATGATTGTCATAATTAATTATGCAAAGTATTTTAATGCAATACCAAACACCATGGTCAATCAAACTCTTATAGGCATATGCACTTTTTTGCGCTCCTCCCAGAACAAGACCGAGTCCTTATTTGTCAGCAGAAAGGCTTACTGCACTTGAGGAAGTGCAGTAAGTGCAATCCACGTAGGATTGCAGCTTATGTGGCACATTGTTGGGCGCCACGTGATTTTTTTTTAGCCTTTCTATTTTGGAGCCCAACCTCTATATTTTGGAGCCCAACTTTTTTATTTTGAAGCCTAATTTTCTATTTTGGAGCCTAAAAAAATAGTTGGGCTCCAAAACAGAAGGCAAGTTATGCTCCAAAATAAAAAAATTGGGCTCCAAAATAGAGGGGTTGGGCACCAAAATAGAAATGCTAGATTTAAAAAAAAAAAACACGTGGTGCCCAACAAGATGTCACATGGACCGCAAGCCTACGTGGATTGCACTTACTGCACTTCCTCAAGTGCAGTAAGCTTTTCTCATTTGCCAGACATTAGTTGTGGATACAAAATCCCATGTAATAACTAAACAATCATTGATGACCATGAATTTTCAAGAATATAGTTTAGAGTTTAACCTTAAGAAGTTTAAGGATAATACTGTGTAGACTTGTAGAAAAGCTCCAAGTATGTTTATAAGAGAATAAGGATTAATCAAGAATATTCTGTGAAAAGATCAAGAATGTAAGACTTAGTAGCCAGAGTATCAAGTCTTTGAGAGTCGATTCAATATATAGAAGAGTCGATTAAATAAATAGGAATCGATTCATTAAGTTAGGGTCTCATTTTATTAAGTCAATGACTCATTTCATTAGGTTAGAGACTCGTTTCATTCAGTCAGAGACTATTTCATATAGTCAGAAACTTGTTTATTATTGAGACTTGATTGTTGACGAGACTTGTTTATTATTGAGACTCAATTTCTGATATTTTATTTCTGATGAGACTAGTTTTTAAGACTCAATTTTGATTATGATTAAGACTCTATTTTGTCTTATATGGGGACTCAATTTTGACGGTGATTGAGACTCTATTTTGTCTTCTATTAGGAGTTGATTTTGACTGAGTTTAATGTTGAACCACTTTATATTTTACCTTTACATTTTGGTGATAACAAAATTTATGATTAATTAAATATTATTAAATATATTTAATATTATGTTTTTCTAATAAATATAAATTTATGGTACTATCGTTGTGTGTTTTGTACTGAAAAGTAAAATCGATGTCTATTCAATATACATCGATTTCAGTTCACTAAGTGCCAAAACGATTTCCATACAAATACATCGATTATGGTTCATCTCTTGTAAACATCGATTTCATTTAAACATCGATTTCATGAACATCGATTTCATTTAAACATCAATTTCAACTTAAACCTCGATTCTGTTCAAACATCGATTTCATTTAAACATCGATTTTAACTTAAACATTGATTTCAACTTAAACATCGATTCTGTTGAAAACATCAATTTCACTTAAACATCGATTTTGTTCAAACATCGATTTCATTTAAACATCGATTTCAACTTAAACATCGACTCTGTTGAAACATGGATTTCATTAGAACATGGATTCTGTTCAAATATAGATTTCAACTTAAACATTGATTTCCTTTATACTCAGATATTTCAAAATATTTTTGGCGCCTAATGAAAAGTCAAATATATTTCATTTGCATAATCTTCTATCTTTCTGACAGAAGATCTTTTTGCTTATCTCAAAGGATCTCTTCTTTCCTGTCAGACAAAAAGGGCTTACCTACCACTTCTGGGTGACTGCAGGATATACAGAAGTATGAGCCTTTTTGACAGAAATACTCTTGATTTAAACACTTTCTTCTATTCTTGCAGATCTCGAAGACCACTAAGTGGCTGACAATTAGAAGAAGAAGACTAGAAAGATCAACAACGACTAGAAGAGTTCCAACGGATCTATTCAAAGCTACTCATATAAAAGATGAAGTAAGACTGTAGAACAAAGATAGATAACTTTCCTGAAGATCTTTAAAGGAGTGTACATCCTGTGAGGAACCTGAACTCCACATACACTCAAAGAAAGAGAGAAGAGCTCAAGCCCAATCAAGAGAAGCTTTTCATGGCAGAAGTTTTCGAAGCTTTCAAGCCTTCCTCTCTTCACTCTCTCTTTCTCTATGGTCATTGTAATTCTTGGGGAGAGTCCTTTGCTAAGAGTTTATGGGTTTGAGTCCATTCTTATAAAACTCTCAGCTTTGTTCTTTCTTTTCTAAGAAAGATTTCTGTCCAGCTGTAGGACTGTATACAATGAGTCTCTTCCTATGTGAAGAGTTGGTCAGTGTAGTTGCTGTCGTTTTTTGTCCAACTGAGGGATTGTACTCAGTGTGGAACCTAGCTGGGGGTTTAAGTCTAGCAGAACCGCATTGGAGTTTGTACTAGGAGGTTGACTTCTTGATCTGTAAGAGAAGTGGGCTGCCTTCTTGCCTGGGAAAGAGAAGAAGACCAGCATGGGTGCTGGGTGTTGTATTGTCCTTGAGGGGGACTGTACCCTTGGTTAGTAAAATCCCAAGAGATTGCTTGGGGACTAGACATAGGACTTCCATGTGGGAAGGGCCGAACCAGGATAAATTCCTTGTGTTCTTTGTGTGATTGGTTATTTGCTTCCACACTGCTACTCTCTATCACACTCAACTAACCAAACTTTCAAGTGGTTAAGTTTCTGTGTTTTAGATTTCAGAAAACATATTCACCCCCCTCTAGGTTAGCTTGTTGTCGTACCAAAAAGGGCCAACAAGTGGTATCAGAGTGAGGTTCTCTGATCAATCAAAAAGATCCAACGATCTTAGAGAAGATCCATGGCAGCTCAAGGATTTACTGAAGGCCAATCAGTTACCAGACCTCCATTCTTCGATGGAGATGATTACCAATATTGGAAGATGAGAATGGAATGCTTCATTCGAGACACAGACTTTGATCTGTGGCAGGTAATAAAGGTAGGTAATTATGTTATTATTCCTGCTGAAGGTACTATTGCCATTACAGCAGCTGATAAAAGTAAATTATCTTTAAACTTTAAAGCAAAGAACTATCTATGTTGCACTTTATCCAAAAGAGAATTCAGTAGAATATCTGCATGTAAATCAGCTAAAGAAATATGGGATAAACTGCAAGTAACTTATGAAGGAACAGATAAAGTAAAACAAAGTAGGATAGATATTCTTGTTTCGCAATATGAGTAATTTAAAATACTTCCAAACAAAAATATCACTCAGATGTATAATAGATTTTCGAGCATAGTAGTTGGTCTAAGTTCTCTTAGTAAAAATCTTCTGGTGAGGAGACTGTCAGAAAGATACTTAGATCTTTAACTCTTTCATAGACCCCTAAGGTCACCGCTATTGAAGAACCTCATGATCTAACCAAATTTTTCGTTGATAAATTAATTGGCTCTCTCATGGCACATGAAATCAATATGGAGCGACTATCTGAAGGGTCATCTAAGAAGAAATTTACTAACGCTCTTTAAAGTTGCAGCTGCCCCTTCCACATCTTCTTCTTCCAACTCAAAAATGCAGGATCTGAAGACAGTGATGTAGATGACGTATTGTCCAAGCTCCAGAAGATTCTAAACAAGAAGAAGAATGGATCAAGAAGGATCCAAAAGAAAGAGAAAAAGGAGAAAGAACCAGTCTGCTATGAATGCAGAAAACCTGGACATCTAAGACCAGATTGTCCAAAACTCAAGAAGACTGGTCAGTCAGAAAAGTCCAAAAGAAGCACAAGAAATTCAAACGAAAAGCCATGGCTGCTGCTTGGGACAATGAAGAGGCTACAACTTCAGAATCATCAAGCTCAGATCTCGAAAAAAGAGCAGGTAAGTCTAGCCCTCATGGTAGGACTAGATGAGGTACATTCTGACCCATCTTTTAATTTGTGCACTGATTCAGAGTCAGAGTCTGAAGACTTAGAAGAAGTCTTTAATGAACTTTATGAAAAACATAAAGGTGTTGTAAAAGAATTAAAAAATATAAAAAATAACATCACTTGCTTAGATAACACCAATTCTTATCTTAAATCCAAAATGGAACAATTAGAAAAATAATTAAAGGAAAGTAAAGATAATAATTATCATTTGAATGAAGATTTAAAAAGAAAAAACAAAGAAAAATTAGAGTAGAAGAAGAGTTAAAAAACTCTAACTGAAGAAAATCTTTATTTAAAAGAATCAGTTAGAAAATTAACTAAAGGAAAAACATCTCTAGCTCTATGCTTAAAAGGATCAAAATTTGGAAACAATATACAAGGGCTTAGATACATACCTCCAAAAAAGGAAAACAAGCCGTAATTGGTGGAAAATATCATTTGCCAAAATTTGTAAAAGAAACCAAAATGCCTCAGAAAAATGCACCTGAAATAAACAAGTTTTATTAAAAGAACAAGGTTTATAAAAATTGTGTTCTAAACAGGCATCACAAAGACAATAAGAACCGCAGAATAAACTATATTCATTGTTGTTCCCATTGCAATAAACTAGGACACACAGTAAACACCTACACAACCAGACATCTAGTATGGATTCCGAAAGGATATTTTTATGCATCTAACCAACGAGGACCCAAAACGATTTGGGTATCTACTTTTGAATAAGTTATTTGCAGGATGGCCTTGGAGCATCAGAAATAAAGGATGCTTAAGACATTGGTGGCTGCCAGCTCTTCATTCAACTCATATCTGAAGAGGAAGTAGTCACAAATTATTATTTTTTAATTTATAGTACTACTAATATCTGTTTGCAAGTTTCATTCAGGTGGAGCCTCTCATTCAGGGGGAGCACAAGCTAAGAGGGAGCTGCTCATTAATGTCAATAATTTTTGAACCCCTCTCACACAACATTCTGGTAAGAAGTTTTTACAAAAGGGGAGAGAATGCAATGGTAAGATCTTTCCTTTTTGGTTAGTGACAAAAAGGGGAGAGTATGCATTATCTGTGAGTTTTCTGTATTTTCTATACTTTAAGTATTTTTTTCAGAAAATTCTCATATGTTTTGTCATCACCAAAAATGGGGAGATTGTTGAACCACTCTATATTTTACCCTTACATTTTGGTGATAACAAAACTTATGATTAATTAAATATTATTAAATATATTTAATATTATGTTTTCCTAATAAATATAAATTTATGGTACTATCGTTATGTGTTTTGCACTGAAAAGTAAAATCGATGTCTATTCAATACACATCGATTTCAGTTCACTAAGTGCCACAACGATTTCCATACAAATACATCGATTATGATTCATCTCTTGTAAACATCGATTTCATGAACATCGATTTCATTTAAACATTGATTTCATGAACATCAATTTCATTTAAACATCGATTTTAACTTAAACATCGATTTCATTTAAACATCGATTTCAACTTAAACATCGATTCTGTTGAAAACATCGATTTCACTTAAATATCGATTCTATTCAAACATCGATTTCAACTTAAACACCGACTCTGTTGAAACATGGATTTCATTAGAACATGGATTCTGTTCAAACATAGATTTCAACTTAAACATCGATTTCCTTTATACTCAGATATTTCAAAATATTTTTGGCGCCTAATGAAAAGTCAAATATATTTCATTTGCGTAATTTTCTATCTTTCTGACAGAAGATCTTTTTGCTTATCTCATAGGATCTCTTCTTTCCTGTCAGACAAAAAGGGTTTACCTACCACTTCTGGGTGACTGCAGGAAACACAGAAGTACGAGCCTTTTTGACAGAAACACTTTTTGATCTAAACATTTTCTTCTATGCTTGCAGATCTCGAAGACCACCAAGTGGCTGACAGTTAGAAGAAGAAGAATAGAAAGATCAGCAATGACTAGAAGAGTTCCAATGGATCTATTCAACGGATCTATTCAAAGCTGCTCATATAAAAGATGAAGCAAGGCTATAGAATAAAGATAGAGAGCTTTCCTGAAGATATTTAAAGGAGTGTACATCCTGTGAGGAACCTGAACTCCACATACACTCAAAGAAAGAGAGAAGAGCTCAAGCTCAATCAAGAGAAGCTTTTCATAGCAGAAGTTTTCGAAGCTTTCAAGCCCTCCTCTCTTCACTCTTTCTCTATGGTCATTGTAATTCTTGGGGAGAGTCCTTTGCTGAGAGTTTCTGGGTTAGAGTCCATTCTTGTAAAACTCTCAGTTTTGTTCTTTCTTTTCTAAGAAAGATTTCTATCCAACTATAGGACTGTATACAGTGAGTCTCTTCCTGTGTGAAGAGTTGGCCAGTGTAGTTGCTGGCATTTTCTGTCCAGCTGAGGGACTGTACTCAGTGTAGAACCTAGCTGAGGGTTTAAGTCTAGCAGAACCGCACTGGGGCTTATACCAGGAGGTTGGCTTCTTGACCTGTAAGAGAAGTGGGTTGCCTTCTTGCCCGAGAAAAAGAAGAAGGCCAGCTGGGGTGCTGGGTGTTGTATTGTCCTTGAGGGGGACTGTACCCTTGGTTAGTAAAATCCCAAGAGATTGCTTGGGGATTGGACCTAGGACTTCCACGTGGGAAGGGCCAAACTAGGATAAATTCCTTGTGTTCTTTGTGTGATTGTTTATTTGCTTCCGCACTGCTACACTCTATCACACTCAACTAACCAAACTTTCAAGTGGTTAAGTTTCTGTGTTTTAGATTTCAGAAAACCTATTCACCCCCCCTCTAGGTTAGCTTGTTGTCGTACCAAAAAGAACCAACATCTAGAACTCAGATTCTAAGATTTGCCCTTTTGTCTTCTTTTTTATAAATGTTTTTAGGGATTTATTCTGACAAATTGGGACTTGAAAAATGATAATATGGACATGAATTATCAGCAATATGAAATTTTCAATTAAGTGACTCTAAAAAATCCACTAAGTTTACCATTGTGTAAAGTTCAAGAAAACTAAGTATTTAGTACTAGGTACTTTATTTCACTCAACAATCAATTTTTGTACTTGAATATGGTCAAGAAAGTTTATAAGTACAAACCGATAATCGATTAAGTTTTGATTTAGACTTTGATAATCGATTAAGTATACAAGTGTGTCTGTGGCACTAAATTTGTCTAAGTATACTGTAAACACGCTAAATATGACACTATCACAGACAAATATCAAATTACATCATAATGCCACAAATGGCTCTCTTTTTGCCTTGTGAGAGTTTTTTTTTTTCATTATTCAGAGTCTCCCTCAATCTTCCCCCCATTTCCTGGTGCTTCCCTTTTATTTTCCTAGCTTCTTGGAGGTTTGTGCAGAAATCTTTAATTCGCGACGGACACAGTTGTCACGTTTCATATCGACTAATGAAGAACAAACAAAATGAGTCGGGTCAAACCGTTGTGATTAAACATCGATTTCTGATCCAATATCGATTTCTGATCCAATATCGATTCCTGAGTCAACATCGATTGCCTCATTTGCGACTGGTTCACTGGTCGCGTTTCAAACATCGATTGCTAATCCAACATCAATTGTTTAGTCAACATCGATTGCCTTATACGTGTCGGGTCAATGCGTCGTGATTTTGAACTTCCATATTTCTCAGTAATTTTCTTATTTCATTTGTTTGAAATACTTGTTGCCTTTTCTTGAAACGTGAACAGAGTATCCGTCGCGATTCAACTTTCTATATCTGACTTTTGACAAGTTTCCATAAATAAAATTTGCAAATTCATAAATACGACTTGTATACCGGTCGCGATTCTACTTTAAATGTGACCACTATGTTCGTTGTGAATTTCATTTATTGTCCACCTCAGACTTTGAGCTTTCCTCCTATATACACCCCGTGTCTGTCGTTCCCAAGATTAGAGTTGGAGACAAACAAGCTAGAGCCCAGAGAACTTCCACGATCAGTGAGTTGTGAGAGAGCAATTTCAAGGTGGAACTCTACCGAATTCTTGCTTCAACATCGCTTCTCCCTCTACAATAATTGAACCAGCAGCAGGAGCAGCTCTTCAGCGCCTTCTCTTCCTCCATTCAAGCTTCAGCAAGCACCTTCTTTGGCAGCCTCTTGCGCCATCAACACTAAGGGGAAGCCAACTCTTTCTCTTCCTTTTATTCTTTGTATTATAATCCCATCCTCTCAGCCCCAACGTAGCTATCTTCTTTTAATTTTCTTTTAATCAACACTCCATCAACACACACACATATTTATGCATGCACACAACATACCTATTTTCTAGGGTTTTAAAAGCCACAAAAGATGTGTTCTTCTCCATGTTCTTCGTGCTTATTTCATTTATTAAGAGTTTGATGCTACACTTCATTTGGCTAATCCTCTTCTTTTTTTATGTGTTTTGCAAGGGTAATCAAGCTGAAGAAGCCTTCTACCACAGTCGGTCGTGCACGTAGAAGAAGAAGCGAACCCGCTCTCTCCCACACATCTCCCCGCTCCAAAAGGTATTCTGCGATCAATCTCCCTTTTGCATTTACTAAAATTTTCTCCTTCGATACCCTCGAGTACCTGGCGATCACGATTACACATCAAGGAGTTGTAATCCATCCTTCTTCTCCCTCTTTTTCTCATTATTTCCCTTGTGGACCTCTTTTCTCATTATTTCCCAGATGGGTTTACTGGACATTTCTTCATTTCCTGTTGGAATATCATTAACAAGGAGGTCATTGCTGCGGTGACAAGTTTTTTTCAGGGTTTTCCCCTTCCTAGAGGGGTTACTTCTTCTTTAATTGCCCTGGTCCCTAAGATTGAGAGCCCTGTTTCCTATGGTGATTTCAGACCGGTTAGTTTGTGTAACTTCTGCTACAAAATTGTGTCCAGGATATTATGTGACCGGTTGGTTGAGATCCTCCCCTAGGTTATTTCAGAGGAACAAGATGCCTTTGTTAAAGGTAGGTTTATAATTGATAATATCTCCTTGGCTAGGAAACTAGTGAGAGACATCGATAGGAAGGTTAGGGGACATAATCTTCTATTGAAGCTTGACATTAGGAAAGCTTATGATAGTGTTGAGTGGGATTTCCTCTTGTCAGTCCTTCGAAAATTTGGTTTCTCTAACAGGTTCTTGTCATATATTGGAATGTTGATCTCCAACTGCTAGTTCTCTATCATGTTCAATAGCTCTCCAACCGGTTATTTTCATTCTACCCGGGGTCTTCGGCAAGGTGATCCGATCGCTCCTGCTCTTTTTATTATTATGGAGGAAGCGCTCAGCAGAGGTATTACTCATATGGTTCAGTCGGGGATTCTTCATCCTTATGCTGGGCCTAGATGTTGCCCGCAGATATCCCATCTTTTTTATGCTGATGACACTCTTATATTTTTGAATGGGGGTATTCAAAATGTTAAGAAATTGATGGACTTCTTGGAAAGATATTCGAATAGTTCTGGGCAGCATATTAATGCTACTAAGAGTTGCTTCTTGATCTCAGATAAGTCTCCTCCTCAGGTTGTCAACAGAATAAAAATGGTGGCTGGTTTTAAAAGACAGAGTGGTCCCCTTGTTTACTTGGGCGTTCCCTTGAGACCTGGAAGGATTATTGCTTCTGATTTCCATCCCCTTATTGACAAGGTTAATAGGAAGTTAGCTTCCTGGAAGCCTAGATTAATTTCCCAAGCTAGCAGAGTCACCCTTATAAATTTTGTTTTAGCTTCTCTACCAGTCTACCTGGTTGCGTCTTCTTCCATTCCAAGAAGTATTCTGAATTATTTTGATAAAATAACTACTACTTTCTTCTGGAATGGCTTGGACGGGACTCGTAGGCGTCACTGGGTGGCCTAGCCTACAATTCAACGCCCTATTGAGGAGGGCGGCCTGGGTGTTCGAGATATCAAACAGGTGCAGCTGGCTTTAGTAGTGAAGTTTCTTGGAATATTACTCATGGCTCATCCTTTTGGGCTACCTACGCTAGAAGGCTCTATCATAGGTCGAGGGCCCACAAGCAGAACCACCCCGGACTCTGGACACATCACCAGGTCGGGAAACCACACTCGCCGGTGCCACCACGGACTGGCACCCAAGAACGGGACTACGGAACCGAGTGAACACCAAAGCGGAAACCACTAGAAGCACAAGTCAGCACAAGGCCAGACCAACGACGCCCACGGGAACTAGGCACAACCAGGCTATAACCGCCGTGCAAGCTAGGGCAACGGATAACACTTAGAAACGTCATGAGGGAACGCCGCCACAACAACAGCAACCAAGCCACCGCCACTGGCAGCTAAGAAGGGGATGCGCCATCCGCACCCTCTTCGCTCGCCAGCCAGCTCTCGCCTCTAACCTCCCCAGAAGAGCGAGACAGAACCGTCAAGAACACACAACACACGCAACACCGCAGCCTAGCCAAGCTGCGGCCCCACGCCTGACCTCCCTACGCGGCTCCGGAACCAACGTAGAGCGAGGCAGTGAGACAAAGGACTGTCTGGTCTGCGCCAGGAAAGTACTCCGAACCCCTCGACGTCCCAGACCCAGACAAGAGAGCTCTACAAATGACTCGGTGCCACTGTCCAACCTCATTTTCCCCTCAACTCCAGAGTCCGCTCTGTCGGCTGCCAACTCGAGCACGCTCGTAGCCCCGAACGCTCCCTCTAAGGCTCACGAGGACGGGGGTCCCAGGAAACGGAGACAACCTCTGAACGGGACAAGCCCTCAAGTGCCAAGCACCAGGTGAAAGGCGAGGCAAGCACAACAGGAACTGCGCCGCATCGCGTCGTGGCTTGTAACACACGACAAGTCCAGCAAGTACGAGGCACGCATAGACCCTCAAGAGGGCCGTCAGCCAACCAAACACGCACGAACAGCTAGAACCTCGGAACACTACCGGACAGTACGGAAACCCATCGGTCTACTAATAATCGATTGATCGTCGGTCAATCGATTATTAGATAGACGCGACCCTCCTGGCACCACTGCCAGGACACGGCCACGAAGGTGTCAGCTTCGGTCGCTGAACGCAGGGAGGCAACCTGCCGCGTTCCCTACCAGAAGGTCCTCAGGGCAAGGCCTGCCTTGGGGCACACGCCGACACACAACCGGGCCCACAGAAACACCCGAGGCAACACAAGTACTGTCGCGACCCCCAAGGTCGTCGCGACACCATCGCGATGGGGAAGGGCACTGCGACAGCCCTTGTTGCGATCGGGCAAGGCGTCGCGACAGCAACCTTGTCGCTACACGGGAACGCGCCGCGACAGCAATCCTATCGCGATCGGGAAGCGTGGCACGACAGACTTATCGCGGCTACCATGGCTTCGTGATAAGGTCGCGCCCGACGGGGCCGATGCCTCCTCTGATGTCGCGATGCGCCGAGCCGTCGCAACATCATTCGGGAGGCAGACCAGCGGGATCCTCAATCCCAGGTCGCCCACGAAGATACACACATGCACACACGGGGGAGGGGAGCATGGGGAAAGCTGTAAATCTATCTAGAAAGCATGAGGGGCTCCCAATCCACCCGGATTGAGAAGGGCACAAGAAATCCCTACCTTGCACGAAGAACAAACCCCAATGGGGCCCTTCACGTCGGTTGGCCACCTCCTCCTCGCTCCACGCAAGGTCCACGACGCCACGGCACCACGCACGGTCCTCCTCCTCGCCTGAAACACTCAAAGGGGAGAGGGGGAGGCAGAGCACTGCCGGAGGGAGAGGGAGAAGGGAAGAAGAAGAGAGAGAGGGGGAAGGGGTTGCCGGCCAGCGCCTTAAGCCCCCGGCACCTAGAACGTGACGAACCGCCCCGTCGCATTAACAACCTTAACGCGACGGGTCCACGGACCGTGACAAGAATGCACCCCCCATGGGCGCCGCGACAACACGACAGGCCGTACTGACACACCTGCCACTCTGACAGGCGTCAGACGACCGAAGCAACATAAAGTAGTCGCGACTTGTTGACAAGGCACGACACGAAGACGCGACAGAGAGCCAGGGTGCGACCAGAACGCGACCCACAAGCTCATCGCGACACGGATGACTGTCGCGTCGGACACCCCTGACGCGAAACTAACGCATCGCCCAGCCTGGACGCGTTAGTGGCCAGTCATCCCATGACACCGGACGAAAGCCAGGAAATCGGGTCTTACATTTTACCCCCTTAAAACAATTTCATCCTCGAAATTGGGGCAAGCCCAAAGGATCTTGAGGCACGAAACGAAGCACAGGGAGCAAACGTAAGACCAGCGCGAAAAAGCCACTAAGTCCTAACGCGACTTCCTCGTGGCAACACTCGCACAACCAAACACGTGCGGAGCATTCAAGGCTGGAAAAAAAAATCAACGGCTCACACAACGAGCCCCAAACACACGGGAGGCACAGAACCGAAAACTCAACGGCTCACAACATGCTCCAACGCACATGGAGCACCAAGCTGAGAAACCAACGGCTCACTCCAGCCACACGTGGGGCGTCCAATCGGGACGACAACCCCACAGGTGCCGAGCAACGTCAAAACCAGCCCAAACAGCAGAAAACGCCAGCCCTGAACCGCACAGCTGCAGCCACCAACAGACCCTGCTGTGGGGACCAACCAACCAGCAACCCACTCTGTCGCCAGCCGAACTCGACAGAGGACGCAGTTGCCGACAACAACACAAGAAACACCTAAGAACCAACCACAAGTCTCAGGGAAATGGCCTCATACTACTAGCGACAGCTGACATCGGTCACCAGCCCAACCAAGAAGCCACATGAGCGACAAGAACCAGAGCAACATTGCACTCGCGGAGAATCCGCAACACACGAAACAACGTCCACTGTCACCGCTAGGTCTCACCCAGACCCTCCTCGCGGTCCAACATGGACAGCAAACGCACGCGGAGGAACCCTCAACACGTGAAAACGGCATCTGCTGTCACCACTAGGTCTAACCCAGATCTTCCTCGTGGTCCAACAGGGACACCAAACGCACGCGGAGCCACAGAAACTGGGAGTCACACACTCCACAACGTGGCACACCACGACGGAAACATGGAAGACGTATGAGATTAAGCCAAAAGCCGAGCACCTCACAACGTCATCAAACCACGTGGTCGAGTACTAGCAAGCCAATAAGCCTCACTGTCACCGAACGAACTGATAGGAGACTCCGCCATCAGCTTCCAGACTCACCAATGCCACGCACAACGGAGAACCAACGAAGAGTTGGCAGCACACCCGCCACACGCACACAGGGCTTAGCGCGGGTACCAACATGCCAACCGCTAGAAAGGCGCACAACCACACGGGAACCGAAACAACCGCAGAGGTCGAGAACAACACACCGACCTCAGAGGGACCCAAACCGAAGCAGGGTACCGCAGCCAAACACGATCGCTCCCAGAGCGAGAGGGAAAATCGGGACACTGGCCATGACCAAAGCCTGGCGTACCACCGATAGGGCTACCTAGACAAGGCAAAGCAGCCACCCCACAGCGGTAATGGTACAACCACAAGGCATGGGCCCACACAAAGTGTCCCAGAGGCAGAAAGCTCAGCGCCTCCAACACTGAGCAACTCGTAAAACGATGCACAAATCACACGAACAGACACACAACACGACACATGGTGCTACTACAAGCACCAGGAGCCACCGAAGGTACAACACAATGTACCAAGGCTCCAGACGGCACAAAATCGAAACACTCGAGCACGAGCACATAGTGCTGCCACAAGCACCAAAACTAAGCGAAGTGCAACACAAGTGCACCAGCGGCCGAAACAACACCACGGCTAAAGGGGAGGGCTCTTCACCATAGACCTGCCAAAAGCCACATGCCAAAGACCGCAAGCCTAAAAGGCACAATAGGCCATGCCGGCCCCAGCCCTTGAGGCACACAACACGAAGCATCAGAGAAAACGCTCAAGGTGCAGCACACACAGCAGCACCAATGGCCCGAAACGGCACAGGGCCCACCGAAGGGGACTCTCCACCAGAGACCCACAAGGGAAGCACCCGGAAAGCCGACGACTTCAAGAGCACAACGACCACGTCGGCTCCAAAAAGCACACCAAAACACGGAGCACCGACTCTGCCGCACGGGGAGCGAAGACCGCAGCAACTCCCTGGCGCGCAAGAGCAGGAAGCACTACCTCTATCGCAACCGATAGAGAGGCCAAACACCAAAATGATGACGCGAAAGGCCTCCAAGGCACAAGCCGAGGCACGATTGAGCGCACACTAGAACAACGCTTGCACGAACAAGCCAATCATGGAGAACCAATGCACAGCGGAACAACACTCATGCCTGCAACCAAACGATACTACCTCGCCCTACACCAACAGAGACCCAAAGCCCCAAGTTGTCTAGGCAGGTAGCAAGAAACCATCACGATGACAAATGGCACGAACAGGTCCACCAACCCACGGTGCCATGAGGAAACGACAGCACGAGGGGAGCAACCAGCTCAACCTAAAAACAACTCAAGGGAATATGACTCCACCAAAAGGTCGCAACGATGCGCACCCTGGCAACACAACACCACAGTGGAGCATCGCCACCCCGAGCAACCAACGGAAAGCAGAGGAAGAGGACACACACAACGAGTCTCTTCCACGCGCGAGAAGAAAAACCACAACGCAAGACTGACGCTTCCACAAGAAGCACAGCCAACCAAACACCCACTACACCCACCAGACCACCATCTGGGAGAGCACGCAGGGCGCAGAAAAACAAAATGAACCATTCGAGCCATGGGGACACACAAAGTCCCACCGGCACAATCGAGAAACTTGGAAACGACTAACGAGACAAGTTGGCCAACGCAATGGCCAAACACACGGCCAAGCGCACAACGCCTTGACAGACAACGCCCAGACAGACTGTAACATAGACAGTCCAACCAGCAACGACGATAGCTCATCTTCACCGAGAGAGAGTAGCGACGACCAAAGCAAACACAAGGTAGCTTTGGGGAGAACCTCCGCCTAAAAGAGTCAAGAGCCATCCTGGGAGAACCACACCAGAACACAGCCCAACCGAACGACACACTTCAAACCACAGGGGCAACACAACGGTGGCCCAAAACGAACACAGAGCACTCCTGGGAAGAACCTCCGCCAGAAGCGACAAAGGGCGATCCTGGGAAGAACCTTCACCAGAATGCACAACCCAACGACCAAACAACACGGACCATCAGAGAAGATAATGCAGCCAGTAGAATTGCAGAAACAACACAAGCCGATCCTGGGAGAACTCCACCAGAACCATGAAGGAACGTTCTGGGAAAACCCTCCAGAACGCACCAGCCAAACCAACAGAAGCAGCATACCTCAAACCCTGAGGTAGCATAGCACGACATAAACAAGCACGGAGCAGTCCTGAGAGAAACCCTCACCAGGATAACAACAAACGGTTCTGGGAAACCTCACCAGAACATAGGGCAACCAAGCGATGCACCTCAACCTCGAGGGCAGTGCAACAACAACCAGAAATGGGCACAACACAGTTCTAGGGAAACCTCACTCCCGCCAGAACCAACAGAGAAAAACTCCGGGAGCACCTCACCAGAGCTCACAACCAGCCAACGCCAGGCTGACAACAACCACAGGCAAGCGTCGCAGCGCTCAACTAGCGATGCAACATGGCACACAGGGCATCTGCTTAGCCCAAGCAACAACGCCGACTGAGCAGAGCACATCGCACAATAGTGCACAGACAGAAGACCACACGCACAACAAACGCAACACACACCCCAACAACAAAGGGGCAGCCAACAAGGCAGAGACACCTTCCATCGACTCCATAGGTAACAACCCTGCACCGGTGAAGGCCACACCACACGCAGGCTCTCTCAGCCTCAGCGGCACACACACACTCAAACGCGTCGGAGGCGACCAGGAGCACCGCACCTGGACTTGCCTGCAACCTTCCTCCATACAAGGAAGAACACTGCCAGCAAGTCCACCGTCAACCGCACCACCATGGCACGAACACGCCGGGTGACCACACCCGCCACGCACGCGACACATCAACAACCGCAACCTACTGCAGTGCACACATGAAACTTGCAGGGAAACCACACACGTGTAAAACAATCAAAGGCACAAGCCTAACACTAGTCGGACTGTCAGCAGCACACTAGTACCTTTCTTTAGGATAGCTATAGTTATTACTTCCTTACAAATCTCAGTAGACTCTCGCTCTGATACCAACTGTAACGACCCGACCTCCCGGACCCTCGTTAGGGGTCCCGAGGGGTCGCGCCGCCACCCACGAATCTGAAGATCCGGAAGGGTTAGAAGAAATAGTCTAGTGAGATATGTACTGAATTTAATTAACTATGACAATATGTACAATATACAAAGGTCTGTACAACGTGTCCCAAGCAAAAGCACAGGTACCAGAAGAAAAGTGCAGTCCTTAAAGGGCATACCCCGAGAACTTGCAAAACACAACTCTCTGCTCACTTAGATACAAGAGCTCACAACGCTCGCTCTCACTGCTGCTGACAACAACACGGTGCCACAGCTGCCTCTGCAACCCCTCCGACACCGAGCTCCCGCGACGATGAGCCCCTAGCTGAAGGAAGTAGGGGGGTGAGCCTTGCGAACAAGGCCCGGTAGGGATTACCAGTCCCTCATCGGCCAGAGCAGCAGGAACTCCGAAAATAAGAAAGCTACACTAGAAAGCTGTAAAGCGAGATACACCTACAACATGATACTACTAAGTAGCGGAAGAGAACAGCGCAACGCCACGACCACCAACCGATGTTGGGTCAGTCACACAGGACTCCCGCAGAAACCAACGGAGTCGAGCACAGAGTGGAAGCAACGCTCGGCACACCCGCCGAGACTACGCAACAACCAAGTGAGAACGACGTCTCACCTCAAGCACGGCCACCCCAGACCTCCTCGAGGTCGAGGGCCCACAAGCAGAACCACCCCGGACCCTGGACATACCACCAGGTCGGGAAACAACACTCGTCGGTGCCACCACGGACTGGCACCCAAGAATGGGACTACGGAACCGAGTGAACACCAAAGCGGAAACCACTAGAAGCACGGGTCTGCACAAGGCCAGACCAACGACGCCCACGGGAACTAGGCACAACCAGGCTATAACCGCCTTGCAAGCTAGGGCGACAGATAACACTTAGAAACGTCGTGAGGGAACGCCGTCACAACAATAGCAACCAAGCCACCACCACTGACAGCTAAGAAGGGGACGCGTCGTCCGCACCCTCTTCGCTCGCCAACCGGCTCTCGCCTCTAACCTCCCCAGAAGAGCGAGACAGAACCACCAAGAACACATAACACATGCAACACCGCAGCCTGGCCAAGCTGCGACCCCACACCTAACCTCCCTACGCGGCTCTGGAACCAACGTAGAGCGAGGCAGTGAGACAAAGGACTGTCTGGTCAGCGCCAGGAAAGCACTTCGAACCCCTCGGCATCCCAGACCCAGACAAGAGAGCTCTACAAATGACTCGGCGTCGCTGTCCAACCTCGTTTTCCCCTCAGCTTCAGAGTCCGCTCTGTCGACTGCCAACTCGAGCACACTCGTAGCCCCGAACGCTCCCTCTAAGGCTCACGAGAACGGGGGTCCCAGGAAACGGAGACAACCTCTGAACGGGACAAGCCCTCAAGTGCTAAGCACCGGGCGAAAGGCGGGGCAAGCACAACAGGAGCCGCACCGCTGGCTTTTAACACACGAAAAGCCCAGCAAGCATGAGGCACGCACAGACCCTCAAGAGGGCCGTCGGCCAACCAAACACGCACGAATGGATAGAACCTCAGAACACTACCGGACAGCAAGGAAAACCCGTCGATCTTCTAATAATCGATTCACCGTCGGTCAATCGATTATTAGACAGACGCGACCCTTCTAGCACCATTGCCAGGACACGGCCACGAAGGTGTCACCTTCGGTCGTTGAACGCAGGGAGGCAACCTGCCGCGTTCCCTACCAGAAGGTCCCAAGGGCAAGGCCTGCCCTGGGGCATACGCCGACACACAACCGGGCCCACCGAAACACCCGAGGCAATACAGGTACTGTCGCGACCCCCAAGGTCATCGCGACGGGGAAGGGTACCGCGACAACCCTTGTTGCGACCGGGTAAGGCGTCGTGACAGCAACCCTGTCGCGACCCAGGAATGCGCCGTGACAGCAATCCTGTCGCGACTGGGAAGCGCAGCGCGACAGACTTATCGCGGCTGCCAACGGCATCGCGATAAGGTTGCACCCAACGAGGCCGACGCCTCCTCTGATGTCGCGACGTGCTGAGCCGTCGTGACATCAACCGGGAGGCAGACCAGCGGGATCCTCAATCCCGGGTCGCCCACGAAGATACACACATGCACACACGGGGGAGGGGAGCATGGGGAAAGCTGTAAATCTATCTAGAAAGCACGAGGGGCTCCCAATCCACCTGGATCGAGAAGGGCACAAGAAATCCCTACCTTTTACGAAGAACGAACCCCAATGAGGCCCTTCACGTCGCTTGGCCACCTCCTCCTCGCTCCACGCAAGGTCTACGACGCCACGACACCATGCACGACCCTCCTCCTCGCGTGAAACACTCAAAGGGGAGAGGGGGAGACAGAGCACCGCCGGAGGGAGAGGGAGAAGGGAGAAGAAGAGAGAGAGGGGGAAGGGGTAGCCGACTAGCGCCTTAAGCCCCCGGCACCCAGAACGCGACGGACCGCCCCATCGCGTTAACAACCTTAACGCGACGGGTCCACGGACCGCGACAAGAACGCACCCCCCACGGGCGCCGCGATAACACGACAGGCCGTACTGACACACCTGCCACTCTGACAAGCGTCAGACGACCGAAGCGACATAAAGCAGTCACAACCCGTTGACCGGGTGCAACACGAAGACGCGACGGAGAGCCAGGGCATGACCAGAACGCGACCCACAAGCTCGTCGCGACACGGATGATTGTTGCGTCGGACACCCCCAACGCGAAACTAACGCGTCGCCCAGCCTGGACGCGTTAGTGGCCAGTCTTCCCACGACACCAGACGGAAGCCGGGAAACTGGGTCTTACACTTTGATCTAAACCCTTCTTCTATGCCTGCAGATCTCGAAGACCACCAGTGGCTGACAGTCAAAACAAGAAATAGAAAAATCAGCAACAACTAGAAGAGTCCCAACGAATCTCTTTAACGGATCTATTCAAAACTACTCATATAAAAGATGAAGCAAGACTGAAGAACAATAAGAGAGCTTTCCTGAAGAACATTCAAAGAGTGTACATCTAGTGAAGAACCTGAACTCCAGATACACTCAAGGAAAAGAGAGAAAGAGCCCGAGCTCAGAAGAAGTGCTCAAGTATCTAAAGCCTTCAAGCTTCAAGCTCCTTCTCCTCTCTTCACTCTCTCTCTGTGGTCATTGTAATTTTTGGGGAGAGTCCTTCACTGAGAGTTTCTGGGTTAGAGTCCACTCTTGTAAAACTCTCTGCTTTTTCTTTCTTTTCTAAGAAAGATTTCTGTCGAGCTGTAGGACTGTATACAGTGTAGAACCTAGCTAGGGGTTTAAGTCTAGCAGAACCGCACTGAGGTTTGTACCAAGAGGTTGGCTTCTTGACCTGTAAGAGAAGTGGGGTGCCTTCTTGCCCGAGAAAGAGAAGAAGACCAGCTGGGGTGTTGGGTGTTGTATTGTCCTTGAGGGGGACTGTACCCTTGGTTAGTAAAATCCCAAGAGATTGTTTGGGGACTGGACGTAGGACTTCCATGTGGGAAGGGCTGAACCAGGATAAATTCCTTGTGTTCGTTGTGTGATTGTTTATTTGTTTCCGCACTGCTACTCTCTATCACACTCAACTAACCAAACTTTCAAGTGATAATTTTTTGTGTTTAAGTTTATGTTTTAGTTTTTAGAAAACCTATTCACCCCCCTCTAGGCTAGCTTGCTGCCGTACCAAAAGGGCCAACAACAACAACCCTGTCATGATGGGGAAATGCATCGCGACAACAACCCTATCACAATGGAGAAACACATCGTGACATGATCGTGTTCGACCGGGCAGACGCCTCCTCTGGTGTCGCGACGCGCACCGCTATCATGACACCAAAAGAAAGGCAGACACGTGGAATGCTTCATCCCGGGGCCACCCACGAGCTACAAACACACCACACGGGGGAGGGGAGCATGGAGAAGCTATTTAAATTATCTAGAAAGCACGAGGGGCTCCCAATCCATCCGGATCGAGAAGGGCACAAGCAATCCCTACCTTTCAAGAAGGAACGAACCCATTGGGGGCCCTTTATGTTGGAATGGCCATCTCCTCCTCGCTCCACGCAAGCTCCTCGACATCGGGAACACGAACATGACCCTGCTCCTTACTTGAATCACACAAAGAAAAGAGAGGGAGGTGGAGCTCCCGTCGTAGGGGAGGAGAAGAAAGGGGAAGAATAAGAGGGAAGAAGGGTCACCGACCAAGGTCTTAAGCGTCTGGCACCCAAGTCATGACAGGGCGACGCGTCGCGTTAAGAACCTTAACGTGATGGGTCAACCGACCGTGACACCAACGCATCCCTCAGGGACGTCGCGACAATCTGAAAAGTTGTACTGACACACCTGCCACCTTGACAGTTGTCAGACGACCAAAGCCATGGAAGACTGTCACGTCCTGTTGACCGGGGGCGACAAGAATGTGACGCACAAGCAGGGCGTGACAAGGATGACTGTCGTGTCAGGCCACCCCGACGCCTCACTAACACGTCGCCTAGCCTGGACGCGTTAGGAGCCAGTCACCCAGAAGCCAAACGGAAAGTCAAGAAGCCAGGATATTACATCCCTTTTTATCCAAGATGTTCTATTAATGGTTTGCAAAGGAATAGAAACCTTTGAAATTTTTTCTTCCTATTGATTGCTCTTAACATATGAAAGAAGAAGTGATCAGACTAAACAAAGCAAAATACGAGGAATAAGTCTCAAGAGACCAATGGTTACCAAAGCAACATGTTCATAAAGATCAAATTGCTTCATTGAAATGCCCAAGATAGAACGGTTATGAAGAACTTTTCACAGTAAATCCCATTGGACAAGAAGATACAAGGCTAAAAAGCTTCAACAGTCGGCAACTCTCTATATATACGACCTAGATCCATGAAGAAAAACATGATGAATAGGCATAGCAAGCATACAAGCCACAATCTTACATGAGAGAGCCTTAGAAGACTGAGTGATCACTCCCACTTTCCAAGTCTTTTTGAAGAGACCCTTTTCTACTTGCATCTTCTTGTGCAAACCTTATGAGGAGAAAGCCCGCTTGACATTGAAATTCAATGATCATCTGTACCAAACTTTAGCCTTTGACATCGAGCTTCTTCTTGTCTTTGTGTTTCTAAGTCGATAGACTTGTGCTTTTATTCCAAATCTGTCTTTTTAAGAAAATACTTTCTTGGTGGTTGCTTCTTTTGAAGCTTAGGCCTGTGTGCCCTATGTTTCTCTTCGTTGGGAGGAAGACCTATAACCTGCGGCAATAGGGTATTCTTCCTTCCATTGGGAGGAAGATCAATTGTAATCTAGGTGGTTGTTCCAACTTCTCTCGAGTTGAGGAAAACTTGTGTGCAAATTGTGCACTAAGTTTTTGGGCCCTTGGGGTTGATCAGTGGAATCTCAAAGGTGTTTTATTAGGGACTAAATGTAGGAGGCTGAAACAGTTTGGCTCTGAATCAAGATAAAATCTCTGTGTTCATTGTCTGTTTGCTTCGTGCCTTGCATATTTTGTTTCACTTTTTTCGCTTAACCAAATTGATTTACTTAGCATCGTTTGATTACATTTTTTAATATTCAATTTATACCCATTCACTCCCTCTGGGTCTCTATAGTATGACCAACATCTTCAACCTCTCTCTCTCCTAAGAAAAGTTAGAGCTGAGACAAACTAACTTGTCTGTTGAAAGGTCGGCCCTGAGAACACTCCCCTGAGATTGACTATATTTTCAGGAAGGATCATCCTTAGTGAGAGGTATAACAACATCTGAGTCCCTCTTCTCGACCAACTTCCATCTCGATCAACTAAATTCTGATGTAGGCTAAATCAACTACATGTGGGACATCCTCCAGGTCAAGGTTTTCCGTGGTGGAGCAAATCGGTCTGATTCGAACAAATCACATTGAATAAGGAGAAACCCGATTCTCCCATGCGAATCGGGCTGATTCATATGAATCAAATCAGATTTTTAAAAAATCGATTCAGGGTGAATGGACGATGCGCCAAACCTTGCTCAAGGTTGGCCAGCTTAGGCTCTAAATTAGTCAAACTATCTCATACACCCTCCATATCAATCTACTAAAACTTTAGGTCAGTACAACCTTGGCCAACTACAATTTAAGGTCGACCGAACTCCCAACCTCATCATTGTGGTTGGCCAAACCTACCACATTAGATACTTTTTAGAAATATATATTGGTTGTAAACTGTAGTTGGAATATTTCTCACTCCCGTTCTAAACTTTTTTAAAGTTTTCTCAGCTTTCATAAGATTTGGACATTTACCAAGAGGAGAGATATAGACACAATCAGTAAGAGAGAATTTGAAAAAATATAAAAAAAGATTATGTGGGTTTTCTTTCGAATGATTTCTCTATTTTTTCAAATTAGAAAATTTATAATTGAATTTTCATTATTTAATTAGTGGCATCAACTTTTATTTAGTAAAATTAACAACCCATATGCTTTCTCAAACAATTTCTTAAGAGAAATGATTAGTGTTTGACATCTCGGACACTAATTCCTTATTGGAATGTCCAGGCATGCCACCCGAACATGCCACGCGGGTGCCATGGTGGCGACAAGATGGCTGGCGGCCATGGTGGCGACAAGGCGGCGGACAACCAGTAGTGAGTAGTGACAAATAACTATTTATCTGTGACAATACTTATCTAGTTGTGACAAATAATTATCTATTGATAATAAATAACTATGCTACTAGTGAGGAGCTATCTATCAGAAATAAATAGATATCTAATGGTGACAAATAATTATAAATAGCTACTCTATTGGCGAAGAGTTATCTATCCGTGACAAATAGATATCTAGTGATGACAAATAATTATCTATTAATAACAAATAACTACTCTACTAATGACAAACTATCCATTTGTGACAAATAGATATCTATCGGTGATAAATAACTATCTACCCGTGACATATAACTATGAAATGGTGATAATAGCTATCTATCGATGACAAATAATTATATATCGGTGACAAATAACTATCAAATGGTGACAAAATTAGTTATATAGTGATGACAAATAATGATCTACCGTGACAAATAACTACATAAGGATAACAAATAGCTACATAATAGTAACAAATAGACATACAGTGGCCGATTTGCCGCCATCTATCGTCGACTGCCGTCGGTAGCCGGTGCCTTCGCCAGTCGTCAACCATCACGGTGGCGTCTATGTGGCATGTCTGGATGACATACTCAGACGTTTCAACAAAACATTAGTGCTTGAGATGCAAGACACTAATTGTTACGCATTTCTTAAAATTGTCTGAACGAAATTGACCTGAATGGTTCTTAGTGTTTAGAATGTCACCTAGGAAGGTTACACGTATGAGATTCGCCCGAATGCTGCTCGTGGTGTGAATATATTCGTATATTTCGAATATTAAAAGCTGAAAATTAAGCGTGTGACAATCAGGTGCAGCACCACCCGATAGTCTCCACGTGTCAAGCATCCACTCGGTTCCTTTTGTCGGTGCAAGCTGGCTGTCCTCATTAAAATAAGTTGCCCTTGCTCACGTACCAGAAAACGGTTTTCGCCCAACAAGGCAAGGTCCGAGCTTCCTAAAAAAAGGGTATATAATAAGATGTGACAATTACAAATTAAGATATGGACCTCGCTATTTCCGTAGTAAGTTTTTTTTCAGTGATTAAATTATATTATATATATCCAAGTGAGTAGATTCACTCTTATATTATCTATAGAAAAACTAATGCTATATTTTACTAGGAAGCAATGCAACTGAGCTCGGGATTAGCGATGAAGAAGAGATTTCTCACAGTGGGGCTTATTTTTTATTAAAAAATTAATGTACGATTGATTACTCGAATATATGTAAACGGCAATAATTTTAAGTTTAAGAAATGAGTGTGATGAAAAGATTCGTCGAAACGGGACTTATTAGTTTTTTTTATAATGAAAAAATCTACTATAATGATGTCCGACTCTATATATGGGGTGAATTTTGAATTCAAATCTAACAAATACTTAACTTATATATATATATATTTATCAAAATCAATAATCCCTATCATGTATCCTCTCCGAATAAGGACTATTGTTTTTTAGAGAAAGTTTCTACCTATCAATCGATATTACTTGTCTAATCACCCAACTCCGGCCGTCTGATCAATTGATTGGACGGCCGAACAAGACATGTTACATTTTTACTCGATTGATAAGATAAAAATTGTTTCTCATATTTTTGAAGATTGTTGAGCATATAGATATGTCTGCCCACATAGATCATGCAATCTATGAAATTGTTTCTTTTTAACACTTACGGTTTGTATGATTATCTCTGGTGAAAGTTCTTGAGACAAGTCAGATAGATCAATGTTTGGGTAATTAAATCATCAGAAAAATAAAAAAAACATATTTTAATAGGGTAGGAGTAGGACCCCGTGTGCAGCTAATTTCACCAATGGGCCACGCCTTATAAAGGGTCCTGTCCTCGTCCTCCCGGTCAAAGTTACTGGCCCATCACAATTCCACACGCCGGTCGTGGCGTTGGCAGTTGACGCGAGGACAACCGCGAACGTTGGGGATTCTTTTGGGCACGCTTCTCCGCCGCGCGCTTTGCATCCCGCATCTCGCGTCTCCTCCGATCCGCACGCGAACCTTGTTCGGATCGCCGCCCCGGCCTCGACCCCCGCTATTTACGCCGGAGACCCCTCTGCGGCCCCCCGCCTCCGCCGTGGGAGGCACTGTCCAACGAGGTAATGAAGCCCCCCGCAGCGAAGAAGAACAGGAAGAGGAAGAAGAAGGGCGCCTCCGCGTCTGCTCCTCCCCAGGGAGACGCCGCGGCTGCGGCCGCCGCCCCTTCTGCCGCCGACGGCGGAGAATCCATGGAAGGGAAGGAGGAGGCGGCGGTAGGAGGAGGAGGAGGAGTAGGGGACGAAGAGAGGGTGCTGAATTGGTTGGTCGATGCCTTCTCCTCCACTTCGTTGGAGCAGGTGCGATCGGCTTACCTGGAGGCGCGGGGGGATCCTCTCAGGGCGGCAGATATATTGGGGACGTCTTCGGAAGGGTTGATGACGAGTGAGAGTTCGAGCTCGAGGGAAGCCCCCGCGGCGGAGAAGAGAATTGGTGGGAGCCGGAAGCAGAAAAAGGTCGTGGCTTCCACGGGATTGGTGTCCGATGTTATTGGGAGAGGGTATGGGGGCTCTGTTTACGGAGAAGGGGGGAGGAGGACTGTTGGTGCCTGGAACAAGGGACCCTGGAATGAACGTTACACCCTGGAAGAGGCGGAGGAGTTCCTCTGCTCGATAGTGGGGGGAACCTGCGAGCTGGATCCCGCTGTGGTCAAGGATGTGTTTGGTGAGCGTCCTTGTCTTATTTTCATTGGTTTTATCTTCTCCCTTTTTAAGCTGCATTAATTGTCATTCAGAAAGATCTATGACCAAATTTTTGTACCCTAAAAATCTGTTTGTTGGGTGGCGACTATCAAGAAGTCCTATGATAAACTTTGTAGTTTGCTGAATGGCAGCTTTTACGTGCGTTTAGTAGCAGGATAAGACACTAGAAGGAAAACACATACTCGTGGAACACATCTTTGAGTCATGTTTTATGTTTTAATTTGGTTAGAAAGATGTTATTCTATGTTGAACAAAGATCGTCATTATTCAAAGACAATGTTTAATCGAAAGGAGCATTGACCAAGGGGTAGAGCTAAAGGGTAAATATTTTCATATCCTGCCAAAATGAAATATGGAATTGAGGTCCTCTTCCAGTATCATCTTATGGCTTACACCCAGTTCACCCCCCATTACACACCCATGTCCAGAAAAGCAAAGGAAGAAGAAAAAAAAAACTCTTCCCCTATGTAAGTTCATTCTTTCTCCTAGTTGGGGAATCAGGCATGTTTGTATCTACATTTGGCAGCCTTGCTTTGATTTTGTATGTATAAGTCCGTTTATCTCCTTTGCTTTTAAAAGTTTTATTGATCGTCTTTAGACAGAGGCCCTTTCACTATTACACTCTCAACTTCATCTTCTTCTGAAGTTGGAGCACTCCTTTCCCCTTCTCTTCCTTGGAGATGCTAACTAAATACCAAGATTTCTTAAGGAATCCAAGTTAATGTGGATTGAAAGGCAGAAGTGATGTTGACATCTAGTATAGCCCCAACTCTGATTTACATGCAACTCTTTTGAGCCTTCTGGGGAAAGTAGAATTTCAGACCACGTAGTTAGGGTTTTTTCTTGGACATAGTTGTGGCATGGGCTGCGCCTTTGGGGAGTGGAAAAATGCGGCTGACTGTATGCCTTGGATAACTTCTTAGGTTAGAACACCATGCAATCTTGGTATTGGCCTTCTTGGCTACTACTTTTGGTTTATTGTGCACTATATACAACCTTGGTATTGTGGATCTTTTGTATAAGACTTGTTATGGGTGATGGTTGAGTTCTCTGGAGATATAGTTATTCACTCCCTTTTTTTTTTTTACAAGTTTTGCTATAGCAAGCTCTTTTTTGCTCTCCTTTTCCACTGTAAACTTGTATATATTTGTCTTGATAAGTTTTGTGGTTCCATCCACTTAAAATTATAAAACCCCGAAACTAAGAGAAGAAGTGAATCCTTGCCTTTTATTCACCAAATTTTTTTGGTTTCTGTATGTTTATTTTGGTAACCAAGTTTCTTGGGTCCACTTTGCAGGTCCGTGTCTTAACTTGTTCATTTGGAATTCACATAGCCTGACTCTTTTCATGGAAATTGCAAGTGACAATGGATCACTTGAAAGAAAGACTTTAAAAAGCTTTTATTTTTCTAACAGAAAATATCCCACTCCCTCTCCAAGAGCTTCTCTTTTTAATTCCGAATATAACATAGATCTTTTGCTGTTAAAATGGATAAACAGAATTTAAATTGTTTTCGTCACCACCCAAACTTAACTTTGTTTTTCAAAAGCACATCATTGCTCATCAAACCCAAATTCAAACTCCTATATATCATTTTGATCTTGATTCTTGAGAACGAGAATTTTTGAATTAGATTTTAAGTTATCGTTTAGCAGAGTAAAATTTGAAATGTTCTTTTTGAGGGGGCTTTATTTTCTCTACTAACTCTTTAAAATTAAAAAATGATTCATTTAAAAAAAATTTAAAAATGATTCATTGAAAGGAAAATGTGATTGTTCAAAGGAAAAGGTAATTCATGTTTGATTATTTATGTCATCAAGAATCTCTCTGTGCCACAAAACAAAAATTTGCTGCCTCCAATAAATTTGGTTCAAATAAGGAGCTCTTCTGATGGTCTCTTGTTGCTGCCTGTTGCCTCTTCGAACGCTTCCCCTTGTCTTTGCTCTTGCTTAAATTTCTGTGTCTTATTCTTCTTTGGATTCCCTCCTTGGAGATTTAACAGGTTATTTGTGATCCTACTGTCTCATCCATGATCCAAGCATGACATTCCAAGCATGACAAAGTAATCTCCTTAACTTCTTCAGTGGTGGTTGCCTTGGGCTTTATTGTGATGGCAGTTACTTTAGCATTTTTGCTAACCAGCTCAGAGTTTGCATGGGTCTTTCTAAGAGCCTTGAGCCATTTATTATGGTACTATTGAACAAATTTTGAATATTCTACCAGTGAAGTAATTGCAGAAAAGGACTTACGGAGTCAGACAATGTGGTCTTCAATATACTTAGATGACTTCTCTGTTGGTTCTAACTTACTGTTTTTTTTAATCATTTTCCTTGCATCTGAGGAGGTATAAAAATGAAGATCCCTCCTCCTGAGCCATTGACACTTTCCAGATGACATCCTTCAAGCTCAGATTTCACCAGCAAAATTCCCTTCTTTTATCTTTTAATAAATTGTGGTACGATCCACTTTTTAAAAAAGTCCAAATTTCAGATCTCTCTCATTTGCCTATCCTTTTTTTATTAGTGCGCTAACTTATAAAAGACATCCGGTCTTCCAAGTGCCATCAGCTTCTTATGAACCAGATCAATATCCCAATCTTCCAGCTTTTTATGAAGCTTGCCCTCTCTCTTGTCTTCTTATTCTATGTTGCCCCATTTTGATGTATATAAGATTACAATGGATGAAGCTAATCCATTTGCATGCATCACCTTCATTTCATGAATCTCAATTTTTTCTTGTGCCTTCCAACTGTGTTTATGCAACTTCCCTGAATTTCTCCCACCATTTCTGGGTGACAATGTGGACATGAATATTCTTTCCGATTTGAGATTGACTTCCAGGAACAATGAAGACACTGGAATTCTTGGCATAGTTCCACCCTTGTGTATCCTGGCCAACCTTGCATGTAACATGGAATCTTTACCCATGCATAGATGGCAAAATCGGCTGAGTCGGGTCGGAGTCGGCCGACTCTGAGTCGGGTCGGCCCTTGGCGACCCGACTTGGGGGGTGGAACAACGACCCACCCATGGAGCTACATGGAATCGGGGTGAGTCGACCGAAATCGGGTGGAGTCGGGCCGACTCAGCCCGACTCAGGCCGACTCATCCGGACTCCAGGTGGACTCTATGTGGTGTAACCGATTCCCTCAGGTTACCTTCAGGATCCTCTTCGGGCAGGGCTTCAGGATCTCCTTATTTACCTGAATATCATTTAAGTAATACTTAAGATATTACATGTAAATAAGGAAGTACCCCCCATTTGAATCCAATAAAAATATCAAAAAATCATATCTCTTACCAATAAAAAGTCAACTCTCCCATCGAAGAAGAAAATCGCAATTTCGATGATTTTAGCGAAATGCTAACTTTCTAATCTCTCATAATTTGGCCTATCTAAAAATTTGATAATTCAAATAAACCATATGGAACACTAAAAATTCAAAATCCGGTAAAAAAAGTCAAACGTACATATGACTTCTCCAAGGGAGTGTTGACACGGGAAAAATATAAACGTATATACATGTGGTGGTTATGTATATATATGTGGGTGTATATATATGTGTGTGGAGTTACATATGGTTATCGTGACATAGAAGCACATATCATTTGATTTGTTTATTCATTTCGTTTTATGTGGTTCATGTATTCATTTCCCATGCTTTGAATTTTGCGGGGCGTGCCAGTCTGTCTAACAGATAGAAGAAAGAGTCCACACAATGCGGAGAGAGTATTTTTGGGTGTCCTTGGAACGGACGGATATGATGTCCGTGGAACGGACGATTGGATTGTCCATGAAATGGACGGGGATGCCTGTGTGACGGGCGACTAGGGTGCGCCGTTTTTTTTATCTGAACTCCTTGAGTCCCGTATCTATACTCATCAGGTGATTGGAGTAGCATGTGCTGGACCTCTGTCTCCATCGATCAGAGTCGATGTTACATTTACATCGAGTTAAGACTCCTGGTGTTATTTAACATCAGTTTTAACCCGAATACCATTCATAGCAAAGGATGAGAAAAATATGCACGCTTTTAGAAAATCCTAATCATAACATGTTTTTCCTTTCTTTCGATTATTTTGAAATGCTTTTACTTTGGGTACTTCATTTTTGAAATGACTGCCTTTTTGGAGTCCAAAGTGTGATTTTGAGAGGGGGACGGTTGCACACCTGCGGACCTATTTGAGGTTTTTTTTTATTTGCAAAAGGTTGATTAGAAATTTTTATTTGGGGAAGCACGAGGATTGTTATTGTGAACGGGTATATACCCGTGGATTTTGATTCTGAACTTGGGGGTATTGTGACCCGGAGTAACACTTCCGTATTAGAAGGATTACTTGTATCAATTTCTTTCATATGAGGTTCTTTTACAGTGCCCTTTTAGCAAAGTCTGAATTGAGGTAGAGTTTCTTTCTCCCTCATTTCTCACTCATGTGGATATGATTTCTGGAGAACGTGTGAATATATCTCCATGGAAGTCCTTGTCATATTATAGTTCTTTTCTGGAAACTGTCCACATGGACATGGTTCTCATGAGTATGCATATGTTACTCTTCGGGGCATCTGAGCACAGTTCGGGTCTCCATGGACGTTCTTGTCAATTTAAAGTTCCTTTCTGAAAACTGTCCATATGAACGCAGTTCTTGTGAGTATACATTTGTGCTGCTCTTTGGAGTATCTGAGTATAGTTCGGGTCTTGTTTCCTTTTTCTTTGGATGCGTGTATATTAATACAATTTTCATAAATTTATTTTGGCAGAGTTTCTGCCTATACGGAGTGCCCTCACGGAGGTATATTCATATGAACATGTACTTATATCCATGTGTCCTCGGAGAATCTTTGTCCGGAGGAATTTTGCCCTTAAGGAGGTATGTGTGTATGATCATAAATTTGCAATTTATGCATATTTTCTCACCGGTATCCCTATTTGAATGGAGTATCCGGCAAAGAGGTACTATCTGCATATGCAGAATCCCTTTTGAGAGGCATACGCATGTAATTACGAATTTATGATTATAGACATGTTTATGGGCGGAGACTCCATTTGGGCAGAGTTTCCTCTTGGGAAGACATGTATATGAATACAAAGTTCGTGATTATATTGATATGTTTTTTAGAGGGAGAAACCTGGACATGGGCAGAGCTTCCTTTCAAGAACACATGTGTATAGGCACAAATTTGAATTTTATAGATATGTTCTTAGGCGGAATCTCCACTTGGGCAGAGTTTCCTCTAAGAAGCATATATATGAAAATACGAATTTGTGAATATACAAACATGTTCTTGGGCAGAATCTCTCCTTGGGTAGAATCTCCTCTAAGAAACATATCAATATAAACACAGATTTGAAATTTATAGATATGTTCTTAGGTTGAATCTCCATTTGGGCAGAGTTTCCTCTAAGAAGCATATATATAAAAATACGAATCTGTGAATATATGAATACGTTCTCGAGCAGAATCTCCACTTGGGCAGAGTCTCCTCTAAGAAACATATGCATATAGCACAAACACACCATCCGGAGAGTTTAAAACTCGATGGGAGGTGGCATAAATTACAAAGGTATCTAAAATACCATATGTCTGGGGTGGACGGTATTTAGAACCTATAACCCGTGAGGGCCGGTGCCGCTATTGCGGACTTTTAGCCGATGAAGTTTGTCGATGCCGTATATGAACAACTTCTCAATGCTCGGGAAAAGATTTGGTACCTTGACTCACAAAGAAATGAGATTGAGAACGAAGAGGAGAGCTTTGGGGATTTGGAAATTTCTATCTCCTTCAACTTTTAAAGAAGGGACAATAAGAAAGGAGGGCTATAACACTTTTTCTGACCGAGGGGAGGGAGAGCTAGAGAGAGAGAGCCCGAGCCCGAGAGCCAGCCAGCCGAAGCCCCTTTTCATGGGGAATGGGGGTGCCTTTTATAGGGGAAGGCACCCCCTTACATGCGTGGGATTGGGGGGTCTAACCGATGGGGGTTCCATCGGTTAGAGGGAAAATTCCCTCTAACCGATGGGACTTCCATCGGTTAGAGGGTTAAGGCCCCTCTAACCGATGGGGGTACCATCGGTTAGGGGAAGGGGCTTATTTTCCTTTTTTTTTATTTTCTGTTTTCTATTTTTTTCTGTGTTTTTTTTTTCTTCTGTTTTTTCTGTTTTTTGTGTATTTGTTTTTTTTTTTTAAAAGGGGACCCTTAACCGATGGAAGTTCCATCGGTTAAAGGGGAATCCCCCCCTAATCCCCCCTTAACCGATGGAACACCCATCGGTTAGAGGGGGATACTCCCCTAACCGATGGTAGCACCATCGGTTAGGGGACTCCCTTAACCGATGGAAGCTCCATCGGTTAGAGGGGAGTCCCCCTCTAACCGATGGAAGTACCATCGGTTGGAGGGGATTCCCCTTCCAACCGATGGAAGCTCCATCGGTTAAGGGGAAAAACCCCTTGAACCGATGGAGCTACCATCGGTTAGGGGGGAAAAACCCCCTAACCGATGGTATTTTCATCGGTTTAGGGGAGGGGCAGAAAAACCCTATAAATAGGCCGGCCTCCCTTCATTTGAAGGGGTCTTGCCCTTGAAGAATCCCGTGCCATTCTGGACATTTTGTCAGAAATTCTGTCGTCCCGGACGGAGAATCAATTGCAAGTCTTTGGAGCCTTCGTGGCGGACTTGTTCTCGTACTCATCTTTCACATGTGGTCTTGTAGACCTTGTAATGCCGGAATTCTTCCGTGCCGTATTTTATTCGGAGATTTATTCTCCTCGGCATCTCCCACTTGCTTGGGATGCTTGTCAATACTTGAGAGCTTGAACGGCTTTCAACCAGAAACTTGGATTAAGTCATGACTTTAAGTAACCTTGGGGTTACCGTAATCATAACCACCTTGTCCACCTAATCAGGCCGTTAAACTGGTTAGGTGAAGTCAACATTTTACCGGTAGTTACCGACTCCTGGTTAGGTAGCCATCCTCCTTGCCTCAGGCTAGCTAACTGGTTAGTTACCCACATGTGACTACCACCTACTTGGCTTGTTGGACCACTATATAAGGGAGCATTGGTACTCCTCTTAACAAGCATCCAACATATACACATATAAATATTTTCTGTCCCAACAGGGAGCCACTCTCCTACTGACAGCACTTAGTCTGCTTGAGACCTCTCAGGATTTGGTCAAACCTAAACTATCACCACTCAAAGTCATGAGAATTGTCACTTTCTAAGACTTTTTCAATTTGAAAGTGAAAATTTTCATGAGTTTATATGATGATAGCTTAAGTTTGACCAAATCTTGAGAGCTCTCAAACAGACTAAGTGTTGTCAGTAGGAGAGTGGCTCCCTTGGAGAAGTCATATGCACGTTGACTTTTTTTACCGGACTTTAGATTTTTAATGTTACATATGGTTTATTTGAATTATCAAATTTTTAGATAGACCAAATTATGAGAGATTAGAAAGTTAGCATTTCGCTAAAATCACCGAAATTGCGATTTTCTTCTTCGATGGGAGAGTGACTTTTATTGGTAAGATATATGATTTTTTGATATTTTTATTGGATTCAAATGGGGTATTCTTTATTTACATGTAATAATTTAAGTAAATGAAACTACAAAAATAAGGTATCATAGTTACGCGTTGCTCTATATTGTAATATGAACATATGTGTAACTAGACTATAGATATACCCAAAATGTTATATTACTATAGTTTTTAAATAATTTTTACTGATTTTCTGTGATTTTTCTGGATTTTTCCTGATTTTTTTCAATTTTAAACTTTTTTTAAACCTGGCCGACCCAGGGTCGGCCAGACTCCATTGGAGTCGGCCGGATCCAAGGATCCGACCCGACCCGAGTCGGGGTCGGCTGGGTCCGACTCACCCAGCGACCCGACTCTGCCATCCATGTACCCATGAAGCATGAGCTATAGTCTTTTAAAGGCCAAGAATGCAGGCTGCAGTTCTTATTTCGAGCATTTTCTAAGACTTTTAGGAGTCTATCAGTAGTTATATCTACTGATGGCCATCTCCTGCTTGTCTCATGACTTCATCTCCAGTGGACTCTTTGCTCGGCGTCACATACTGGTTAGAAGAATCTAAATTGACCACATCCGTTATGAACCCCATATTACAAAAGATCTTTCCTGTTTGCTGTATGCTTTCTATGGCATAAATCTTTTGGTTCCATTAACATGTGAAAAAGGGAAACAAAATCTCTGCTGATCATGATCTAAAGTCTAAACTAGTGTTTGGGGTTAAGTTGTCTGTCTTTCCAAGATTTGTGGTCAGCTAATATCACATATGAAGGGTATATCAATAGCTTTGGTGGTTAGAGAGGTATAGGTGGCATTCAGGGTGTAAGGACAAAGATCCTTCTATGGAGACCACATTGTTGGTCTCTTGGGTGTATAAAGATACACTTTTATTCATTCTTGCCAACTTAGCAGTTACTAATTTTGTGTTCTCATTTCCAGAAACTTCACATTCCAATACATTATCTTTATTTTTCTTATCCCTCTTTGTCTTCTTGCTCCCAACACCATCCTGTTTGACAAGGAGTATGATTACCGTGTTTTTACACAGACTGATGTCTACTTATTCTTTCCATATCTAAAAGACTTGGTCTGTAATGGTAGAGAAAATCTTCATGCATCCTCCCTATTGATTGCATCTCATCTGAGTTCTCATCTTCTTTCCTTGTTTCTAGTGCCACCTCATTTCTTTTACCCCAACAGATACATCACGATAGATGAAGAGAGCATGAACTGCCTGTAATGCATTATCCTTGGTAACTGATTGTCGAGAATCATTTGGATATTTCTCTATACCTCTATAGTTCATGCTATTTTTGCTAGTCAACCACTGCATATAGAATTCGAAGATAGCGGACTTCGATTTGTGCATTTCTGCTTTTCTGCAATATTCTACAGTGGGTCATGTTCCTTGGTGAATAAGAGAATTGTTTTCTTTGCAGGTCATTGTGGCTATGATGTTGAAAAGGTACCATAAAACTTATTACAGTTGTGGAACATCCGCTTCAATTCATGTCAATGCATAAACTATGAATGCTGCACTAATGCATCTCCCAATCTTCCAAAAGAGAGATGCTATGTTAAAAAATCTTTGTCAAGGGAGATTTAGATGAAGATAATTGTTATCCAGTTTATTAAAATGATTTTTAGGCCAGTGAAAATTGTTAAATTGACTCATTTAGTGGCCATTCTATACTATTCCATTGGAAAGTCCGGATTCAAGTGTCTTTGTTAGTTGCATAGTTAGCTGCAGAAAGCTATTAATTGGCAATGACAACCATAAAAAGGAGAAAGAAATTAGACTGAACTGGTGTTCTAAAGACAAAGGTGCTTCCGTTTTCAATATAAACAAGCTTTTATCTCATAGAGCCAAGGTTCAATAAGCTTTTATCTCACAGAGCCAAAGTTCAAGGAATAGCATCTCATGTTCCTCATCAAATCATTTTCAAGATACATAACTTGCATAGCATTAGATAATGCTGGTTGAAGTTCTAGTTGCAAGCTTTGATTTGTTTTCTTGACTTGAATCGTTGTTCCTCAACATCCTCCATCTCCAGCCCATATATGCACTTGAGATGATCTCCAATTGAGCAGACAATTAACTAATGGTAAGAAGGTGAGAGAGACTAAAATGATCATGTGGGATGAAATTTGCATGGGTTTTACAAGACCCTAATTCAAAATTCCTTTTAGAGATGCATAGTAATTTGCCGGAATTTGGGGAAATGTTTACTTGTTTTGTTTAGTGTACATCTATATTATAATTATGGATATATGTTGAAGGTTTTTGACATGAGTTTGTATGCTGCTGACTTTAGTCTTTTTGGGTCCTCTAGATCTTCTGAATTGACCATCATTTTTGCAAGTGTTGCTTCCGCTGTCATCTTTTTCGGATGGTGGCTTTGGATGTCATATTGGAAAATGAATCTATAGGTCATTGTTATTGTTTAGTGAACATTTTTTTGAAGGCAACCAAGGGATCGCATTTCATAGATGAATAAGAGTGCAGGAAAGGTAAAGTACAATGAGACCCAGATCTCAAGAAAAAAAAACAGAGAAACAGACAAGGCTAATGCAAGGAAAAGGAAAGAACAGTAAAAAGATGAGAATAAAACAAAAAATCCTACTGAGATTGTAGGTAAGAGCAAAAAGGCAAGGGAAAGGGAAAGAGCGCAATCATGATATGAAACTCTATCGCTTGAGCATTAATGAACATTCAATCTCTTTGGGACCCTTTCCTTATATTTGTACGGTACATTTTGATCTCATCGAGTCAGATATTTGAAGAATCTCTCCTTATGTATTAAAAGGCTAGAATGGATTGAGCATGCCATCCGGCTGTGCATAGCTTCCAAAACCCTAAAAGCTTAGCCCAGCCACCTGGGCTGTGTGGTTAGGGTGAGATTCAATACAGGGAAGGGGTTGCAGGAGAAGGATGGAAGTGGTAGAGCCCTTGTTATTGCCAACTTGCCAGTGTTTTGACATGGTCCCCTGCGTGGTGAAGATTCCTTGACAAGTGACATGTCCTCGCTGCTCTGACCTGCCATAGTAACACTTCAGTCTCACCATGTAAACTGTGATCATTTCCTATGGAATAGAAGAGGAAGGGAGGTAGGAGTATAGAAGAGGAAGGGGAGTTGGATAGTGGCCCACATTTCATAATGAATTCAAGATAATGAGGGTGAATGGTAGGAGGTGAAGAAGAGGGGAGAAGCTAGAAGAGAGAGAGAGGATATAGGAGGAAGACACCATAAAGAGGAGTGAGAATGGGGGGTGTTGGGAAAAGGAGAACAGGATTTTGGGGTAAGAGTTAAGACAATATAGTACCCTTATGGGCCAAACCCATCCATGCATGAGTCTGACCTATCTATGTGCCAAGGATGGCAGTGTCGGTTTTGGTCTTGGTTTTGGCCGAGTCCGAAACCAACATGTTTCGGTTTCGTTTTCGGCCAAAGCCTATCTAAGACACTTTAAAAATTCAGAGAAAATTTGAAAAATCCTGAAATAAAATTATAAAAAATCAGAAAAATGCATTTGAGTGTGAGTAAATTGGTTAAGTTGGAAGTAGGCATTGGACATGTTAAACTAGTATTTGCTACATATTGAACATGGAGTGCGTTCAAACAGTACAATAAACATTACAAATGCACAAATTAAATGATTCTTACCCAAATAATGATGTACTAATATGGATAATAGCCGGAAGAACTTTCTCCCTCATCTTCTGGCTGCTGCCATTGATACCTATAATAAGGATGCATATATCTCTATATTCACTATAACCAAACAATGATGAGAAGAGAATAAGAAGAGGATGCTGACCCCTCTTGGAGTTACTTGGAGTTAAAGCTTGTTGGTTCGATTGGAATCCAGAATTAGCATAAGAAGCAGAACCTTGGGGATAAAAAGAGGATGCTGACCCATACTGCTACTCGCTGGAATTGGATGAAATTTGAATCCTAGTTGATGACCCTACTCATGCATGCCTGCTTCGTGTTGGCCACCTCCATAACCCGATTGATGTTCATAGTGGCTTTGTGAATCATGTCCTCTTCACACTGACTATAATATCATAGGTGCATCTAGGTAGAATTTTTTAAACTCTATTAATGTGTGTAAAATTTTTCATTAAATTGGTTTGGTTAGAAATTTTTCTAAAAAGAGTGACCCCACTGGATTAGTAGAGTGATGCCACTAGATGAAATTCTTACGTCTGGCATGGGACTATAGCTTGTGTCAGCATTGAAGGAGGAATAAGGTGCATACATGCCACCGCCAGTAGTAGCACCTATAGTCAGGGTATCAAAAATTGACTAGATCGGGATTGGATCGCCGATTCGGGTCGGTTTAGACCCGACTGATCTGATCCGGGGTAACCTTGCCAACCAAGGTTCGACGCATCAGGGAATCGGGGCGAATCAAGTTTTTCCTGATCCGCCACGATTCGCCTGAATCGGGCCGATTCGCATGGGAATCGGATGGGAATCGGGGTGAATCGGGTTTCTCCTGATTCGATCCGATTCGACCGAATCGGTCCGCCAAACCATGTTGCCAACGGGTTTGACCCGGTCGATTCCAGGCTAAGTCCAGATCGATTCTACCGCATAAATTTATACATATATATATATGCATTAACTATGTACATGTGCTTGTTATTATGTTTACATTAATATATGATTATATATACATTAAAACACACATTAATATATGATGATATATAGGGGCTGCAAATGGAATTCGATAATCCGAATTTTTGATCCGATTTCGATAAAAATTATCGGATTTGGAACCAAAATTCATATCGATAGTTTATTGAAATCAGAATCGAATATTCCGATATGTTATCAGAATCGAAATCTATTAATTCCGAGTCGATATCTAATTAGAAATCCGTTAAGAATAAAAATAAAAGTAAAAAAAAATTAGCCACAAGGCTTAGAACGTGGGACGGTGGTCTTGAATTTGAAAGTTCAAAATTGCAGCCTATTCCCGCTTCAAATGTTGGGGCGGGGGTTTTGAAAGTCAAAAAGTTTATTGGGTGCCGGAATGAGCAGTACAGGCGTATGGGGGTGTGAGCCCCGTCTCTTTCTTCCCTTCCACCCCCTAACTCCTTCCTCTCCAACCCCTCTCACTATAGCAGTGCTCCTAGTCCTCTAGGTCATCCTCCTCGCCGCCGCCCTACTGCTCACGCTAGTACCCTTGACGAAGGCGATCAGGCAAAATGTGGGGATATCAGAGGCCGCAGGGCGTCTTGTGTTGTGGATACTGCCGCAGCTGTTCGCCATGGCGACCTACTTCCTCATCAGCAAGTTCCTGCAGGCGCAGAGTTGGATGCTCGTGTTGGCGCTGGCCCCCACAGGGTGCTCCCGTGGCTGATGTTAGTTCCACGACTCTCAAACGGTACGGAAGCGGACGAAATCTGGAGTCGTGGACACTGCACAACCATTTGAAGATGTCGATGAGAAGCCCTTTGTGAGGCCATCGGTTGGAGGCCGCCCCACGCCGTTATAGGCACCACCGTCGCCATTTGACGAAGGGTAAGTTTCTTTTTATTATGTTCTTATTTCGGTTCCAATTTCAATAATATTATTGAAATCAAAACGGAATCGGAATCAACTGTACCAATTTTATCGGGATCGAAAACATTGGATCACTATCGGAATTGGAAACCAATTTCCGGGTCCGAATTCGACCCGTTTTCACCCCTACATATTAATTTGTATATATATGAGCATATTGTTATTATATTTACATTAATATATGATTCTATGTACATTAACACACATAAACACATTAATATATGATGATATACATATTAATTATGTTTATACATTAATATATGATTGATATACATATTAATTATGTTTATATATTAATAATTTACTTCAATATGTATATAGTGTATGATTACATATATAATGTTTATACATTAAAAATGATGTATCATGTAATTCATTTTGTTGTATTTTAATAAATGCAATCCTTATGTTCTTTATTTATTAATATTTTTTTCTTAATTTTTTAACATTTTTTTGAGGGGGCCAAACGCCCGAACCAACCACCTTTGGCTCAGCCGGGATTAGCCCGAAGTTCTTGAACCTTGACTGGGATCATCACTTAGTGCATTATCTTCATCATCGTCATTAGAAGTATAAGAAACTAATCGCCTTCTAGCCTTTGGCCATGTTTTCTTTTCTTTTGGTGTGTCTATCTCGTACATCCTCGAATGGAATCCTTTTCCCCGTGGCATTTGTCTCACATAAACTTGCTTCATTTGTTCAATTGCTGGGTCCTGTCAAGTAATAACACTAGTTCTCTTAGTCATCTCATACACTGATGTATTTCTTCTAAGGTTGGAGGTGGCTTGATGATTTTTGAGAATGATTGATCTGCGATCTCATTCTGAGTAACAAGCTGGCTCAATCTCATGTTGTTGCTTAGTGTCATCAACAAACTCATGTTGCTTTTCCTCTTTGGTGCTCATGTGTCACTCTTGGCCTCTTTGTTGGCTATTTGAATTCTAGATCCTTTGGCTCATCTCCATCTAATATACATTCTGCCTATGTTTTGTAAGCAAGATAAAAAATGGGCTCATCAACTTGCTCTCGTACCTCAACCCAAGCAAGGGATTGTCATCATCAAATAATGCATCCACATCAATTTGGCTAGTTGTATCGTTTGCGATGCGTTTGTCTCTCAATTGTTGTCTCAACTTCATATTCTTTATCTCAACATCATGTTGTAGTGGCAGTAAACTATTTTTTCTAGCCATTCAGCCTTTAGTTAATTGCGAACCTTGAACGTGCTCTAATTCCTTTGACATTGACTTGTTGATGTTGTTTGACTCAGCACCCTAATTTCAATGTAAGCTAATGTGTTACTGACCAAATCCTTATTGTTCACCATTATCCACTAGTCAGTTGTTCCACCAACCAAAAACAAATAAATATAAGATGTAAGTGAAGATCAAATCTTCATGATGTACTAATACATATTGATTGAATTTAGTATACCTGGGCTCACTCTTCCCACAACATATTGCAATTGTGAGTCGGAATATATCTCAGTCCTCATTCTATATGCACCCATCTATAAGGATAAAGTAACAAATTAACACCAGTAAGTAAATTCTTTTTCTCTTATTGATAAAATCCGAAAAAACCAACCTGTAGCTCGGCCTGAAGTTTCTTTTTGATGCCCTCGATAAACGACCAATGAAGGCGTCTTGAAGCACCTCGCCATGAACATTTGTATTGGCAGCGCCGCAGCGTATATAAATCGAGCATTGAGGAAATAACTTGCATTTGTGTATAATTAAGTAAATGTAAGATGTCAAATAACTTAGAAAACAAGGAACTTTATATTAGTACAATTAATCACCTCACCTACTGCATGCAAATCATGGTGTAATGTGTTTTCTTTTTTGCTGCCAATAATTTTCCACCACTTTTGATGCTCTTTGGGAAGGGATTTCTGCAACTCTAACTTGGCACGGTCCATGGCCTCTCATACAGATATGCCATATCATTCTTGTTATCGCCTTCCACCATTCTTACTGAAGTGGCCCTGGATATTTAGATCCGCCTCCATGAATAGACCGAAGTCTCGCAAGGGATATCACACACAGTGTCTAAGAAGAATATAAAAGACAACCACACTGGTATAAAGATACACGATAAGTACATGATCTCATATACAATTACATAAACTTACATTGTCCCAATATATTAATACACGTCTAAAAGAAAAGTACAACAGCCTGGGACATACCCCGAGGTGTACAACAGGAGCAAAAACTCACACTATTACTGGTGGTACAGGTCCGCCTCTAAGAAACCACACTCGCTAAAGCACCTGAAAAGGGGGGGGGGGGTAGGGTGTGAGCTTCACAAAGTCACAAGTTTCCTCCTCAAAACAACATAAATGTAATCCATGTATAACAGAAGAGTAACGAAAGTAACACCATCTTACTGATCGATTTACATAAAACAACTTAGAGTAAACATGCAAGAAACTGGAATCTAAGCATGATCTCTACTTGCTCAAGTAAAATCTTTACTAATAACAACTAAGCAGCTAAACCACTAATAGAGTTTATAACACAGAAGTAAGAGTAGGTCATCTTAAGAGCTATTAAAGCCAGACAAGCACTGTAAATAAACTTCTGGAAAGAAAGGGAAGAAAGCTATAAATAAAAAGTACAAACGAAAGATACTTTATCGAGTTCCACTTACACACACTACAAAGTAAACCAAGAAGCAGAGTTGGAAGGAACAACACTAACACTCGAGTTACGACTATTAGTTCATGACGCAAATATCCGATGCGGACAATCCAACACAGCAAAAAGATCTCAGTCTCGCAGTCACAGACGAAAGGTCCAACTGTAGCTCCACCTTTACAACTACAAATGAACTGTGGAGACAAACCAATGCCACCTGCAGACAACCACACTGCATACTCACACTCGACACACCTCTAAGGGTTCCGGAGCCCTTAGAGTGAGGCTGTGGCAATACGGACTAGCTAGGGCCTAGTATGTCTACTGGTGTCCGTCCCCCAACTATGAGTGCGCTACAAGCGACCAAACAGAAAGTACAACACACCACAAGTCGCTGCCTCACTGTCATTTTTCCCTCAGCTAGATGTACAACTCGATAAACGAGTGAGGGTGTCCAGGAATACGACATAGATCTCTATGGTACATATAGTATCGGGACAAACTCCGAGCACTACGTGCCTGGCTCACAAAGAACCTGGGGTACCTGACTAGAGAGACATTTCGGATTAGTGCCGAAGCATCAAACTCGACAAACCACAATAGTTTATAACTAATCATTGTTGGTTATTGAACACACCTTTAAACCGTAATTCATAACCTTTAAATTTTCATTCACAACCAAGCTTAACCATCACTTGCATTTAAATAACTTAATAATAACTAATGGCTTTAAATTACTAATAAACTATTTATTCCCGATAATCCACATTTAAAAGCATGAACAATACTTGGATACACTTAACTAGCAGGAGAATACCAAAACCAAGCCCCCATTGGACCCACATTGCAATTTACAAAGTTAAACACTTCGGGAAGCAGAATGTGACAGAGTAGACGATCGCGTTAAGAATGTGATGACCCGATATGTTACGTTCACAATGAGAACGTGTTGGGGTCACAGGTCGTGACCTGAACGCAACAACCCGACCCGTCGCATTCTCTGACAGAATGCACAGTCGACCATTCTCATCTAGAAAACCTCAAGGTACCCTAATTTTCATATGTTTCAATCCTCTAAAATCAACTGTTTCAACGGAGAGTCATCCATGCATGCCAAAACAACGTCTCCCATCCATTAAACCATATAACACAAAAGAGCAAGAGAATTTCTCTACTAATGCGAAGAACGACGCTCGATTGGCAATTCCCACCCTCCGGACGCCTTCCTTGCGTGGAAACCTCGCCAAAACCCAAGCTCCCGGACCGAAATCACGACAGGCCACCTCTGGGAAGTTCACCTTGGCCGAGCAGGGCTGTTTGCCTTGTTTGGCCGACAAACAAGGGTTTAAAACCTCGGGATCAAGAACGGGTTGGAGCTACCTATCGCGTTCAGAACGTGACATGCCTGGACGTTGCGTTTATAAACGTGATGCCATGCGGCAACCCCGCGTGCGCTACGCATCACACAAGCGGATAAAACCTCAAAATAGGCGGTACTAAGATCGCGACATGGCCAAAATTGCCTGGGTGCTCTGTGGGCCAAAATTGCTAGCCCAAAACGCCCACACAATGCACTAAAGCCCAGAACACCGCTCCATGGCCACACATTGGCCCAAACACTACGCTAAATCCACTAAATTTGAATCTGAATAACCATGACGTTACACTTATGACCTTTACAGGGGGTGGGGGGCTACTTTTTCATCTATGTTATCAAAAGCGACCGAGGTGATCGCTTCGGTGATGAGGCCGACACGATCGCCTCTGTCTCCTTGGCCGCTCTGGGTGCTTAAAGTGCCTAGGCCCTGCTAAACCAGATCGGATCCGGTCCGGTTCGCTCCCACCCATAACCCCCCTGGGAACCCTAAAAGGCCATACATTGCGATCGACTCTTGACTTTGAGCTTTCCCCCCTCCTCTTCTCGAAGCACCATCGGCTGAACCCCCAGCGAGCGGCAGACGTGCTCCGGCGAGTAGTTCGACAAACCTTTTCGGTGACGGCGAACCTCTTCGGCGAGGGCGAATGGCGCAACAGACATCTCCGGCGACGGTGAGCGGCATAACGAACATCTCCGACCAGCCAAAGTTGCGCCCCCCCCCTCTCTCTCTCTCTCACACACACACACACACACACATACGGTGACACGCACATTCCTCTCCCCCTCTTCATCTCTCTCTCTCCCTCTCTCGCACATATAGTCACACGTGAGAGGGGGCAGCCCTCTCTCTGCATGACTGTGTTACTGTGTTACACAGATAGGGGGCTTGGCAACCCCTCTCTTCCTCCTCTCTCCCTCTCTCTCTCTCTCTCACACACACACACACACACACACACACACAGTCACACACACATACAGTCACACACATGCACAAACTTCGGCCCCCTTGAGATCCCTATAACGGAGTCATACATATTCTCACATGTATGAGTTTGTTACTTGCAATCCTATAATATTGCATTTATTATTTTATTTCATATTTACATGTATGAGTTTGTTTTAATCACTTACTTGCAATTTAGTATCACAATTTTCATTTTCATTTCATATTTACATGTTTGTGTGAATGTGTTTTAATTGTTTATTTGCAAATTGTTTGTAAATGAATGGATTTACTTTTATGAAATATACTAATTTCATGCACATATTTAGGTGATATTTATAGATTTATTCATATTTTTTAACTATATATATTAATTTATAATATATTGGTTCAATCGCCTAGCCCATCGTCTAGGCCTTTGAGGGTAAGGCGACCCTTGGTCGCCTCGGGTTGCCTCACACCTTTGATTACATAGACTTTAATGTAACGTGAGACCTTGTCTCATAATTTGTTGTCTTCCATGATGTGGCTGCAGTCCAAATAATCCATTTGAGCATTAGCATTAGCTTTGTCTATGTACTCCCTGAAAGAATTGTGGTACATGAAGGACTTGAGGTTATTCTTATATATGTGCAAGGACCCAAAAGAAATGACATTCGAAGCAAATCTTGTTGGCCTTGCACGAACATGTTCGAGATCCTAGGCTGGCCATATATGTACCTAATGATTTCTTGTGCTTAATCAATTGTCATCTTCGCATTTTTATCCTTCCCAATATCTTCAAGCTTGAAGTTCAAACAATGTGTTGCACATGGGAGCCAATATAAATGCTTGTGCATCAACTTCTTCCCTTCAGCTTTGCAACTGGCTTCATTATCGATGACTACTTGCACAATATGTTCCTCTCTAATTTTTGTTACCATGTCATCCATTAAATGAAACAAATAATTTGCATTCGTCTCATAATTTGATGCATCAATTGATTTTACAAAGACTGTACCTTCAATGCAATAAACTGGAAAGTTGATAATGGACCAAGTCTTGCCATCATACATAATGGTGCATCCTCTCTCCATCCAGATATGGTTGAAGCTTTCAATCCACTGATGAAGCTCCTCATCCTCTCTCTCAAGGCCACACCCATATTTGTCTGACGTGACGGGGCCTTGAAGCCAGAGCCAACATCTGCTAGACTGCTACGAAACATAGGCTGGAATTATTCTGATTCAGCTACATGTGTAGGAACACCTGCATGGGAAAACTATTTGCAAGTACTTTTAAATATATACTCTGCACATTCAGCTGATTTTTTACCCCTCTTAATGCCTGCTTGATTTTTGGTTGTGTAGCACTTTACCTTCTGTGCGCATAACTGTCCATAGATTGGGGCCAGGCCTCTGCGGGGCTACACTAGCTGTGCTGGAGTAGGTCCATTATCCTACATGTGCTTTTCCCTTGGTCTTACTTTGAGCCATACGCTTACGTTCTATTGCTTCGATCAGGTCTGGATCTGAATCCTCAGTGCTTTTCTCATGATCGTCATCCCTCCTTCCCCTTCTACTTACTCTGTCTAAAATCCCCTTACTAATTTCAGCCTGATGTTTAGCTCTTCATTGCATGCTCTCTTTTTCGCCCAGAAGGCACTAGCTTGTTTCCTTCTTCACCGCTCGAGGAGCTATGTCGCATTGCTTGACCTTTCCTCTTACCCCTGTCAAATATTGTTTTTCTCTGATAATTCTGCATGTATTTCCTTACCATAATAATTACATTTCACTTTTCTTTTTCCAGCATCAACTACGGTGAGGTGGGCCCACCCTAGATTGTCTTGCCCTTGATGCTCCTGACCTTGTTCACATCTAGCTGTGATCTTACATTAAGAGGGTCAAAGACGAATGGTTGTAAGTACAATGAAAAAAAATGCAATGAAGCTGAATTGAGCTTCAAATTATGCTGAATTGAGCTAATTAGACGAAAGCCCCAATTTCTAATCGCTAATTGGGGTCACATTTGGGGATTTTGCCTAAATACCCTTCATTAAATGCAATTAGCAGCATGCTCCCGCCCTAAAGCATTCAATGAAACTTAATGAGCTTCAATTGACACTAAACTTATCTAATTAGTCAAAACTCCCAAATGTAAACCACTAATTAGGCCCTAATTTGTGGATTTACCCTAATTAGATGGTGCGTAATACAATTAGCAGCATGTTCCCACCCTAAAATATTCAATGAAGTTTAATTAAGCTTCAATTGACGCTAAACTTACCTAATTAGGCAAACGCCCCAAATTTAAATCGCTAATTAGGCCCTCTAATAGCACATTTACATTAATTAATGTATAAAACCTATGTGGAGCATATAACCTAACCTACAACAAGAAAACTATCAAACAAAGAAAAACAAATCAGAAAACTTACAAGATCCTTGAGGAATCTTCAACCCAATGAAGTAAACAACGACCAGCGGCGGCTACGCACTGTGAACAAGAAGAAACAACAGCGGCAAAATCTCCTCCCGGCAGCAAAATAACCTCCCAAGCTCCCCCTACTCCACCTCCCCAGTCACAGCAGCCACTTAGATCTGAGATCTGAGGGGTGCCTCGGACTTGAACTCCCCTTAAGAGGGGAGCTCGTGTCCAGTTTCATCTGGTTTCGGTTGTATTGGGTTGAAAAGACTGAAACCGGACCGGTTCCACCCGAAATGGATTAAAAACCTTTTTTTTTTTTTTTTAAAAGTATTGGACCTGCTACAGTAAGCAGGCTTGGTTTTGGATTGCCCATGTCCGAAACCATACGTTTCAACCGAAATGTATCAGTTTCGGCTGAAACTGCCATCCATGCTATGTGCTGAGCCAGTCCATTGTAGTTTTTCTGAGTCTTTTTTCTGGCTCAATACTGGTGCAGATTAGGTTGGGTCTGTGGGGCCTCTGGTGTGTTGTGCCCTGTTGACAACACTTCAATATGCATATCTTCTTTCTACTGATCTTGATATTGACAAAGATTTCAGTGCCATGCTTTCTGGCTTTTTTGCCATCATTTTTTTTTTTGAAATGTGGATGGTACCACAAATCATGGTTTGGCGCGCCGGATCGAGCCGGGCCGATCCCCCCGAATCGCATCGGATCAGGGAGGATCCGATGCGCGGCTCGCTCCGATGCGCCCGGATCCCTTCAATAAGAGTTCTGGCCGAATGCAAGCGGATCGAACCGAATCGGTTCGATCCGCCCGAATCGGATCGGATCAGGAAAAACCCGATCCGGTCCGAATCGGGATGCGCCAAACCTTGCCACAAATTATATTGATAGAGGAAGAGGATGTACAAGTGTAAAGGTGTATATGACAAAAACTTCAATACAAAGGAGCCCTCCCCACAAGAGAAACACCAAACCCATACACAAAAAAGAGGGGGGAGTGAGGACACTCTACCTTCCCCAAATGTTTTGCCATCATGTTACCAAGCCCTGATCTTATAAATTAGTACATCATTTTTTTTCCTTAACCAACCTTTTCCATTCTCTGTCATGGAGTTCCTCCCCCTTAGAATGGATTTGCACAGAGGAAAGATTGTTGCAAGATTGAGAGTATACATGCTTTTGTTCTTTCTGGGTCCATACCCCCACTGTTTATGTCTCCTTCTGGGAGTTGATTGCTTAACACTCTAGTATTTGGAAGTCGGGGTAACTCTGGCTGCTGTTCTGGTATATTTTGAGCTTGAATCTCTCTCATCTTCCCCTTCACAAATTCCCTCCTCACCCAGTTAAACATCACATCGATGCCTTTTGCTATGTTTTATCGTCTTATGTGCGAAACAAGCTATCTGTTCAATTAGCTTCATCCGAGTTACGTCTCCCTCAGTCTGTTGTGTTGAGGCTAATTGATGCTTTTATGCTACTATCTACAATATTCTTTACACATTTGGTGCCATATCTTTTTGGTGTTTTAGATTGTTATGCTTAATCCTCTCCCTTTGTTCTTCATTCATGCCTGACATATTTATCTTATCTTATCTTTCTATTATTTTAGAGTTGATACCCATTCATGGGTTACCATCTTCCCAAGAATAAACCTACTCATGGACCATCTGCTCCTGATCCATTAGCAGTTCTGTCTCCAACTTCCTTTTCTCATTGTCTTGGACCATGTTCTCCCACTACTGGACCTTCATCTTCCTTGTTCATGGTAGGTGGACTTGGATCGGCAGAAGAATCGGCCAGATCTGAGTATGATTCAATCCCATCATGGATTGGATTGGCTGAATCGGCAGAACCACAGGAAGTCAAATGATCGGCTGAATCCGCTGATCTGGCCAATCCAGGCTGATTTCGGCTGATCCCAATCCCAACTGATCCTGCCCAGTCCCAACCGATCCCGGCCAGTTTCGGTTTGATCCTTACAAGATCAGCTCAATCCAGCCTTAGCAATTGAACTTCAAATTTTGATTGGCTGGATCGGTCGATCCCAAACCAATCCGGATAGAATTTTTCCGATCCCACCCCTACCCCCTTAGAATTGGATCACCATGGGCGACTCCAACAGGAATTGGCCGATCCCGATCTGGATCAGCCGATTCTGCCTTCCATGTTCTTGTTAGATTCTTTATTTATTGTCTCTGACTCTCTTCTAGTTCCATTACTCTTTAATCTTGTTTCATAATATACACCTGTGAATGCTGTCATCTTCCTGATATTCTTTTACGTCTATTGGTTACTAAATCTGACCAAAGTATAAATCACCCTGATCTGGTCATGCTTAGTGTTGAAACTTGGTGAGAGTTGACAATATCTGGCCAATTCGACTCTGTAATCAGCTGAAGGACATGGCCCTGATCAGTCTAACTGGGTTGCTCCCTGGAACAGGCCTTTATCATCATTATCTGGTTCTGAAAGTCTATATTGGGTCGCTCATGCCTGTTTGCAGCCGTCTTTCTCTGGCTCTTCTATTGATAACTAATCAGCATAAAGCATTTTAGGACTTTTTAGGAAGGTTGAGATGTTATAGTTAAGGTTTGCTACATTGGATCTTGGCTTTTTCTTGGGTGGGTGGAATAGAAGGGATCTGGTTAAAATCTTGGGAGATTGGGGCAATGTGAAAAAAGGAGATATATAAATATATACATCATCTTTTTTACACTTATAAATATATAATATCATCATTAACAGGAAATAACCCACACTTATTTAATAACGTATATACTTTGTCACTGTAGCAATTATTTAATAAAAAACATAATCTCATCATTATGGCTGGAATTAAAACATAATTATTTTAATAACGTAATAAGAAATTAGCCACATAAGAGGAATTAAATCATGATCATCATGTAAAAATTATTTTTGTTTTAATAAAGCATATTGTTTTATCAAAAAAGGTGGATGACATACCTCAGGTGGGGGAGGATGTCATCGGCTAGAGATTGAGTCCGGAGAAGGGAGGGGGAGGATGTCGATGGAGGTGTCGATCTGGTATAGGATTTTGTCGGTCGCCTGGGGTGGGGGAGTGATGGCCAGCAGTTGGAGAGAGGATGGCCGATGGCCAATGGCGGAGGCAGAGGATCCTCTAACAGCTGAGAAGTGGAGGGGGGAGATGTCAATGGCTGCACTGCAATAGTGTAAGAGTCCGTAGGTCTCCTCAGATGAGAGTGATGGCCACCAGTGGGAGGGGATAGCTGCCACCGCTGGAGGATCCTTTGCTGGCTGAGAGTTCGGAGGAGGGAGGGGGGGAGTTGATAGTGGCAGTGCAATGGTGTAGGAGTTCATCGGCTGCCTCAGGTGGGGAGTGATGACCACCAGTGAGAGTGAGGATGGCGAACACGGCAGAGGAGCATACTCTGGTGGCTGAGAGTCTGGAGGAGGGAGGGGGAGGATGTCAATGGCAGGGACATTGTATACAGTGTTGCAGCCACCTCAAGTGGGGCTGTGGTGCCGTGGTGGGGAGCGACGGCGACTGATGGGAGAGAAGGGTAGTTGATCCTCCGGTGGCTGAGTCCTGGAGGAGGGAGGGGGAGGATGTCTGATGTTGATGAGGATGCTGCAAAATTGTGGAGGATCATCCAATTGCTGCAGCTGGAAAGCTCAGCTAATTACCTTTTACAGTCAGTGGGGGGACTACTCTTTTGAGTGGATTGCCCAGTCCAAAGTCACAGGCGCCAATGGACGGCTAGTTAAAAGCAGTGTGAGGGATAATTTTGAATGAATCATGGACGGTGGGAGGGGTTATTCATATTTAGATGGTCCTCCGGGTGACCTTGTTTTTCAGGGACCACTGAGACTGAGTCTTGCAAGGTGGCATTCAATGATCATAGTCATTCCCTTATGTATGTGCTTGCATATGTGCATGCATGCATACATAAGAGTTGACCCTGCTATCTTCAGGTAGGTCCATTCAAAGACGGCGGCTCTAACTTTTAAGCTGCAGGTGTTCACAAGTAGGTTGTTATTGTTGAGTTAACTGTTCTTATGCATAAGACACACAGTGGCTATTCCTCCTTTTCTTTTTCCTTTGACAGAGAAACAAGATTCCAAGTACCGGATTGTTACGTTTGAGCATTCTCAGGTCAGGCCCACTTTATAACCAGAGGGAATGTAGCATTGACTCTGAGGAAACCTTGCATTTGTGCTGTATTAAACTTCACATCTGTTAGGTTTCTAATTATTGTTGCACTTTTCTTTATTAGTTCGACATGAACCATGCCCTTCGTCATTGTGAGTTCCTATGGCATATGGGATTGTCAATGCCATAGGCATTGTTAATTGTTCTGAAAATATCTATAGTCCTCCCCCCTTTTGTTCAGCTTCTTTGCAATAGATACACTTTGCAACTTACTTTTAGCTGGATAACAAGAATCTTATCTTTTTGGAATAGCTCCTTTCGATGTCATTCTATATTACTTTGTATTGACAGTTTGAAGATTGGTGGGTATGATGCAGCACATGTTTAAATGGTCTAGTTGTTCTGGTATCATCTTGCCAACCTTTTTCTGTCATATCCCACCTTTCTTTACTGTTTCTTGGTTCTAGCTTTTGAGGTCCAATGATATTCTTCTCCAAAGCAACGTATGGCATTGTAGCTATTGGTTGTTGGCCACCACTGCTGGATGCTGGCAGCTGCCCATCATGCCACCCTGTCATGTCACACCATGCAGGTGTGATGTGGACCAATAGATAGGTGGACAACTAATCCACCCTTTGCTGCCCGACCTGTTGGCACTTGGCAGCAAGCATTTCTCTAATCCCCAGCCAGATTACTGTGACACATCACAGTGATGACCACACAGGCCTGCGTCATGATGACCACACAGGCCTGCGCCATCCCATGATGGCGGAATCATTTGCGAGATCATACCATCTGTGATCGACTTCCAATCTTACCTAAATCCATGTGGTTATTTTTGGATTTTAAAAGCTCTAAAGTTTCCTGTGACCTTTGTGTGTGTGCTTTACACAAAATATCTGACTTTTCCTCAATTTCCTATTTTTTTTGAAATGTGGATGGTACCACATAGTATATTGAAATAACAGAATGTACAAATGTAGAGGTAAAAGCAACAAAAACCTCTATACAAAAAGGCCTTTCTCCAACCTTAACAACCCAAAATACCTCACCTCCCCAGGTACAAAAGGAGAGGTGACTGAGGATTCTCCAAGTTTCCCAATAGTTTATCCCAAACCAAAACATTAGTCTTAATCCCTTGAATTACTGCTCTTCTGGTCTTGATTCCTCAATTTCCTAAATACTCCAGTTTAACAAAATTGAGTACTGCTTTTCCTTCTTTATCGTGCTTTTATGCTATTTTGGTGTAGATTTCTACACTAAACATTTTGTGTCGTCACGACGTACCTTATTCCTCAGTAAGATTCCAACTTCTGATGAGTCCTATGTTTGTTAAAGGTCATATATTATATATATCTATGCGGATAGGTATATGGGCTGAGGCCAATTGTCCTCTTCAATGAATCTTATCGTGAATTCACTCTAATTCTATTACTGGCTTTCTTTGTTCTGCACAACTATTCTTCCTAAATAACCATTTGAAGGTCTCCAGGATACTTTATGCATTGTCACTTGAAAACTTTAATGAAAATTTGCAAACCATGAATGTCCAATTGTCCCCACCGAGTTATTATGCTCAGGAAGGATATATGGGAAAACTTGTGATTGAATATTTTTCTTTATATGAATGCTGGGTGATTGGTTTACCAAATTGAATTTTGGCTGAGTTTGTTTATGCTTTGTGGAACATCTTTTAGTCTTTTTGAACACTTAACATCTTTTGTTGCTTGATAAGCAATTTGTTTTGTTTCCTTAGTGCTTATACAATGTTATGGCAGGGAGCATGTTGCATTAGTGATTCTTATATTGTCCACATCTAAAAATAATGTCTCTTTTTTCCTCTCTCCCTTCATTTGCTATATCAGACATTGGATACATTGCTTGATGTCTGCTTCTTCAAGCAACTGGTCTATAGAGGAAAAAAATTATGATGATTGCAATAAATTAAATTATGCGATGGCTTGCCCTGAAGAATTTAGCGGCCATCTGAAGGTCTGTTTAACCAAGTTCCAGGTACCATTGAGTTGTTTGTCCTAAATGGCTTTTAATTTGTATTCTATTTCTCATACTTCTCAAGGATCAGTAATTATATAACTTGAGTTACTCAGTTTTCCTGTATAGTTTTTCTTTATTTCCCATTAGGAAGAAATATTGATAGCAACCAATTAGTTCTTTTGCACCTGCTTCTCTTGCTTTTGAAGGGAAAATGTTTCATCAACTTGGATGCCACTAGTTTGACTCATTATTGAAACCCAAAGTTGCCTTCATTCATGTGGTCTTGTTCATTCTGGTCTAAGGATGCTTCTAGGTTGGGCTGGCCTGAGCCACTGTTTGAAAAGAACTTTTCATCAATCTGAGAAATTTTCTTCTCTCTAATATCGTTTCTTTTCTTTGATATTAGTTTCGTTCTTTTCTTTATATATGTATCATCAATACATGGAAAATAGGATACGAGGCCCGCAATGTATCTAGCTAGGGACTCGTTATCATCTTCCACATAGGAACTTCAGGTGATTCGGAGTTCGTGTGCTGGACCACTCCCCGTCGATTAATCGACGTTTCTTTTACATCGAGGAGAACTCGAACACCTTTGATACATGTCTAGACCTTTAATTATTGAAAGCAAATTATGGAGAAGAAAGACACCATTCAAACAAGTCGGTAGTCTCATAATTTGTCTTTCCATATGAAACTATGATTGATTCATCAAAGTATCCCCTGGATTGGAGACTTATTCATGCAATCTCCCCTTTAATAGGGACTGATTTACCATATGTCCTTTAGTATGGGGACTAATTCAGAAATCCCCCATATTGAGGGACTGATTTGGAAAATATCCCAAAATAGGACTGAATTATGTATTTCCTTTTTTTTAGGGATTGATTTACAAAACATCCATCCCAATGGGACTGATTTGGGAAATACCCTCAAAATAAGGACTGAATTATATATTTCCTCTGTTTTTAGAGACTGATTTACAAAACACCCCTCCAAATGGGGACTGACTTGTGAAATCTCCCTCAAAATAGGGACTGAATTACCTTCCCCTTCATAAAATGAGGACTGATTAGTAAATCATCTTATGTTTGAGGACTGATTCGCAAAACACCCCAGAAATGAGGACTGATTTGCAATTTTTTTGTCATTCGAGGGTTATTTCATAATTTTTCTCATGAACAAGGGGTTTTCATTGGGTATCACTCTTTGAAATATCATTCCTCAACTTTTTAGACCCATTCTTCATGTTTAGAAACATCAATTTCAGACCGTTTTCTATTTATCGGTCATTTACGCAAATAAACAGAATACAGGGTTTATTTGTAATTTAAAAACATACAGAAATAATGCCCTCTATCCAGTGCACTTCAATTTTAAAAAAACTTTGGTACATTCTTTTCATTCATTCCTTTTTCATACATATGAGTTTTGGCACAAAACAATCCGCCGAGGCAAATCATGGTTTTTTAATAAAAGAGCAGGCTTAATATATGGTCTTGCCTGTTGTAAACACAACACACAGCACTTCAAGTAGCAGAGAAGCCCAGGGCGATTTTCTGAAGACTCTGGACTTGGTGTTCTCTTCTTCTCTTCTTTCCCTTTTGTTCTGGAGGTGCTCTCCTTTTATAGGGGGCTGAGCAGAGGGTTGGCTACACCACCGGGCATACACACCACCAGGTGAGCATTTATTTCTGTCCCTTTCTCTCCCTTTTTTATTTTGCATGGACAGGGGGGGTGCACCCCACTGGGAGGGGCCGGGTGGTGTACACCACTGGGACCGGGTGTATAACACCGGAACCGGTGGGGTACACCACCGGTTGGGCCCCCCGGTGGTGTATATGGCCGTGGTGTGCACCACCGGCCTGCGCAGCCGGTGGTGCATACCACTGGCCTGCACAGCCGGTGGGGCCCACCGGACTGTCCCACCGGTGGTGTGGCTTGTGCAACCGGTGGTGTACACCACTGGTGGTTCTGGTTTTTTGTTTTCTTCCTATAAATTAATCCACGTAGCCATTGTTTTTTGCCACGTGTTTTGCTTCAAGGCGGGTCTTTTGTTCTTTTTGTTCGTTTGTGAAGGATTACGTCACTTCCACGTCATTTTTTCAATTGACATGGGTATCGGATGACCCTTACACACCTCATATCGTGCGCCACGTAGGACGGCTTCCACCGGGTTATTCCGGGGCATTAAACATATTCTCTCGGAGGGACCTTTAATTCGAAAGCACCGGGGATATGTCGGTCTTTACTCCGAGTTATCTTGGAGGGACCGTTTTCAGACTTTCAAAACATCACAGAAAATAGATAATTTTCTTTCTTCTATTTTCTGTGATTTAATCTGAAAAATCAGAACAAATATTTTCAATTTCATTTATTCGTCCTGAAAATTCAGAACAAAAGATTTGGGAGTTATTTGTATCCGGGAACCCGAATAAATATTTTTTCTCCCTATATACTTGTTCTAACAATCAAAACAAGTATTTCCAAAATTGGATAATTCATGCCGAACAATTTTGGGTTCAACAGCCACCAAGCCAGCCTGCCTGCCTGCCTGTGCCTTGCGTCTCCAGAGTGGCATGTTATGAAGTTGACTCAGCCCAGTCCTCCACTTCAAAGGGCTGGATCAGCTGGCCAAGGCTGTTGAAGGACTGAGCTTTAATTCCGGCCACCCTCCTCCTCATGCTCTGGTTCCTTGTTCCACCAAGCCAAGAAAATGCTAAGCCAATCTCTAAAGTTTGGACAGATCAGGGATTCACCTTCTGGAAAATATCCACTGTAAATTGAAGCCCTGTAGGGACGTCTCCCGAGCATGTCCAAATGGCATTTGGAACTTGAAAAGAAAAAAAAGACTTTGAAGGCTATATGGCAAGCTAAGAAGCATAGGAAGGTCTATAAAGCTGATAACAAGAAAGTTGTAGTGTTTCACAAGATTGGGGATCAAATATTTTTATTGACAGCAAGCTGCTTTTTACTGCATTAACTATTCCATGGTATGGGAGGAGTGGGTGACAAAGTAGGAATATGGTTGCATATCAGGGTTTATTTGTGAATTGTCATTTAATTGGTATCAAACATCATCTATGGACTGGAAATGTTCGAGGACATCATGGCCTTTTTTGATGCCCTAGAAGAATTTGCCAAATATAGTGGCCAATGGAGCATGTTGGAGTTCACCTGGGTGCTCATCGAACTGAGGTTGATCAAATTCTTTAGTGCTGTGTAGCATAAAGCCCCCACCGAGGATAAAATGCAGATGAATGCAGGAGGGCGTCAAATGGCTGGTTTGAGGAAGCAGTCAGAGTGTCAGACTTGGGACCTGAGGAATCAATTACAGTCTTCAATTTTGCTCTGGCAATCTTGTGAGAGCAATATTGGTGAAGACTGGGTGGCTGCATTTCAGAACTTATGATTCTGAACAATTTTCTGTGTTTGGTCTTCCATATTTTAGTCGAAGCGCACACTGGAGTTGTTGCATTGTTAGTTTGTTCTTCATACTGCAGGTTATCTGGTGGCATATTTGAGCAACCACATTAGGTTTACCTTCTTGTAATGTAGAGCTTTTATTGAGAATTTGTAGTTATATTTTCATCATTTCCCCCTTAGGGAGGGAAGTGAGAGTTGCATATCTTTTGGCAGTTGGTTTCTCTTTAGTGGCCATGGATGGCAGAGTCGGGTCGGGTGGCTGGGTCGGACCCAGCCGACCCCGACCCGAGTCGGGTCGGATCGCAGGATCCGCCCGACTCCAATGAAGTCTAGCCGATCCAGGATCGGCCAGGTTAAAAAATGTTAAAAATTTGTAAAAAATGAGGAAAAATTCTGAAAAATCAGTAAAAATTGCAGAAAATTATGAAGACACATACAACATTCATTGAACACAAACACAATGAAATTCAAATCTTATCATGTTCATGTATCATAAAGAACAATAACAATGATTAAAGACATAATGATTATGTTCATACATTGAAAAAATAGATATATGTACAAATTGATAACATGAAATAAATAAAATACCTTCTCAATTTGATATTTCTGAACCCTCATCCTCTACCTCATGAGACTGAACAGGTGGCACATACTCATGTCCTCCATACTGGGTATATCCAAAGCCAAACAAAGAATTGGCAATGTCTTGGAATCCTCTTTGGATGCCTCGAGGTGTCGTTGCTTGTTGGCTTGAACTTTCTCCTGATTGTCCTGGAGTGAAGAAACTACTATACCCAGTAGTTTGAATATTGCCCAAGTAACTTATCCCACTACTAGAGCTGATATCTGAATATGGCAATTTTGGAAGACTAAAAAAGGGTGGATAAGAAGGCCCATATCCCCAATCATGCCCTGCTTGCCTTTGTTGGCCTTCATATCCCCATGTTGTTCTTGTGCTTCCCCTTGGCTTCCTTGTTGTTGATGGGGTGGTGCTGAATAATCCTCATATCCTGAAAGGATACCCCTAAGCCCATAACCTCCTGTGGCTCCAATACCTGCAGCAGCACCATCATCATCATCACCATCATCATCATCAGGTGATTGAGTGGAGTTATCACTCCCAACTATTTTTCCCTTCTTAATCATCTTTTTTCGACATTGATAATGTTTTTTCTCTGCCTCATATAATCTAGCCAAGTGAGCTGGTAGGGGTGGAGCCTTAAAAATGGCTCCCCAATATGTGTCTCTGCCTCAGGAGAGTCCTCTGCACCTTCTTGTGATTTTCTTCTTGGTTCTTTTGTTCTTCTTTCTTTGTTGGACTTTGCTTTTTTCTTACCTTTGTCTTTCTTTCTTTTAGGCTCCAATTGAGAGGTAGATCTTCTAAATTCTGGCTGAGATGAAGAAATTCTAGTATCCTGTAGAGTGGCAGATCTTCTTAATTCGGGCATTTGACCTCTCTCAGGTACATGTTCTTCTAATAAAACATCTTCTTCACATGCTTGAACCAGGCGATCATCAGGATGAAAGTCAGGTATCTCTCCCTCAGCTCTCGTCTCCACCCAAGCATGTAAAATGTGTTCTTCATTTAGCAATTCATCCACATCTATCTCAGGAACTACCTCCTCAAATGGTCTACCAGCTAGCTGCATGAATCTCTGCCTTTCTATCTTTTGCCTTTCTTCTTTTTGTTTCACCCTTAAACGCATATATAGTGGCAATAAACCAACTTCTCTAGCCTATCCACACCCAGCCTATTGTGGATTTTTGTGTGAATGAGGTTGAATGTACTCCAATTTCTTTCACATGGGCTAGAAGAAGTGGTTTGACTTAACACTCTCACTGCAACACACGTTAAAGGATTTGCGCCAGCTTGCTGATAATTGACTTGAATCCACCATTTAGCTGTTGTAATAAAAGGAGTGAACATTAATCATTTTATAATGGTAAATTCCTAAATTTACGATTTTTAGCAAACACCCAAGCATGTAAAATAACCTGGAGTGAGTCTTTGAGCTGCACATCTCATGTCATATCCTCCATATATCCCAAGTTTCATCCTATATCTCTCCACCTACAAAATGGAAGATATAACATATGTCAAATGAAACATGCATACATTTGCAAAAGAAAACATTCTATCCTACCTCTGCCATTGCATCTAATCTCTCATTCATTGTCCTTGCAAGGCGAGTGATGACATTCATGGTGCCTCTCATCACTTCTCCATCATTGTGCACATTATCTTTGTATTGAATTGTAGGGTTGAAAAAATACCCTGCATATGATAAACATTTTCAGTATGGTATGATAAAAAATTCAGCAATTAATTAGATTAAATAAATTACCTGCAGCATGAAGATCATGGTGGAGAGTCATCTCCCATCTCTTGTCTATGATGGCCCACCATTTTCTGTATGCTTTGGGATTCCTTTCCCTCAAATTTTCCTTTGCTTTGTCCATTGCCTCGTACAAATATCCCATATCATTTTTATCATCACCATCAACCATTCTAAGGATAAGTACCAGAGGCTCTATTACTTTGAGGTAGTAGGAAATCCTCTCCCAAAATCATGCATTGCTAATCATATCTTGGACTTAGAGAGCAACATCTTTACTATCAGGCCGTAGAGTGTTTACATGTTGCAGAAATTCATCAGAATTAATCAATTGGCCCAATTGATGCCTATATTTTATGAGGCTCTCCAAAAAAATAAAATTTGATGCAAATCGAGTGGGACCAGCACGAAGAAGATCTCGACCATTTGCGTATTACCTATCATATTCAAAATCCTGTTGTGACTATAAATAAATGAAGTTATCATTTGAGCATCATCAATGAGGCCATGAATATGTGCATCTTTGCCTATGTCCTCCATCATCAAATCAATACAATGTGCTGCACAAAGAACCCAATAGAGATGTTCTCTCTTTTCCATCAACAATCTACCAGCAGCCTTGTAGCTCACTTCATTGTCAGTCACAACCTGTACAACGTTTTCTTCACCCACTTGCTCCACAACTTCATCCATTAGTCTAAACAAATAATCTGAATTCTTGATGTTGTTAGAGGCATCAACAGATTTAAGAAAAATAGTACCCTCACAGTAATACACTAGAAAATTAATCATGGATTTCTTTATGGTCCCTGTCCAACCATCACACATAATGGTGCAACCACGTTCTTTCCAAACATTTTTGAAGCCATTCACCCATCCTTTCAACTCATCATACTCCTCATCAAGCCCAACATCATAAATGTACTTCCGTGCAGGAGCCTTAAGACCAGGCCCAGCTTCTGCAATTGCATCCAACATACTCTGGAAATATGGGCTCTTTGCCATATGTGCCGGCACACCTGCATGTAAAAACCATTTCACAATTTCTTTGATTGCTCCCTTTGCTGCCTTTGCAGTGGCTTTCACTCCTTTCAATGCCTGCTTGATTCCTGGTTGCTTTACAGACCTTGATCTATACAAATATGTATCCATAGGACCCTGTGTAGGAGCATGAACATCTGAAAGTCTACCTCCACACCCTAATGCACCGGCAGCCCTACGAACTGATGTGCTCCTAGGAAGAGATCTCCTAGAGTCATCTCTAGACAAATGTGACCCCGATGTCCCCAAGCCCCTTCGTCTGTCATCTTCCTCCGCATAAGAACGGCGACTAGCACGTGCAGCTGCAGTGAACTCAGCATCAGGATCATCATCATCATCTTCATCATCCACATTGATGGTAAAGTATAATCTCTACGAATCCGTCGCCCAGAAATCTCATCTTGAAGTTGTTGTTGCTGCTGAGTTGTCAATAATTTTTCTGTTTTCTTCCCTTTCATATATGCTTTCATTTCATTCCTAACTTCAAGCGGACAAGATGGGCATTTTGCTACATTACCAGAAATCCCAGCAATATGTTGTTTAAGGCGATATATGCCTCCAAACATCTCCTTTGAACACCAATTACATTTCATTTTTTTTTGTCGTGCATCAAGGAGAGTACCATGAGCCCAACCAGGATCAATGGCCTGCTCCACCTCTTGCTCTTCATGTTCTTGATGTGCCATATTCCTATGTAAGAATGCAATTGAATTGCACGTTAATTACACAAATCCCTAATTTTTAAACCCTAATTAGGGTTCAATTTGGGAATTTTGGGAAAAATGGGTCATGCAATGTAATTGAATCTACAAAAAAACTCTAATCAACTCAAATGACTACATTGGACACTCAATTGCACATTAATTATATTAATGACCCAAAATCCCTAATTTTTAAACCCTAATTAGAGTTCAATTTGGGAATTTTGGGAAAAATGGGTCATGCAATGTAATTGAATCTACAAAAAACTCTAATCAACTCAAATGACTACATTGGACACTCAATTGCACATTAATTATATTAATGACCCAAAATCTCTAATTTTTAAACCCTAATTAGGGTTCAATTTGAGAATTTTAGGAAAAATAGGTCATGCAATGTAATTGATTCTACAAAAAACTCTAATCAACTCAAATGACTACGTTGGACACTCAATTGCATATTAATTATATTAATGACCTAAAATCCTTAATTTTTAAACCCTAATTAGGGTCATTTGGGGATTTTGGGGAAAATAGACCATGTAATGCAATTGAGTCTACCAACAAACTCTAATCAACTAAAATAATTCTATTAGACACTCAATTGCACATTAGTTGCATTCATGGACACAAAATCCCTAATTTTAAAACCCTAATTAGGGTTCAATTTGGGGATTTTGGAGAATGAGGGTCATAAACATGTTATCAATGCTATTTATCTATAGATCTATAGCATATTTAACATTTCCTATTTTTTCAGATTTTTTAAAAAAATTTAAAAAAACTCACATGAAGGAAGAGAGAGAAGAGAACAGAAAGAGAGAGGAAGAAGCAAGCAGCGGCAACATGCAGCGGCGCCGCCGGCGGTGGCCGGCGGCAACCCTCCTCGGAGCTCCGGCGGCGGCGAGGGAGAGCACCTCCGGCGGGCGGGGGGGTGCAGGGACTGGGAAGTGGGAAGGGGGGCTCGGGACTGCGCAGACAGGGTCTATCTGCGCAGTCCCGTGACTGCCGATCCCTCCTTAAGGAGGAATGCCGGATCCGCCTGGAGTCGGACAGGCGGATTCGTCCGACCCGACTAGGGCCGACTCGACTCCAAATGGCTCCGCTTCCCGTGGAAGCGAGTGGAGTCGGGCCGATTCAACCCCGATTCCACCTAGTGCCATGGGTGGGTAGGTGTTCCCCCCCCCCCCCCAAGTTGGGTCGCCAGGGGCCGATTCCGCTCCGAGTCGGCTGACTCCACTCCGAGTCGGCCAATTTTGCCATCCATGTTAGTGGCTCTGAGTCTGTGTTCAAGGTGTGGTTCCAACGGTAAGGAACATCTCCTTCCTCATTTGGTTCCTATGTTCTTTTATTTTGAACAATGTTGGCAGTATGAGCCACAGTTCTTTAAAAATTAGACCCCACATATGCAACACTCCAAGTGCTTTTACCACGACCTGATAGCACATCCTCCACACTTCTCCCCCAACAAAGAAAAAAGAAGTGAGGAGAAAAAGGAAAAGGAAAAGGAAAACTTGCATATGTTGGGGTTAGATGTGGCCGACACTCTTGAGGTTTTGCCTGCTAACCCCAGTATTGCAGTGTTCTGTTCATCCACCCTCAGTAGTTTGTTTTTCCGTTGGTGATAATGAAGCTGTCTCAGTGGAGGTACGATTGCATGTCTACTATTTTGCAGGAATTATTGTAACAACCTGGGATCCATGGTCCAATAAGTAACTAGTGCAGCTTGAATCCCGACCCACTACCTACGGGGCTGAAACCTGAAAGGGTAAAACTACCTATCTAGTGAGGTGAATAAGAAACTAGAATAACTATAACAAGAAATAAAGTACATGCTTTGCAATATAACAAAGGTGTCCCAAATGTAAGGACAAGCAAACTGAAAAGAACTACTGCTAGCATGATGTATGTGAAGAGTCTGGTCTCGAAGACTACTCCTTAGTCTGAGGTTGACACTGCTGTTGGGACCCTTACTTGAAAAAATAAGGGTTGAGTCTTACAAATCATAAGCTCAATAGGGATCCTTCAACCCCACCGCTAGCCAAAAATAACAAAATATAAACAAAGCAATTATACATGTAAATTAACAGTGCAAGAAAAATAACAATCAAACCATTAACATTGAGCACGATCTACGAAGTCAAAATCTAACATGGCAAATGCTGCAACTCACAAAGTGCATGCAATAACCTAGTAGTTGGGCTTAGGACTAGGGGTCAGTCGACCTGCATTGCCCGACACCACACTTGGTCCTACCGACTCCCTAGACTCGTGTGAGAGGAAGGCTCTACCACCAGTCTTGTAGTTAGGACTTAGGTGTACTAACTGGAATCACACCACTCAACTGTTGTCTCACGCCTGATCCACCTCCTCTCTTGAAGTGCGGCAAGTGAGGGCATGACTAACAGGTGCGTCCACTAGTGACTTACTACCTGCTACCACAACCACACACAAATTGCAGTCTGGCCAAACTGCAGCCCCATGTCTATATTAGGCTCTGGAACCTTGTAAAGTGAGAAAAGTGAGAAAGAATGGGACTAGCTGGGGACTGTGTCCCTCCACACTATCTCCATGGTGTCTTCAGTCCCAACCATGTATGCACACAAGTGGGTCTCCTACACAACCACTGCCCTGGTCATTTTTCCCCTTGTCCGGGCGTAGGCTCAACCACAAGGGGTGCTCCAAGAAACGGCTCCAAATCGATCGTGCTTAATGCATAGAACTAACCTCTTACCTCTCCGTCGGTCATGATATGCTCGTAGTCGTAGCGCCCTGGGTGGTTGACTAGTGGGGCCATGGAAGGCAGGATCGAAATCAGATTGGGATCGCTAAGGTTCGATCCGATATGGATCGGGATCGGATCAAGAGATCCGACGGATCCAAGGGAAGTCTGGCCGATCTTGGATCGGCCAGACTAAAAAAAGGTTTTTTTCTTGATAAATTGAGAAAATTTCAGAAAAAATTCAAAAAAATAAAAAATAAAAAATCGGATAAGTTGAAAGAACTAACATTTGCGTAAAAAATTAATCATACATGCATTCATAGTGTATGAAACATGAAATTAAAGACTTTGTGTATTATTACTATTATAAGAACACAAGAAAAACATAAAATATTAAAGATTTTGCGTATTATTTACCTGAATATCATTTAACTAAATGTTAGAATTTGTAGTTTCATTTATTTAAGATATTACATGTAAATAAGAAAGTACTCTCATTTGAATCTAATAAAAATATCAAAAAAATCATATCTCTTACCAATAAAAAGTCAACTCTCTCATCTAAGAAGAAAACCACGATTTTGGTGATTCTATCAAAATAACGACTTTCTAATCCCTCATATTTTGACCTATATAAAAATTTCATAATTCAAATAAACCCAATAGAGAATTAAAACTCCAAATCCGATGAAAAAAGTCAAACATGTATATGACTTCTCCAAGAGAGCCACTCTAGTACTGACACTCCTACTGACTAGGACTTGGTTGCTGTCAGTAGGAGAGTGGCTCCCTTGGAGAAGTCATCTGCACGTTTGACTTTTTTTACCGGATTTTAAATTTTTAGTATTCTATTGAGTTTATTTGAATTATGAAATTTTTAGATATGTCAAATTATGAGAGATTATAAAATCATTATTTTGATGGAATCATCAAAATTGAGATTTTCTTCTTAGATATGAGAGTTGCTTTTTTATTGGTAAAAGATATAATTTTTTTGATATTTTTATTGAATTCAAATGGAGGGTATTTCTTATTTACATGTAATATTTTAAGTAAATGAAACATTTACTTAAATAATATTCGGGTAAATAAGTTCTGGAATCGGCCTGGAATTAGCCGACCCAACCCGATTCTAGTCGATTCCGGCCGATCCAGCTGGAAGTCTCGCGGATTTAGGGACTTTCCCCCAGAGTCGAATCCCCATGCTGCCATCCGATCCTAGATCGGCCAATTCTGGGCCGATCCCACCGATTTTGCCTTCCATGGGTGGGGCGTCACTTTAGGAACACAATGTTGCCTTTGTGAAACTCTAGATGTACGAACACATCTCCAAACTATGGAAAACACTCAAAACTAGTCATTGGACTGAGAACACGTCCATGATCCTTGACGCATTTACTGTGAATGCATCGCTCAAGGCAGATGCCTATAGGTGTCCGCATGACTGAACACCTTACCCATATAAACCTGAAAGTCAACCCTAACTAATATTGAGACACATCTGTTTGATGTGACACCTACATAAAAGTCCATTGTGTCGGATGCCTTTTCAGACAAGAACTAGATAGAGCCCCATCTCTTTCGACGACCTATTCCACCACCTCAAATTGCTAAGGATGAGGTGGTAACAAACTCACTAGAATGCCCTCTTCGAGGTAAAACCAAACCACACATTCAAAACATGGTCTCTCACAACTGCAGAGATCAAAGGGAAAACTGGTCTCTTACAACTGATGGCATGCAGAACCCCCAAACCACAAGGAAACCCCAGTTTCTCTACCTAAACATGATTCTAGCACCGAATCAAGCTTGGATTTTGAGATTAGATTATGAGGAGATCGTCACTCTACCTCCAAATGACGATATTCACCAACCAAGGGGCCTTCTCGTAGGTTGGTTGCCTTCTCCTAACAACATCATCACCATTCTCACCATAAAAAGCCATCGTGTACCACACACTATCGCCCCTTGTCCAACTAGCCGTTGTTGACCAATGAAGGAAGAGGAAGAGGGAGAGGAGAGAAGGTTAGAGAAGAAGTGAGGAGAGTGTGTGATGAGTCGAAGAATGATGTTCCTTTTAAAGGCCTTGCTTTGGATAATGCATCTTTATTCCCAATGCCTCTATCTTAAACACAACTTGCCACCCAAGTGCCTTCGCCTGATACCTTTGCAACACCCCCTGCACCAGATTGACACCTGACAGGTTGACCTGCTAACCCAAATGTATTCTGATGACCGAATGCCTTCCCCTGACATGCACTGACACTTGTCACCAACTTAAGGCCGGTGTGTAGCTAGTCTTGTCCATCACTAAGTACACCTTTTCCTAACAACCATGGGCACTGTTGCCCGAACTATAGAGACTCAGAAGGGGGTTAAATGGGACAAAATCGTGATAAATACGTAGTTAGGCATTTCTTAACAAGTCTCAAGAGTGTTTAATGCAGATGATAAATAAATATGTTAGGGGGATGATAGCAAGCAAGCATATAGGAGATGCTAATATTTATCCTAGTTTGGTGTTGAACCACTCAACACCTACCTCTAGTCCTCAAGGACAGACACCTTGAGATTCCACTATTCTAGCTGCAACCACAGCCCTCAATACAACACTGGATACTGGCCTTCAACAGGTGTTACACCACACTTGAACCTTTTAGGTCTTCTCCTTCTACACAAGGAGGAACTCCACCAGATGCAGACCTCTGACCGATTACCACAGTCAGGTCCTCTCCCATGAGGAGGAAATACTAAAACAACTCAAGCAAGTGCCAATAAAGTTGTCTATAGTATAGACAAATGTGGCACACAAATAAGCACAATGAATGCTATTGCAATTTGCAACTACAAAGGATGCAGCAGGAAGTTCGTTGCAGTTGGGCCTTCAATGCTTAGCAAGAGGAATGAAGACATCACGGACGACGCTGAGTAGCTAGAGCAGCTTTCACAAGGCCTTCCTCCTTCAACAAGCTTTACACTGCATGTGTGAGGAAGATTAAAAAATGTTAGATCTTCACTAGAGCTCAACGGTGTGTAGATCTTTCAATTCTCTAGAAGGGTAGGTTCTTTTTTTTCTTCTATTTTCACTCTCTTTGTTTCTTCTAGTTGATGCAACCTTCTATTTCAATCTTCTATGTTAATAGCCGTTGGATCGACCTGTTGTTACATGAATCATCTGAATGTTAGACTCATTGTCTTGACATCACTCTATTTGTGTCATATAGGAGGTCTTGCATACATCTTCAGTCTTCATGCTTCTTTATTTGCGCAAACCTCGTATGACCTATCTTGTCTGATTTTAAAGATATGGACTGGCGTGCTTCCAGAATCTACGTAGATCGTCTTTTCTTGCCAGAAAGTCTCAAGATATCTAATCAGATTTGAACTTTAAAATATTACAGGCAACTAATGAGCGTTCGACACATGAAAAGGTGGTCTTAGAAAAGTGCATTGATGCATGTGAAGCTTTTCTATTGGGGTGACACGTAGACATTGTCAATGCATTTCCATAAAACAATTTTCACAGAGCATGATTAATTTGGATTTTGGAGTTACACACTCTTAAATTAAAGTGATACAGAGTGTAAGAGTTATGTCACTTGATCAGAATAAAAGAGTCAGATTGAGCAAAATAATCGACTAAACCATATAACTAAAAATCAATTATTCGACAAACTAATGAGTAAAATAATCGATTATTCTAAATAGTCAGTTGTTATATTGAAACTAGCTCCATGCCCGTGCAATGCACGGGAAGCTTTTAGGTTTGTATAAATTTATGTTATAATAAGTATACATAGTTATAGATTTTAGGTTAGTATAAATTTATGTTATAATAAGTATAATACATAGTTATGATTATTTTAAATTGAAGAGAACAAATGGAAGAAACAGATGTTTTTAAAAATTTCAACCATATTTAGATTTGTATAAATTTGTGTTATAATTAGTATTCATAGTAATAATTATTTTTAAATTGAAGAGAACAAATAGAAGAAACAATTTTTTTTAAGAACTCTTGTAGGAGGCATATTCCCAAAGGTCCCAATTTTTAGACAATTACTGCTTTTAAAGAACCTTTGAACCATATTATATCTGTTTACCAAAAAATATCCTCTGTCAAAACGTGTCTATATGTATAGATAGGTCGATAGATAGATAATCTCATACATTAAATACATCTAAGTTAAACCGATTAAACATACTAAACATCTGAGAAGAGAAGCTTACTTGGGCACTGGTAGACGATCCGACAGATGCTGTTGAAGTCGCAGGTGCCGGCGCCGTGGCGTCATTGCTGATAATAGATGTTAATGGCGTAGGAGGCGTGCGCCTCCTCTATGTTGGGCTCGTAGCACGTTGTCCTAGGTTGTATGGGACTGTAATCCGCCCCGCCTTGCTCACAAGCCCAGTCTAATGCCAGTATGCCACTTTCATCCTCTGCTGCCCTACTACCGGGTTCGCCACATAATATGATTTACGAAAAACATATTGAATTCGGGGATGGAATACTCATTTGGCCGTTAGAGACGATCCGACTGACGCCCCCGAAATCACAAGTGCTGATGTCATGGCCTTGCCTCTTTGATAATAGCTGTTCATGGTGTAGGAGGCATGCGCCTCTACCATGTTAGCGTCGTAGCACGCCACCCTAGGATGTATCTGTCATGCCCCGACACCGAATATCGGAATGTGCAGTTGTATCAGATAAATAATCAGAGCAAAATAAAGGAATATTGACACCATCAAGTGAATACTAATTACTTTCAAATAACTTCGTTCTATTACAACTATTAATCATCGGGGTCAAACATAGGGTCCAATGTTCAAACTACATAATAGACTTAAAAGAAAAACAACTATATAACCATAAGACTTTATTTCAGATCTTCAGGATGACTAGGACGCTCATCACTCTTGTTTGTCCCCTTCCATTTCCAAAAACTCATCTTCGCAACCTGAAAATGTTAAGTAACTTAATGAGCTTACGTCCAGTAGGATTTATACCTCAATGTGTGGACAATGTTGTAAGTGATTAACATTTTAATAAGCAGAGTATCTACAAAAATAAGATGACAAAATATGCATGACATTACTAACAAGTTCGAATGGCTGAATAGAGTAGAATACCCAACAAATTGCATAGCGAATCATATAGTGACTTTCATAAGCGATGAACATGGATTTCAAGAATGAGGACGTATCACATGAACAAGAACTGACCATATTCACAATTTACACATTTTTACATAATCAAACATATCATATTAAGACGATGACACATTCAAATCTTGCACACATATCGGTGTCATGCCACACACCACAAGCCCATACTCCCGCGGTTAATAAGTACGTTGGGACGCTCCTCCCCAGGACCAGACATGGCCCTTATTGCACATGCATTAGTCATTGGACTGAAGTCCCACATTGTGCCGATCAACTAATACATATTATGGTCACAGATTTCCTAAAACAAGCACATAGTAATAAAGACATGATCTTTCATGGAGTTCAAAGGTATGATGATAGTTCGAGAGTTCAATCGGACAACATAACGGTTTATTTTAAGTTCTATAAACTTTTAGGTCTTAGTTGAAGTGTAAGTGAATGATAGATCGTACACAGAACATAGTGCTCTCTAACTACAAGGAATTTCATAGTACAACCAACTCGATCTCTATGAGGGAATCCACAGAGTACGAAGACTTACAGAGGTCTCAACAAAAAAGTCACTAGTTTGTTAGGACAGAATGCCTAACAGAGAGGTTCCAATTCATTAAGAAGGATGTGCCTATCGTACAAGTGTGAAAGTGTCGTAACTCGGAAACTTTCCTAACCGTTAGCGAATAGCGGTCGATCATGTAAATATCAAAATCATATCAAATAAGGAAAGTCTAAATTTGGAAAGTGTCCAAATGGCAAGTATCAATTAAAGAAAGCTTTAAACAAAGTAGGCTCATCTCTATACATAGCATATGTTTTCAACAAGCATGATTATTGCACAACTTATATCATGACATTTTAAATTAAGCTGAAACATAAAGACAAACGAAACATAATCAAATGAAGAGCATGATCAATCACTTTCATTTAGAACACTAGAATCATATTCATGTAATTAACACTTTTTAATATGTGGTTGATTGTTTTTAAGGCACTAGACAGAACTAGACACACAGTAACAACATGCTAATAAGACTTAAACCACCACTGAGTACCTTGGAAACAAGCGAACGAAGGCTCTAAAAGATAAATCGCGTCATACATAGATGACACACTTTACCAACGTTAAACAGTGAAAGCAAAGTCCTTGGGAAGAAAAACAGGTCATAGGCTGAATCGTGTCAAGCCATGATGACGCGTTCAATCGCGTTAGAGTCAAGCGATGTGTTCTTACCAAAATCGTGTCGGGTTCGTATAATGCGTCTATCGGTTGACTCTAAGTTCGAACTGAGCACGCAAACCAAGGGCGAAAAATGAGTCTAAATCGCGTCGGGTGTATTGGACGTGTTTTCCTAAGGCTTTGAAAACTAGGTGGCACACAGTTTAATGTGTACGTAGAATAGGACTTAATCATGTTAGGATGTGAATCGCGTCAGCGTATGGCGACGTGTTTCAATCGGAGTCGTGTCCGATCAGAAGGACGCTTTAAGGGTCTCCAAATACGCATCCACTGGACTGGACGCAATTTAGAGTTTCATCCAAAAACCATGCGAAAACAACCTATGACCATGTTTTGACTTAAAACATGGGTTTCTAAGCCTCAGTTTGGTAATGGGTTGGGTTAAAATTAACTTTAACCCAGAGCTAAAGTTAGCCCACTTTTAATTCATTTTTACTTTGTTTGCAACTGAGTTAACTCATTTGACTATAGTGAGTTAACTTATTTTTCTCAAATGTACTTTGGTAAGAAAAAGTAAGTTAACCTATGTTGGGAAAAGAAAATTAGCAATTAATGTTGTGTACCGTGAGAGCAAAAAGATAGTTAACTCAATAGATTACTCCAACCCACCTCTGAGTTAACTCACATTTGACTCACATTTAATCTAACGCACTTGAGTTAACTTTGTAACCTTTCCAAACTACTTTTTGAGTTAGTTTTGAGTTTAACTCTGAGTTAACTTTAGTCTAACCCATTACCAAACTGAGGCTAAGGGTTTTTAGACGAGACTCTCAACATGAAACTTGTTGGAAACTTGAAATAGTAGAATCCTATGACTTTGGATTGACTCAAATTGACCTAGGGATGTGTGAATCATGGGATGAACAAGAAGAGCCATCAAAACGTACGACGAACACAAAACACTTAATACTCATGATCTATTGCATAAAAATTAGGGAAATGACATTCAAAACAAACTAGACTCGATGAAGAACAAGATGGTATATTCCTTGTTAGGTTTAAACCTGAAATCACCTATCTTTGATCGCTTCCCAAGTCCAAGTTCCTACAGGTGGATGTAGAGGCAAAAGGGAAGAAGAACTCCACCAGCCCAAGCCTTTGGATCGTCCTTCTTGCTCCTAGGTGTTTCTCTTACGTCCAACAACGAAGAGAGAAGTTTTGGTTCCAAAGAGGGTGTATGGTGTCTAACAAGGCTATGGGTGGTTAATTCCGAGTTATTGTTCCTAATCTCATTGTAGTAGTCCTACTATGGTTAGAATTTCCTATTGAAAGTTATTTCCTTATCAAACCTAACCCTAATAGGTGTATAATAGAGAGCAAATTTGTGCTCTCATAATGGACTTATGTTTAAACTTGTTTTATGGCTCAATTTACTCATCTTTAGGCTTAAATGACCCATATTACTAATGAGTATTAGGTTAATACGAATTTTAAATATTATTTTTCTTGGTGTGACCCTCTATTGGCCTAATATTTCTATTGGACTCCATTATTGATGGTTACCATTTTATTTATTGGTACTAATTGTTTTCCCTTTTATTATTTAACATTATTGAAAATAGCATGTTGCTACAGTATCGGCCCCAGTCTGCCCCTCCCTGCTCGCATGCCTAGTCTAGCGCTGCCTGCATTCTCTGATGTCTCACCGCCGGGTCCGCCACGCACCATGAATCGCCCTTGGTTGGCTTAACGTGCAAGTCATACACCTTCCTTTCGTCTAGGTAGAAGAGGCCGAAGCTACTCTCCAACTTCGGCTTAAGATTCTCGTTGAATAGTGAGAAGATGTAGACAATCATGTTGGCGGTGGGGTGCAGTGGCATCTCCATCTTTTCGGATAGGATCCTACACCAGGATGCTATTGTACGCTTGCGCTCTCTCTATGGAGCAACCGAGTTCCGTGCAAGCGAAGAGTTGAGGGTGCTGCTGGCCCCGCCTGTCTATATGCGCAACTTTTGCAACCCGGAGTCACCAAGATACGTTGAAGGTTGGTTGTTGTGCTGTTGTCGACATGCACGATCGAGCGCCGCGACGGTTGAGAAGGCGGCATCCTGCTCGGCGTTAGGGAGGTGTAGTGCATGAGGTCGGAGTCAAGGTCTTGCACGCCTGGATTGGATAGGCCGTGGAAGTATTCGCGACTAATCTTCGGATATTCTCTGTAGGTGAAGAAGGGGTAGATATTTACCATTAAAAAGGTGTATGTGCCATCAAGATATTCAGTATCTGCCAGACGATGAGTTGGAGGCTATCGTGGAACCTCCCTTTGGACAGTGGGAAGGACTTGATGAGGGGACTCATAGCGAAAGGGGGTGGAGACCTCGATGTTGTCGGCGTGGCCGAGGTTCTTTATGGTGTGTAGACATTTTGCATGGCAGGGAAGAGGTACTATTTAACGGAGATTAGAACACCAAAATAAAGAAGCAAAAGCCAAAATCCAAGTTTGTTATCATTGAACTACAATGGAAGGGTCGCAGTGGCTTTCTGGGGACGGAGGGCGTTGCCGTGGGGGACGAACTCTGAGTGAAGGAGTCGGTGCTGGAGATAGCCGCATGCGGTAGAGGTGACATCGTTGCTCATGGATATGGCGGCGCGGGGGTGAGGAAAAACATGCTTAGGGGCAGACACGAACAGGGTGGCGTTGGAGGCGACAATGTAAGGCCATGTGCAATTTTTTTTAAAAATGGAAGAAAACGGCTTGCGATGGTGTAGAATAGATAGTTTTGTGATAACCACTTTAGGATAAAAAAAAACGGATGAACGCTGTACAAGATGGAGAATATAGCGGTCTTCGGGGAGAGTTTAGTTGTTAAAACAATTGCTTTAGGGCTGCCACATGGCTGATCCAAGACTGTGTTCTATATATATAGACCAGTAATCAATTGTTTTAAGTAGTCGGTTATTTGTTGAAACCAGGGAATCAAAACTCGGCCAACTCGGGATCGGATCGCCCGAGTTGGCTCGGTTTTGGCCCCTCCGATCCGAGCCGGGTAACCTGTCCGGTCCCCTGCGCTCGGATCGGTCGGGCTCGGCTGGGCTCGGCGGGATCGCCGAGCCCGGGCCGGTCCGCCGCGGATCGGCCCGGACCGGGGCGATCCGCGGCCCAACGGCTAGTTCAGAACTAGCCGTTTTCTAGCCGTTGGGGACTGTTCCCCAACGGCCAGAAACGGCTCTTTGGAGCCTTTGGAGGCCTTGGGGGTCTATATAAACCCCCCAAAGGCCCCCAATATGTTCTAAACTCAAGTTTTGAGTTCTCCTCCCCTCCTCTCAATATTTTGGGCATTCTCTCTCTCTCTCGGGCACTATTTTGCACTATTTGGGAGGCGATCTCATCTTTCACACTCTTGGGATTCTTGTTCGACTATTCGGGCTCTCTCACACACACTCTTGGCCCGAACTCTTGGCTGCGATTCATCTCCCTCTCTCTCATCCGCAAAAAAAATTATTTATTTTCTGTTTTATTATTATTTAACTTCTTTTTTTGTGTTGTAAGTGATGGCCGCCGAAGGTGGTGCTGCTCCGGCTCCCCATTCTTCAAGCAACCCTCCTAGCACCGATCCCGCTTGGGCTCATGGTATCGTTGTGGACATGGCTCGAAGGAAGGTCCAATGTAAATATTGTGACCGGGTCTTATCGGGCGGCATATTTCGTTTGAAACAACATCTAGCGGGAATTAAAGGTGAGGTGGCACCATGCTCGAGAGTTCCTGCTGAAGTTCGAATGCAATTTTGCCAATATATGAAGGAGAAAGAGACATCCAAAGCAAACACTAGTAGAAGACGGCAACAAATCCGGGAAGATTTATCTGCCCCTCCTCGAAGGTCCGTAGATTTACCAAGAGGGAGACAATTCTTTGATCTTGATCAAGATGAAGAAGGTTAGTAATTAGTTAACTTACTTTTGAAACATTTATTTTAGTTTAAGGCTTTAAGCACCCTCCGACCCTCATTCTATTTCTATCTCATATTATAGAACAATTTCGTCGGGCATCGGAAGCAAGTCGAAGGTCTAATGCGGAAGAGGACTATCTCCGACGTACCGGTCGTCACGTAGGTCAAGGTAGTGGCCATGGGGGTAGCGGACAAGGGAGTTCAAGTGCTGGAATGAGTTCAAATATACCTGAGGTTCCAGTGGATATCCCTAGAGACGGAGATCCTAGAGTGGGACCAATAGACCCATTTCTCACCAGGCGAAGGGAGAAGCAACCATCCATTTCTGCAGCATTCAAGAATTTGAAAATATGCAAGGAGAAGATAGGGAGAGCGACGTCAAGATGGTTCTTCTTCAACAGCATACCGGCTAATGCAGCAAAAGGACCATATTATGAGTCCATGATAGAGACTATTGGTGAAGTGGGCAAAGGGGTGGAAGGCCCTACTTCATATGAAATCTACAACAAATACTTGGATATGGAGGTTGAAGATATGAAGGCATATGTTTCCACATTTGAACGAATATGGGATGAATATGGTTGCACGTTAATGTGCGATGGATGGACAGGTATGTACAAGTGTTTGGCTAGTTAACTGTTATTCACTTATTCATTAATAAGACATAGGTTTTAATTTTTCATATGGAATTGTGCAGGCATTACACGAAGAAGTATGATAAACTTCTTAATCTACTGCAAAGCAGGGACTGTTTTTTGGAAGTCGGTAGACGCTTCTGGCAAGGTGAAGAATGCGGACTACCTATTTCAGTTGATGGATGAGATGGTGCAGGAGATTGGAGAGAAAAGAATTGTCCAAGTGGTAACCGACAATGCAGCGGCTTTCAAGTTGGCGGGCCAAAAACTAATGGAGAAAAGGGAACACTTATTGGGTTCCTTGCTCCGCGCACTGCATTGACTTAATGCTAGAAGACATTTGTGAAGATCCAATGGTGGAAAATGTGGTCAACAATGCAAGGTTCGTAACCACTTTCATCTACAACCACAACAACATATTGGACATCATGAGGACGCATACACATGGACGGGAGTTGCTTCGGCCAGCACCTACAAGGTTTGCATCCCAATATATTGCATTGGATAGCATAAATGGGCAACGTAGCAACCTTATTAGGATGGTAGCATCGGAAGAGTGGGAAAACTATATGTCCCGACATGCTCCTACACGGGTGAGGGAGAATGGAAAGAAGGTGACCGACATTATCCAATCAAAGCCATTTTGGAAGGGGGTCCAAAATGTGTTGAATGTAGTAGAACCGCTTGTTCGAGTGTTAAGGGCGGTAGATGGGGAGAGGAGATCCGAGATGGGTTACTTGTACGAGGCTATGGATCGAGCAAAGGAGCTTATCCAAATGAACAACAAAACAACGTATGCCAAGTGGTGGGAAATCGTAGATCGGCGATGGGAGCACACATTGCATCATGATCTTCATGCTGCAGGTAAGCATAACACTTCAACTATTGTGAATTGTGATTACATATTATTTGCAACTCATGTTTTAACATTTATCTTCTACATGTAGGGCATTTCTTCAACCCCCAATACATGTATAGGACTGATGGGAGGAGGGAGAACTATGACAATTCCTCCGAAGTGTTGATTGGGGCCAAAAATGTAATCAAACGGATGCTAGACAATGAGGATAGGGCAATCATAGCATGCAAACAAATGCATGATTATAGACTTCAACTCTACCACTTTGGTACTAGCACGGCACAACGAGCTGCTCAGATTTTGAGTCCAGGTTAGAAGTTACTCATCATATTTATTTGCATGTACAATGAGTTGGTTCTATTTTCTAACACATTATACATGCTTCATTTACAGCGGATTGGTGGTTGGATCATGGAAGAACTTATGGATATGAAGACTTGGCCTATGTAGCTATTCGGGTTTTAAGCCAAACAACGTCTGCCACAGGGTGTGAGAGAAACTGGAGCACATTTGGCTTGATCCACACAAAACAAAGAAACCGGTTGAAGTCTGCACGTCTTGAGAAGTTGGTATTTTGCCACTACAACATGAGATTGAAGCTTAAAAACCTCCAATTAATCAAGCAAGTTCAAGATAGAGAGAGATATAGATCCTCGGGGCAACAACAAGCTGAAGCAACTCCATCGGAGACAATAGATATAGAAGAAGTTTTTGAGGAGGAACATCCACTACATGCATGGGTAAATGCAAGCACTTCGGTTCAACCAGAGTTCGACCCGCATGATCGTGCATGGGCTGAAGGTAAATGACATTTACAATGTACATGCATCATTTATAAATTATTTATTTCTCATTTTAACATGTTTATGTCTCATTTAGGTGAGCTTGATGATGTGCCTTTGCTTCCGGAGTTCGAAACTCCCCCAGCCCCTAAACGCCAAAAGAAGACAGTGGGTGCAAGAGGAAGGAGCACGAAACATGGCATTAGCATTGCAGACTTGGACACGATCGAGGAAGATATAGATGATGAAACACCGGAGCCAAGCGATAATGTTCAATACCAAACTTCTAATGACTCGACATCGAAGACAAGTACTCCTAGTGAGGGATCCGATCATGGAGGAGATGTCCTAGTTGTCAGCAGTGTACCGCCACCGGCACCGCCACCCGACCCTATTGTATTCACCGGAGAGGAAGACTTCACCCATGCTACTCAAGATCAACATCATGGGAGTAGGGAAGGGAGGGAAGCACAAACCTCAAGTCAAAAATATGCACGAAAGGGGAAGAAAGTGGCATCTCAATTGCAAGGGCAAGGGCAAGGGCAAGGGCAAGGAGCATCCGAAGATTCGGGATACAATCCCAACTTCATTCCGCATAGACGGAATTGGTTAATGAAGAAGAAGAAGATGCAAGAGGAGTGGGAGCGTCAAGAAAAGCTACGGATGGAGTTTGAGACCATGGAGCAAGCGTCAGATACATCATCTTATGCTTCCACTGAAGGATATTACCAAGGGCAGGGAGGCTACTTGGGATATCCTCAATACCCGGATGCATCATATTACACCGGAGGTGGAGCATATGCACAATCCACTGAGTCCGATTCACATTCACATGACTCATATGAGTCATATGGCTCATATCAAGTGCCTGAAATACCGGGCTACACACCAATCACTATCATATATGCGAACACGGATGCCTATAGTCAATATTTGACTCAATATGAGGCATATTACCAACATTATATGTCTTGGACAGATTATGTAAACCTTATGTCCACACAATATAATGTACGATTCCAATAAATACATTTTTTTATGTATTTCAGTTCATAAATACAATGTTCATATATTTCCTATTTTTTCATATTTTTTCTAATTTTTTTTCAATTTTTTTAAGGGGGGCGATCCACCCCCCTTTTGCTTGGCCAGACCCGGTCGGGCTCGGCCCGGATCGGCCGAGCCGGGCTCGGGATCGCCGGGTCGGATCGGTTTTGGGCCGACCGATCCGATCCCGATCCCCGAGATTTTGAACCTTGGTTGAAACAACTAATCAATTATTTAGTTGAACATGAACAACAAGTAGTGATGTCAAGTTATATCAGTTTTGTTAATCAACCAAATATAAGGATGGTGTGCAACAGGCACCTCTGACATCTCTGACTGATGCTTTGCACCTCTGACCCGGCTTGAAGACGTCTGTCTACAAGGATGCCTTCTTGGATGCGTCCACAACCCAAGATGTCTTCACCTATTGGCCTTGTCTAAAGCTAACTTTGAATGTGTCCACCATCAGGGGTGCCTACCAAATGCCCTTCCTCCAGAGATGCATTCAATGTATTGCGCATCCTTCACCTAAACAACTATAACTTTTCGCTCTGACATCAGAATCGCTATGATGACCTATTCATGGAATCGTCTCTCAGAGCTCTATAATGGTTTTGCTGCGAAAAGCAGCAGACTCCTATTCCAACCTCAAATTCCACTATTTAAGCCTCCAACCGAGCCCTAGAATAATGCCCAAGTTTCTTAAACATACCCAAACGGACACATAACAGCAATAAATGGGATTTGGAAAATTGAGATGTCACACTTGCCCACTCTTCCAGTCATCTCTTTACTTGCTCAACATGTTGGTGTCCCTCACATTTCTCATTTTCCTTTCAAGTTACTGTGAGGCATTGTCTTAAGAAAACTTCCTTTATGTGTTTTATGTTTACCCCATCACCCTAACTAGCTAATATTATAATGACTAGGCACTATACTTGAGTTGTTGATCTTCCTATTAAGGGACAAAGTGATGCGGGAGCATGAGCTAGGGGTCGGCCTTGTGTGTTTGAGGCCATGTGGTATTTGGGGCTTTAGATGTTTTTGGGCCAGGGATGTGTATGTATTTATATTTGGACTCATTATTAGGCAGCTAGGGTAGTAAATGTCTTTTTACCTTTTTATGTATTTTCTCTTTGGTTTCTGTTAGTACGTGGCCCATGGGCCTTTGCTAGTTATTGGGCCCAAGTGCTCCAAAAGGGTTACTCCCACCCTTATAAAAAAAGGGTTATATCCTAGGGTTTGGAGTAATGAATACAGTGTAGTAAGGAAAAAGTCTGAAGTCTGAAGTCTGCCTTGGGGACCCCGCCATCATTCCTCTCCTCTCTCTCTTTTCTCTCTATCGGTCCTTTGTAAGAGAGGAACTAGTTTGACCACGGTAGGGGTGGGAGGCCCCTAGCTGGCTCGCCTTATGCCGCCTTTGGCGCTTGATCGTCACCACCCGCCTTTGCCCTCTTAGTGCTGCTGCTTCTGTCTCCCTGTGAGGCGGAGATTGGACCTCTGTTTATGGTGCCGTCCTGCACCCTCACGTGCCGCCACCTCTCTCCCTGTCTTGCTTGAACTCTCTCTCTCTCTCCCCCTTTAAACCTCCCTCTCTCTCTTTCTTCTCTTTCTCTCTCCACGACTCTTTCCCTCTCTCCATTCGGTCGCCTCTCTTTTGTTCTCTCCCTTTGCCTGCCTCTCTTTCTCCCTACAATTCTCTCCCTTCCGCCTGACTTTTCTCTACCGCTATTGTGCCACTGTCACCCTCATTAGCAGCCAAAGGACCTCTATGGTCATCTTCCACAAACAGCACTAATATATGGGGTGTACTGGGGTGCACGCCAGCTGCTCGACGAGATGCACCAAGAGCTTAGCCAACAACAAAGCAGTGCCCTGCTTAACGGTAGAATCCCTAACTTGAGGCCTTGCATGCCCCTTCATGCTGCACGTCTTCCCTTGCACCGTTGCATCATGCTCGCCCCACTTGGTGGTGCCGCCAGATGCATACTGGCATGTGCTAACACGGCTAGTCAGCCAGTGTTGGCCGTCTGACCGGCACCTAAACCCAGCCCATGCTTGCCTCAACACCACACCATCACTACCGCATGCTCTACCAACTAGCCATTCCAGCTTGGACATTCCCACGAGTCGCCTATCTGATGCACATTGGATGTTGGATGCAATGCCCATCTTTGTTCATGTTCGGGCCTACTGGAGCCGGCTTGCTGTTGATTTGTTGAAACCATGGGGACGACTAGTCTGCTTCATGGAGATTGACTTGGCTATCCTCTTTTGTCGTGTGCAAGTGAGCATGGAGCGCTTGGAGCAGCAGTTTGAGAGGTTGGAGGCCACCATGGGGCAGCTGGCCGGGTATGGGCCCACCCCGACCAATTCTTCGACATAGTCCCACATCTCGAAGCTTGCCATGTTTACTAATAAGGTTGGTGGTTTAACCTGCAAGGGCCGCAACTACTTTAGAAAAATTTGTTGCGTCATTGAGTTCTAATGGAACCCATACTGTTAGATAAGTTGAGGAAGCTCTGAGTTGCTAATATAAAATGGAAAGCATGTGACTTGAGGAAAATTGAGAAAATTGTAAGTTACATTGTAATGACCCAAGATCCGGGACCTGTTAAGGACCCGTACTCGTATCTTGCATCGCCACCTACGAGTCCGAAGACTTGGAAATGTTAAAAATAGTCTAGAGAGATAAACAAGTGACTAAGTAATTTAACTTATAAGAATTACAATATTACATTGCTGCCAATTCATAACTCGGGTACAAAATAAATACATATCCTTAAGGGGCATATCCCAAGGAGGATAACAAAGAAAAACTACTGGTACAAAGGAACACCAGTAAACACTCACCCCAGTCTAAGGTAGACGTTGCTTCTTGCAAGTTCGCAATTTGTAAAGGGTAGGGGATGAGCCTCACGAAGACGAAGGCTCTGTAGGGATCTTCTAATCCGCACTCGACCAAACACTATCAGAGCAGATAAATATAAATGCATAAATTAAAGGCAGAAGTAAACTACTAAAGCACCGCTAAAAGTATATGCAGGAAAGCACCAACCATTGACCATGCAACAAATTACGAGCCACACCACCACGACCACAACAACATGGATTGCTCTACAAAGCTACCAACCCGAGCAAGGCATGACGAACTATACCACGGTTGCACAACTGCATAATACTGCACCATGCTTGAACGACTCCATTGCGAACACGGCAAGCACGGGGCACCATTCCACCATGGCTGCACAACGACACAGTACCATGCCATGCCCTTAGCAAGCTAGCAAGTAGCAGTACGACAACCCTAAACTTGACAGCAAGGGCCTACAGCTACAACAGACACCCACATACTACACTAAACCCAAGGCTCTTACCAGGTCAGTCAGTAGGACCGGGAACTCTTCCCAAGCATGGATGGCGGGATCGAATCGGGGTACTGGATCGGACCCCGCCGATCCCGATCCGAGTCAGACCGAATCGGGGGATCCGGCCGATTCTCAAGGAATCTGGCCGATTTGGATCGGGCATATTAAAAAATTAAGAGAAAATTTGGAAAAATCACTAAAATATGAAAAATACATACAAAATTCATTAAATATAAACACAATGAAATTCAATTCTTATCATGTATATGCATGTGAATGTAAATAAATTAGATTAATGAGAAATTACAGTTTACTTGAGCATCACCACGAGGCATGGTTATTTACCTGAAGATCATCTAAGTCAATGTTAGTATTTGTAGTTTCATTTACTTAAGATATTACATGTAAATAGAAAGTATCCCCCATTTAAATCCAATAAAAATATAAAATAAATTATCTCTTTTCAATAAAAGTCAACTCTCTCATCCAAGAAGGAAATCACGATTTTGGTGATTCCATCAAATAGCATCTTTCTAATCCCTCATAAGTTAGTCTATCTAAAAAATTTATAATTCAAATAAATCTCATGTAACACTAAAAATTCAAAGTTCGGTGAAAAAGTTAAACGTGTATGTGACTTCTCCAAAGGAGTCACTCTCTTACTGACTAGGACTTAGTTGCTGTCAGTAGAAGAGTGACTCTCTTAAATGATATTCAGGTAAATAAATATATATTTCGTTTTAGATCCGGTCTGATTTAGGCTGACTCCATTACTTCAAAACAATTCCCGCCTGAATCAGGCTACAGAGGGTAGAATCGGGATCGTATGGAATCAGACTGGCTTGGCTCGATCCGGTCCGATTCCACTCATCCCAACCCGATTCCACTTAAAATCGTGGGGGGAAATCGGCCGATTTCGATCCGATTTGGCCGATTTTGCCATCCATGCTCCCAAGACCTGTGAGGAAGCACTAAAGCTCTAGCCATTAGTCTCGCAATTAGGCGCCCACTGGCGTCTCAACTCTTGGCTGCTGCTCTATGCCTCCCCCTCGGCATGTCGAACAAACTGTGTCCGTGTGAGTACCGCTATACCACTGGCAAACCGCAACCTCCCCATTGCAGCTCTTGCCACCTCCCTACCCTACTCGGCTCTGGAGCCTCGTAGGATGGTAGGGTGAAGTAAGGTGAAAAAGAAAAGGGATTGATTGGGGACACGCTCATGCCTGACTCCCTAGGTGTGGACACCCCCTAGTCATGAGTGCACTTAAACGACGCAAAGGACGTTGTCTTGGGCCTTCTGGCTCGTCTTTCCCATGCCTGGATGTAGGCTCAACAAGGGGGGGACTCAAGTAAACAGCCAAACCTCCAACGTGCCCCAGGCACAAGACTCTAACCCCTCGACCCGTCTGGTTGTGGTGCCGCTGCACCTACTAGTGGAGTGCTACGCTAAGATCTAGACTCTTGCGACCGTGGCTTACAAAGAACAAGGACCTAGACCATGGTCCTAGGGCTACAATGAACCAATGCGCTTGACGAGTAGCTCGGAGTTCGGCTCGATAAAAGCTCGACTCGGCTCATTTATTACATTAATGAGCTGAGCTTGAACAAAAACATAAGCTCAATTCATAAGCAAGCCGAGCTTGAACAAAGTTATGCTCAACTCGATTATGTTCGCGAGCAGCTCGTTGAGATACTTAATAACATACTTGTTAAGATACTCAATAAACTTTTCGATAATATATTCGAATTGATACTTGTTATATACTCGATTTTTTTTATAATAAGTATGAGGACATATACATATGTATTTATTTTTAGAGTTACTATTGAAGTATGAAATACTTATGAGGGCTTAGATGTAATAGACTAAATGTCAAGATATATATATACAAATCATGCAAATAGTGGCATATATATAAAATCTGGTTTTAATCAAATAATGCGAATAAGGTGTATACACAAAATCTAATATTTCAAGGTCCCTAGGCACCACATCATCATCTTCTTCTTGGTGACTGTGCAACAGTGCCGGTGCGTCGCTCGACCCCATCCTAGTGCGGCATTGCGGGGTGCCACGGTCCTGGAGACTCTGATGACCACCGTGGACCCCGCCAGTGCCGGACAGAGCTCCCGGCACGGCGGTGGCGGTGGCAGTGGAAGAGATGCAGCCGACCCCAGTGATGTGAACGCCCGTGCGACGGTTCTGGTGGTGCTGGACACTGTTCACGGTGCCCGCAATGGTGTTCTCTGACCTGCACCTCCTGCCCGCCCTTCCCTACCCCCTGCACCCTCCATGGATTGCAGGATTGGCCGATTCGATTCCGCTCCAAACGGGCTGATCCGGATCTCCTCATGCCATATCCAGTAAACCCATGTAGTTAAACAAAATTTCGGCCGATCCGATCCGATTCCGGATCGAGATGGGGGGGATCCAATCCGGAATTCCTTGGCACCCACTGCCCCCCCCCCCCCCCCCCCCCCCCCCCATCCCCATGCACCAGCCGCCCCACCCCATATGTATGTCTCATAATCCCATATCGGATATGAAGAATTATTGTGGTGGAGTTAGCTTTTATAAAATGGCCTCCACAGCTTATTAGCAGAGCATACCTTTCTATGCCTTTTGGCTCTTTCGAGTTGCTTAACGATTCGAGCTCGAACATCATAAATTGTTCACGAGTCGAGTTCGAGCTAAGGTGACAATTACTTGACCAGTATCGAGCCGAGTTCGAAGATGCCAAAAATGAACGGGCCAAGTCCAAGAAGAATGCTACTCGGCTTGGCTCTGCTCATTTGCAGCCCTACACGGTCCTAAGGCCATGGTACCAACCACGGTCACAGCATGGAGTGCACTCCTCCGAGCACGACAACACATGGGCGTCCGCTCGACCGCTGACCGCAAGCATACCAAACACAGAGCCAGTCGCAGTGTCGCACACTGCTCTTACCATGGTAACTGAACACCTGAAGTCAAACTCCCCAAAGAACCACAGCCACTAGAAACACCCTACAGACACTTTGGAAACACCAAGGCACAACTCCAGAGAATGACTTTGGGAGCATGGTCATCACCCACACGTCGCGTTGAGATCACTGCCCTCAACTACACGCGAACCAGCAGAGGTAACCCTCAGCTCCATGGTGATGATGAACTATCACAGCTCCTGCGCTGCCCCCCTCCTAAATGCATCTCCCATACAGACCGCATTTTGGCAAAAAACTCGAGGCAATCGAAACACCATAGGGGACACACGCCTGACCATAGAGGGTCACACCCTACACAGTAAACCCCAGGAATGCTCTCGGACACTGTCCCATCAACCAGGGCCACACAAAAACCAGGGCAGAAGCTTCCCTGAGAATGCGTTGGAGACCCCAACTATGTTAGGAATGCGGTCGACACTCCAACCGCGTCTCGGGAAAGCAGACGTGATGGGCCTTGGTGACACATTTCTGAACGTGTCCTGCGAAGACTCCACATTTGTACTCTGAGCGCCAGACGAACCCGAGCCCACTGAAATGGGCCATTTTGGGCCCCAAATCACTGGGAAAACATGGGAAAAGAGAAAGGGAGGTGCAGGAAGGCACCAAGAACTCGAAGAGTACACATGCAAGCCCTCAATCCCCAATTCAAACTGGAATCTCACCAAAATCTGATCTATCTTCCCCTTCTCATGGAAACCCCCATTCCAACTAAATGAAGCCTTGATCTCATGTGCATGCTATACCACGGAGCAAGAAACACTGATAAGCACTCTCAGGAAGCAAGGTTCGTCACCCTACCTCCGAGAATGAAGGTGCTGACACGTTGAGGCCTTCTTGTAGGTTGGACGCCGCCTCCATGCCGATCTGCCCACTGCCACTAAGCCGAGGAGAGCTTCACGTTGCTGTTGCCATGTCTCCAACTTGCCGTCGGCTGCTGGATGGAGAAGGAGAGGGTGGGAGAGAGAGCTAAGCTGGAGAACAGGGCCAAGGAAGAAGACTGGATCATCTGTAGATCGACTGGTACTTAAAGGCCACTGGGAATAGAGAGTCGTCGAGATTAGCGATCGCGTACTCAAGATGTGTCGGTCTTTCTGACTGACTGAAGACGCGTCGGCCTACTTGACCGCGACTAGGTTGACACAATCGGACACCTGGCGCTCATGTTGTGGCAGCTGTCAGTGTGACTAGCGCCCTACCTAAACGCGGATGGGTGACCAACCACGACTAGGAACATGCAGAAACGCCACGTGGCACCCCAGTCAGGCGCTGTCAGTCTGCTAGTCCACTTAGGTTGCAGAAACAACAAAAACCTAAACGCCTCACCCCTGCCAACCGCGTTCATAGATGCGTCGACCAGGTTGACCGTGTTTACACTCTGAGCGGGAAAAATCCCTAAAACTTCCAGAAAAAGGTCCCAGCTGGGTTATATGGCACCCCCAAGCCTCCCAAAGGCCTGAGCCAACCCAAAATTTGTGGACCAATATCCGGAAAGCCTGGGATGCTACATACATGATTGCAGTTTAGATTTTAGAAGTTTATTTCAACGTACAAGTTTATTTGGTTGTGTAATTACCTGATCCAAAATGTGATAGATAACATACAGTTGGTTGCTTAATATGTAATTTGTCATAAATATCTTATTTCCTGGGTTAAGGATAAGATTCTTCTTGTTCAGGAAAAATGGTTTCATCAATTATCTAATCCTAGCAGAAAATGAGTATCCAAGATATCCGCTTTTTTTTCTGCTTAATTGACCTTAATGATTATCAGCAAAGTTGCTAGTTCCGATTTGTGGAAGAACCATGCTTTTATTTATCTGGTTTCACTTCTACATCCAACAAAGCGGTTGGAAACTGATGAATGGAATCCCACCTGTGTTCATTTTTTGTTCACCATTGTTTGTCATGTAGAAAGTTCTTGTAATTTTTTTTTAATTATCATTGTATCTTCAATATTAATTTATTGCAGGCAATGGATAAGACATCGGGCTCTGGATATCATGCTCGTGTGCAAGTGCATGAGCTCCGACAGTCGGTAGGATATAATCCCAGGTGAGCTTTACCCCAGTTCTCATTCTTCTTATTCTCTGTTTTGCTAGATGAAGAAACTGCGTGCATGTAAATTTCCTGGCGTATAAGAGCTTAAAGAATGATCCAGGTGAGCTAATTGCCTAATATGGAATCTAGTGCCCTTTTTTCGCTTTCTGTGGTCTTTGTGCTGGTGGTGGTCTCCATGCCTGAGAATTTTCAATGATAAGCACAGACTGCAGGGCCTATGTATTATCTGCTTGCTACGCTTACAGAAGGATAAGGGTAAAGGCCTGTTTGCAGAGAGTCAAGGATGGAAATATGAATTTTCCAAGTGGGGAGGGGGACCTGAGAGAGGGAGCATCAGAGGGAGGGGTTCAACCCCTGTCCTCACACTGGTCAGACCCATGGCGGGTGACCAACAGATATGGCAGAGAAGGGATGTGGGATGGAAGTGGAGATGGAATACTGACGATGGAAGTGGAGGGATGACACTAGAGGGGCCCGCGTCAGTGGAAACGGCCGATGGTGAGACTGCATGGGTGGTGGCAGCAACAACTGGTGACTGTGTCAGTGGCAGCTGGCAATGATGGCAGCGATGGTTGATGATGGTGGCATCAGCAGCATGAGATGGAGGCAGGGTTTGAAACCTTAGCATTGTGATGGGGGCATGGGATTCTGAGAGGGGCTGAGGTGCATGATTGGGAGTCTTTAGTTGAAGATCCCGACTAATCGGATCTTTGTATTGGGTTGGTCTAGCCAGTCCAAAGCACTCAGGTGGGGCACCTTGGCCACTTGGCTCGCCTCAGTGGCACCTAGGTCCGCCTGCCTTTTTGAAGGGCCTGGGCTGTCAAGAAGCACCTTTCCCCTAGGTGAATGCCTTGTCAACCATGATAATGCATGTGTAGATATATGGCATTATAGTGATTGTGATCCACCTGTGAGTTACCACTTTGTATGGGGGCTGGAGTGGGGATGAATTGGATAGGTCCTATATAAGAAAATGAATGAAAGTTACTGGTCTATCTATGGAAGGCTTAGATTCATTGTAAGGTGCCTTTTGGGGCAATACCACTTGGATTTGGTGCAAAGCGACTATGCCTGAGAAGGGCTGTCATGACCAAGGAAGGAAGACTTAGGTATTGGGATTGGAACAGCGGCCTAAAATCCTATTTGAACTCAGCCATATGGAGCCTGATCCTGAATTAACTCCACCTGTAAACTTTTTAATCTTAAAGATTTGAATATCCTTTTGTGAATATATTAGTTTTTTTGGCAATTTTAACACCCTAACTTTCCCTTTCCTGAAGCTTCCAGTGCTTCCTTTTTGTAGATGTAGTTTGTCAAAGGTGCGGTCAGTTTCAAGTTTTGAATCTTGATATGTTTGTGATATGATGATCTGCATCTTCAGGAAAGCAAGAAAAAGGCAGAAAATGTGGTCTAAACATCATATCAGCTAGTGACCTGTAGTTGAGGGTTTTAAGTGATCTTGTCACAAATGGAATGACTGGAAAACGTGTCTTTGATCTCTTTGTGTTGAATTAGTTGGTGAAGCATTGGTGTGAATACCGCCTGTATACTTCATTACTGAATAAAGATCAATCCTGCTAAAAGCCTGATTTCATCATATTTATGTCATGAAATATTTCCCTCTTTATTTGCAGTTTTTCTGTCTTCTGAAATGTTAAACAGAGTTCAGAATAATATTCAAATGTAAGTTGTTTCTTTTAATGTAGTTGTCACTTGCACTTACTCGTTAGACACCTTGCTTCATTATTTTGTAGGGTCTATCCCAAAGTTCATCTTTGTTCATATGACCACTCCTCATCTGAGGCAGGGGCAGGAAATTGGATCTTCAACAAAAGGTGCTGGAGTCTTTGTTTAATGTGCCCAATACTTCCAAACAAGAACCAAGTCGTATGAACTGGAAGGAAGCTCTAAAGAAAGTGGAATCTTTCAGTCAGGGGATGGATTTCAATTCTACAGGCATCACAGAACAACTACAGAAGTTGGCAAATGGTATCCATAGTGTACTTGATGTATCCTGCGTGTAGCTTCTATTGTTTCTTGGTTATTACAGAATATATACTACTCCTAATTTTGACGTAATTTTCTGATTCTTCCTGAAGTTGTGTGTTTCAAGCTGGTAGACTTATTTTCTTATTTGGTTAGCAAGTGACATGGAATCAAGGAGTTAAAATCAGAAGCAGACTCATCTTGGTTGGTGCTGATTCTGGTTCTACCCACAAACTGGCTAGTTCTAGCAAGGCGCAGCTGGATCTGGCTGGTATCAGGTGGATTAGAGGAGAATCCCATTGGTGCAGGTCCCATCCTTCTTGTCTGCCGCCTTCCTATTCCAGAAGTCATTAGTGCCAAACGCTGGGTCACTGGCATCTAAGAAGGTGGGAAGGGGGAGGAGGAAGAAGAGAGGAGATGCGATGGATGCTTCCTGCAATGGTGGTATTGGCATGTTAGTGTGTGTATTTGTGGGGTTGGGTGTCATGGTGTTTGTTAATGGTGCCTGCTCCTCCGGTTCATCTAGTGAGTGAGGGATCAGGTTAAAAAGGAATCAGCATTTATGAATGACCTCTCAAGCAAAAGAGATTTAACAAATTGGTCCAAACCAATCTGGTTTGGATGGGAAGTAAATGGCAGGAACTGGTCAGTTTTTGCCCAAACATGGTCTTGGAATGGAACCGGAACAGTTCATTCCAATTCCAAAATCCAGTTTCTTTTTTCCTTTCCCCTTAGGACTGTGATGTACCAGTTCCGCCAGTTCTGGTCCAGATTTGCTAGTTGTGTCTCTCTCTCCCATGGCATAAGTTTTTATTTGAACAGCAACGTTCTCCTTATATTAATCTTGATGGACCAGCAATATGATTTCATTTGTTTATCTGGCAAGTGGTCAGTAACATGCCAATTTTTTATTTTGAAAGTGGTAGTACCAAGGTTCAAAAACCGGGATCGGGATCGGATCGGTCGGCCCAAAACCGATCCGACCCGGCGATCCCGACCCCGGCTCGGCCGAGCCGGCCGAGCCCGGCTGAGCCAGGGGTGGTTGGATCGGCCCATTATACTGGTGTATATCTTATACAGGCTGAGTTCAGGCCGAGTCCACTGCGATTTCAGGTCTTATTTACCTGAATATCATTTAAGTAAATGTTATTATTTGTAGTTTCATTACTTAAGATATTACATGTAAATAAGGAAGTACCCCCATTTGAATCCAATAAAAATATCAAAAAAATCATATCTCTTACCAATAAAAGTCAACTCTCCCACCGAAGAAGAAAATCGTGATTTCGTTGATTTTAGCGAAATGCTAACTTTTTAATCTCTCATAATTTAGCATATCTAAAATTTGATAATTCAAATAACCATATGGAACACTAAAATCCAAAGTCCGGTAAAAAAAGTCAAACGTGCTATGACTTCTCCAAGGAAGCCACTCTCCTACTGACAACACTTAGTCTGCTTGAGACCTCTCAGGATTTGGTCAAACTTAAACTATCATCACTCAAAGTCATGAGAATTGTCACTTTCTAATTTTTTTCAATTAAAAAGTGAAAAATCTCATGAGTTTAGATATGATAGCTTAGGTTTGACCAAATCCTGAGAGGTCTCAAGCAGACTAAGTGCTGTCAGTAGGAGAGTGGCTCCCTTGGAGAAGTCATATGCACGTTTGATTTTTTTTTACCGGACTTTAGATTTTTAGTGTTCCATATGATTTATTTGAATTATCAAATTTTTAGATAAGCTAAATTATGAGAGATTAGAAAGTTAGCATTTCGCTAAAATCAACGAAATCGCGATTTTCTTCTTCGGTGGGAGAGTTGACTTTTATTGGTAAGAGATATGATTTTTTTGATATTTTTATTGGATTCAAATGGGGGTACTTCCTTATTTACATGTAATATCTTAAGTAAATGAAACTACAAATAATAACATTTACTTAAATGATATTCAGGTAAATAAGGCCTGAAATCGCAGTGGACCCACCTGACTCAGCCTGGGATTGGCCTGGACTCAGCCCATGACAAGGTTGAACAGGATCGGCCCGGCTCGGGCCGATCCGAGCGGATCGGCCGGGCTCGGCGAGCCGGCCGAGCCAGCCGAGCCGGTCCGATCCGCGTTCAGGACCGGCTAGGTTACCCCGGCTCGACTCGGGAGGCCTAAAACCGAGCCAACTCGGCCGATCCGATCCCGATCCGGCCGAGTTTTTGAACCATGGTAGTACCACATTGTATCCAAAAAACAATCCCGCCCCTATACAAAAGAGTGCCACACTAAGATCATATGGAAACATCTAATCCCCCAACAAAACAAAAAAAGAGAAGTAGAGAGTTCACTACAAATTGTGCCTGTGGGTTTCACAGGAAAGCCATCATATGAAGCCCCCCTTTCCCCTTATGTGCTTCGCATGCAGGAGAAGTGCCCGGTTGTCTAGCGGGAGTTGGGTGTGAGGAGTGGAGCCCAAGCAGAGGGCAAGGTTGCGAAATGGCAGGTGGGTGTTGGCCGCGATACCTGGACGCTTGCTGAAGTGGTTAGAGGGGGGCCGAATGTTAGAGTGTGGAGTCAGAACTTTAACAATGTGGATCAATACAGGGGGTCTTCAAGGCAGTCGACTTCCGCGGTCGACTTCAGTAGTCGAATTCAAGGCAGTCGACTTCAGTAGTCGAAGTCAAGGCAGTCGACTTCAAGACCCAAGGTAGTCGAAGTCCTCAAGGCATTCGACTTCTCACACCCCAGGACAGGCGACTTCGCGTTTTTGAGTGAAGGGCATTATTGTCCTTGTAAATCTCGATTATGGCGCCCTAAGCTCCCAGTATATAAAGTGGGGCGGATTCTCCTTGTACCATGATGTTCCTGACATATAGCATTAAATCACTGCTGTAGCCGTGGACGTAGGAAGGCGTTGCCTCCGAACCACGTAAAATCTGGTGTTCTTTCTTGTGTTCTTTCTTCCCCTTCTTCATCTCTCCTCCGATCTCTACTGTGAGTCGTGTGAGAGAGAGGGCTGCCGATCGGGGATATTCCCCAACACCGATGTGTCTCAGGGTCCGCTCCTTGGGGAATTTGGTGGAGGCAGGAGCCTTCCAATGGAGCATGTCATCAACTGCAGGACCTGGGGCAGAAGACTCGGGCCATTTCACTCTGGCTGGGATAGTCGAAGAAGGGGGTGTGAAGGCTTGGCTAGAGGGCCTCTCTTGTGCGGGTTGGGAGTGGTGAGGATCACCTCGAAGCTGTTGTTGGCAGTGTATAGCGGTGGCCGGTGCGGATGGGGTTGACATGGAGCTGGGATAGGGATGCTGAAGATAGAAGACATTTTCCTAGGCATCTCTCGATGACCCCCAAAGTGGGGAACATTTCCTCTGTTGCCGAGAGATGCTTCAGGGTGGCACTGGAGGTGTTCCCATCGTCCTGTGCGATGAGGTTGGGATGGCTTTTCTGGTTTAGAGGTTCGGCCGTGTGGTTCTTGGGTCAACGAGTTTACCGTGACTAATGAGAGAATCACATCCAAGCCTCATTTGGCGTGGACTGTAGGGGAGGTGTTGGCGGCCATTGTAGTGGGTTCGACCAGAAAAATGCTCGTTTGTTCGGTGCCATCTCCTGAAGGAAGTGCAAGACCCCTCTCGTCATTTGCACTAGGGCACCCGCCGATCCATCTAGAGGTTGAAGACGACCATCGGGTGGGCAATTTGAATTTGAATCATCCCAGTTCATTTGCGGCAGCGGTGGGTTCGGACCAGGTTCGCAGGTTTGCATTCCGTCGGATGGTGCCCGATAGACAGGCGCCCTAGCCACGATTCTTCTTTTGGGACCCGCTTGCCACCCAGTGACTTACCTGAATCCGCATAGGAGCGTGTAATGGGTTAGCGAAGCCTGATAGGAGCCCATCTTCCTCGCTCGATAGGTTAGGGCAGTAGGGACTCTTCCAGCCTAGTGACAAGGCGACTACAAGTCCCCCTAGCTCTTGGAGTACTTTGACGAGAATGTTCTCTAAGTCTTTACTCCAAGTAATAGCCTCCCAGACATTAATATTGACGGGGAGCGACTTCATTGCTGAAGGATTTTATGATCAGTCTCGGCACGTGTCTGATACATAGGGAGGATCCCCCTATTAAAGACTCAGACAGCTCCTTTGACTTTTTGCTTTGCTCGGCTTTTGCTCCGTGGGCTTTTCTTAGAAGAGCGAACTGAGTGGCTCTTCACCTTGAGGGAGAGGAGCATTGTTCAACTCATTGGATGAAGTACATGGACTTTGATCTTCATCCTTTGGTTGAGAGACTATATTAGAAACCCTTCTCTTCTTCATCTGAAGGGTCGAAGACATAAGAATCTGCCCGTATTTTAATTTCAGGTAGAGGTTTTGACTCTTCACCCAGAAGAGTATTACTTTGTCTGAATTTGTAGAACCCGACTTTTGGCGGTGGTGGACGTTGCTTTTTGTCACTGCCACGTCCTCTACCGCGATTGCGACTTGAATTATTTGTAGAGTGGCGTCGATATGTCACACCGCTGGCTTGTAGGGCTGTTCAGAATTCGGTTCAAACCAAAAAACCGACCGACCGATTCGTCCGGTTCGGTTCGGTTTGGCCCCTACTCAGATCAGTTTGATTTCACTTTCTGAAACCGAATACATCGAATATATATACATATATATATATATATGTATAATATTTACACAAATGAAATATAGCGCAGTTGGCTAGCTACATGGACTGTAGGCTTTTCTGCGGTCGTGGGTTCGAAACTCCTCTCCTCCAATCGATTTTTTGTGAAAGAGTGTTAAAACTAAGATTTTTTTTGTCAAAAACACGTTGGCGGAGCTGAGATTCGAACCTCAGACCCCCAAGTGGAAGCCTCAGCGCCTTAGCCGCCAGGCCAAGCGCGTGCTTTTGATATAAAACGTATTAGACTTCGGTTTAAGCCGAACCGAACCGGTTCGGTTCGGTTTGACCTTGAGATTCGGTTCAGTTCGGGTTGGCCAAAAAATGAATCGAACAGAACCGAACCGTGTTCACCCCTACTAGCTTGTCTTCAACTTCTGTAGTAGTACCCCTTGGAGAGATTTGTAACTCCTTAGGTGGAGGTATGAATACCATATTGCAAGAGAAGGTGTTGAACATCTCCTCCAACTTTGCAACAGTAATTTCTTCATCTTCATAGAAGATTTCAAATTCTTCTGGGAGGTGAAGCTCCCCTTCTTTCTAGTGCTTCTTGCCGTATTTGGCACACCAATTCTTGAGTGGGGTTCTCCGCTCTAGCTCATCCCATGGGATGTATTCATCTAGCATAACCTTTCTGGAAGGCTTGGAAGGTACATATTCTTCCAGCTCATCAATCAACTTTGAAGTTTCTGAAGAGTAGTTAATTCTCTAGAGACTCTGCAGCGGCTGCGCGCTCAATTTGTTTCTTCAATTTTCTTTTCTCATTTTTTTTCTATTTTTTTCTTTATTTTTCTTCATTCGCAAGACTTCAGTTGGACTCATTGTTTTTCTGCTTGGGAAGTGGCTTGAGACACTCCCTTTGCTAGAGTTGCCTCTTGACATGAATTCTTGAATATTTTGAGCTGGTTGACCTTCGAGGGCCTACAGTGACCCAACTGGCCTATGAGGCTTGTGTTCGAAAGTTGCATTGATTGCTTCTTCAACAATTTTCAGGTGGAGTTGGTAGAACTCGTCCATACTCCCTCTTCTTGTTACGAGATTGGCTTTACCGCAACTTCTTTTATTTTTTATTTGAGTCTTGCAAATGTTAGGCTTGTCTGCTTCATTTTAGCCTTGCCTTTGTTTTGCTGGATGCCAAATTGAGACTGGTAATATCTATCTTCATTTTGGCTGCTTGATTGGTGAACTGGTTCACCGTGTCTTGATTGAATATTTGTTGTGACGCCTCACCAAGGTGTCTTTGAACCTAGAATGTCCAAACTGATCAATTTCACCATCTCGGATGAGTGTTTCATCTAGTCTTGGACCCCGGACAGTCTTTGGTGGAGTGTATAATTTTGGCATGATATTCACCATAACATACGCCTCATTTCTCTTTTAGTGATATAGGGTCACGGTGAGTGCACGGGCATTCGCCCTTCCTTCATGAGATTATCAAATATTAGCTTGGTATTCTCTTTAGGGAAGGAGCGCTAGTGAGTAGGATGCCAGCCAGAATACCATTGCCTGGATAAGCCTTGATTTGAATTTGACTCCTCCACCAGCCTAATCAGGGAGATCAGAGGCTAGAGGTGCATGGATAACATTTATCGAATAAGACATAAAGTTGATTAGCTTATTCGGCGGATGTCGGACATGGGGTTGTGGAGGGTTTACGAGAGAGTCACCCAAGTCAATTACCCCTCTGTCTGATCATAACTTCCATGTCATCTTTGAAAGCAGTACAATCTTCGATGACATGGCTTACTGTTTGATGATATGGACAGTAGTGGATATGCATCCCACAATCTGGCTCGCAAGCATAGTCGGAAGAGTGTTAATGTTTTATGTCGAGGGAAAGAATATAACTTCTCCGTCTCGACCAAAACTTGGAGACCCTTCTGATAACCACCCTATTGAGTCTGAGTATGGTGGTATTAAGGCAGCTCTTGTGTTGCTTATGTATGGATGGGGTGGTTTGTGGACATAGGCTTCCTGAGAGGAAGTATCTTGATGCTCCTCCACGCTTTCTATAAGTTGTCGCAACTCTTGCTGGCCTTGTTGTAGTCGCTTGAGTTGCTTTTTGACTCCTCGAATGACTTCCATATCATTCGACGCTTGGATCTTGGCGGAGAATGAGCCCATAATAGTTTGAGGTGTGTGTTGAACGGTAAAAGTGTGACATGTTCATGTCAGTAAAATTACAGATAATGGTCCGGTGACTTGGCCATTTGAAGCCTATTTGTGGCGGACAACCGTTCAAGTCATAGATATGATGAAAAGGGCCGTTGAGCCATGAAGATTAAATGCTGGTTATTACGGGCCTGATTCCAATACATTATCAACAGCCTGCTCAGAGGCCAAACAAGTTGTGATTTAAAATGACCCCAAGGTTATTTAAGTTACAAACTTATCAGTGAGATTCTTCCCCGAAGTTCGACAGGGGATTCCGGCCCTTAAAGTGGCGCTCGGATTCCGGTTAAATTGAAAGTACCAAGAGAATATGTCTCCGTCCAGAGTACAAGCGCGGAAGAAATCCGGCAGCACAAGGTCTATAGATCGAGTACGAAGGACAAGTACAAAGAACAAGCGCGAGGAAGAACTCGAGGCTTGCAAAGGCACCCTCCGATCAGCAGATCCGAGAAGTCGGGCAGAACTCCGAGAGAGAAAGAAAAACTCCAGTACTTGGGCAAGATGGCCTTGTAAATGAGGGTGTAAGGGGGGGTATTATAGAAAAAACCCCCCTCCCCTCCCTCTCTCTCCTCCAGCGTTAGGAAACCCCTAACCGATGGTGACCTCAAGATGAGGTCACCATCGGTTAAGGGGTTCTCCCCCCAACCGATGGTGATTCATCATTGGTTGAGGGGGGGATTCCCCCCAACCGATGGTGATTCATCATCGGTTGAGGGGGGATTTCCCCAACCGATGGTGACCTCATGTGAGGTCACCATCGGTTAAGGGGACAGTCCCCTTTAAACCGATGGTGAATCACATCGTTGGCAACCCCAACCGATGGTGACCTCATCATGTGAGGTCACCATCGTTTAAGGGGGATGACCCCTTATTCTTATGGAATAGGGGGTGACTCACCATCGGTTGAGGGAGGTTCTCTCCTCTCTCCCGCATTGTAAAGGGGCCAAAACCCCTATAATACCCCCCCTATTCCATAAGAATGGGGGTGATCCATCTTGCCCTGGCGAAGCCCTGCTGGGTGATCCATCTGCTCCGGCGAAGCCCTGTTGGAAAAATCCCAGAAAATAGAAAAGAGCATTTGCTCATTCCCTCTTTCATCTCCAACCTCCCTTGCTTGGTGTGCGAAGGTAAAATCCCTTCTTTAGCCCGATAGGCCAGGCGCGGAGAGGAGAGTGGTCGGCGCAATCGTCATCAACATTCCTTCTTAATCCCCATCCCCACATCGAGCAGTCTCTGTGGGGTGATATTCCCGTGGTTTAAATGCCGTCCATATCGAGCAAGTCTCTATGGGACACATGGTATTTAAATACCCATATTCTCCCCGCCCATCGAGCAAGTCTCTGGGATGGTGGATTTTGTGCTTATATGTATATGTTTTCTTGAGGACTCTGCCCAAGCGGAGGTTTTGCCCAAGGGCATATTCGTATATTCGCAAATTTGTGTTCTTATATATGTTTCTTAAGACGAAACTCTGCCCAAGTGGAGATTCCGTCCAAGAACACATTATAAAGATTACAAATTTGTAATTATACAAATATGTTCCTTAAGGAGAACCTCACCCAGGCAAAAATCTCTCTCAGGGGACGTATCCATGTAATACAAACTCGTGTTATATGTGTAGTTTCTTTAGAGGAAACTCTGCCCCAGGCGGAGGTTCTGTCCAAGAAATATTCGTATATCACAAATTTATGTTCTTATGTATATGTTCCTTAGGGGAAACTCTGCCCAAATGGGGACTCCCCTAAGAACATATCCATAAAATCACAAATTTGTGCCTATACGCATATGTCTCTTAGGAGGAATCCTGTCCGGACAAAGGTTCCCTCTAAATTCATATCCGTATAATCACCAACTTCATGTTTATATACATGTATTTCTTAGTGGAATCTCTGTTCAAATAGGGACTCTGCCCGGAACATATCTATATAATCACAAATATGTCCCATTGTGTATATGTTTCTCAAAAAGAATCCCGTTCGTACGGGGGCATCTTCCCATCGGATACTCTGCTCAAATAGAGATACCGTTTGAGAATATATTCACAAAGTGCAAATTTGTGTTTATACACATATCTCTTTAAGGCAAAATCCCCCTGAGCAAAGTTTCTCCCCGAAACACATGGATATAAGCATATACCAATATGAAAATATCTCTGCAAGGACCCCTGCCTAAGCGGGGACTCGTCAAGACATACTCATGTATTCAAAAGAAAAAAAAAGGGACTGTGATAATATACACATCCAAAGAAAAAGGAAATAAGACAGGAACCGTGCTCAGATACTCCAAATGGGAGCGCATATGCACCTCCACGAGAACCATATCCGTGAAAATGGACTTTGGACAAAAATCACAATATGACAAGGACTTCCATGGAGATACATCCATATGCTCTCCGGAAATTGTACCCGCACATGAGCGAGAAATGAGGAGAAAAGAAACTCTGCCTCAAACTCGGACTTTGCTTAAAAGGGCACTGTAAAAGAACCCCATATGAAAATTGGCACAATCACGGAAGTGTTGCTCGGGTTTATAATACCCCCAAGTTCAGATCAAAATCCACAGGCATATGCCCGTTCATAATAATAATCTCCGTGTTTTCCCAAATAAAATTCATAATCAACCTCTTGCAAAAAGGAGAAAGACCTCAAATCGGTCCACGGTATATACCCGCTCCCCTTTTCAAAAGAAATCAAACTTTGGACTCCCAAAAAGGCAGTCATTTCAAAAAAATGAAATATCCAACCAAAGCAAAAGCATTTCAAAACAATCAAAAGAAACAAAAACATGTTATGATCAGGATTTCAAAGAGCATACGTATTTTTTCTCGTCCTTTACTATGAATGGTATTCGAGTTAGAAATTGGTATTAAATATACTAAGAGTTTTAACTCGATGTAAATGTAACATCGATTCCGGCGATGGAGATGGAGGTCCAGCACATGCTACCCCAATTGCCTGATGAGAATAGACATGGGACTCAAGAGGTTCAGATTAAAAAACGGCGCACCGTCCGTTCGCGGACACAACCCGTCCGTTTCACGGACACCACAACCCGTCCGTTTCACGGACACCATACCCGTCCGTTTCACGGACACCATAGCCGTCCGTTCTTCGGACACCAAAATTCTTCTTCCGCATCGTGCGGACTCTTTTTCTGTCTGCTAGACAGGCTGGCACGCCCTGCAAACCCCAATAAAGAAATAAAAATCCAAAGCATATGAAATGAATACATGAACCAAATAAAATGAAATGAGCAAAATGAACCAAAAGGACGCCACATTCATTGTGTCCGTCCGACCCGACATATTACATGCGTATATCTTTTTTTCCTCCCGTGTCAACATGGGTCACATGAGGGACCAGCCTCGGAATCATTGGAATTTGTGGCAGATTGTGCCGTATATATCACATTGACTGACAGCTCTGGCCAATCCCAAGCATGAGGCTGAGGAGGGTCGACCAGACCACCTTGCATGGATATGAGACCACTTTGAATCATCTTTTGAGCCTCATTTTTGAAGATATAACAATCTTCAATTGTGTGCCCCAGCACACATTGATATGGATAATACTTGGGCTCGTTGACCTTGCTAACATCTGCCGACTTCTTTGGTTCTGGCAGCGATATTAATTTGTTGTTTAAGCAAAGATTAAAAAGTTTCCTAGTATGCTCCTTTTTGAAGGAATAAGAAGCTTTCATGCGATCCGCCAATGTTGGCATTGACGCTCTTGATTCTGACTTCTTCTTTGGAGTGGTTGACATTACCACTCCTTTTCTTTCATTATCATGGAAGGCAAAATCGCCAGGATCGACCCAGAATTGGTCGATCCTGGATCGGATCGAGGGCTATGGATCCGATTATGGGGGGGGGAAGTCCCTGAATCGGCAAACTTCCAGCTGGATCGGCCAGAATCGAGTTGGATCGACTGGATCAAGCAAGGATCGACCGATTCCAGACTGATCCAGGTCGATTCCCTCAGGATACCTTCAAGATCCTCTTCAGGCAGGGTTGTCAGGATCCCCTTATTTACCTGAATATCATTTAAGTAAATGAAACTATTTCATTTACTTAGATATTACATGTAAATAAGGAATTACCCCCCATTTGAATCTAATAAAAATATCAAAAAAATCATATCTCTTACCATAAAAAGTCAACTCTCCCATCGAAGAAGAAAATCGCGATTTTTTGTGATTTTAGCGAAATGCTAACTTTCTAATCTCTCGTAATTAGTTTATCTAAAATTTGATAATTCAAATAAATCACATGGAACACTAAAATTCAAAGTCCGGTAAAAAAAGTCAAACGTGCATGTGACTTCTCCAATGGAGCCACTCTCCTACTAGCAGCACTTAGTCTGCTTGAGACCTCTCAGATTTGGTCAAACTTAAGTTATCATCATCCAAACCTCTCAGAATTTGGTCAAATTGAGCTACCATCACCCAACCCATGACACTCATGAGTTTGGGTGATAATAGCTTAGTTTGACCAAATCCTAAGAGGTCTCAAGTAGACTTAGGCATCGTTTGGGAAGGAGGGTGAAAAAGTGAAAAGTAGATTCCAATGATTGGAATCTTACTTTTCCTCACTCTACTTTCCAAACAAAAAAAGTGAAAAGTAGATTTTCAAAAAGTAGATTTTGAGAGAGAGGAGAGAGATAGAGAGGAAAATGGCATTTATTGTGCCTAGGATTTTGGGTTTCTAAAGCCAGGGAAGAGAGCTTTTGGGAAGATTTGGATTTTGTAATGATAAAAATCTCCAACCTCCTTCCCAAACGATGCCTCAGTGTTGTCAGTAGGAGAGTGGCTTCTTGGAGAAGTCATATGCACGTTTGATTTTTTTTTTGGTGGACTTTAGTTTTTAGATTTATTAGACTTATTTGAATTATAAAATTTTAAGTATGTCAAATTATGAGAGATTAGAAAGTTGCTACTTTGATAAAAATCACAAAAATTACGATTTTCTTCTTGGATGGGAGAGTTGACTTTTTTATTAGTAAGAGATGTGATTTTTTTGATATTTTTATTGGATTCAAATGGGGGATATTCCTTATTTACATGTAATATCTTAAATAAATGAAACTACAAATTTAACATTTACTTAAATGGTATTCAGGTCAATAATACACTAAGTCTTTAATATTTTATACTTTTCTTGTATTATTATAGTAGTAATAAACACAAAATCTTATGTTTCATATATTATGAATGCATGTATGATTGGTTTTTTATGCAAATATTAGTTCTTTCAATTTATCATATTTTCCCTCTTTTTTTTTTTTGTTTTTTCCTGAATTTTCCTAAATTTTTTCCCCAAAAAAACCATTTTATAAACTAGCCGATCCAGGATCGGCCAGACTTCCCTTGGATCCATGGGATCTTGCGATCCGATCAGATCCAGGATCGGATCGAGCTTGGTCGATCCCGATTCCGATCCTGCCTTCCATGTTCATTATCAGGTGAGAAATCAACAACTTGACGTTGCATTGCGCTTTTGTGGAGCTTGCCTTGGGAGATGTACAAGCCATATAATCGGTTAGAACTCTCAATTTCCACCACGACGAATTATTGATTAAACTCTGATATTTGCTCTATAGTTCTCGCTATTACCGTTGCTAGCCTCTTCGGCAATTAATTGCATCTTCTTGGCAAGAGGGTTGTCTATTTCATGCTAAACTCTCGCCACCTTTTGATGAAGTCGAGTGCCGACTCCTCTTTTTTTACTTAAGGAGAATAACTCGGCAAGACTGTAACGACCCGAGAACCCGACCCTCGGCCCATGCGAGGACCCGATTTTCGCGATCGCCGCCCACGGATCGGGGGACCCGGAAGGGCTATAACACGCGTCTGACAGGATATGTAACGGAAGTAAACGTCAACTGCTAAGCTAGAAGCGTACAAGCGGAAACAAAAGTAGAGCGAGACCGCTGCGTACCGCTCTAAGTACAGTCCCAACGCACGCACACTAGTACAAGTAAGGAAAGGGGAGAGACAAGTCCCTTAGGGGCATACCCCGAGGGTGACGTACACTGAGAGGGGGAACCACTGCTAGCTACGGGGACCGACTACCGCCCCGTCTCCTCCGCCCGACGCGCGCCCTGCCGCTGCTGAGAAGACTCACCTGGAAAACAGAGGGATGAGCTTCACAACAGAAGCTCAGTAGGGACTACCAATCTCCTACTGGCTCTAAACAGGCAGAGGAACATATACAACTATTAATAAAGGAAAGACGGCAGTTTATATTTCTACCTACAAAAGGAAGTGCGGAAGCGAAGCTAAAGCTAACACGGTACGGAAAGTACTCTCGGTCGGAAACTCCGTACGACTGCTCGTCGTGACCACCACACGGCTAGTAAACACAGACGGAGGGAACTCCGCCTGGACAAGGAACACTAGCTACGGGAACAACACCACTAGTCAGACGGTCAGGTGCGTCCACAGACGTCTTATCCTCGACCTAGGTCCTGGCCCTCGCGTCTCGTCAGAGCGAGGTAGGACACAAGCAACACAACAGTAACCGCCGTAGTCTGGCCGGACTACGGTCCCACGCCTGACCTCTCCAAACGGTTCCGGGGCCGTAAGGAGCGAGGCAGTGAGAAGAAGGACTGGCTGGCCTGCGCCGGGTAGAACTCCAAACTGTCCTCGGCGTCCCAGACCAACCACGAGAGCTCTGCAAGCGACTCACACGCCACTGTCCTAACCACCGTTTTCCCCTCAGCTCCAGAGTCCGCCCAGGTGGCTGCCAACTCGAGCACACTCGTAGCCCGGAGTACTCCCTCAACAGGCTCCCGAGGACGGGGGTCCCAGGTAACGGTAACAACCTCTCGCACGGGACAAGCCCTCAAGTGCCGCGCACCGGGCGAACGACTAGTGTGAGACCGTACTAGGGAACTAGCACAGGTGCCACGGGAACAGTAAAAGGAACGGAAGCGGAAAAAGGCAACCTGTCTCTCGGTCGGAGTCGCGACGCAGCGGGCCGTCGCGACCATGTCGCGACGCCCGAGCAGGTCGCGACCCGGACGCGACGCACAGGAGCGTCGCGACCATGTCGCGGTCGGGCGCACCACCGCGACATGATCGCGGCCTCCGAGACGACCGCGTCACCAGCCGAGCAGGGTTCCGGAACAGTCTCTCCGGGAACCCTCCTCAAAACACGAAACAACATCCACAATGGGGGAGGGGATCATGCACCACGTATATTGAAAGCTATAAATCCACCAAACCACCCACGATCCCTCAAAGCATGGATCTACGCTCGAAGGAAACCTCACTCAACTCGAGCATGGAGTTCTCACACTCCCAAACCCCAAACCACAAGGAAACCACGGTCAAGAGGGGGAAGGGATCATGCTTAGGGCGAGAGGATCAAGAGTCCCTACCTCCACACGAAGAACGAACCCGTTAAGGCCTTCTCGTAGGAAAGAACTCCTCCTCCTCCTCGCACCGCACGCCGCAAGCACACGCCCTGCACGAACGGCACGTCCACACCTCAGCACGAGCACCGCGAGCAAGGAGAAACACCGAGAAACCGCGAGAGAGCTCGAGAGAGGGGAGAAAGAGTGAAAAGGGCGAGAGAGGGAAATGGGGCGCGCCTTCGGTTTTAAACCGATGGCCCCCAGAACGCGACGTAGCGGCCCGCGCGACACTGGCACTGTCGCGACGCCCAAAGGCGCCGCGACCATGTCGCAACCGCCCGCCAAGGCGCGACACTAAAAGCACGGTCAAACCTCGAAGACCGGGAAGGCAGTCGCGACGGCCTGGCAGGTCGCGTCAACGCCGATGACCCCGCCACCCGACACGACCGTTCTGACAGACAGGACAGCGGTCAAGTCGTGTCAGAACAAAGTCGCGACAGCCAGGGGCAACGCGACAAGGACGCGACGCCCACCCCCGCCGCGACACGAACCGCCAATACTGTCGCGGTAGGCCGCTCTGCCGCGACCATGTCGCGGCCAGGGCGCCTGTCGCGACCCTGAGGACGGGGCCAGAAGGCCCTAGGGGGCCGGGGTGTTACAACCCTCCCTCCTAAGACATTTCGTCCTCGAAATGAAAACAACTCGGTCTCAACCCGGAAGACGACAAAAGGGGAGATTACCACATACCGATCAATCAAACAAGTAAGGAAACTGCTCCTGCATCTCATCCTCGCGCTCCCAGGTGGCCTCGCCACCGACGCGGTTCTGCCAAACGACCTTAACCAGCGGAATCTGCTTCCTGCGCAACTGCTGAACTCTGCGGTCGACACACTAACTGGGTACTCTGGCACTGACAAGTCTGGCGCTACCTCTAGCTGCGAGTAGTCCAACACGTGCGAAGGATCTGCGACGTACCTCCTGAGCTGCGAAACGTGGAAAACGCTGTGCACACCTGCTAGCTCTGCCGGAAGACTCAGCCTGTAAGCTACCTCGCCGACCCTCTCAGAATAGGGAAAGGCCCGATATACCTCGGACTGAGCTTTCCTTTCTTACCAAACCTCATGACCCCTTTGGTCGGCGAGACCCGCAGGAAAACCAGGTCACCGACGCTGAACTCTAGCGGTCTCCTGCGGACATCCGCATAACTCTTCTGCCTGCTCTGTGCTGCCCGAAGCCTCTGCCTGACCAAACTGACTGTCTCTGCACACTGCTGCACTAACTCTGGCCCCAACAGCTGCCTCTCACCAACCTCGAACCAGTGAAGCGGAGTCCTGCACGGGCGACCATACAAAGCCTCGTATGGCGCCATTCCGATGCTCGAGTGATAACTGTTGTTATATGCGAATTCTACCATCGGAAGGTGAGACTCCCAAGTGCCGCTCCAATCTAGACAGCACGCTCTCAGCATGTCCTCCAATGTCCGAATGGTCCGCTCTGACTGACCGTCTGTCTGAGGGTGGTACGCTGTGCTGAACCTCAACTCTGTACCCAGTGCTCTCTGAAGACTGCGCCAAAACCCTGACGTGAACCTCGGATCTCTGTCTGAAACGACTGAAACTGGGATCCCGTGCAACGAAACAACTCTGTCCACGTACAGCCTGGCTAACCTGTCCACTGACCACGACATCCTGATCGGAAGGAAATGCGCTGCCTTGGTCAAACGATCCACAATCACCCAAATACCATCATGCCTCTGCGGGGTACGGGGCAAACCAACCACAAAGTCCATGGTGATGTCGTCCCACTTCCACACAGGAATGGGCAACGGCTGCAACTCACCACCAGGACGCTGGTGCTCAGCCTTCACCTGTTGACAGGTAAGGCACCGAGCAACAAACTCTGCCACGCCCCTCTTCATCCCTGGCCACCAGAATGACCTCCTCAAACAATGGTACATCTTGGTGGAGCCGGGATGAACGACATACCTCGACCTGTGAGCCTCTGACAACACTGCCTCACGAACCTCCTCTGGAACGTACAAGCGGCCTCTGAATCTGACCTCGCTGTCTTCGCTGAGCTCAACGTCCGGCATCCGCAAAATGTCTGCTAACTCTGCATCTGCTCGCTGCGCCTGCAACACCTGCCTGAACAGTGATGGCCGAACTGACAAACTGGAAGCCACTGCACGGTCTCTGGTCCTCGACGGAACAAACACTCCCTGGGACAGCTCCTCGAACAGCCTCCACTCTCTGACCATCAGCGAACTCAAGCGCACGCGCCTACTCAAAGCATCGGCTACAACGTTAGCCTTTCTGGATGATAGGAAAGGGTTAGGTCATAGTCCTTCAAATACTCCATCCATCGGCGCTGCCTCAAGTTCAAATCCCTCTGGGTGAAGATGTACTGCAAACTCTGGTGATCGGTGAAGATCTGAAAAGCCTCGCCATACAGGTAGTGCCTCCACAACTTGAGAGCGTGCACCACTGCTGCCAGCTCCAAGTCGTGGGTGGGATAGTTCTCCTCATGCTTCTTGAGCTGCCGAGAAGCATAGGCAACGACCCCACCATGCTGCATCAGCACGGCACCCAAACCTGACCTCGACGCATCGGTGTAAACCACGAACCCACCGGTGCCCGACGGCAAGACCAACACTGGCGCCGAAGTCAACCTCGTCTTCAGCTCCAAGAAACTCTGCTCACAGTCCTCTGACCAAACAAACCTGGTGTCCTGCCTCGTCAACCGAGTCAACGGTGCTGCAATCTTGGCGAAATCCTGAATGAACCTCCGGTAGTAACCTGCCAGACCCAGAAAACTGCGGACCTCTGCAACTGATGTGGGCTGCTCCCACGACAACACTGCCTCAACCTTGGCCGGATCCACTGCCACACCAGAACCCGAGATCACGTGCCCGAGGAAGTGCACCTCGCTCAGCCAAAATTCGCACTTGTCGAACTTGGCGTAAAGACGGTGACTCCGCAGGGTCTCTAGCACGATCCTCAGGTGCTCCTCGTGCTCCTCTTCAGAAGACGAGTAGACCAGAATATCATCAACAAAAACAACAACAAAGCGGTCTAGGTACTCACTGAACACCCTATGCATCAGATCCATGAATGCTGCAGGTGCGTTCGTCAGCCCAAACGGCATCACGACGAACTCAAAGTGACCGTACCTGGAACGGAAAGCCGTCAAACCAACATCTGACTCTCTGATCCGCAGCTGGTAGTAGCCGGATCTCAAGTCGATCTTCGAGAAAACTCGGGCCGATTGCAACTGATCAAACAAATCATCAATTCTCGGCAACGGGTACCTGTTCTTCACAGTGACCTGGTTCAACTGCCGATAATCGATGCACAAACGAAGACTACCATCCTTCTTCCTCACGAACAAAACAGGCGCACCCCACGGCGAACGGCTCGGACGAATGAAGCCCAACTCAAGCAACTCTTGCAGCTGGCGCTTCAACTCACGCAGCTCCGCCGGGGCCATCCGGTAAGGTGCCTTGGACAAGGCATCGTACCAGGCAAAAGCTCGATGGAGAACTCTACCTCTCGCTCAGGCGGCAACCCAGGTAGATCCTCCGGAAACACATCAGAAAACTCAGAAACAACTGGCACATCAAAAACTGAAGACCCGCTAGGCTCCAAGGAACAAACCGAAGCAAGGTAAGCAACGCAGCCATCACGGATCAAACGACGAGCCTTACAGAAAGAAATGAACGGCCGACGGGTAGACCGGATACCTCGAAAGCAGAGAACAGGTGCTCCAGGTATCTCGAACCGAACGGTCTTCCTCTGACAATCAACCACGGCTGAGTGAGCCTCCAACCAGTCCATGCCCAGGATGACGTCGAAGTCGCAAAGCTGCAACGCGTACAACCTGGCCGGCAACTGGTGACCCTCAACCTCGACTGTCACACCCTCCAGGTAACCAAAGGAACGCATGTAGTCACCGGACGGGAGATCGACCAATACGTCACACTGCCTCTCGGGTGTGTGACAAGCAAGGGACTCGTAAAACTCCTCGGAAGCAAAACACAAGGAAGCACCGGGATCAACCAAAACACGAGCAGCTCTGCCAAGGATAGGTAGAGTACCTATCACCAGGTTCGATGCCTCTGCCTGCTCCCGGGTGAGCGCCATCACGCGACCACGACCACGTCCACGCTGCGGCGCCTGCTGGGGCTGCTGCTGCGGCGACTGCTGCTGAGGAAACTGCTGCTGCTGCTGGTACGGCTGGTACTGCTGCGGCTGCGGAAACTGCTGGACCTGCTGCTGGTACTGCCCTCTCTGCTGCTGACGCGGTGCCTGCTGCTGGGGAGGGTACTGGTACTGAGGTGGCTGCTGCGCGTACTGTACTGGCTGCTGCGGAGCTTGCCCCCTAGGGCAATCCCTCCTAAAGTGGCCTGGCAAGCCACAAGTGTAGCACACTGGCTCCTGACTGCCCTGCTCAGCACCCTGCTGTACTGACTGCTCTGCAAACCTGGACTGACGCCTCTGCTGACGGCTCCGTCCACCCCCGCGAGTAGACAACTTCCTGAACTGCGAGCGAATTCCAGAGCTACCGGAACTGCCCGAGCCTGAGGAAGAGGAAGTCGCACTACCGCGGCTGCCTGCTGGACGCTGGTACGGCGAGGACCTGGAAGAGGCTCCTCCCTGCTGCTGCTGCTGCTGAGGCTGCCAAGCCTCCCTATCCAAGGCGGTGGCCTTCGCCACGGCCTCTCCCAAGGTGGTACACATGTGTGCCGTCACACCCCACCTCAGGTCTGGTCTCAGCCCTGCTATAAACCTCTCTGCACAAGCCTGGTCACTGCCTGCTACATGAGGCACATGCCTCAACAACCGGACAAACCTCTGGTGGTACTGAGAAACTGTGAGGTCGCCCTGCACCAACTCGTGGAACTGGTCCGCCTCTCACGTCGAGCGTAGTCGGGGAAGTACTCGCCGTGGAAGACCTCCAAAAACCGCTGCCAAGAGATCTGGTCCAACCGCTGCCCCTGGAAGTGAGTCTGCCTCTGAACTCTCCACCACTCATGGGCTGCTCCCTTGAGCTGGTATACTGCCAAACGAACCTGATCCTCCTCAGCGCAATCCATAGTCTCGAAGATGCGCTCCAACTCATGGGTCCAGCTCTCTGCCTTATCTGGATCATACTCACCGTGGAACATCGGTGGGCGAAGACGCAGGAACCTCTCAAGGAGAGCGGTCCTCGCCTCCGACACCGCTGCCCTCCGCTGACCGGACCGGGTACTCCCAGTACCCGACCGCTGCTGGCGGACTGGCTGTTCCACCTCTGGCTCCACCTCCTGCTGCTCTGGTACGGCTGGGGGAGGTACTGGAAACTGACCACCTGCTGCTGCCTGCCCGGGCTGCCACGCTCCCTGGTACATAGCTCTGAAGAACTGCTCGGCCATGGGAAACCAGTCTGCATACTGCTGAGGCTGAGGGTGGTACTCCTGCTGCTGCTGCCCACCTGCTGCCGCTGCCTCTGCTGCTGCTGCCTGTGCACCCTGAGGCTGTGCCACTGACTCCTCCACGGACACCTCCTCCTGAACCTGCCCCTGAGCGGGCATGTCGGACTCATCCTGCTGCTCAACCAGCTGCCTAGCCTGACTGCGCCTACGCGGAGCCATGACCTACACGGCAACACAACTGACAAAGGTTATAAATACCTCTCGGGCGGCTAGCAGTGTACTTGTACTATTGTTGGGACTTACTGTTGCAGTTTAGATCCACTACAAGTCCTGTCAGACCAAGCTCTGATACCAACTGTAACGACCCGAGAACCCGACCCTCGGCCCATGCCGAGGACCCGATTTTCGCGATCGCCGCCCACGGATCGGGGGACCCGGAAGGGCTATAACACGCGTCTGACAGGATATGTAACGGAAGTAAACGTCAACTGCTAAGCTAGAAGCGTACAAGCGGAAACAGGAAAGTAGAGCGAGACCGCTGCGTACCGCTCTAAGTACAGTCCCAACGCACGCACACTAGTACAAGTAAGGAAAGGGGAGAGACAAGTCCCTTAGGGGCATACCCCGAGGGTGACGTACACTGAGAGGGGGAACCACTGCTAGCTACGGGGACCTCGACTACCGCCCCGTCTCCTCCGCCCGACGCGCGCCCTGCCGCTGCTGAGAAGACTCACCTGGAAAACAGAGGGATGAGCTTCACAACAGAAGCTCAGTAGGGACTACCAATCTCCTACTGGCTCTAAACAGGCAGAGGAACATATACAACTATTAATAAGAAAGACGGCAGTTTATATTTCTACCTACAAAAGGAAGTGCGGAAGCGAAGCTAAAGCTAACACGGTACGGAAAGTACTCTCGGTCGGAAACTCCGTACGACTGCTCGTCGTGACCACCACACGGCTAGTAAACACAGACGGAGGGAACTCCGCCTGGACAAGGAACACTAGCTACGGGAACAACACCACTAGTCAGACGGTCAGGTGCGTCCACAGACGTCTTATCCTCGACCTAGGTCCTGGCCCTCGCGTCTCGTCAGAGCGAGGTAGGACACAAGCAACACAACAGTAACCGCCGTAGTCTGGCCGGACTACGGTCCCACGCCTGACCTCTCCAAACGGTTCCGGGGCCGTAAGGAGCGAGGCAGTGAGAAGGACTGGCTGGCCTGCGCCGGGTAGAACTCCAAACTGTCCTCGGCGTCCCAGACCAACCACGAGAGCTCTGCAAGCGACTCACACGCCACTGTCCTAACCACCGTTTTCCCCTCAGCTCCAGAGTCCGCCAGGTGGCTGCCAACTCGAGCACACTCGTAGCCCGGAGTACTCCCTCAACAGGCTCCCGAGGACGGGGGTCCCAGGTAACGGTAACAACCTCTCGCACGGGACAAGCCCTCAAGTGCCGCGCACCGGGCGAACGACTAGTGTGAGACCGTACTAGGGAACTAGCACAGGTGCCACGGGAACAGTAAAAGAGGAACGGAAGCGGAAAAAGGCCAACCTGTCTCTCGGTCGGAGTCGCGACGCAGCGGGCCGTCGCGACCATGTCGCGACGCCCGTGCACGTCGCGACCCGGACGCGACGCACAGGAGCGTCGCGACCATGTCGCGGTCGGGCGCACCACCGCGACATGATCGCGGCCTCCGAGACGACCGCGTCACCAGCCGAGCAGGGTTCCGGAACAGTCTCTCCGGGAACCCTCCTCAAAACACGAAACAACATCCACAATGGGGAGGGGATCATGCACCACGTATATTGAAAGCTATAAATCCACCAAACCACCCACGATCCCTCAAAGCATGGATCTACGCTCGAAGGAAACCTCACTCAACTCGAGCATGGAGTTCTCACACTCCCAAACCCCAAACCACAAGGAAACCACGGTCAAGAGGGGAAGGGATCATGCTTAGGGCGAGAGGATCAAGAGTCCCTACCTCCACACGAAGAACGAACCCGTTAAGGCCTTCTCGTAGGAAAGAACTCCTCCTCCTCCTCGCACCGCACGCCGCAAGCACACGCCCTGCACGAACGGCACGTCCACACCTCAGCACGAGCACCGCGAGCAAGGAGAAACACCGAGAAACCGCGAGAGAGCTCGAGAGAGGGGAGAAAGAGCGAAAAGGGCGAGAGAGGGAAATGGGGCGCGCCTTCGGTTTTAAACCGATGGCCCCCATAACGCGACGTAGCGGCCCAGCGCGACACTGGCACTATCGCGACGCCCAAAGGCGCCGCGACTATGTCGCAACCGCCCGCCAAGGCGCGACACTAAAAGCACGGTCAAACCTCGAAGACCGGGAAGGCAGTCGCGACGGCCTGGCAGGTCGCATCAACGCCGATGACCCCGCCACCCGACACGACCGTTCTGACAGACAGGACAGCGGTCAAGTCGTGTCAGAACAGAGTCGCGACAGCCAGGGGCGACGCGACAAGGACGCGACGCCTACCCCCGCCGCGACACGAACCGCCATTACTGTCGCGGCAGGCCGCTCTGCCGCGACCATGTCGCGGCCAGGGCGCCTGTCGCGACCATGAGGACGGGGCCAGAAGGCCCTAGGGGGCCGGGGTGTTACACTTTCAGCCGTCTGGAAACGGTTGATGAACTTCTTTTGTAGATCAGCCTAATCATCAACCGAATTAGGCTTCAGCTTTGAATACCATTGAAATGCAACACCAGTCAAGGAGGTTGCAAATATCGGAGAAGATAGGACTCCTCAAGGCGAGATCACCTATGGCAGTTATATAATATGCCAGAGGTGACCCATGTCCATCAAAGTTTTGTAGTTTTGGGACTTTAGGGCACTCAAGTGGTAGCTTCTTGTATTGATGGTGTATAAGATATGACACACTATATAAGTCCATAACGTGAATCCCTTCACCTTGTTTAGCAAATTTGTCTTCAACGATCTTTTCAATCATATGCCTTTGTATGGCGATATCTTGCATTGCCCTGTTTGATGAGAGGATATGATATTGGATGGATCAATGATCACCTGACCCATAGTTCCAGGAGGAGGGCCACTTATGGAAGCCGTTGGACGATTTGTCGGGCAGACCCATCCGAATGTTGGCTTTGTTGTTGATTTTGATTAGAGACTAGCTCCATAGATTGTCGAAGGCTTGTGGTAGCCAATTGCTTTATTTCATGCAGAAGTGTGGCCATTTCTGATTGCCACTGCTGCATAATTTGATATTTATCATCATTTGACATTGCCTGGAAATCCGCCCTTGTAGGCAAGTCGATGACGGGATCAAAAATTGACATAGGAAGCCTGCCTTCCTAACTTGAGCAATTTCTTCCTCAAGAAAGGGATTTGAATTCCTTCATGTGAGCTTAGCATGAGGAGGAGCTTGACCAGACGTCCCAGCTTGCCCACTAGGGGGTGCTTGGCAATTTCTTCTAGCAATTTGTCTAATATTGCGATGAGTAGCCTCAGCAAGAATATTTGGATTGGCCTCTGCAGTTTGTTCTGCTGGGTCGCCGGGGTCCTTCCTAGAGGCATAACATGAGAAGATCTTGAGCTTGGGTTTCTCTTCCATTGTCCAGGCGACTCGCCGTCTTTTGACGAGCAGGTACTGGCTTTGGAAGTTGCCCCAGCCTGTCGAAGACTAAGATTCGCGTTATACGGTCGATGACCGATACACGAGATTTGAATTGTTGAAAAGGATTGTTTGATCACTCGAATAGGCTCCGGGTCTTAAGGGGTATAATTTGATTTTTTGTACACCCCTTTTCTTTTTTGACCATTGAGGTGCTTGAACTCAGCATATTGAAGGGAAGAGCATTTGGCGTCACTCCCCCTTTCAACCAGCTCGGATGCATTTGCTTGAGTCTTATTAATTTTCGGGCCTCTTTTTAGGGACCCAAATTTGCTTGACTTTGGTGGATTGTCGCATCTTTTGTTTGTTCCCGGTTTCCACCTTAGAGTCTTCTTGTTTTCCTCGAAGCCACCGTAAGAGTGAGAAGTGGTTCGAGGTAGAAACTGTGGGAATATGTCTATCACGGGGAATGATAGGCTGGCCTTTATCGAGCCGCACCCGCAAGCTTCCGACCATCATGGACTTGCCGGATCTCGTAGTAGCAGTAGATGGCCTCTTGCTTTTGTGATTTTTGTATTGCCCCCTTTGTGAGGGGACAACAACTACAACCTCAGAGGAGATTACTTGAACCGAGTAATTTTGAACTTGAGCTGGGCGGGGTTTGGCCCCTTTGGCAGCAACATCTTTAGAGGGTGTTTTGATTTCCATATTGACAATAGCAGGACGAGCTTTGACATGCCCGCCACTCCTGCTAGCCTTGTTTGTTGATTTGTTGGTGGATAGCTTCTGAGCAGCACCCTCTTGTATAGCTGGGACCAATCTTAAGAAGAAAGGGGACCCGACAATGGTTGGAAAATCTCCGAACACGATCGGAGTCGCCAGGTAGCCGAACCTGACGTGGTTGTTGATGACGAGTGGTCTATAGGTGACCGCCATCTCCTTCCGATGCCTTGTAGACGGAAACTTGAACTTTTTGATTTCGTCCAAGTTCACCTTGAAGGAAAACACTGTGATTAGAATTTTCATAAGAAAAATGCTTAGACTTTGACTCTTACTATGAAACGGCGAGAAAGGGTTCCACCGGGTGTGCCAATTTGTTAGACCGCAATAAATAAATAGGACATTTGGATTTGATTTGATTTTTATTTATTTTGTATTTGCGGGGCGTACCAATCTGTCGAACAGACAGAACTTGAAATCCACACGATGCGGGAAAATTTTATGTCCATTTATTGGACAAGTGCGTCTATTGTTATTTTCAACACATTTGTTCCGCATGTTTTATTTTATCAAGCGATTAGGGTATCGTGTGCTGGACCCTTTCTCCATCAACCAGAATCAATGTTAACTTACATCGGATTAAATCCTTAATGTTGATTTACATCAAATTTAACCCGAACACCCTTGATAGTTGTGGACACGCGGAAAATCTCGATGTTTTTTCTCTTCTCTTATCTTTCTTTCTTGATTTGTAATTCGAGCTTGACTTGGTTTGTTATTTGTTTCTCTTATTTCTTTTGCCTTGCGGGGCGTGCCAGCCTGCCTAACAGACAGAAGTAAGAATCCGCGCAGTGCGGAGAGGAAATTAGGTGTCCATAGAATGGACAAGTGTGCCAGTTTTTAATCTGAACTTCTTTGGTTCCGCGTTTTTATTCATCAGGCGATTAGGGTAGCATGTGCTGGACCCCTGTCTCCATCGATCGGAATTGGTGTTTTATTTACATCGAGTTAAAGTCCTTGATGTTATTTTAACATCAGTTTTAACCTGAATATCATTGATAGCAAAGACGAGGAAAATATGCAATTTCTAGAAAATTGTAATACGATGTTTTTCCCCTTTTTATTATTGTCGGACAAAATGAGTTTTGACTTAAGAGAAAGGAATTGTTCCTTTAAAAGAGGTATTTTGGGTCTTGATTTGAGAGAAATGATTTGTTCCTTTGAGAAAGGTATTTCATTTTCTTCAAAGGAAAAGGGTATTTGTCTTGTGAAAGGGGTTACATTTTGAAAGGGAGTATGGATTTCCTTTGAGTTTTGAAATATGATTTTAGGAGATATGCAGGTGTATACTCGTGAATTTGTTTGGTGCCCGGGACATGTTATTTTGAAAAGGAGTATGAGTTCCCTCTTTTTTTGAGGATTTGACTTATGATTTTGAAAGTGAACGGGTATATACCCGTGAATTCATTTGGTAATTTGAGTGTATTGTGAATTTGGGCTGCGCTCCCGCATAGGCAAAGTTATCGCGCAACTATATGAGCATAAGTTGGGTGTACATATGATTGTGTTGACTTTAGGGGAGAGTCTCTGTACGGACAGAGTGCCCCCATGCAATACGCACGTATGCACATATATATTATGGACATATGGATATGCTTTTGGGCAGAACCCCTGCTTGGGCAGAGTTTCCTTAAAAGATATATTCACATGAACATATATTCGTGAACATATGGATATATTTTTGGCAGGATCCTGTGGGCACAAAAAATTTGTTGTGCTAATTCCCCATTCCCAGAAATCCCCTCCTCCCTTAAATCCTCTTAACCGATGGGGCTACCATCGGTTAAGGGGATTATTTCCCCCAACCGATGGAAGCACCATCGGTTGGAGGGATAAATCCCTCCAACGATGGTAGTACCATCGGTTGAGGGGAAATTCCCCTTTAACCGATGGGACTACCATCGGTTAAGGGGATTTTTCCCTTCAACCGATGGGAGTACCATCGGTTGAGGGGAAATTCCCTTCAACCGATGGAAGTACCATCGGTTAAGGGGGATTCCCCTTTTAAAACCCCCAACCGATGGGACTACCATCGGTTTAAGGGGATTTTCCCCTAACCGATGGGACTACCATCGGTTGAGGGGTTTTTTCCTCTAACCGATGGTACCCCCATCGGTTAAAGGGAATTTTCCCTCTAACCGATGGGAGTCCCATCGGTTAAAGGGAGCCCCCACTCCCACACATGTAAGGGGGGGCCTTCCCCTATAAAAGCTCCCCCAATCCCCTCATTCAAGAAGGGCCGGCCCCCAAAAAAGGCTACAGCCCTCTCCCTTAGCAAAGTGTTGTCCCACTGTTTTCTGAAAATACTCGAAAAATAGAAAAGTTCCCAAATTTCCAAATTCCCCATCTCTTCCTCAACCTCCTCTCTTGTGTGTGAAGGTATCAAACTCCCTTCCCTACTCGGAGCAGAGTGAGAAATCGAGAGATCGTCTCCATACGGCATCGGCAATTCTCTCTTCTTAAGTCCGTAATAACGGCATCGGCCCCCATGGGCTATAGGGTTAAATACCGTCCATACATGGACATATGGTATTTAAATACCTTTGTAATTCTTGCTCTGAATGCTACGCATCCTGACGCATATGTGCCACCTCCCATCGAGTGCTAAGTCTCTGGGATGGTGTGTTTGTGTTTATATATGTGTTTCTTAGGGGAGACTCTGCCCAAGTGGAGATTCTACCCCGAGAACATATTCGTATATTCGCAAATTTGTGTTTTATGTATATGTTTCCTAGGAGAAACTCTGCCCAAGTGGAGATTCCGACTAAGGACATATCCATAAGCCTCAAATTTGCACTTATACATATATGTTTTCTCGGGAGGAAACTCTGCCCATGACAAAGTTCCTTCTGAAGAAACATGTCCATGTAACCACAGACTCGTATTTATATGCATATGTTTCTTAGAGGAGACTCTGCCCAAGCGGAGATTCTGCCCAAGAACATACCATATATTCGCAAATTTGCATTCATATGTATATGTTCCCTAAAGGAAACTCTGCCCGAGCAGAAACCCCCTTTCCAGAATAAACTCTGGGGAGCTCCCGCCCAAGCGGGGTTATAGCTCGGGAATATATCCATAAAAATGGCAATTTTGCGCCTATACATATATGTTCCTTAGCAGAACTTCCATTTGAATAGAATCTCTATTCAAGAATATATTCATATAATTACGAATCCGTGCTTATGTGCATATGTTCCTAGGGGAAACTCTGCCTAAGCGGGAATTCTGCCCAAGAACACTTTTGTACAACCATAAATTTGGATTCATATGAGTATATTTCTCGAAGGAGACTCTGTTTCTACAGAGATACCTTTCGTGACGGAAACTCCGCCTAAATGAGATACCGCTCGAGAAGATATTCATAAAATTACAAATTCATGGCTATGCACATGTATTCTGCTGGAAGAATCCTGCCTAAGTAGAGACTCTCCCTAAAACATATTCATATAAACACCATTCATATGCATACGTTTCTTGAGGACACTTTGTCTAAGCGGAGGTTCTGTCCGAAAACAGACTCAGATGTCTACAACTCCACATTTGTATGCAATAAAGGGAGTTCTACCTAAGCGGAAGTTCTGCAGAAAATATATGCATACACCCATGAAAAATCATGATTATATGAATATATTTCTAAAAGAAGAAAAGAAAAGACAAACTCTGGTCGAGCCGAAATTCTGCCAGAAATATATATATATATATATTCACAAAAAAGTTGTACCCATGTGGATAGTTCATCGGGGAGAAGCTCCGCTTTGACAAGGACCTTCACAAGAAATATATCCATATGTCTGCAAGGTCATCTCCATGCGAACAAAAGAAGAAGGGAAGCTCCGCTCAAGAGAGGCTTCGCTCCAAAAAGATATATGCTTACGGAACTTCATGACCTATAATCAAAGTCATACTATAAATTTGCACAGCAACTCTGCCCATGTGGAAGTGCTGCCCAAGTTCTCAATACACACAAAGCCCAGAAATAATCTGCGGGTGTATACCCATCCCAAATGAAAGTCCAAATCATACATTTTGAACCTCAAACCGATCCATGGACATATACCCGTTCCATTTTCAAAATCATATTTCACACCCAAAGAAAATAGGCAGCCATACCATCTCATACCATTCAAAATGAAACAAACTCAAACATTTTCAAAGAGTAAAATGCATTTTCAATAAAAAAGGGGAAAAATATCATATTAGGACTTTCCAAATTCTTTACATATATATGTTCTCATCCTTGCTATGAATGGTATTCGGGCTAAAGCTGGTATTAAATAATACCAAGGGCTTTAATTCGATGTAAATGTAACATCGATTCCGATCGATGGAGGCAGAGGTCCAGCACACGCTACCCTGATTGCCTGTTGATGAAAAGACACGGAATCAAAGAAGTTCAGATTAAAATTGGCGCACCCGTCCGTTCCTCGGACACCAATACCCGTCCGTTCCTCAGACACCAATACTCGTCCATTCCTCGGACACCAATACCCGTCCGTTCCTCGGACACCAATACCGTCCGTTCCTCGGACACCAAAACCCTTCCTCCGCATCGCGCGGATTCTTTCTCTGTCTGCTAGACAGATTGGCACGCCCCGCAAAGACCAAAATCCAAATATGTTAAATGAGTGCATACCTTGAACCAAAATAAAATGAAATGAATGAATAAAATCGAGTGAAGAAAAATCCCGTGTCCACAGATCCCTGTTTAAGCATAGCTTCTCCCAGAGAGCATACGCATATGTACACAACTCTTTTGTGAATATATGGATATGTTCCCGGATAGAACCTCCGCTTGGACAGAGTTTCCATTAGGAAATATATACATATAAGCACAATATTTGTGAATATATGGACATGTTTCCGGCAGAACCTCCACTTGGGCAGAGTTTCTTTTAGGAAATATATACATATAAGCACAGAGTTGTGAACATGAGTATGTTTTCTGGCAGAATCTCCGCTTAGGCAGAGTATCCTTAAGAAAACATATACACATGAGCACGAGATTGTGATTATATGGGTATGTTCTTGGATAGAACCTCCGCTGGGCAGAGTCTCCTCTAAGAAACATATACCTATAAGCACAACATCCACCATCCCGGAGTCTTGCTCGACGGGCGGGGAGAACATGTGCATCTAAATGCGCATACCCATAGAGCCTTGCTCAATATGAAGGCATTTAGAGCACGAGAACAAGGGTATTCAAATACCATATATCCATAGAGTCTTGCTCAATATGGAAGGTATTTAAACCCAAGGTTTGCCGGATCGGAATCGGGAGGCGAATCGGATTTTTCTTGATCCGATTCGATTCCCCCCGGATCGATTCTCATTGATATAATATATATTATATATATAATATATCATATATGATATTTATAATGTATAATATATTTACTAATATGATATAATAATATTATATATATGAGGCGAATCGGACCGATTCGGGAGAATCAGGCCGATCCGATTCGATCCGCCAAACCATGTTTAAACCCGAAGGATATCACCCCCACAGAGTCTTGCTCGATGTGGGGGCATGGACCGCGCTATGATTCTTAAGAGGCCCTTCATGGAGGCTAGCTCAGTATGGAGGGGGATGGAAGAGATGTCGATGTTGTATGAAGGCGATCTCGCTTTTCTTTATGCTTTATCGGATGTCCGCACTCTGCACCGAGCGGGGGAAGGACCGGTACCTTTGCGCCGAGCAGGGAGACTTGAAGAATAAGAGGGGAATTTTGGGGCAAAGAGCTTTGTATTATTTTTTTGGGGGGAGAGAATTTTTCAGCAAGGAGCTTCAATGGAATCCGAGGAGGAGCCTCCAAGAAGCCAAGAAGGGACCCCGGGGGAAGACCCCTTGCCCCTTGGGGGTGCAAGGGGTTTTATAGGGGTTGGCCCCCCCTTTCACATGCGCATGGGAGGTGGGCCTCCCCTTAACTGATGGTACCCCCCATCGGTTAGGGGGGAAGATCCCCTTAACCGATGGGGGGGTCCATCGGTTGGGGGGTTTTTTCCCCTTAACCGATGGGGGGGGTCCATCGGTTGGGGGGTTTTACCCCTCCAACCAATGGACATGACCATCGGTTGGGGGGGAAGGGGGGATTTTGCCTATAAATAGCCCCCCACATGCCCCATTAAGGGGTGCCTTTGGGATTTCCTGAAATGGGGGTTTTGACAATTTTTTATGCCAACAAATGCCCCCCTACGGGATGTGCGCCGAAGGCGAAGGCGAAGGAGGATGTCCCGTGCGTTCTTCGAGCTTTGCTTTGGGTCTTCATGACTTGACGAGGAATTTGAACTGAAAAATCGTAGCCATAGTTGAAGCGCTTCAATACTTGCACTGTGACACCAGCAACCTTAGGCAACGATCAACTTTGCCATGCTTCTTGTGCCGAGCTATTGGCTCTTATCATCAATATGTAGAAGGGGATTTAGTGATATGGACTTGCTCCACCAAGTTAACTCCTCAGTTGAGCTTTATTGACTAGCTGCTCCTTGGATTTACCCAGAGTTAATTTCGATCTTCTCTGCCTTTCTAATTTCACCCAGGGACTTAATCTTAACATTTTCCTTTTTGAGACTTGCTCTTCTAGCATTGCTCGAGGACCTAATTTGATTGAAGAGTCGACCGACGAGACTTGTCTTTCTGATTTTGCCCTCTAACCTGATTTGAAATTCCTTTTTCGAGGCTTGCCTTTTCGATCTTGCTCGGAGTTGGGCTTGAAATTCGGTCACTGGAATTTGTCTTTCGGATTCCACTCAGTGGCTTGATCTGAAACTTCTTCCAAATAGGGCTGTTCACGGTTCGGTTCGGTCCGGTTTGGACCTCTTTTTTGAAGAAACCGAACCGAATCGAAATTATATTCAAACCGAACTGAACCGGTTCGGTTTGAACCGAACAAAAAAAAAAAAACGCAGAATAAAGGCCGCTGGGCGGCCCTGGGTTTCGAACCCAGGACCGCCCAGCAGGAAGAGACGCGCTAGCCCACTGGGCTAGGCGCTCTTTCTTGTTATTATTTATTATTTAAATATATTTAATATATATTCGGTTCATTCGGTTTTCCTGTGCAAAATCGAACTAAACCATAGGACTTCTCAACCCGAACCGAACCGAACTGGCCGTTCGGTTCGATTTTTCAGGTTAGACCATGTTATGAACAGCCCTACTTCCAGATACTTGATATTCTGACTTGATTCGAAGTTGAATTTGATATCTCTTTCTTGAGATCTGCCTTCTTGGCATTTACTTGAATTTGATTTGACATCTTTTTCCTGAATCTTGCCTTTCTGACTTTATTCAGGATTTAATGAGAGATTCTATTGCTGAGGGTTACCTTCTTGGCTTCACTCAACGGCTTGCTTTAACATTGGTCGACAAAGCTTGTCCTTTCTGGCTTTCCTCTCCGACCTGATTTGATACCTTCCTTACCTTTCTGGCTTTTCTCGAGATTTGATGTGGAATTCTGCTGCTGAGGCCATGTATGGCAAAATCGGCCGACTCCGCTCCGAGTCGGCCCACTCGGAGCGGAATCGGCCCATGCCGACCCGACTTGGGGGGGGGGGGGGGGGGGACACCCACCCACCCACGGGACTAGGTTTGCAAAGGACCACTGCCCGACTCAGCCTGACTCGGGGTCGGGATCGGGATCGGCTGGGGCCGACCCAGCCACCCGACCCGACTCTACCATCCTTGACTGAGGCTAGCCTTCTCGACTCTGCTCAACGGCTATTTTGTATTTGAATTGCTTGATATGAGTGGCTTGTTTGCTTACTGGTTTCTCTTCAGTTAGGATGACTCCTTTTCCCTTTTGAGGAGATTTGTGGAGTCGCTATCTTTCTTTTTTTTTCTTTTTTTTTCTTTTTCACATATCTGCTTTGGATTTTCAGCCACCCCTGCTCCGGAAGTTATTGGAGACAGGAATGGTGAAGCTCATTTGGATATTCCCTCCTCTTCCATATATAGGATAGCTGGTAAGAGTGGGGTGGCGGACTCCACCTCATCTAGCGGTAAGGCCCTCTTTTCTTTTCTTTTCTTCTCTCATCATTGTCCTTCACAATTTTTTATTTATTTATACTTCTCCTCCTTTTTTTCTTCTCCTTTTTTGATTCATCATTTTTATCTCATGATTTCCCCCTTCTTCTTTGTAGACTCTTCTGCCTCGGGTGACGAGACAGATAAGGAAGGCGCCGACCCAGTTGTTTCGGACGACCATGATCCTTCGCCTGGAGGTTCTCCTCTCCTTCATGGAGGGGAACATGGGAGTTCCTCGCAAGCATGTGCGGACTTTTTGCCGGAGGATGATAGTAATGAACCGCCAACCACTACCATTTTCTGGGACAGCGGCGATGGATGGTGGTAACACCACTTTTACATTTTCCGAATTGGGAGTCTCGACGGAACAATATCTTCTGCTCCTGTCGAGGCTTACATCCCGATGCCTGTCGAGGGACATTCTGCTGCAGGAGTAGCCCCTGAAGGTGATCTCCTCTCCTCTGAGGTGATATACAGCCTTTGATATATATATATATATATATATATATATATATATATATATATATATATATTTTATACTTCTCATGTCGGCTTTCTCTTTTCATGTTCAGAAGGGCCAAACTTCTGCGACCAGCTTTTCTTATGGGGAATAACGGGTCCATATTCTATCTCGGCGACCAGTTCTCCTTTCCCCTTTGGGAAAATATAAGGGGCCCATTTTGGAGCCGCAGGCATATTCTGCGTTTCAAGTAGGGGATACTGCAGGTGACGACGGAGGTCTTCGGCAGGCGAATTATAATCCAGAGCCGTCCACCTTGCCATTTGATGGAGAAAACTTCGATCCATATCCAGCTGATTTCCCCCTTCTTCTCAGGGATTTTATGCTGAGCAGTTGGATTTTGCCCAACCCTCAAGTCATGAGGTGGGGGTAGAGGAAAGAAACTCTTTGCCAGGTAAGAAGGAGCAAATTTCATTTCTTCTCCTCTTGGTCGAATTTCATTTGTTTTCTCTTTGCTGATTGTCTTCTTTTTGGTTGACTGTTGACATCTTCAGCAGGTAATCCGCCACCTCTTGATGATAGTGGGTCCCCGCCATTGGAGATTGATGCTTTGTCTGGACACGACATAGAATGGCCCACAAAGGATCAGCCAGGTCCATATTCTGGGAGTGATGATTTTTGGAATTTTCTCCTTGGCAGAGTAAAGGCGGGTGACGAATGCGGAAAATCCCTCGCGACTGAGGCTATCAGGGGGGTATTGGAGGAGAACACGATGATTGCCTTAACATGGGCATCTCCCGAAATCGTTGGATGGGCTTCATTGAAGATATTTGGGGCGAAGTATGTCGCCGCGATGCTAAGGTGGCTTGGGCTCCTTATGATCAACGGATCCAGGCGTTGGAGAGCGATATATGCTCTTTGACCAGCGATGCTGATGAACATGACTCCCGGATTACCGAAGTGCGCAAATGCTGGAAGACACGAGCATCGAAGATTGCTGCAGAGAGGGAAAGGATCACCAGACTGCAACGTGAACTTGATGAGGCGAGATCTTCCTTGGATCAAGAGGCCAGGGATGCTGCTGAGGACTCCGAGGAGGAGGCTAATCTTGCTAGGGATAAGGGCAAATTTCGCCAATTCGTATCTTCCAAGGCCAAGGAAGTCGAACGGCTGAAGAGGAAGAAGCCTTCTTGCCTTGCTTCACAGTATAGTATTTGTATACTGTATTTTTTTTTTGCTTCGGCTTTCTAATTGACTTGTACAAAATAATTACCATCCTCTGTATATTTGTAACAGAGTGGCTTGTATCTTTGTGGATATAAAATGGAGAACCAAAGGGTCACTCCCTTTTCTTTCCTTTCTTCCTTTTTTTTTTTTTACATTACCGATCTCAGCGCCCTTTCGGGTTTTCACTGACACTGGCCCCCTTTAGCTTTTTTCAACGCGCCCTTTCGGGTTTTCACGTTGAGGGGTGATCCATTTTTGCCTGAAGCGCACTTTCGGATTTTTACCTCAGCCGGATTTTTTGATCTTTTTACCCTTAAGAATATAATGAATTGTATACTTAAGTCCATCGGGGTATCTCTATTTTAACCCCTTTTCTTCTTTCGTCCTTTTTTTTACTCGGTGTTTAACACGCGAAATATTCTTTCAAAATCTTTTATCTTTTAGAAGAAAAAGATATATTATGATGTTTATCAATTTCGCGGGCGTGCCAGTCTGCTTAAAACAGACGAATTTCGTTTATCAGGCGATTTGGGTATCGCGTACTGGACCTTTCCCCGTCGATAATTCGACGTTTTATTTACATCGAGAAGAACTCGAATACCTCTGATACATAGCTAGACATTGATTATAAAAATATCATGGGCGAGAAAATAGTCTCATTTATATTGGTTTCATTTCTCCTCATGGAACTATGGCTGTTCGGCCAACGTGCTTGTCCATATTAGAGATCAACTAGCCTCAATCTTCGTATATCGAAAATTAACTTATCGTCCCCATTTTTTTTCTAGGGGACGATTTGAAATTTTATGTGAGGCTATTTTGCAATTTTCTATTGTGTCATTTTCTACAATTTTTTTTGACACGGGAGCATTTTTGTCATTTCCCTCAACCCTGGGGTAATTTTGTCATTTCTCTTCAAACAGGGACACTTTGATAATTTTCCCAGTCATGGGGCTTAATCATTCGAAATTCTGTCCAGGGGGGATTTTTATGGAATTTTCTAGTCCTTTCAAGGATATTTCCACAATTTTTGATCTCTCGAGGACGTTTCCGCAATTTTCTATAAATCAGGATCATCGCGAAAACATTTTTTTTTTATTGGTCACATCTTGTCGAGAGATTGTTTCAGATTTTTTCTGAATTTTTGATGTTTTATTTATATGTGGTATCCATTTAATTTGAAAAATGACCATGTATATTGGTCGTTTTTACAAATAAAAGATAAATTGGATTTTTCTCCTGATTTATTCATTCATAGAAAATAAATATCATTGCTTCATGGAATTCAAGTACATTAATTTTTCATTTCAATTTTTCTCATCCATAGGGTCGTTTTTCTTGACACATACGGATGTATTTAACATAATTTCAATGTAGTGGACTTATCCGTCCATTCGAAGTAAGTTTCAAAAAAATTGGGAAATACATAAGAGTGGGAAGGGGGGGGGGGGCCGACCTCCTCTCTCTCTTCTTCTCTCCAAGTCTTCTTCCTCTCTTCACAGAGTTCAACACTTGAAGATTTGCGGGTTCAGGAAAAAGCTCTACTGCTTCTTGGAGCTTCCTTCCTTTATAGGAGATTTCAGGGTGGTGGTGGACACTCCACCGGGAGATTCTTCAGCAGAACACCGGGGGAGCCTCCACCAGGTATGCACCTTTTTTTTTTTTGCTTCGGAGAGAGAGAGAAGGGGGCCGGTGGGAGGCCCACCTGTGCAAAGCACCGATGGGACCCCCACCGGTGCGCTTGGCACCCTCGGTGGGGCCCTCAGGGCGCGCAACCCCGATGGGCAGCCCACCGGGCATGCGGCCCTGGTGGGAGCCCCACCGGGCGCGCGCGTGCGCGCCGGTGGGCGCCCCACCGGACGCGCGCAAGCGTCCCGGTGGGCGCCCCACCGGGCGCGCGCGGGCGTGCCGGTGGGCGCCCCATCGATCGCGCGCGGGCGTTCCGGTGGGCGTCCCACCGGGCGCGCGGACGCCTGTGGACACGGGAAATTTTTCTCTTCCTTCCTTCTTCATTTGAAGGATGTTTATTCATTTATCTTTTGACTTTGAGTTGCGGGGCGTGCCAGCCTGCCTGCCAGGCAGAAGTAAGGGTCTGCGCAATGCAGAGAAAGAATTTTTTTTTATATATATCCGTGAAACGGATGGGTGCGCCGTGTTTTGATCTGAACTTCTTTGATTCCGTGCCTTTTAATCATCAGGCAATTGGGGTGGCGTGTGCTGGACCCCTGTCTCCATCGATCGAAACCGATGTTACATTTACATCGAGTTAAAAGCTTTAGATGTCGTATTAACACCTGTTTCAACCCGAATACCATTTCATAGCATGGGCGAGAATATATGCATCTGTAAGAAATTTCAAAACAACATTTTTTGCTTTGTTTATTTTGAACGGAATGAGTCCAAGTTTAAAAAAACGAATAGGGTTGTCTTTTTGAAAAGAGTATGTAGCTTATCATGGGCAGGAACATGCCCGTGTTAGCGAAATTATCTTCCGAGTATATACTCATTTTTAGAAACAAAACTTTAGTTGAAACGTATGCATATAAACACCCTGGATCCCCCACGGAGACTTGCTCGAGGTGGGGTATAAATATACCAAGAGAGAGAGAACAAAGGGCATTTAAACACCATATGTCCATAGAGACTTGCTCGATATGGACAGTATTTAAACCCCTAGATCTCCCACAGAGACTTGCTCGATGTGGGGTATAAATATACCAAGAGAGAGAACAAAGGGTGTTTAAATACCATATGTTCATAGAGACTTGCTCGATATGGACAGTATTTAAACCCCTGAATCCCCCACAGAGACTTGCTCGATGTGGGGTATAAATATACCAAGAGAGAGAGAACAAAGGGTGTTTAAATACCATATGTTCATAGAGACTTGCTCGATATGGACAGTATTTAAACCCCTGAATCCCCCACAGAGACTTGCTCGATGTGGGGTATAAATATACCAAGAGAGAGAGAACAAAGGGTGTTTAAATACCATATGTCCATAGAGACTTGCTCGATATGGACAGTATTTAAACCCCTGAATCCCCCACAGAGACTTGCTCGATGTGGGGTATAAATATACCAAGAGAGAGAGAACAAAGAGTGTTTAAATACCATATGTCCATAGAGACTTGCTCGATATGGACAGTATTTAAACCCCTGAATCCCCCACAGAGACTTGCTCGATGTGGGGTATAAATATACCAAGAGAGAGAGAACAAAGGGTGTTTAAATACCATATGTCCATAGAGACTTGCTCGATATGGACGGTATTTAAACCCCTGGATCCCCACAGAGACTTGCTTGATGTGGGGATGTGGCGCGAGGGAGATGTCGGAGCCGTATACGATGGCGATCTTCCGCTCTTTTCCACGTTATCGGGCACTCCTCACTCCATATTGAACAAGGAATAAACCAATACCTTCACGCCAAACCAAAGAATTGGATGGAAGGAGATTGGAAGAACAAGAAGATTTGCAATATTTCTGAACCTTTGCTTCAGAACAAGAGGGATTTACAAAGCCATGGGGGACTGGTTTTACAGGGGTTTGGTGTTGCAATATGGCAAGGTTTTCAGGCAGAGCATGGGGGCTTGGGGTTTTTTCTGCACTCTATGGGGACTGATTTCAGCATAGAGGGGGGGATTTCTGGGGCTTGGTCCTCCATTTCAGATGAAGGGGGTGCCTCCCCTTTTATAGGGGTTGGCTTCTCCTCCCCTCCCTGCATAAACAGGAGAAGGAGGGGGGAGAACCCCCGTTTCGGTTGGGGGGAAAACCCCCAACCTGTTTTAACATTAAACAGGTTGGGGTGTGAACACCCCCCCAACCTATTTAATATTAAACTGGTTGGGGGGGTTCCCCCTCCAACCTGTTTTATATAAAACAGGTTGGGGTGCGGTCACCCCCCAACCTGATTTACATAAAACAGGTTGGGGGGGTTCCCCTCAACCTGTTTTTCATGTAAAACCGGTTGGAGGGGAGCACCCCCCAACCGGTTTTACTTTAAACAGGTTGGAGGGAGGATCCCCTCCAACCTGTTTTTTTTTTGTCTGTTTTTTTTTTTTATATAAAACCGGTTGAAGGGGGGGTCCCCTCCAACCTGTTTTTATATAAAACCGGTTGGAGGGGGTCCCCTCCAACCTATTTTCATATAAAACCGGTTGGAGGGGGGAGTCCCCCAACCGGTTTCATATTAGAAGGTTGGAGGGGGCCTCCCCTCCAACCTGATTTACATGAAACCGGTTGGGGGGGGGGGGGCACCCCCCAACTGGTTTCATGTTTCAGAAATTGGAGGGGGGGCTCCCCTCCAACCGCCCTCTCTTCCCCCCATTCCCCTTAAGGGTTGTTTTGAAATGGGGGGGAGAGTGGCCTATAAATAGGCTATAAGGGGCTCATTTAGGGGGACTGGTTTGCTGAAGTCCGCTCCCCTTGCTTGGAGTTTTGCCCGGTGAAGAGTTGCATTTGCATCTTCGGAGCTTCTGTCGCCGGCTTGTCCTTGTGTTTGTACTTGTACTTGTACTTCATGCTTGGTCTTCATGGACCTCGTGTTGCCGGATTTCTCCCGTACACCGATTTGTGTGGAGTGTCATTCCATTCTGAACTTTGGTACTTTCTGGAGGGCTTAATGCCAATGGTATTTATAAGGCTTCTCCCTTGGCTTGGAGGGGGACATCAGTCCCACTTTTTACCTTGCCTTGGAGGCATAAGTTGCTTTGTCTTCAAGTCATTTCTCTTTTTTTACCTTGCCTTCAAGTAACTAAATGCTTTGCTTTCTGAATTTCCTGTCTTCAAGGTGTGAATTACCTTGACTTTAAGGCATGCATCACCTTGCTTCCAAGACATCTTTCTAGGTGTTTTAACCACTTAGATCAGTATAAATAGATCCATGGGCTCCTTTCAGCTGAGTATCCCTCATAGTTCAGAAATTCCTTCAGTTCAGAAATTCCTTCTAGTGGATATTCCACACACCTTGGAAAATTCAGGAAGTCCTTCTATTGGACATTCCACATATCTTCTATTCAGAAATCATTTCTAGTGGGAATTCCACACATCCTCAGGTCCCCCGGGTACTTCTTTGGGTAAATGTTTATCATGCCTTTTTGGGGTTCAACAACGCCCTGGTGGGCTCCCCACCGGGCGTGTGGGGGCGTCCTGGTGGGCTCCCCACCGGGCTGTTCATCCCCCCCTTTATATAAAAAAGGGTATGTCCTTTGTCGTTTTCTTCGTACGACATTCCTTTTCAGCGCAAACATCATCCGTCCTTTTCTGCAGACATGGGTACTTTGACTTGTTCTTGCGCATGTAGGACTTTGGACATTCCATTGCTGCTGTACCGGAAACAAAGACTTTTTATTCTGGACAACCCCTAAAAAAAGGGGGATGCAATCTCGAACATTCCGAAAATATCGGATTTAATCCCGTATATTTCGGAGATGCGAGATTTAATTCCGCATATCCCGAAATTATGAAATTTATTTTCTTGGGGCACATAAATATTTCTTTTTCTTTTTCTGTACCTAATTTATTTCAGAATAATCAGAAACAAGTGATTTTATTAATTCACTTATTCCGAAAATCCTAAAACAAATGTTCAGGGGATATCTTTTGTCCGGGCCACGGACAAATATTTTTCCCTTTCGCGTATTCATTCCGAACACTTGAAATGATCGATCGGTGGAGATTTTAGTCCGAACATACTGGGGTTTATATGATTTCAGCCCCCATTTTTATTCGGTATGACTCTCATCCGAAATTCGACCATATACAGAAATTTATTTCTGTTTTCTGCTGCTTTATCCACTTGAACATTCAGAGGAACGATTTTTCTATCTTTCACTCGTTCCGAAGTTTCTGAATCAATGGATTTGGGGGCCAAGCCTTTTCTTTCTCCTCATATACTTGCTCTATTTATTTTAAAACAAGTAATTTCTTCATGAGGAAAATTTTGTTCAACAAATGCCCCCCATGGGCTGTTTGTCGGGCATGACGGCGAGCGGCCCGTGCCTTTCCTTTCTTCATTTATGAGAAGGCGTTGTTCCGTTTGGTCATAAGAATGACAATTTCTATGCTTGCAATTTTTTCTTTCTCCCATGAAATTATTCTAATCATCTCCACCTCTTTGGTTCTCTTTTCTTCATGCAGATTGCGAAATGCCTCGAGGTCGCAGAGCCGTTGATCAAGGGCGCAGTCAGGTCGGTACTTCTATGCTTACCCAGGTTCGGATGCCCCAGCTGGCTCCACGGATGATCACGCATGAGAGCTTATCTTCTGTCGATAGGGGCTTTCTATCTTGTGCAAGGGGTCCCCTGGAGACCCAGGCACCTGAGGAGGGTCGAGTTGATTTGAACTTGATTATCAAACGTGGCGGTTACTATCAGTATCTGAGGGATAATGGCTATCCAAAGCATTTCCATCTGGATGAGCACCTTTTCCCGTTCATACAGCGGTTCACCCTGAATGATTCGGATGCAGATAATGCTGCTGTGATTTTAGAAAGAGAGCAGTTGGAGCGGGCCATTCTGTCGGGCCGCGATAGCATGATGGGTACTTGCACTTTTTCATATCTCAGTTTTCCCCCAGATTATCCTGCCTCCATTCAGTTTCCAGACGTTGAGCAGTTGGGTTTTTTCGGTTCAGTTACTGATTCTGTCACAAAGACGTTGACGATTGTACCTGCTTTCTGGGAAGTACATGGGCTGCCGAAATCAGGCTTTTCTTTTCCAGGGCTGAGTCTGCTGCCTTCTGGCTCTGCTTATACTTCAGATGATTATTCCCAGTTTTGTCTCCTTGGTCAGATTTTAAAGGAGTCAATACCGAGTTGGTACGACGGATGGTCAGTGGTTTCATCACATCGATTCCGCCTTGGGGCCACTGAATGGCTCATGGGGGTTGTGCATCATTATCATGATTTGCTGGATCATGTTGGGATTCGTCACGCTGTGACCGCCGCTTTATACAGCTATCCTTGTCATGCTGGCCTTTTGCAAGCTCTGGCAGAGAGGTTTAACAGACGATTCAACACTTTTGCTACCGCAGAGGGCAAGACTTCAATCGATTTATGGGCTTTTCACCGAATATCTGGTCTGCCCATTTGTGGAAGTCTGTATGAAGAAGTGTGCCTAGATCATGGTTTGTCATGGCGGGGCGAATCGGCCCGATTCCCCCGAATCGGAGCGGATCAGGGGGGGGCCGACTTGTGATCCGCATGGATCCGATTCGCATGGATCCGCCACGATCCGCTCCCTGATTCGCCTCGGTTCGTCTGATACCTCTTTAGACAGGGTTGTCAAGAGTCAGGGCTCAGGATCCTCTTCAGGCAGGGTTGTCAGGATCCCCTTATTTACCTGAATATCATTTAAGTAAATGTTATAATTTGTTGTTTCATTTACTTAAGATATTACATGTAAATAAGGAAGTACCCCCCATTTGAATCCAATAAAAATATCAAAAAAATCATATCTCTTATGAATAAAAAGTCAACTCTCCCATCGAAGAAGAAAATCACGATTTCGATGATTTTAGCGAAATGCTAACTTTTTAATCTCTCATAATTTGGTCTATCTAAAAATTTGATAATTCAAATAAACCATATGGAACACTAAAAATTCAAAGTCCGGTAAAAAAAGTCAAACGTGCATGTGACTTCTCCAAGGGAGCCGCTCTCCTACTGACAACACTTAGTCTGCTCGAGGCATCTTAAGATTTGGTCAAACTTAAGATATCATCACCTAAACTCATGAGATTTTTCACTTTCTAATTGAAAAGAAACTAGAAAGTGACAATTCTCATGAATTTGAGTGATGATAGTTTAGGTTTGACCAAATCTTAAGAGGTCTCAAACAGACTAAGTACTGTCAGTAGGAGAGCGGCTCCCTTGGAGAAGTCACATGCACGTTTGACTTTTTTTACCGGACTTTGGATTTTTAGTGTTCCATATGGTTTATTTGAATTATCAAATTTTTAGATAGACTAAATTATGAGAGATTAAAAAGTTAGCATTTCGCTAAAATCATCGAAATCGCGATTTTCTTCTTCGATAGGAGAGTTGACTTTTTATTGGTAAGAGATATGATTTTTTTGATATTTTTATTAGATTCAAATGGGGGGTACTTTCTTATTTACATGTAATATCTTAAGTAAATGAAACAACAAATTATAACATTTACTTAAATGATATTCAGGTAAATAAGGGGATCCTGGCAACCCTGTCTGAAGAGGATCCTGACAACCCTGCCTGACACACATACATAAATAATATACATAATAATCATATGCGAATCGGACCCGATTCGCCTCGATTCTGGGCGAATCCGATTCGCCCCGAATCGGCGCACCAGCAAACCATGGCCTAGATGACCTTCATCGTGACAATTCGAAGGGTAAGGGGTCTTATCACACCCCGTACAGTCTGAGGTATCTGACGAAGGTCTGGCGAGACCTGGCCCGGGCGGGCAAGGATGAGGCCCCTTCAGCATGTAAATCCAGTGTGAGAGTGTCCCTCCATGCATGGGTTGCATTTTTCTACAACGGCCCCTTCTGCTTTTATAACAGCTTTTCCGGTGATACCACTTCGTGGAGTGACTATTATCAGTTATCGGTTGAGCAGGAGAAAAATGTCAGATTTCTGCCCGCTCCAAAAAACAAAGGTTGGAATCCCCGTAGACTGCCCGATAGGACATATTTGGCGGCATATCTTGCCTACTGGTTGAGTACATTTGTTGTACCTTACGGGGAAGATGGATATATTCGGCCGGAGGTGCTTTACCCGGCTTGTGCCCTTGCGGACGGCGTAAAACTTGTTTTAGCGCCGGTGGCCCTTGCTTCTATTTTCATGGCCTGGGAAATTTGACTGCCAGCCTTACATCTCGGGACCGGGCTGTGATATTGCTGACACACTACTTGAGTGCCTGGGTCGGTTTGTTATTGCCTGGATTTTGCCAGCATACGCATTTGAAGAATACTTCAGCTCCTCTTCTTTTCTTGTTCCGAAATTGCCCGAATCATGCCTCTTATGATCAATTGCGAAGTGCCAGAAAAGCTCTATCATTTTTGCCCTCTAAAGACCAGGCGGGTCTGAATTTTCAGCACTGTTCTTGGGGATTTCGCCCCATCGCGGTTGAGAGTCCTGGGGCCACACAGTATTTCCTTCCTGGGAAGCCAGAGGCACATCCTTCTTTTTATAAAGGCTGGTTATGCAGTGTCCGGCCGAGTGTCCTTGTGTTTCGGAAGGGCACAGCTGTGATTTTGGAGCCTTACTACCCGAATCGGTTTGCCCGCAACTTCGGGTACGATCAAGCAACCCCTCCGAATGCTGATTTTCCTCTTAGTACCAGATTATATAGGGGCAGTGACAGGCATCTGGTGGCTGCCAGCTGGTGGTGTTATTATATTCGGCGGGGTCCTCCTCTTGGATGTGTTCTACCAGATGCAGAGAGATCTGGACAAGTTGATATTTATTATGCCCGTTGGTGGTTCCGGCATAGTAATGTATTCAGAGAACAGCTCGACCGCATTAAGGAGGCTGAGGAAAAACGGTTGTGCAGAGTGGATTTGCCATCCCTTGCGATATCTTCTGCTTTTCTCAGACAGAAATTCCCTGCTGTAGACCGGTCTCTTCATGGGTCTCGCCGGAAGAAGGAGGGCTCCCAAAAACCTTCTACGTCGGAGAAGCATGCATATACCGGGGCTCTCAAACCCTTGGAGCGTCCTTGTGTTTCTGGTTCAAAGGGCAAGCAAGCTCCATCTTCGGCAAAGCATTGTTCATGGTGGCTACATTTGCTTTTTGATTGTGGATATCCTGCCAATGCGGCCTTATCTAGCCCCATTTGTCCCGAGGGTTTTACCAATGAGCTTTGGCCCCACTGGCTACAACATTTAAAGAATTCCATTGCTCTGGTGGGTCCGGTAGAATTCATTTCTCAGCTTGATAACTGTACCCGCCTTCAAGACCTTTGGGATGTCGTAAGCAAGGCGGGGAAGATCGTGAGGCTGAAGCCGCAGGCGGTAGTATTGCCACCTTTATTTTCACCCATTCCTGACGGTATGTATTCCATTTTTTTTTTTACATGGAGCAAGGCTGATTTTCTTCAACTTCCAGCTTGCTTGATCCTTTGCCATTTTTCCTCCCTCTTTTTTTTTGTTTTCCTTGCTGATTTAGGTTTCTAATTTTTTTTTTAGCAAGCTATGTTCCCGAGCCACCTAAGAAGAAGTCATCTTCTCCCCGCCCGAAGAAGCGGCGAGCCGTTAGAGCCGGTGGCGCTTCTAAAAGAGCAGCCCGAGAGAACGCCGTTGAGGATCCTCTGCCTGAGGAGCCTGGTAACTCCCTTATCATTTCTTTTTTGTGGCGATTCAGCATGGATTGCTTAATTTCCAAATGTATATCTTTTGCATACGAATCTGCCTTAACATTTGATGTCTGTTCTTATCCAGCTCCTTCTGACACCATAATAGCGGAAGCCGACTTTGGCGTGCAGAATGATGATGGGTTCGGCGATATGGAGACGGATGATTACCATCCTGTTCGTAATGGTGCCCCTGTTGGCACAAAAATTTTTTGGGCTAATTCTCCATTCTAAAAAAAAAAAAGAAGAAATGCCCCCTCCCTTAACCGATGGAAGCACCATCGGTTAAGGGGTTTTTTTCCCCTTAACCGATGGGAGTTCCATCGGTTGAGGGGAAATTCCCCTCTAACCGATGGAACCACCATCGGTTAGAAGGGAATTCCCCTCTAACCGATGGGAGTTCCATCGGTTGAGGGGAAATTCCTCTCTAACCGATGGAACCACCATCGGTTAAGGGGAATTCCCTTTTAAAAAAAAAAAAACAAACCCCAACCGATGGTACTACCATCGGTTAAGGGGATTTTCCCCTTTAACCGATGGGACTACCATCGGTTGAGGGGTTTTAACCCTCTAACCGATGGTAGCCCCATCGGTTAAAGGGAATTTTCCCTTCAACCGATGGAAGTCCCATCGGTTAAAGGGAACCCCCACTCCCACGCATGTAAGGGGGGGCCTTCCCCTATAAAAGGCCCCCCATCCCCCCATTTGAAGAGGTCGGCCCCGGGAGATGCCGGCTCCCTGGAGAAATTGCTGCCAAGTCTCCCGTCTCTCTCTCAATCTCATTTCTTGTGTGAGTGAAGGTACCAAATCTTCTTCCCCCGAGTGTTGAGAGGTTATCCGTATGCGGCATCGGCAAACTTCATCGGCTAAAAGTCCGCAATAGCGGCACCGGCCCTCACAGGCTATAGGTTCTAAATACCGTCCATTCCGGACATATGGTATTTTAGATACCTCTGTTATTCATGCCACCTCCCATCGAGTTTTAAACTCTCCGGGATGGTGTGTTTGTGCTATATGCATATGTTTCTTAGAGGAGACTCTGCCCAAGTGGAGATTCTGCTCGAGAATATATTCATATATTCACAGATTCGTATTTATATATGTGTTTCTTAGAGGAAACTCTGCCCAAGTGGAGATTCAACCTAAGAACATATCTATAAATTTCAAATCTGTGTTTATATTTATATGTTTCTTAGAGGAGATTCTGCCCAAGGGGAGATTCTGCCCAAGAACATGTTTGTATATTCACAAATTGGTATTTTTATATGCATGTTTCCTAGAGGAAACTCTGCCCAAGTGGAGATTCCGCCTAAGAACATACCTATAAAATTCAAATTTGTGCCTATACACATGTGTTACTTGAAAGGAAGCTCTGCCCATGTCAGAGTTTTCCCTCTAAAAACATATCAATATAAGCACAAACTTTGTATTTATATACATGTGTTCCCAAGAGGAAACTCTGCCCAAATGGAGTCTCCGACTACGGACATGTCTATATAATCATAAATCTGCAATTATATGCATATGCCTCTCAAAAAGGATTCTGCATATGCAGATGATACCTTTTGCCGGATACTCCATTCAAATAGGAATACCGGTGAGAAAATATGCGTAGACTGCAGATTTATGTTTATACACATACTCTCTTAAGGGCAAATTCCCTCCGGGCAAAGATTCTCTGGGGACACATGGATATAAGTACATGTTCATATGAATATATCTCCGTGAGAGCATTCCGCATAAGCGGAAACTCTGCTAAAATAAAATTATAAAAATTGTGATGATATACACACATCCAAAGAAAAAGGGGACAGGACCTGAACTGTGACAGGACCCGAACTGTGATAGGACCCGAACTGCGCTCAGTTACTCCAAAGAGCAGCATGATGCATACTCACAAGAATTGTGTTCATATGGACAGTTTCTCGAAAGGAACTTCAAGTTGACAAGAACGTCCACGGAGATATGCGCATACATTCTCCAAAAATCATACTCATACAAGTAAAAAAAAAATGAATGATGAATGAATGAAACAATGAACGAGGAGAAATGAAATTCTGCCTCAATTCGGACTTCTTTTAAAAAGAAGGATGTTGTAAAAGAATATCATGTCATAAAAGAAAAAGGGATTGATGTAGCAACTCTTCTAAATGCTACTTCTAATCACGACTTCCCTCAAGTTCAGAATCAAATGAACGGGTATATGCCCGTCTGCAATAATAATCCTCACGTTTTCCAAAATAAAACCTTCAAACAACATCTTTCAAAAAAAAAAAGAGAGGAGGGAGACCCCAAATGGGTTCACGGAAATATACCCGTTCCCTTCTTAAAAAGTCATATCTCGAGCTCCACAAAGGGCAGTCTTTTCAAAATGAAACACTCAAAGCAAAAAGTATTTCAAAAATAACCAAAAGAAAATGATGCATCATGCCCAGGATTTTCTAAAAAAAATGTGTATTCTCTCATCCCTTTTGCTATGAATGGTATTCGGGTTAAAACTGGTGTTAAATAACACCAAGAGTCTTAACTCGATGTAAATGTAACATCGACTCCGGTCGATGGAGACAGAGGTCCAGCACATGCTACCTCAATCACCTGATGAGTATAGATACGGGACTCAAGGAGTTCAGATAAAAAACGGCGCACCCTAGTCGCCCGTCACACGGGCATCCCCGTCCATTTCATGGACAACCCAGTCGTCCGTCACACGGACACCTCTGTCCATTTCATGGACACCCAATATTTCTCTTCCGCATTGCACGGACTCTTTCTTCTGTCTGTTAGACAGACTGGCACGCCCCGCAAATCACAATACACAATTCAAAGCATGTGAAATGAATACATGAACCACATAAAATGAAAAGAGCAAACAAACTCAAAATGATATGTTAAAGTGATATAAATCCCGTGTCAACAGCCCCGTCCTCAGATGAGGAGAATACTCCAGCTGCAGATGACCCGGGAGAGGTAAAGAGAGTGACAGCTATTTTCAATTTTATATGACTAGCTATCACACCCTTCACGTATGGATGTCCTTCTCTCTTCAGAGGGTTGTAACTTCTTTTCTCCCCTTCTCCTTATTTTTTCATAGGTGATGTCGAGACGAACATTGGTGTTACCGAGACACCTATAGGCAGCGATGACCAGGATGACCTTCTCTTATATGACGAGAACATGTCCGCCTCATTTCAAGAACTTCATGATTTACTTGAAATAGAGGTAGATCCAGGATTGCCTGAGTACCAGGAGAGGACCGCCACTGGCGTGCATGACACCGACTGGACGGAAATTCTTCAGAATGCCAGTAAGCGATTTTGACTTCTGGTCACGTCCATATGTCCATCTTCTTGTAGGCTGACCTCTTTCCTTTTATTTTTTGCCAGCGATCATCACTTCAGGTGCTGAAATTTCGGGGTTCCCGACCCTCGAGGAGGGAGAACTCCCAAGGGAAGTAATGTTGGAAGAGAACGGTAAGGAAATCCTTTGTTCTTCTCATATAGTCTTCCTTTGATTTCTTGATGTCTTCAATTCACCCGTTTTTCCATTCAGGTTCAGTTTTGACCGGTGCAAACCCCACATATCCTGGGGAAGGGCCTATATCCGTGGGGAGAATGGGTCCCCCATGTGATCATCCAGGAGGAGAGTTGGCGGGTAAACATGTTGTTTTCTTTGCCAAATATTCTTATAGCTGACCTTCTCTTCTGGTTTTCTGGCTTCTCCCTGCTTTGGTTTGTTTTCCCCTTACTTAATTGCTCGTCACGCCAATTTGCAGAAGTGACAGAACAGGATCCACCATTGATTAGCACCTCTTCCCAAGGGCAAGAAATTGTTGGAGGAGTCATTATTGGTGGAGATAATGATGCCATAGGTATTTTATTTATCTCCCAGGCCATCGCATTGTGCTGATTTCTCTTTTCTCATTTGTGCTAATTCATAAATTCAGCCTCGATACCATCGGAGGGGACGATCGCGGAGGATGTCCCACCAGCAGATAGGGTGGTCTTAAGGTTGCCTACCCCGGGAGCCGGGGTAGATGTTGAGATTTCAGGTGAATGACTTATGCACATTCTCTTCTTTCATGCTATAGGGCAGCAATGAATGTTTCTGAACCGTCCTGTGATTTGAATTTCTTAACTACCAGGGGCGACCTGTTTTGCCGCAGACCAGGTGGATGGCCAGGTTATTATTGAGGCGGCCTCCCCTCGTGACACTTCATGTCCTTCCGGTCTAGCACAAGAAGGTGTACATTCTGCCCATACTGGCAACTTTCTCATTGCTTATTCGTAGCACATTGTATTGATGTACTGACTTATCTTCTTTTCAGTACTTAATGTATCAGCGCATTTCCTTTCTTTTCTTTTCAGTTTCTCAGGAGATCGCCCTTCCATCATGGCAGAAGAGAAGGCAGTTTCATTCAGAGATTCAGTCTTCCGCCACATGGCATAGTGTGGCCGGATGACACTCAGACTGGTTCAGCTCGGGGGCTTGATTTTATGGCGGAGTCATTCATTCGATCCATCCGCTCAATAATGGAAGCCGAATTTCCTCCCCCATTGATGAGGTGCGTGATCGTATGAAGACGAGCACCAAAGCATATCACTTGATGGGGCTTCCTCGAGAACCCTGGATGGCGAGTATAGATTCCCTGTGGGCAGAGGTTCAGGATCTTCATGCAAAATCAGCATGGGAGAGCGTTGGTCTGCAGATTTGTCAGTTTGGAGGCGATATTTCAGCATTGGAGAATCAGCTCGCCGATGCTTATACGAGAGAGGCGGCGATTGAGACCCGGCAGGCCGAGTTAGATTCATCTTCCACGGCTTTTATGGAAGAGGTATCACTGTTGGAGCAGGCAATTGAGCGCGCATCAGCTAGGCTCGCAGAGTTGAGGCCGGTTTTGGCAGTGATGGCCGAGGATAAAAGGAAGGCGGCGGCCGACAGGGATACCTCTTCCATAAAAGCCGTGGAAGATGAATCTAACTCGGCCTGCCGGGTCTCAATCGCCGCCTCTCTCGTATAAGCATCGGCGAGCTGATTCTCCAATGCTGAAATATCGCCTCCAAGCTGACAAATCTGCAGACCAACGCTCTCCTATGCTGATTTTGCATGAAGATCCTGAACCTCTGCCCACAGGGAATCTATACTCGCCATCCAGGGATCTCGAGGAAGCCCCATCAAGTGATATGCTTTGGTGCTCGTCTTCATACGATCACGCACCTCGTCAATGGGGGGAGGAAATTCGGCTTCCATTATTGAGCGGATGGATCGAATGAATGACTCCGCCATAAAATCAAGCCCCCGAGTTGAACCAGTCTGAGTGTCATCCGGCCACACTATGCCATGTGGCGGAAGACTGAATCTCTGAATGAAAACTGCCTTCTCTTCTGCCATGATGGAAGGGGCGATCTCCTGAGAAACTGAAAAGAAAAGAAAGGAAATGCGTTGATACATTAAGTACTGAAAAAGAAGATAAGTCAGTACATCAATACAATGTGCTACGAATAAGCAATGAGAAAGTTGCCAGTATGGGCAGAATGTACACCTTCTTGTGTCAGACCTGAAGGACATGAAGTGTCACGAGGGGAGGCCGCCTCAATAATAACCTGGCCATCCACCTGGTCTGCGGCAAAACAGGTCGCCCCTGGTAATTAAGAAATTCAAATCACAGGACGGTTCAGAAACATTCATTGCTGCCCTATAGCATGAAAGAAGAGAATATGCATAAGTCATTCACCTGAAATCTCAACATCTACCCCGGCTCCCGGGGTAGGCAACCTTAAGACCACCCTATCTGTTGGTGGGACATCCTCCGCGATCGTCCCCTCTGATGGTATCGAGGCTGAATTTATGAATTAGCACAAATGAGAAAAGAGAAATCAGCACAATGCGATGGCCTGGGAGATAAATAAAATACCTATGGCATCATTATCTCCACCAATAATGACTCCTCCAACAATTCCTTGCCCTTGGGAAGAGGTGCTAATCAATGGTGGATCCTGTTCTGTCACTTCTGCAAATTGGCGTGACGAGCAATTAAGTAAGGGGAAAACAAATCAAAGCAGGGAGAAGCCAGAAAACCAGAAGAGAAGGTCAGCTATAAGAATATTTGGCAAAGAAAACAACATGTTTACCCGCCAACTCTCCTCCTGGATGATCACATGGGGGACTTATTCTCCCCTCGGATATAGGCCCTTCCCCAGGATATGTGGGGTCTGCACCGGTCAAAACTGAACCTGAATGGAAAAACAGGTGAATTGAAGACATCAAGAAATCAAAGGAAGACTATATGAGAAGAACAAAGGATTTCCTTACCGTTCTCTTCCGACATTACTTCCCTTGGGAGTTCTCCCTCCTCGAGGGTCGGGAACCCCGAAATTTCAGCACCTGAAGTGATGATCGCTGGCAAAAAATAAAAGGAAAGAGGTCAGCCTACAAGAAGATGAATGTGACCAGAAGTCAAAATCGCTTACTGGCATTCTGAAGAATTTCCGTCCAGTCGGTGTCATGCACGCCAGTGGCGGTCCTCTCCTGGTACTCAGGCAATCCTGGATCTACCTCTATTTCAAGTAAATCATGAAGTTCTTGAAATGAGGCGGACATGTTCTCGTCATATAAGAGAAGGTCATCCTGGTCATCGCTGCCTATAGGTGTCTCGTTAACACCAATGTTCGTCTCGACATCACCTGTGAAAAAATAAGGAGAAGGGGAGAAAAGAAGTTACAACCCTCCGAAGAGAGAAGGACATCCATACGTGAAGGGTGTGATAGCTAGTCATATAAAATTGAAAATAGTTGTCACTCTCTTTACCTCTCCCGGGGTCATCTGCAGCTGGAGTATTCTCCTCATCTGAGGACGGGGCACCATCACGAACAGGATGGTAATCATCCGTCTCCATATCGCCGAACCCATCATCATTCTGCACGCCAAAGTCGGCTTCCGCTATTATGGTGTCAGAAGGAGCTGGATAAGAACGGACATCAAATGTTAAGGCAGATTCGTATACAAAAGATATACATTTGGAAATTAAGCAATCTATGCTGAATCGCCACAAAAAAGAAATGATAAGGGAGTTACCAGGCTCCTCAGGCAGAGGATCCTCAACGGCGTTCTCTCGGGCTGCTCTTTAGAAGCGCCACCGGCTCTAACGGCTCGCCGCTTCTTCGGGCGGGGAGAAGATGACTTCTTCTTAGGTGGCTCGGGAACATAGCTTGCTAAAAAAAAAATTAGAAACCTAAATCAGCAAGGAAAACTAAAAAAAAAAAGAGGGAGGAAAAATGGCAAAGGATCAAGCAAGCTGGAAGTAGAAGAAAATCAGTCTTGCTCCATGTAAAAAAAAAAATGGAATACATACCGTCAGGAATGGGTGAAAATAAAGGTGGCAATACTACCGCCTGCGGCTTCAGCCTCACGATCTTCCCCGCCTTGCTTACGGCATCCCAAAGGTCTTGAAGGCGGGTACAGTTATCATGCTGAGAAATGAATTCTACCGGACCCACCAGAGCAATGGAATTCTTTAAATGTTGTAGCCAGTGGGGCCAAAGCTCATTGGTAAAACCCTCGGGACAAATGTAGCTGGATAAGGCCGCATTGGCAGGATATCCACAATCAAAAAGCAAATGTAGCCACCATGAATAATGCTTTGCCGAAGATGGAGCTTGCTTGCCCTTTGAACCAGAAACACAAGGACGCTCCAAGGGTTTGAGAGCCCCGGTATATGCATGCTTCTCCGACGTAGGAGGTTTTTGGGAGCCCTCCTTCTTCCGGCGAGACCCATGAAGAGACCGGTCTACAGCAGGGAATTTCTGTCTGAGAAAAGCAGAAGATATCGCAAGGGATGGCAAATCCACTCTGCATAACCGTTTCTCCTCAGCCTCCTTAATGCGGTCGAGCTGTTCTCTGAATACATTACTATGCCGGAACCACCAATGGGCATAATAAATATCAACTTGTCCAGATCTCTCTGCATCTGGTAGAACACATCCAAGAGGAGGACCCCGCCGAGTATAATAACACCACCAGCTGGCAGCCACCAGATGCCTGTCACTGCCCCTATATAATCTGGTACTAAGAGGAAAATCAGCATTCGGAGGGGTTGCTTGATCGTACCGAAGTTGCGGGCAAACCGATTCGGGTAGTAAGGCTCCAAAATCACAGCTGTGCCCTTCCGAAACACAAGGACACTCGGCCGGACACTACATAACCAGCCTTTATAAAAAGAAGGATGTGCCTCTGGCTGCCCAGGAAGGAAATATTGTGTGGCCCCAGGACTCTCAACCGCGATGGGGCGAAATCCCCAAGAACAGTGCTGAAAATTCAGACCCGCCTGGTCTTTAGAGGGCAAAAATGATAGAGCTTTTCTGGCACTTCGCAATTGATCATAAGAGGCATGATTCGGGCAATTTCGGAACAAGAAAAGAAGAGGAGCTGAAGTATTCTCCAAATGTGTATGCTGGCAAAATCCAGGCAATAACAAACCGGCCCAGGCACTCAAGTAGTGTGTCGGCAATACCAAAGCCCGGTCCCGAGGTGTAAGGCTGGCAGTCAAATTTCCCAGGCCATGAAAAATAGAAGCAAGGGCCACCGGCGCTAAAGCAAGTTTTACGCCGTCCGCAAGGGCACAAGTCGGGGTAAAGCACCTCCGGCCGAATATATCCATCTTCCCCGTAAGGTACAACAAATGTACTCAACCAGTAGGCAAGATATGCCGCCAAATATGTCCATCGGGCAGTCTACGGGGATTCCAACCTTTGTTTTTTGGAGCGGGCAGAAATCTGACATTTTTCTCCTGCTCAACCGATAACTGATAATAGTCACTCTACGAAGTGGTATCACCGGCAAAGCTGTTATAAAAGCAGAAGGGGCCGTTGTAGAAAAATGCAACCCATGCATGGAGGGACACTCTCACACTGGATTTACATGCTGAAGGGGTCTCATCCTTGCCCGCCCGGGCCAGGTCTCGCCAGACCTTCGTCAGATACCTCAGACTGTACGGGGTGTGATAAGACCCCTTACCCTTCGAATTGTCACGATGAAGGTCATCTAGGCACACTTCTTCATACAGACTTCCACAAATGGGCAGACCAGATATTCGGTGAAAAGCCCATAAATCGATTGAAGTCTCGCCCTCTGCGGTAGCAAAAGTGTTGAATCGTCTGTTAAACCTCTCTGCCAGAGCTTGCAAAAGGCCAGCATGACAAGGATAGCTGTATAAAGCGGCGGTCACAGCGTGACGAATCCCAACATGATCCAGCAAATCATGATAATGATGCAGAACCCCCATGAGCCATTCAGTGGCCCCAAGGCGGAATCGATGTGATGAAACCACTGACCATCCGTCGTACCAACTCGGTATTGACTCCTTTAAAAATTGACGAAGGAGACAAAACTGGGAATAATCATCTGAAGTATAAGCAGAGCCAGAAGGCAGCAGACTCAGCCCTGGAAAAGAAAAGCCTGATTTCGGCAGCCCATGTACTTCCCAGAAAGCAGGTACAATCGTCAACGTCTTTGTGACAGAATCAGTAACTGAACCGAAAAAACCCAATGCTCAACGTCTGGAAACTGAATGGAGGCAGGATAATCTGGGGGAAAACTGAGATATGAAAAAGTACAAGTACCCATCATGCTATCGCGGCCGACAGAATGGCCCGCTCCAACTGCTCTCTTTCTAAAATCACAGCAGCGTTATCTGCATCCAGATCATTCAGGGTGAACCGCTGTATGAACGGGAAAAGGTGCTCATCCAGAGGAAAATGCTTTGGATAGCCATTATCCCTCAGATACTGATAGTAACCGCCACGCTTGATAATCAAGTTCAAATCAACTTGACCCTCTGTTGACACGGGAAGAATATCACTTTGACATATCGTTTGGTTTTGTTGGTGGCTCATTTCATTTTATCTGGTTCATGTATTCATTTCATTTGGGTATCATTTATTCACATGCTTTGATTTGTGTATTGTGATTTGCGGGGCGTGCCAGTCTGTCTAACAGACAGAAGAAAGAGTCCGCGCAATGCGGAGAAGGTATTTTTGGGTGTCCATGGAACGGGGGCAAGGTTCAAAATCTCGGGGATCGGGATCGGATCGGTCGGCCCAAAACCGATCCGACCCGGCGATCCCGAGCCCGGCTCGGCCGATCCGGGCCGAGCCCGACCGGGTCTGGCCAAGCAAAAGGGGGGTGGATCGCCCCCCTTAAAAAAATTGAAAAAAAATTAGAAAAAATATGAAAAAATAGGAAATATATGAACATTGTATTTATGAACTGAAATACATAAAAAAATGTATTTATTGGAATCGTACATTATATTGTGTGGACATAAGGTTTACATAATCTGTCCAAGACATATAATGTTGGTAATATGCCTCATATTGAGTCAAATATTGACTATAGGCATCCGTGTTCGCATATATGATAGTGATTGGTGTGTAGCCCGGTATTTCAGGCACTTGATATGAGCCATATGACTCATATGAGTCATGTGAATGTGAATCGGACTCAGTGGATTGTGCATATGCTCCACCTCCGGTGTAATATGATGCATCCGGGTATTGAGGATATCCCAAGTAGCCTCCCTGCCCTTGGTAATATCCTTCAGTGGAAGCATAAGATGATGTATCTGACGCTTGCTCCATGGTCTCAAACTCCATCCGTAGCTTTTCTTGACGCTCCCACTCCTCTTGCATCTTCTTCTTCTTCATTAACCAATTCCGTCTATGCGGAATGAAGTTGGGATTGTATCCCGAATCTTCGGATGCTCCTTGCCCTTGCCCTTGCCCTTGCCCTTGCAATTGAGATGCCACTTTCTTCCCCTTTCGTGCATATTTTTGACTTGAGGTTTGTGCTTCCCTCCCTTCCCTACTCCCATGATGTTGATCTTGAGTAGCATGGGTGAAGTCTTCCTCTCCGGTGAATACAATAGGGTCGGGTGGCGGTGCCGGTGGCGGTACACTGCTGACAACTAGGACATCTCCTCCATGATCGGATCCCTCACTAGGAGTACTTGTCTTCGATGTCGAGTCATTAGAAGTTTGGTATTGAACATTATCGCTTGGCTCCGGTGTTTCATCATCTATATCTTCCTCGATCGTGTCCAAGTCTGCAATGCTAATGCCATGTTTCGTGCTCCTTCCTCTTGCACCCACTGTCTTCTTTTGGCGTTTAGGGGCTGGGGGAGTTTCGAACTCCGGAAGCAAAGGCACATCATCAAGCTCACCTAAATGAGACATAAACATGTTAAAATGAGAAATAAATAATTTATAAATGATGCATGTACATTGTAAATGTCATTTACCTTCAGCCCATGCACGATCATGCGGGTCGAACTCTGGTTGAACCGAAGTGCTTGCATTTACCCATGCATGTAGTGGATGTTCCTCCTCAAAAACTTCTTCTATATCTATTGTCTCCGATGGAGTTGCTTCAGCTTGTTGTTGCCCCGAGGATCTATATCTCTCTCTATCTTGAACTTGCTTGATTAATTGGAGGTTTTTAAGCTTCAATCTCATGTTGTAGTGGCAAAATACCAACTTCTCAAGACGTGCAGACTTCAACCGGTTTCTTTGTTTTGTGTGGATCAAGCCAAATGTGCTCCAGTTTCTCTCACACCCTGTGGCAGACGTTGTTTGGCTTAAAACCCGAATAGCTACATAGGCCAAGTCTTCATATCCATAAGTTCTTCCATGATCCAACCACCAATCCGCTGTAAATGAAGCATGTATAATGTGTTAGAAAATAGAACCAACTCATTGTACATGCAAATAAATATGATGAGTAACTTCTAACCTGGACTCAAAATCTGAGCAGCTCGTTGTGCCGTGCTAGTACCAAAGTGGTAGAGTTGAAGTCTATAATCATGCATTTGTTTGCATGCTATGATTGCCCTATCCTCATTGTCTAGCATCCGTTTGATTACATTTTTGGCCCCAATCAACACTTCGGAGGAATTGTCATAGTTCTCCCTCCTCCCATCAGTCCTATACATGTATTGGGGGTTGAAGAAATGCCCTACATGTAGAAGATAAATGTTAAAACATGAGTTGCAAATAATATGTAATCACAATTCACAATAGTTGAAGTGTTATGCTTACCTGCAGCATGAAGATCATGATGCAATGTGTGCTCCCATCGCCGATCTACGATTTCCCACCACTTGGCATACGTTGTTTTGTTGTTCATTTGGATAAGCTCCTTTGCTCGATCCATAGCCTCGTACAAGTAACCCATCTCGGATCTCCTCTCCCCATCTACCGCCCTTAACACTCGAACAAGCGGTTCTACTACATTCAACACATTTTGGACCCCCTTCCAAAATGGCTTTGATTGGATAATGTCGGTCACCTTCTTTCCATTCTCCCTCACCCGTGTAGGAGCATGTCGGGACATATAGTTTTCCCACTCTTCCGATGCTACCATCCTAATAAGGTTGCTACGTTGCCCATTTATGCTATCCAATGCAATATATTGGGATGCAAACCTTGTAGGTGCTGGCCGAAGCAACTCCCGTCCATGTGTATGCGTCCTCATGATGTCCAATATGTTGTTGTGGTTGTAGATGAAAGTGGTTACGAACCTTGCATTGTTGACCACATTTTCCACCATTGGATCTTCACAAATGTCTTCTAGCATTAAGTCAATGCAGTGCGCGGAGCAAGGAACCCAATATAAGTGTTCCCTTTTCTCCATTAGTTTTTGGCCCGCCAACTTGAAAGCCGCTGCATTGTCGGTTACCACTTGGACAATTCTTTTCTCTCCAATCTCCTGCACCATCTCATCCATCAACTGAAATAGGTAGTCCGCATTCTTCACCTTGCCAGAAGCGTCTACCGACTTCCAAAAAACAGTCCCTGCTTTGCAGTAGATTAAGAAGTTTATCATACTTCTTCGTGTAATGCCTGCACAATTCCATATGAAAAATTAAAACCTATGTCTTATTAATGAATAAGTGAATAACAGTTAACTAGCCAAACACTTGTACATACCTGTCCATCCATCGCACATTAACGTGCAACCATATTCATCCCATATTCGTTCAAATGTGGAAACATATGCCTTCATATCTTCAACTCCATATCCAAGTATTTGTTGTAGATTTCATATGAAGTAGGGCCTTCCACCCCTTTGCCCACTTCACCAATAGTCTCTATCATGGACTCATAATATGGTCCTTTTGCTGCATTAGCCGGTATGCTGTTGAAGAAGAACCATCTTGACGTCGCTCTCCCTATCTTCTCCTTGCATATTTTCAAATTCTTGAATGCTGCAGAAATGGATGGTTGCTTCTCCCTTCGCCTGGTGAGAAATGGGTCTATTGGTCCCACTCTAGGATCTCCGTCTCTAGGGATATCCACTGGAACCTCAGGTATATTTGAACTCATTCCAGCACTTGAACTCCCTTGTCCGCTACCCCCATGGCCACTACCTTGACCTACGTGACGACCGGTACGTCGGAGATAGTCCTCTTCCGCATTAGACCTTCGACTTGCTTCCGATGCCCGACGAAATTGTTCTATAATATGAGATAGAAATAGAATGAGGGTCGGAGGGTGCTTAAAGCCTTAAACTAAAATAAATGTTTCAAAAGTAAGTTAACTAATTACTAACCTTCTTCATCTTGATCAAGATCAAAGAATTGTCTCCCTCTTGGTAAATCTACGGACCTTCGAGGAGGGGCAGATAAATCTTCCCGGATTTGTTGCCGTCTTCTACTAGTGTTTGCTTTGGATGTCTCTTTCTCCTTCATATATTGGCAAAATTGCATTCGAACTTCAGCAGGAACTCTCGAGCATGGTGCCACCTCACCTTTAATTCCCGCTAGATGTTGTTTCAAACGAAATATGCCGCCCGATAAGACCCGGTCACAATATTTACATTGGACCTTCCTTCGAGCCATGTCCACAACGATACCATGAGCCCAAGCGGGATCGGTGCTAGGAGGGTTGCTTGAAGAATGGGGAGCCGGAGCAGCACCACCTTCGGCGGCCATCACTTACAACACAAAAAAAGAAGTTAAATAATAATAAAACAGAAAATAAATAATTTTTTTTGCGGATGAGAGAGAGGGAGATGAATCGCAGCCAAGAGTTCGGGCCAAGAGTGTGTGTGAGAGAGCCCGAATAGTCGAACAAGAATCCCAAGAGTGTGAAAGATGAGATCGCCTCCCAAATAGTGCAAAATAGTGCCCGAGAGAGAGAGAATGCCCAAAATATTGAGAGGAGGGGAGGAGAACTCAAAACTTGAGTTTAGAACATATTGGGGGCCTTTGGGGGGTTTATATAGACCCCCAAGGCCTCCAAAGGCTCCAAAGAGCCGTTTCTGGCCGTTGGGGAACAGTCCCCAACGGCTAGAAAACGGCTAGTTCTGAACTAGCCGTTGGGCCGCGGATCGCCCCGGTCCGGGCCGATCCGCGGCGGACCGGCCCGGGCTCGGCGATCCCGCCGAGCCCAGCCGAGCCCGACCGATCCGAGCGCAGGGGACCGGACAGGTTACCCCGGCTCGGATCGGAGGGGCCAAAACCGAGCCAACTCGGGCGATCCGATCCCGAGTTGGCCGAGTTTTGATTCCCTGCGGACGGGTATGGTGCCCGTGGAACGGACGGGTATGATGTCCGTGAACGGACGGGTATGGTGCCCGTGGAACGGACGGGTATGATGTCCGTGGAACGGACGGGTGTGATGTCCGAGGAACGGACGGGTGCGCCGTATTTTAATCTGAACTCCTTGAGTCCCGTATCTATACTCATCAGGTGATTGAGGTAGCATGTGTTGGACCTCTGTCTCCATCGATCGGAGTCGATGTTACATTTACATCGAGTTAAGACTCTTGGTGTTATTTAACACCAGTTTTAACCCGAATACCTTTCATAGCAAAGGGGATGAGAAAATACACACTTTTTAGAAAATCCTGGTCATGATGCATCATTTTCTTTTGGTTATTTTCGAAATACTTTGAGCTTTGAGTGTTTTATTTTGAAAAGACTGCCCCTTTGTGGAGCTCGAGATATGACTTTTAAGAAGGGAACGGGTATATTTCCGTAAACCCATTTGGGGTCTCCCTCCTCTCCTTTTTTTTTTGAGAAAGATGTTGTTTGAAAGTTTTATTTTGGGAAAACCTGAGGATTATTATTGCAGACGGGTATATACCCGTGCATTTGATTCTGAACTTGAGGGAAGTCGTGATTAGAAGTAGCATTTAGAAGAGTTGCTACATCAATCCCCTTTTCTTTTATGACATGATATTCTTTTACAACATCCTTCTTTTAAAAGAAGTCCAAATTGAGGCAGAATTCCCTTCCTCCTCGTTCATCATTTCATTCATTCATCATTCTTTTTTTTTTTACTTGTATGAGTATGATTTTCGAAGAACGTAGGCATATATCTCCATGGACGTTCTTGTCAATTTGAAGTTCCTTTCTGGAAACTGTCCACACGAACACAGTTCTTGTGAGTATGCATTCATGCTGCTCTTGGGAGTATCTGAGCACAGTTCGGGTCCTATCACAGTTCGGGTCCTGTCACAGTTCGGGTCCTGTCACAGTTCGGGTCCTGTCATAGTTCGGGTCATGTCCTCTTTTTCTTTGGATGTGTGTATATCATCACCACTTTCATAAATTTATTTTGGCAGAGTTTCTGCCTATGCGGAATGCCTTCACGGGGATATATTCATATGAACATATACTTATATCCATGTGTCCTCAGAGAATCTTTGCCCGGAGGGAATTTGCCCTCAAAAAGGTATGTGTATATGATCATAAATTTGCAGTTTACGCATATTTTCTCACCGGCATTCCTATTTGAATGGAGTATCCGGCAAAAGGTACCATCTGCATATGCAGAATCCTTTTTGAGAGGCATACGCATATAATTGCGGATTTATGATTATATAGACATGTCCGTAGTCGGAGACTCCATTTGGGCAGAGTTTCCTCTTGGGAACACATGTATATAAATACAAAGTTTGTGATTATATTGATATGTTTTTTAGAGGGAAAACTCTGACATGGGCAGAGCTTCCTTTCAAGTAACACATGTGTATAGGCACAAATTTGAATTTTATAGGTATGTTCTTAGGCGGAATCTCTACTTGGGCAGAGTTTCCTCTAGGAAACATGCATATAAAAATACCAATTTGTGAATATACAAACATGTTCTTAGGTAGAATCTTCCCTTGGGCAGAATCTCCTCTAAGAAACATATAAATATAAACACAGATTTGAAATTTATAGATATGTTCTTAGGTTGAATCTCCACTTGGGCAGAGTTTCCTCTAAGAAACACATATATAAATACGAATCTGTGAATATATGAATATATTCTCGAGCAGAATCTCCACTTGGGCAGAGTCTCCTCTAAGAAACATATGCATATAGCACAAACACACCATCCCGGAGAGTTTAAAACTCGATGGGAGGTGGCATGAATAACAGAGGTATCTAAAATACCATATGTCCGGAATGGACGGTATTTAGAACCTATAGCCTGTGAGGGCCGGTGCCGCTATTGCGGACTTTTAGCCGATGAAGTTTGCCGATGCCGCATACGGATAACCTCTCAACACTCGGGGGAAGAAGATTTGGTACCTTCACTCACAAGAAATGAGATTGAGAGAGAGACGGGAGACTTTTGGAAATTTTCTATTCTTTCAGAATTTCAGAAAAGAGGGGGGCAGCAATTTCTCCAGGGAGCCGGCATCTCCCAGGGCCGACCTTTGAAATGGGGGGATGGGGTGCCTTTTATAGGGGAAGGCACCCCTTACATTGCATGGGATGGGGGTCCCCAAACCGATGGGGCTTCCATCGGTTAGAGGAAAAAATTCCCTCTAACCGATGGGGCTTCCATCGGTTAGGGGAATGGGGGTCCCTCTAACCGATGGGGGTACCATCGGTTAGGGGGAGGCACACCCTTCTAACCGATGGGGGTACCATCGGTTAGGGGTGTGTGTGTGTTTGAGTGTGTTTTTACTGTTTTTTTTTTTTTTTTTTTTCTGTTTTCAGTTTTTTTTTTTTGAAGGGGACCCCTAACCGATGGAACATCCATCGGTTAAAGGGGGAATCCCCCCCTAACCGATGGGGGTTCCATCGGTTAGAGGGGGAGACTCCCCTAACCGATGGAAGCCCCATCGGTTAGGGGATTCCCCTTAACCGATGGAACTTCCATCGGTTAGAGGGGAGTTCCCCTCTAACCGATGGAAGCACCATCGGTTGGAGGGCTCTCCCCCTCCAACCGATGGAAGCACCATCGGTTAAGGGGGTTTCCCCCTTAACCGATGGTAGCTTCATCGGTTAGGGGAAAAAACCCCCTAACCGATGGTGCCTTCATTGGTTTAGGGGAGGGGGATTTCTGGGAATAAATTAATGGGGGGATTGACACTAAATTTTATTTTTTTATGTCAACACCCTCCTCAGGTGCCTGGGTCTCCAGGGGACCCCTTGCACAAGATAGAAAGCCCCTATCGACAGAAGATAAGCTCTCATGCGTGATCATCCGTGGAGCCAGCTGGGGCATCCGAACCTGGGTAAGCATAGAAGTACCGACCTGACTGCACCCTTGATCAACGGCTCCGCGACCTCGAGGCATTTCGCAATCTGCATGAAGAAAAGCGAACCAAAGAGGTGGAGATGATTAGAATAATTTCATGGGAGAAAGAAAAAATTGCAAGCATAGAAATTGTCATTCTTATGACCAAACGGAACAACGCCTTCTCATAAATGAAGAAAGGAAAGGCACGGGCCGCTCGCCGTCATGCCCGACAAACAGCCCGTGGGGGGCATTTGTTGAACAAAATTTTCCTCATGAAGAAATTACTTGTTTTAAAATAAATAGAGCAAGTATATGAGGAGAAAGAAAAGGCTTGGCCCCCAAATCCATTGATTCAAAAACTTCGGAACGAGTAAAAGATAGAAAAAATCGTTCCTCTGAATGTTCAAGTGGATAAAGCAGCAGAAAACAGAAATAAATTTCTATATACGGTCTAATTTCGGATGAGAGTCATACCGAATAAAAATGGGGGCTGAAATCATATAAACCCCAGTATGTTCGGACTAAAATCTCCACCGATCGATCATTTCAAGTGTTCGGAATGAATACGCGAAAGGGAAAAATATTTGTCCGTGGCCCGGACAAAAGATATCCCCTGAACATTTGTTTTAGGATTTTCGGAATAAGTGAATTAATAAAATCACTTGTTTCTGATTATTCTGAAATAAATTAGGTACAGAAAAAGAAAAAAGAAATATTTCTGTGCCCCAAGAAAATAAATTTCATAATTCCGGGATATGCGGAATTAAATCTCGCATCTCCGAAATATACGGGATTAAATCCGATATTTTCGGAATGTTCGGAATTACATCCCCCTTTTTTTGGGGTTGTCCGGAATAAAAAGTCTTTGTTTCCGGTACAGCCGCAATGGAATGTCCAAAGTCCTACATGCGTAAGAACAAATCAAAGTACCCATGTCTGCAGAAAAGGACGGATGATGTTTGCGTTGAAAAGGAATGTCGTACGAAGAAAACGACAAAGCACAGACCCTTTTTTATATAAAGGGGGGGATGAACAGCCCGGTGGGGAGCCCACCAGGACGCACCCACGCGCCCGGTGGGGAGCCCACCAAGACGCCCCCAAGCGCCCGGTGGGGAGCCCACCAGGGCGTCCGCGCACCCGGTGGGGTGCCCACCTGCGCGCCCTTCTCTCTCTCTCCGAAGCAAAAAAAAAAGGTACATACCTGGTGGAGGCTCCCCCGGTGTCCTGCTGAAGAATCTCCCGGTGGAGTGTCCACCACCACCCTGAAATCTCCTATAAAAGGAAGGAAGCTCCAAGAAGCAGGAGAGCTTTTTCCTGAACCCGAAAATCTTCAAGTGCTGAACTCTGTGAAGAGAGGAAGAAGACTTGGAGAGAAGAAGAGAGAGAGGAGGTCCCCCCCCCCCCCCTTCCCACTCTTATGTATTTCCCAATTTTTTTGAAACTTACTTCGAATGGACGGATAAGTCCGCTACATTGAACTTATGTTAAATACATCCGTATGTGTCAAGAAAAATGACCCTATGGATGAGAAAAATTGAAATGAAAAATTAATGTACCTGAATTCCATGAAGCAATGATATTTATTTTCTATGAATGAATAAATCAGGAGAAAAATCTAATTTATCTTTTATTTGTAAAAACGACCAATATACATGGTCATTTTTCAAATTAAATGGATACCACATATAAATAAAACATCAAAAATTCAGAAAAAATCTGAAACAATCTCTCGACAAGATATGACCAATAAAAAAAAAAATGTTTTCGCGATGATCCTGATTTATAGAAAATTGCGGAAACGTCCTCGAGAGATCAGAAATTGTGGAAATATCCTTGAAAGGACTAGAAAATTCCATAAAAATCCCCCCTGGACAGAATTTCGAATGATTAAGCCCCATGACTGGGAAAATTATCAAAGTGTCCCTGTTTGAGGAGAAATGACAAAAATACCCCAGGGTTGAGGGAAATGACAAAAAATGCTCCCGTGTCAAAAAAAATTGTAGAAAATGACACAATAGAAAATTGCAAAATAGCCTCACATGAAATTTCAAATCGTCCCCTAGAAAAAAAATGGGGACGATAAGTTAATTTTCGATATACAAAGATTGAGGCTAGTTGATCTCTAATATGGACAAGCACGTTGGCCGAACAGCCATAGTTCCATGAGGAGAAATGAAACCAATATAAATGAGACTATTTTCTCGCCCATGATATTTTTATAATCAATGTCTAGCTATGTATCAGAGGTATTCGAGTTTTTCTCGATGTAAATAAAACGTCGAATTATCGACGGGGAAAGGTCCAGTACGCGATACCCAAATCGCTTGATAAACAAAATTCGTCTGTTTTAAGTAGACTGGCACGCCCGCAAAATTGATAAACATCATAATATATCTTTTTCTTCTAAAAGATAAAAGATTTTGAAAGAATATTTCGCATGTTAAACAAATTGGCACGCCCGGTGGGACCTTTCCTACCTCTCATACTTGTGCTAGACATTATGCTGATATATGACTGCTGATCATTTGGCCTTGCCATTCAAGAAAGTCAACACAAAGAGCATCAAACAATGGCGGCTGTGACATACGGACCGCTCATGGTGGCGAACCACGCCCGCTGCGGCTACCTCACCACACTGATATGTTTCGGTGATTTCCCGGCTGTGGTCGGCTCTCCATACTTCCTCGGGGTTGTCCCCGCGGTACAGGAGGCGCAAGCGGAGGAAACGAAGCTGACTCCAGCTGGGGGCAGCAAGCCCCGATATGAAGGCCGAGTCTTCTCGGTGAACACCGTTTCCACCAGCGCCGTACCTGTGAAAAGGGAACGGCATCTGGCCCGCAAAGGCAGGAAGCCTAGAGCTGCTGTTTCAAAATCCGGCTAGACTGTTCTTGTTGGAGACATCAGAGTCAACTTGAAAGGGGGCAATCCAATATTGCCGAAAAGCAATGTTATCTCCAATGTCCCTACCTCCAACCGTTTCGCATTGCTCCAAAAGATGCGGGAGGAGAATTCTGTTGTGCCAAGAAACACTCGCGCCCGACCTGCTGGTGGCGCGGGTCAGAAATTACAGCCAAAGATGAAACAAATTTGGGTCACCAAGGAGGAGGCCCGAAGAATCAGAAAGCTCAAGGCAGAGAAAAATGCCCAAGCTGAAGAAGAAGAGGACTACCCGGTAATCCAACCTCCGAGATCTCAACACCCTCGCGGGCAGAAGAGAAAGGGCGTATACCGGAAGCCCAACTTTATCTCCTCACGGGTGGAAATGACTCGTCAGGAGGACAAACAACATGAAGTGATGCGACCCTCACGCATCTCGGTCTTCGACCGATTGGGGGTGATGCCCCAGCCGGCGGGTCAAAACATGAAGAGGCGGAGGCTGGTGCAGAAGCCCCAGCACGGGGTAGATTTGAAGATCCACTCCTGCTATGTCTCGGGCAAAGAAATAATTGGGCCCGTGAATGCACCTACAGAAGCAGCAGGTGCAGGAACATCCAACCTTGGCCCAGATGCAATATTTCGCAATACGCGGAATGCCAAGCGCAACCTTCAAGCCCAATTTGGCGGCCAGGGTGGCTCTTCTAGCCAGAGCCAAGTACGCGATGAGCGCTTTTCCCAAGAACAACACCATACCCTCCATGACATAGAACAGGACAATGACGGAGATGAGAACGTCAGTGTCCGCGGGGATGTGAATCTCCCTTATGAAGACCCCGATGAACATGTGGTCTTCGTACCGCCCTCCAGGGCAGCATATAATGCAATGTCTGATGATGCCAGATATGAAACCATGCAGCGCTGGCACATCGAGATGACCAATCTCATGCTGGAAATGAAGCGGCAGAAGGATGCTAATGTCCAGCGGCCGTTGAGGTCGGCCCCCAACTTCAATGCCCAAAGGGAACAGCAGGCCGGCAGTGCGCCTATGGCTCCCCGCCAGCCCATCCCGGTGAATGATACGGGTGCTAGGCTGGAATTACAGCCAGTGCAAGGTCCAAGCTCTCAATCCCCACAAACCTCTGCAATTGAAGACGCTGTCGCTCAACGACACTTGATTGAAAAGATTGTTGAGGACAAGTTCACACAACATGGTGAGGGTACCGCCACTGTTGATTTGTACAGGGTGCCGTATCCGATCCATCACCAGTTCAAGAAGTTGCCGCCTGATTGCCCCAAGGCACCAAAATTGCAGAAGTTCGGTGGGCAGACATCCCCACACGAACACTTGGCCTATTATTTAACGGCCATGGGTGAACTTGCATTGGAAGAATCCTACTTGTTGCGGTATTTCGCAACATCTCTTACGGGTACCGCTTTCCAATGGTACTCAAGATTGAAGCCAAACTCTGTCGTTGACTGGGCCGACATGCAGAAGAAGTTTTTAGATCGGTTCCAGACTGCAGAAAGAAAGGTGTCCTTGGCTGAGCTTTGCTCCCTGAAGCAGAAAAAAGGGGAGACTACTCTTGATTTCATCAAAAGGTGGCGAGATTCAGCATGAGGTGTGATAATCCGCCCACCCAAGAAGATGCCATCACTCTATGCCAGCGGGGCCTGGCAGCTGAAGTGAGTGAAAAGCTCTTAGGAACTAATATAAAGGGCTTCGACCAACTCAATGTTGTGGTGGCGGAGATCGAAATGTTCTTCGTCGAAAATCCGACATTTGGGGCCTTTAAAGCCAAGCCCAATAAAGAACGTGCCACGGGAAAAGAAGTAAATGCTGTGGACTTCTCGCCTCCGAGCGGCGGTCAAAGTGAAGGAATTTCAGGTGGTTCTGGGGGCAAGGCAAAAGGGAAAGCACCTCCGGCAATCACATTGGCGGATCGAATGAAAACGCCATATTCTTTTCAGAAAGATCATACGAAGAAACTCTTTGATCTCTGCATGAAGAATGAATTGCTCAAGCTGCCGAATATTAAAAGGCCTCATGAAGCTGACAAGACAGATGAGCCCAATTACTGTCCATATCACAGAATGTTGCGGCATACAATTGAGGACTGTTATGTCTTCAAAAAACGAAGTAGAAAACTGATCCAGAGCAAGCTGATTGCTATGAAGACAGGCCTTGTAGATCCTCCCCAACCTCATGATCAAGATCAGCAGAAGCAGTCTGCTAATGTGATACACATCACTGCTACAACATATGGACCTGATACCCAGGAGAGTGCTACCTCGAACGCCTAACCGTCTTACGGGCGGGCAGCCCCTCGCACTCAGGAGCCTTTGCGCCGGTGGATGCCAAAGGCAATGCAAAGTCTCGAAAGACGGGTCCGATCATTACAACACGGCCAAAGGGAAATATTGAGCCGTCTAAGAGCCATGGATGAACAGCTTTCCGAATTCCCAAGAAACAGGCCCAAAAGTCACATTTCAAATGTGTAGATGTTAGGTCCCTGAGAAAAAAAAAGGAAAGAAAATGGGGCTTAAAATAGAGGTGCCCCGGCAGACTTGGTCACTCCCCAATAATGGCCAAGGGCAAAAAGCCTGAAATCCGGCTGAGGTGAAAACCCGAAAGGGCGCATCAGGCAAAAATGGATAACCCCTCAACGTGAAAACCCACAAGGGCGCGTTGGAAAAAGCTAGAGGGGGCCAGTTTCGGCGAAAACTCGAAAGGGCGTCGGAATTGGTAACGTGAGAAAAAAAAAAAGACAAACAAACAAAACAAAAAAATCTCTATTGAATCTTTGGCCAATAAGCCTTTACGGCCGGCCAGGTGCAAATTCAAGATCAAAGAGCGAATCAATCCCCAGCCAACAAACCACAAAGGTAGGCTAGATCCAAATGAAACCCTTCTCTTAGCCAACAAACCACAAGGTAGGCTGAGCCCAAAAAAAAAATCAAAACCCATTTCCTAGCCAGCAAACCACGAAGGTAGGCTAGATCCAAATGAAACCTTTTTTTTTAGCCAGTAAACCACAAAGGTAGGCTAATCCCGAAATCTGAATTACTCCTTAACCAGCAAACCACAAAGGTAGGCTAATCCCGAAATCTGAATTACCCCTTAGCCAGCAAACCACAAAGGTAGGCTATGCTTGAAATCTGAACTATTCTCCGGCCGACAAACCACTAAGGTAGACCGAGCCAAAACCCAAAATCCAAACCCAGAATTCAGAAACTCCACTTACTCCAAAAAAAAAAAAGGAAGAAAAAAGAAGAAAATGGGACTTAAAATAAAGGTGCCCCGGCGGACTTGGTCACTCCCCAATAACGGCTAAGGGCAAAAAGAAGCCTAAAATCCGGCTGAGGTGAAAACCCGAAAGGGCGCCTCGGGCAAAAATGGATAACCCCTCAACGTGAAAACCCGCAAGGGCGCGTTGGAAAAAGTCAGAGGGGGCCAGCTCACGTGAAAACTCAAAAGGGCGCGGGAGCTGGTAAATAAATGAAAAAAAAACACAATAAAAAAAAGATTCATGAAAGGGAGGTCTCTCTCACCTCGGAAGAGGCTAGGATTGAGTTTCCCCACAAATCTTATGACAAAGGGAGATGTAAGAGTTGCCAATGACGAAACCACCCCTAGGTTCGCTTTATAAGTGGCCAAAATAGGGGTCATAACTGAGGCAACGATGAATACGTCTTCCCGTCTTCATGAGAAATGTGAGGAAATTTAAACCCACCTCGGAAAAGATGAAGAAAGACAATACACCTACCAAAAGAAAAAAATGGCAGATGGAAGGAAAGATGTATATGCAACTTCTGGCTTCTCAAATTTCATTTCTGTAATCATGAGATAGGAGCCCGAGACAAGCCCTCGGGAAGCCCACAAAATACAGCAATGAAATGAAAAGTGCTCAAGATGAAGAAGATATCTGCATCTGCAAGTCCTCCATCACCGATTTCTTGGCGGCAAGCTCGTGCTCAAGTGCCAACCTCGCCTTAACAGACGCCTCCCTTTCGGCCAAATGAATGCAACTTGACCAACGCCCAACTATATTTCGGCGAGCCTTCAGTTGAGTCGCCAAGTCAAGTGAAGGACAAAGGCAAGCAGAAAGTTAACGTCGAAGAGGAAGATGATGAGGATGCAGATGAGCTCTTCACGGTGAACAAGGAACTCCTGAAAATTCACCGGCTAAGTCTCCAAAATGATGCTCCGGAGGCAACCCCAAATCAGCCAGAAAGGCGAGAAATCAACTTCGAAGCAAATGTGATTGGCCGAGCCATTGATAGAAGCATTTCTCTACCATCGGCGTCCATGCAGCTGCCCTTCCGGAGAGAAGATTACAGAGTTGAAAGACTGAAGACATTTGTCGTCACTCATCAGACAAAGGAAATGCAGAAGAGGGGCGAAGAAATCAAGCCCATTGTCTTCTATAAGGGAGATCTAGTCCCCCATGTGCCTCCAGTTGATGATTTCGGGTGGAGCGAGGCACCACAAAACAATCTACAACCTGTAGAAGAAATGGATGACATGCCTCCATGGTTTGTCATGGCGGGGCGAATCGGCCCGATTCCCCCGAATCGGAGCGGATCAGGGGAAACCCGATCCCTGATTCGCCTGATTCGCCCCGATTCCCTTTATATATAATATAAATATATATATAATATTATATCATATATGTAATACATATAATATATCTGCAATATATATATATCATATTATATATATTATATATAATATACCCATGCGAATCGGTCCGATTCGGACCGATTCGGGGGGAATCGGAGCGAATCAGGAGCAACCCGATTCGCCTTCCGATTCCGACTCGGCAAACCATGCATGCCTCAACATATCAAGAAGATGTGCCAGAAGCAAAAGATCTCACAGGCGGAAGAGGCTTCCCGGCGTGAATACTTCCAATAGATGTGGAACCCAAAGCATGTCCGGGGGCAACCGCCCTTCCCCAAGAAAGACACAAGAGGGCTCGGGTACGACCAAAGGCCAGACTTTAAGTCTATTATGCGGTCAACACCCTGGGGGTTCTACCCCCGTCAAATGAGGAGCAATCGGGAGAGAAGCAACCTGACTCCACAAATGAAGAACAAGGACAGGGAGAACAACCCACACCGTAGGTGTGCCTCCGCCTCAAGAAAATTCTGAAGAAGAAAATCAGCAATTCTGGGCAAGTGTCGTCGACAATCTAGAACAATATGAGGTGCATGTTGCTGACTCAGATGAGGAGAAAGACTTCATTGATCTACAGCCAGCCCCGCGTGAACTTGAAGATGGCGGACAGGCCACTGTAGATGAATTAATTGAACTCAACCTCGGGGAGCCGGGGGATCCTCGACCAATATTCATAAGTGCTCTACTCAATGAGGAAGAGAGACAGTCCTACAAACAACTCCTGATGGAGTATAAGGACTGCTTTGCTTGAACCTACAAAGAGATGCCTGGCCTAGATCCTTCGGTGGCTGAACATGAGCTGTCAATATTCCCTGATGCTAGACCAGTGAAACAACCTCAAAGACGCATGCGTCATGAACTGGAGCTCAAAGTTAATACTGAGGTTGACAAGTTGTTGCAGGTGGACTTCACAGAGCCATGCATGTACCCAATTTGGCTCGCCAACATAGTCCCTGTGAAGAAGAAAAGTGGCCAAGTTCGAATCTGTATCGACTACAGAGATCTAAACAAAGCTTGTCCAAAAGATGACTTTCCAGTCCCGATCACCGAAACTATGGTCGACATGACTACAGGACATGAGACATTGTCATTCATGGACGGCTCGTCAGGATATAATCAAATCCGCATGGCTGTCGAAGACAAGATGTATACCCCCTTTAGATCCCCCAAAGGGATTTTCAACTACAAGAGAATGCCCTTCGGCTTGAAAAATGCTGGCGCCACCTATCAGAGGGCCATGACCAAGATCTTTGATGAAATGATTCATGATCTGGTCGAATGCTACGTTGATGACCTCGTCATTAAATCAAAAAGGCGAGAGAACCATCTGGCAGATTTGCGGCGGGTCCTTGAAAGGCTCCGCCAATATCAATTGAAAATGAATCCAATGAAGTGCGCCTTCGGCGTGTCAAGTGGAAAATTCCTCGGCTTTATTGTCAGATACCGGGGGATAGAAATTGACCCGGACAAAATCAAAGCAATCCGAGGACTGCCCTCACCAAGAAACATAACTGAGCTGAGGTTGCTTCAAGGTAGGCTAGCTTACATCAGGCGATTCATCTCCAACCTCTTAGGGAGATGCGCCCCCTTCGGCAAGCTGATGAAGAAAGGAGCGCCATTCATATGGGATCAAGAATGCCAAAATGCCTTTGATCAGATCAAGGACTATCTCCTCACCCCCCCTGTATTGGGGGTGCCAATCAAAGGAAAACCACTCATTCTTTACATAGCCGCCATGGATGCTTCACTGGGAGCCTTACTGGCACAAATGAATGAAGAAGGCAAAGAACAACCACTATACTACCTCAGCAGGAAGTTGGTGGGCCCTGAACGCCGCTATCCACCCATAGAAAAAGTGTGTCTGGCGTTGGTCTTTGCTGTGAAAAAGATGAGGCACTACCTACTGTCACACCAAGTGGAGCTAATATCAAAAATAGACCCACTCAAGGTCCTTTTCAATCAGCCAGTATTGTCAGGAAGACTAGGCAAATGGGCTTTGCTCCTCATGGAGTTTGATATCAAATTCATTCCACGAAAGGCAATTAAAGGCCAGGGGATGGCAGATTTCTTGGCGGCACATCCGCTCCCAGCAGACTCTCCTCTCAACTTCCAACTCCCTGAAGAAGAAACACTTTCACCTCATCAGGAGGTGGAAGATCAGACAGAAACTTCTCCTCAGAAACATGAGGAGGCCCTCACCATCAATTTACCATGTTGGGAGCTTTATTTTGATGGCGCTTCCCGAACGATCAAACAAGATGATGGTTCCGTAGCATTTGCCTCGGGAGCCGGTATCGTCCTGGTCACTCCACAGGGGGGAATCCTCCATAACTCCTGTGCCCTCATGAAACCCATGACCAACAATGAGGCAGAATATGAAGCACTAATTGTGGGGCTCCAATTGGCCCTTGAAATGAACATCAGATGCATTAAAGTCTATGGAGACTCTCAACTGATTGTCCGACAGGTTATGGGGGATTATGATGTCCGGAAACACGAGCTAATCCCTTATCATACCATGGTGTTGAAACTCAGGGAGAGGTTCTACCTGTTTGAAATAACCCATGTACCCAGAAGCAAGAACTCTCAAGCGGATGCCCTTGCCAAGCTGGCATCTGCCATAAAGCTACCTCCCGAAGGAGAGCTTGATATAACAGTCAGACACAGGAAGCTCATGTCCAGTATGCTTGAAGAAGAACCTGAACCAGGAACTTTAGAAGTTAACCTTCTTGAAGAAGACAACGCCGCCCAGGAAGAAGATTGGCGTGAGCCCATCATCAAGATAAAGAATGGTTGGCTACCCCCAGACCGGGCAGAAAGGGTGCAGTTGCTGCGAAGGGCGACATCCTATCAGCTAATTGCTGATCAACTCTATAGACTTGTTCATGAAAAAGACAGGTCTGTTCTTCTAAGGTGTCTCTCCCCGAAAGAGGCGAAAACCATTATGCATGAAGTTCACTCTGGACTATGCGGCGCGTACCAAGCAGGAGACAAAATGAAGATGAACATCAAGCTGAAAGGGTTTTATTGGCCCACCATGTACGCGGATTGTAATCAATACGCCCGTTCATGTCACGAATGCCAGGCTTTTGGTACCATACCAAGGAGACCCCCCATTTCCCTCCATCCAATGGCACCCACATGGCCGTTCGCAGAATGGGGGATGGATATTGTGGGACCATTCCCACAATCCTCTAAAGGGCATAAATTCATATTGGCTGCAACTGACTACTTCTCTCGATGGGCTGAAGTAGTGCCCCTTCGGGAAGTGACAGGAGAAACCGTCGCCAGGTTTGTCCGACAACACATCATATATCAGTTTGGCACTCCCAGCAGAATCATCTCAGATAACGGCACGCCATTCAGAAACAAAAGAGTATATGCACTGGCAGCCAAGTTTCATATAGACTGAAGGACATCGACTGTCTACAACCCACAAGCCAATGGCTTAGCTGAAGCCTTCAATAAAACCTTGTGCAAGTTACTTGCCAAGATAGTCGGCAACCGCAAGCGGGAGTGGGGAGAAAAGTTACATGAAGCTCTCTAGGCATACCGAACAGTCTATAAAACTCCTACCGGATGTTCACCATTCTCCTTGGTGTATGGGGCAGAAGCTATGATCCCAGTTGAAATTGAAATGTCTTCCTACAGGATAGCTGTTCATACCGGCCTACAACCTCAAGAACAAGATGAAATAGAAAGAAGGTTGGAGGAACTGTCTAACTTGGAAGGAAAGAGGTTGGAGGCCTACAAACATCTCCAAGCATATCAAGCACAAATGACGCGAGCCTATGACAAGTTGGTCAAGCTCCGCGTATTCAAGAAAGGCGACCTTGTCATGGTCAAAGAAAAAGAAGTCATGGCCGGCCGATCAGCTGGTAAACTCAAACGTAATTGGCATGGACCCTATGTTGTTTCAGAAGTCTATGAAGGGGGTGGATATATGCTCGTCGACAGCAAAGGAGAAAAGCCTTTTCCCCCGTTGAATGGCAAACATTTGAAAACATACTATGCGCCAGAACATGAATTTTCTGGGCGATCATCATGAAAAAAAAGAAAATGGGGTTTAAAATAGAGGTGCCCCGGCGGACTTAGCCATGTCCATCCTAAATGTGGCTAAGGGTAAAAAGGCCCAGAACCCGGCTGAGGCGAAAACCTGAAGGGCACCTCAGGCAAAAATGGGTAACCCCTCAACGTGAAAACCCACATGGGCGCGTTGGAAAAAGCTAAAGGGGGCCGACCCCGGCGAAAACCCGAAAGGGCGTCGAGGCCGGTAAAAAAAAAAAAGAAAAAAAAAAGGAAGAACGAATGAATACTACCAAAAAGGGAAACACTATACACCCCACTTGATATACTTATCCCTGCCCCACCTTGGCAACCATTTCTCTAATCCAGAACCACAAAAGCCAGCCAAGACTTTGAATCTTAAATTCCAAACCCTTACCCAATAAACCGCAAGGGCGGGTCAAAATGAAACCTCAACCTCTAGCCACAAAACTCCTAACCCCTCTAGAAACCCGAAACCTTAGTCAGCAAATCATGGGGGCAGGTCAAATCCAGAAGACACACATCCCTATTCTTTGCCGAAAATGAAAAACCCTCAACAGAGGCCCAGCTAGGACAAACCCTGAATCCTTGGCCATCAAAACCATGAAAGCCAGCTTTCCAAATGCCAAGAAACGGCAGAAGCATCCGAGGAAGTCAACAAATGGCAGAAATGTCCGAGAATGTCAAGAAATGACAGAATGCCAAGAAATGGCGAAGCATCCGGGCAAGTCAACAAATGACAGAAATACCCGAGACTGTTCGAAAAAAGCCAAGAAATGGCGGAAACATCTGAGAATGTCAAGAACTGACGGAAATAACTCGAAGATATCAACTGATGGCAGAAGGTCTAAAAGGCCAAGGAATGACAGAGGCGCCTGGAAATGTCATAAATGGTAAGGAGCTCTTGAACAGTCATAGATACAATGCTGTCCAAATCTCCTCCAGAAATACCCCGATGTGGGAGAGCTACAAAATTTCAGAAAGGGTGAAAGATTGCAGCGAAATCCCAAAAGGAGTACAAACTTGCAAAATCCTGACATGACCACAAAGCAAACACAACGGGCCGACAGTGATCATCTTGGCGATCCAACGACCTGTTCGTGGTTGAACTCAAATACAATGGTCTGATCGTGATGATATTCAAGTCCAACGGTCCGATCGTGATGATATTCAAGTCCAACGGTCCGATCGAGATGAAGATGCAAATCAACGATCAGATCGTGATAGAAGCAAGTCCAAAGGGGTCCGATTGCGACCGAATGAAATTCTGAAGACCGATTATATAATCGGCACCATTTATAAAGGTCTTGAAAGACCAATTGTATTTCAAATTGCATGTGTATAAGCAATGAATACTTCAAATTTCTTTGCAAGAGTATATATCCATGAAGGACGATCATCAAGATCAATATTGTCACAATAAATAGAGACAAAAGGTGTTCTTTGACAGAGAATCAAAGGTGTTCGAGGTCACCTCGATGTAAATTAACATCGACTTCGGTCGGTGGGGAAATGTCCAGTACACGACACCCAAATCGCCTGATAAATGTATGAAATTTGTCTGTTTTAACAGACTGGCAACGCCCGCAAAATAGATAACCAACACAATATATCTTTTTCTTCTAAAAGATAAAAGATTTGAAAAGAATATTTCGCGTGTTAAACACTCGGCATTTGAGGTATTTGACTGATATTGATAGTTGGAGGGATAAGGGTTTGGTTTCGATGTGGCTGATTTTGGTGACTGGTTTGAATTTGGGTTTAGACTTGGATATGATTTAGCTTATCTATATGGTCTGCTAACTATGATTGGAAATTGTTTTGGATTTGGAATTTGGTTTTGGGATTTGGGTTTTATTTGGATTTAGTTTGGGTATCGATATGGAATTTAATTGGGTTTTGGGTTTGAGTTCCACCCACCTTGATGGCTCATGGATGAAATGTGAATTTGAATATACACTTAGATTTGTATTTGTATTGGGGTTCAGTTCAGCTTCAGATCTGGTTTTGGTTTTGGTTCAACTTTGGATTTGAATTTATATTTGGCCCACTTTGATGGTTTTCTGGCCAATAGGTGGAGTTTGGATTTTGGATTGGATTTGGGTTTGTATTGGTTCAGCCTACCTTGATGGCTTGTGGCTACATTTGGTATTTGGATTTGGTATATTTCTGGCATTGTAGTTTGCTGGATATGGTTTTGAATTGGGTTTGGATATGGCCTGCCTTGATGACTTACTGGCTATGATTGGATTTTGAGTTTGATGTAGCCTACCATTATGGTTTATTGGCTGTGAATTTGGAATTGGATTTAGGTATGGTCTGCCTTGATGGCTTACTGGCTATGAGTTTGGAGTTTGGATTTGATATAGCCTGCCATTGTGGTTTACTGGTTATGGATTTGGAATTGGATATGATATGGCCTACCTTGGTGGCTTACCGGCTATGGTTTTGAATTGGATTTTAACACGGCCTTCCATTGTGGTTTGCTGGCTGTGTTTTAAAACCTGAATTTAGTGGAAAGTGAGGGATGCAAGATGACTCCTTAACTTTCACTTATATTTTGCCTCTTGGATTCATACATGGAGTGCCTTTGGCTTCATACTCTGGCAGGGATTGAGAAATGTGAAGATTTGGATTGTATGATGGATAGATGGAGATTTGATTCCTTTGTCCCTATCTATGGCAAACTTCATTTGAACACTCTTTCATTGTTCTTCGACTTCGTGCCCTTTTTGGTGATTAGGTTTTGCTTTGATGATTGGTCAAAGAATTGATGTTCTGGTGCATAGTATAGTTTCATGTGTTTTCCATTGAGTGGAGGGAAGGGCACAGTACCTTTATGGTCCACCAGCCTGTATGCACCTCCTTCATATGCCAAGGTGACGATGTATGAGCCAAGCCAAATGGGTTGCAATTTACCACTTGACTTTCCCGCCATTGCTTCTCTGTATTTGACCATGATGAGATCCCCCTACTTGAATGCTCTGGGTCTTGCCAATTTGTCAAATGCACGAGCCATTCTGGCTTGATATGCTTGGAGGTATTTATATGCTTCAAGTCGCCTTCCTTCCAGATTGGAAAGCTCCTCGAGTCTTCTTTCTATTCGATTTTGATCTTGACTTTGGAGTTCATTTTGTATTGCCACCCGATAGGATGCCAGTTCAATTTCTATGGGTATCATTGCTTCAGCCCCATATACCAAGGAGAAAGGCGAACATCCGGTAGGAGTTTTGTATACTATTCGATATGCCCATAGAGCTTCATAAACTTTTTTCTCCCATTCTCGCTTCGACCGCCGACTATTTTGGCCAGCAGCTTGCAGAGGGTTTTATTGAAGGCTTCTGCCAACCCATTTGCTTGTGGGTTGTAGACTGATGATGTCCTCCAATCAATATGAAATTTGGCTGCCAAGGCATATATTGTTTTGTTTCGAAATTGTGACCCATTATCAGACATGATCCTGTGAGGGGTACCAAATCTGTATATTATTTTGCTTGACAAATTTGGCGACTGCTTCTCCTGTTACTTCCCGTAATGGAATAGCTTCAGCCCATCGAGAGAAATAATCCGTAGCAGCCAATATGAATTTATGACCTTGAGATGAAGGTGGGAATGGTCCCATAATATCCATACCCCATTCTGCGAACGGCCATGGTGGCACTGTAGGATGTAGTATATTTGGTGATTTCCTCGGCACAGGGCCGAATGCTTGGCATTGATGACATGTACGGGCATATTGGATGCAATCTGCGTACATGGTTGGCCAATTGAAGCCTTTCAATTTGATATTGATTTCATCTTTTCACCTGCCTGGTGGGCACAACATAGTCCAGAGTGGACTTTTCATAATGATTTGACTTCTTTGGGAGATAAGCATCTGAGGAGGACTGGTCCTTTTCTTTCATGAATCAGTCTGTATAATTGATCTCCTATCAGCTGGTATGATGCAGCTCTGCGCAAGAGTTGAATTTTCTGAGCTCGATTAGGAGGTAGCCAACCCTTCTTGATTTTGGTAATCGGCTCACGCCAATCTTCAGATTCATTTGCTGTATTTTCTTCTGCAGTATATACTTCCTCAATTGCAATATTGGACTCAACTGTCGAGGACACTCGACATGAGTCTTCTATGACGGACAATTATGTCCAATTCCCCTTCAGGGGGTAGTTTTATGGTAGAGGCCAACTTGGCTAAAGCATTTGCCTGAGAATTTTCACTTCTCGATACATGAGTTATATCGAAGAAGTTGAATTTTTCTTTGATCTTCATGACTGTGGTATAATATGGAAGCAGTTGTGGTTTGCGGACTTCATACTGGCCCAACACTTGTCGGATGACCAGCTGTGAGTCACCATATACTTGTATGCCTTTGACCCCCATTTCGAGAGCCAGCCGAAGCCCAATAATTAGAACTTCATATTCAGCTTCATTATTTGTTAACGGCTTCATAAGAGCACAGGAATTATATAATATTCCTCCTTAGGGAGTGACCAAGATGATACCTGCTCCAGTAGTGAGGCTGACGGAACCGTCTGTATAATGGAGTGTCCGAGAAGCTCCATCAAAATATAACTCCCAAGAGGATAATTCAATTGCATTGACTTCTTTGGGATTTGGATTTCCTTGTGCTTGGTTTTCTCCCTCATTTGTGGGGGAGAGAGTTTCTTCTTCTGAGAGATCTATGGACAAAGGTGAATCTTCTGACACTAGATGTGCAGCCAAGAATTCGGCCAAGCCTTGTCCTTTGATTGCCCTTTATGGGACGTAAGTGATATCAAATTCCATGAGGAGCAAAGCCCATTTTCCGAGTCTTCCTGACAATACGGGTTGCCTCAGTAGATATTTGAGAGGATCGTACTTGGAGATGAACCAGCAGATAATGCCTTAGTTTCTTGACGGCAAATAACAATGCTAGGCAGATTTTCTCCATTGAGGTATATCGGAGTTCTGGACCGATTAGCTTCCTGTTGAGATAGTATAGAGGTTGCTCCTTACCTTCTTCATTTGTTTGTGCTAATAGAGCTCCCAAGGAGGCGTCCATAGCTGCAATATAAAGTATGAGAGGCTGTCCACCGATTGGGGCTCCCAAAATTGGTGGAGTGAGCAGATATTCCTTTATTTGCTTAAAGGCAGCTTGGCATTCTTGGTCCCAGATGAAGGGAGCATCCTTCTTCATTAGTTTGCCGAAGGGCATACACCTTCCTAAGAGATTAGAGATGAATCGCCTGATATAGGCTAACTTTCCTTGGAATGACCTTAGCTCGGTCAGATTTTGAGGAGATGGTAGTTGTTGGATTGCCTTGATTCTATCGAGATCTATTTATTCCCCGATATTTGACGACGAATCCCAAGAATTTGCCACTTGAAACCCCGAATGCACATTTCATGGGATTCATCTTCAATTTATATTGACGAAGTCTTTCAAAAACACGGCAAAGATCTGTTAGATGATCTTCCCGCTTTTTGGTTTCGACGACTAAGTCATCCACATAGCATTCGACCACATCATGGATCATTTCATTGAATATTTTGGTCATTGCTCTTTGATATGTGGCTCCTGCATTCTTCAGGCCAAAGGGCATCCTTTTGTAGTTGAAGATACCTTTGGGTGATCTGAAGGCAGTATGATCTTTATCTTTGATCGCCATCCGGATTTGATTGTAGCCTGAAGACCTGTCTATGAAGGATAAAGCTTCATGGCCGGTGGTCATGTCCACCATGGTTTCTGTGATTGGAATTGGGAATCATCTTTGGCACATGCTTTGTTCAAATCTCTATAATCAATGCATATCCGGACTTGACCATTCTTTTTCTTCACTGAACTATATTGGCGAGCCGAATTGGATATATGCATGGCTCGATGAAGTTTACTTCAGAAAGTTTGTCAACTTCAGCATTTACTTTCAACTCCAGCTCATGCCGCATACGCCTTTGAGCTTGTTTGACAGGCTTGGCTGTATGAAGTATGGATAATTCATGCTCGGTGACTGATGGCTCCAGCCCGGACATTTCTTTGTAATTCCAAGCAAAGCAATCTTGGAATTCCAGCAGGAGAATTTGATAAGATTCCCTTTCAGGTTCATCAAGAAGGGCACTGATGAAGATTGGTCGGGGATTTTCTTGATCCCCGAGATTGAGCTCAATTAATTCATCAACTGTGGCTTGCCTACATAATTGTCAAGGCGACAAAGCGACCAAGGCGTTTTTGGGCTCATTGTGTGCCTAAGCGCTTAGGCACCCGCCTAAGCGGCGCTTAGGCGCTAAAGATAACGTATAGTCTGGGCTATTTCAAGAGTGACATCCTATATTATTATGTTAAATCTAAAAAGAATTTATAATATAAATAAATAAAAAAAGAAATTACGATTATACAATCATGCAAAAACTACACAAATATGATATTATAACACAATGTGAAAAAAATTGCAAATTTAACTTCAATATGTGTAACTATATGTGAAAGATAAATAGAGGAAGGATAGGAGTATAAGACTGTGTCTGTGAAACAGAGAGAGACAGTGAGATGATTGTGTCTGAGTGAGAGAGGGATCAGGGGGGGGGGGTGACTGTCATTGTGTGTGACCGTGAGAGTGGAGAGGGGGGGGGGACGTGTGTGTGTGTGTGTGAGGACGGGACACTCTGTGTGTTTGACAGTGTCTGTACGTGCGTGTGTGTGTGTGTGTGAGAGAGAGAGAGAGAGAGACAGAGACGCAGAGAGTGTGACAATTGTGTGTGTGTGTGTCTGTGAGTGTGTGCATGTGTGAGAGAGAGAGTGGGAGGACAGGGAGGGGGAAGTGGGAAGCCGGTTGGAGGGGGGGGAGGAAGAGATGGTCTGTGAGTGTGTGCGTGTGTGAGAGAGAGAGACGGAGGGAGAGAGGTTGGAAGGACAGGGAGGGGGGAAGTGGGAAGCCGCCAAGCCGGCCGAAGGGGGGGGGGGAGAAGAGACGGGAAAGGGCCAAGGGGGGATGGGATCATGGGGGGCGGAGGTGGGATGTCGGAGGAGGGGATTGGTGGGGAGGCGGGGAGCGTACCTGAAGTTCGGCGCGGCGAGACCTTCTCCGGCGCTGGCGAGGCGGCGACAACGGCGAGGTCCGAAGGCGGCGAGACCTTCTCCGGCGCCGGCGAAACCTTCTCCGGTGGCGTCTGTTGGGGAGGAACCCTAGCTGGGGTCGGGGGGCGAGGCGGGGTGGGATTGGGAAGACAGGGTTGGGGATCGGGGAGCGCAGGGGAGTCGGGGCCGGGCGGGGGGGGGGTTTAAGTGGGATCCGATCCACTAAGTGGATCCGGGTGGACCCGGTAACCACCCAAGGCACCAACGTGCACGCCTTAGGCCGCCTACCGCGCCATGGCGACGCCTGGCCCGCCTTTTGCCAGTCTAGTTAGGCGGCCCACTTAGGCGACCCCCCAATACCGCCTTCACGCCTAGGCGCCGCCTTGGCGGCCGCCTTGACAACTATGCTTGCCTACCATCTTCAATTTCTTGAGGAGTTGATTGCAGATCCACAAAGTCTTCATCGTCGTCAGAATTGGCGACGTAGACCTCATAGAGATTTATGTCTTCATGATTTGTTGGTGAAGATTGCTCGTCAGATTCTTCTGGCGATTCTTCATCTGATGGTCCTTTTGCGGAGAGGTAATATCTTCTCGAGAGTGGAGCTGGAGGATTCTTGACTGCTTTTTGCATTGCAGGTCTCTGGTAATAGCCCAACAGCACTGACTGTAAAGAAGGACTTGGCATTATAACCTAGTCCTCTTGTGTCTTTCCTGGAGAATGGAGGTTGTCCTCGCACTTGGGAAGGTTCCCATAGTTGCTTGAAGAACTCCCGTCGGGAAGCATTTTGCACCTGAGGGATATTTTGCTTCTTGCACATTTCTTTGATGCTTTCTGACATATCAGCCATTTCTTGTATCGGCTCGAGATGATTATGGGTCTATTTTCCCAACCAAAATCATCTTCTGGTGATGCTTGAGGCATTGGCTCTCCTTTGTAAAAGAGAATTGGCTTTTCTGCCTTTCTGGCATTCTTATCTTCTTCTTTTCTTTGATAAGTGATGATGAATGTTTTTAATCGCCGGACACTTTGATCTTGCTTTGGGGAGTAAATTTGCATGCAGTTAGGAGGCAGAGGGATGCTCCTGTTGATAACTTGACTTACATGATCTGCCTCATAATTGATGCTTCGCCTTTCTGGGTGGATTGATTTGCTTCGGGAATTCTTTATGTGGAGCTCGGCAAGGCCTTTGTTTATTACAAAAAGCTCGTCGGTCCCGCTATCTTTATCTGAACATCCAGTTTGCTTACCCTTCCCTTTTGATCGGGCAGGGGGTTGAAGAATTGGTCCTCCGAGATATAGGAGGGCATCAATCAAATTGCATTCATCTTCCCGAAAGGGGGCTTGATCAGCAAAGACCGTATGTTGCTTTCCTTCTTTGGCATATTTGATGCATTGATGAAGTGTTGACGGGATGACCCAATTTTCATGTAGCCAGGGCCTCCCGAGTAATATTTTATACGTTGTATCAGCATCAATAATATAGAAGGTCGCCTTGGTGATGAAATCTCCCAGAGTTAGGTCAACGGTGACTCTTTCGATGGCTTCTTCTGAATTTGGTTGAAACCAGTGATTCGTACATCTCTTACCTGCTGCATATAAGGCATGAGATGTAGGGATTCAAAGGTTTTGTAAGGCATTAAATTGATTGTTGCCCCCGGATCGACTAGAATCCGATTTACTTGTTGCCATTGATTTGCCTCTTCATATATAAAGGACGATTGTGGCATGGAGAGGATAGCAGCATGTCTTCATCTGTGAAGGTAACATTTGCCGCTAGTGCTTCATATGCTTGAGCTTGGAAATCAGCCATATGAGCTTCATAAGTTTCTAGTTCTTGGAGTATTTTGACAAGAGTTTCTCTCAAGTCTTTGCTCCAAGCAATTGCTTCCCAGACAGTAATTTTGATGGGGAGGGATTTTAGTTGTTGGAGAATTTTGTCGTCAACCTCGGTGCGTATCTGATCCAATGGGGAAGATCCCCCAATCATGGGCCCAGATGGTTCCCTTGGCTTGATGAGTTTCTTTTGAGAAAGGGAGCTTGATGGCTTTTCATTTTGCAAGAGAGGAGCGTTGTCCGGCTCATTTAACGAGGCATATGGACTTTGGCCCTCATTCTCTGGATGGGGGCTATATTGAGCAACCCCTCTTCTTCATCTGAAGGGTCGAAGACATAAGACTCCACCCGAACTTGGGTTGCGGGCAGAGGCCTTGATTCTTCGCCACGGAAGAGAATGACTTTGTTTGAATTTATGGTATCATGCTTCTTGGGAGTGGTAGATGCTGTTTTTTGCCACCTACCCCGTCTTATTCCACGATGGCGATTTGGATCATTTGCAGGCCGACGCCGATATGTCAGTGTCGTTGGCTTGTCTTCGGCTTGTATGGTAGTGTCACTTGGGGAGATTTGCAGCTCCTTTGGTGGAGGCACAAATATCATATTACAGGTGAAGGAGTTGAACATGGAGTCTAACTCTTCAATGGTGATTTCTTCACCTTCATTGAAGAATCCCAGTTGTGATGGAAAAGGGGACTCCGCTCCTTTTAGGGCTTCTTGTTGGACTTGTTGAAGCCAATTTCAGAGCCGGGTTTTTTCGCTCTATCTCCTCCCATGGAATATATTAATCAAGTGTAGCTTTATCAGAAGGCTTGGGAGATATATAGTCCTCCAGCTCATCGATCAACTTTTGGAGCTTTTGGATAGGAGTCAACTCTTGAGGGACTTCTGCAGCAGCAGTATGCTCCATTTGCTTTTTCATCCTTCTTTTTTCATTTTTTTTCCTATTTTTCTCTCTATTCTTCATTTGCCGGGCTTCAACTGAGCTTATGACTTCCTGCTTTGGAGATGGCTTGGAGACGCTCCTTTTGCTAGAGCTGCTTCTTGTCATGAATTTCTTGGACATTTTGGAGTTGGTTGATCTTCGAGGGCCCACAGTGACCCATTCACCTTCTGAGGCTTGTGCTTCGAAGGTTGAATTGATTGCTCCTTCAACAATTTCAGGTGGGAGTTGGTAGTAATCATCCACGAACTCCTATGTTTGCTGCGAGATTAGCTCCGCCGCAGCTTCTTCTGGTATTTGATTTATGTATCGCAAAATGGCAGCTTTACGCTTCTCCATTTTGGCCTTTCGTTGCCTTGTCCATAACCCAGTTGAGAGTGATAATATTCACATATGTCTTGATATTGTGCTTGATATTCTGGGCTTGGATCATATACTTGTTGTGACACCTCACCAAAGTGTGTCGACGCCAGTGAGTTTCCATATTGATCAATTAGTCCCTCTCGAATATTTGTTTCAATCAGGTCATGGAGCTCCGAGCAATCTTTAGTAGGGTGCATAACCATGGAGTGATATTCACAGTATTCATGCATCTCTTTTTCACTTCTAAAGACATATGGTGCTGGTTCGAATATCTTAACCAGCTTTTGCCTTCTGAGATTATCAAATATGAACTTTGCATTTTCTTCAGCAAATGAGCGCTGATGTGGGGGATACCAGTTCGTATACCATCGACTGGACAAGTATGGATTTTGGATTGGTTGCTCAACCTCTGACTCAGGAAGACCAGAGGATGATGATGCACTAATGACATTCACCGAGTGGGACCCAGAATTGGATGGTCCGTTTGGTGGCTGTTTAGTATGAGGTTGTGGAGGGTTAACCAGAAAGTTACCCAGGTCAATACCCCTTGTGCGATCAGATTTTCCACGGCATCTTTGAAGTTTATGCAGTCTTCAATGTCGTGGCAGGCCATTTGATGATATGGGCAGTAATTGGACAATGCCTCTGCTGGAGCCAGGAAATCCATCCATCCGGACCGCAGGCATAGCCGGAAGAGTGGTAATGTTTTATGTCGAGGAAAAGAATATAACTTTACCGGCTCGACTGGATTTGGGGGATCTTCAGATAGCCACCCGATTGAGTCTGCATATGGCGACCACGGAGGTAGTTCCTGATTTGCTTGTGTATGAATCATGGTTTGCCGAGTCGGAATCGGAAGGCGAATCGGGTTGCTCCTGATTCGCTCCGATTCCCCCCGAATCGGTCCGAATCGGACCGATTCGCATGGGTATATTATATATAATATATATAATATGATATATATATATTGCAGATATATTATATGTATTACATATATGATATAATATTATATATATTTTATATTATATATAAAGGGAATCGGGGCGAATCAGGCGAATCAGGGATCGGGTTTCCCCTGATCCGCTCCGATTCGGGGGAATCGGGCCGATTCGCCCCGCCATGACAAACCATGGTATGAATAGGGGCAGTTTGCGGAGCACAGGGTCCTTAAGCGGGAGTATCCTGACGTCTCTCCACACTCTGCATAATTTGTCGCAACTCTTGCTGGCCTTGTTGTAGTTGCTGGAGTTGCTTTTGAACTTTCCTCATTGCTTTCCATGTGGCTTGACGTCTGGATCTTGGCGGAGAATGTGCTCCAGAAGTATCTTAAGGTGGGTCGCATGAAGGACCGTCCTCAGGATTATTTGAGCTTGTAGCGGGCTCTGCCGCATATATGACATTGATTGATTGTTCTTGCCGATCCCAATCATGAGGTTGAGGAGGGTCGATCAGACCGCTTTGCATAGATATGACGCCATTTTGAATCATCTTCTGGACCTCATTTTTGAAGACATAGCAATCTTCAATTGCATGTCCCACCATACGGTGGTACGGGCAATAGTTGGGCTGATTGATCTTGCTGACATCTGTTGGCTTTTTGGGCTCTGGCAGTGATATCAATTGATTGTCGAGGCAGAGATCAAAGAGCTTCTTAGTGTGCTCCTTTTTGAAGGAATAAGGAGCCTTCATGCGCTCTGCTAATGTTGGCACAGGCGCTTTTGGCTCTAATTTCTTCTTTGGAGTGATGGGGATTGCTGCCCCCTTTGCTTCATTGCGAGGCGAGAAGTCAATAACATTGACCTCTTTCGCTGGCGGACCGCGCTCTTTGAGGAGCTTGCCTTTATGAGATGTATGAACTATCTGTTCGGCTAGGAACACCTCGATTTCTGTTACAATAGAATTTAGTTGATCGAACTCTTGATATTTGCCCCTAAGAGTTTCTCGTTGATTACTGCCGTGAGACCCCTTCGGCAGATAGTGATTGCATCTTCTGGGGCGGGAGGGTTGTCGCACCTCATGCTAAACTCTCTCCACCTTTTGATAAAGTCAATTGCCGATTCCCCTTTCCTTTGTTTAAGGGAGCATAGCTTGGCAAGAGAGACTTTTCTTTCGGCCGTTTGGAAACGGTTGATGAATTTCTTTTGCAGATTAACCCAATCAGCAACTGAGTTGGACTTCAGCTTTGAATACCATTAGAATGCAACTCCAGTCAAGGAAGTTGCGAAATATCTGAGAAGATATGATTCATCGGAAGCCAGATCACTCATGGCAATCATATAATGTGCCACATGCTCCAGCGGTGACCCGTGTCCATTAAACTTTTCCAGTTTTGGGACTTTAGGGCACGCCTCTGGCAGCTTCTTGAGTTGATGATGAATAGGATACGGGATAGAATATAAGCCCGTAACCTGAATACCTTCACCCTGCTGAGCGAATATATCTTCGATGATTTTTTGTATCTCATGCCTTTGTATGGCAGTATTTTGCACTGTTCCTGTTTGAGGAGGTATAATATTGGACGGATCAATAATATCCTGACCCGTAGCTTGAGGAAGAAGGCCACTTGCAGAAGCCGCCGGATGATTTGCCGGGGCGGACCCATCCGGATGTTGACTTTATTGTTGATATTGGGTGGAGACTGGCTCCATAGATTGTTGGAGGCTTGAAGTTGCCAGTCGCCTCATTTCATTTAGGAGTGCGGCCATTTGAGATTGGCACTGTTGCATCACCTGATATTTATCGTCATCTGACATTTCTTGGAAATTCTCCCTTGTAGGCAAGTCGATGACGGGGTTGATAGTAGAAGTTGGGAGTCCGCCTTCTTCAATTGGAATATTTGTTTCTTCGAAGATGGGGATTTGAATCCCCTCATGTTGAGAGTCATTATGAGGAGGAGCTTGACCAGATGTCCCAGCTTGCTCGCCAAGTTGGCGGTTTCTTCTGGCGAATTGTCTGGTATGAGATTAGTGGCCTTGGTGGGAATATTTGGAGTGGCTTCCGCAATTTGTTCCGTTGGTTCGCCAGAGTCCTTCCCGGAGGCGTAACATGAGAAGATTATGAGCCTGGGTTTTTCTTCCGCTGCCCAGGTGACACGCCGTCTTTTTGACGAGCGGGTATTGGCAATAGGAATTACCCCCAGCCTATCAAATATTGAGATTCGCGGTATACGGTCGAAGACCGATACGCGAGATTTGAGTTGTTGAGTTGAATTTTCTTTGACCACTCGGATATTCTCCGGGCTTGAGGAGTATAGTTTGATTTTTTGTATACCCTTTTCTTTTTGTCCATGAAGGTGTTTGGACTCAACATGCTGAAGAGAGGCATGTTTGGTATTGCTTCTCTTTCCGAACACCTTTGGTGCATTCATTTGAGTCTTCTTGAGTTGCTGGGCTTCTTTTTGGGAACACAGATTTGTTTGAACTTGGCGGACCTTTTTTTTTGCCCCCGTTGTGAGGGGACGGGAGCTATGACTTTGGAGGAGATTACCTAGACTGAATAAGTCCAGATTTGAATTGGGTGGGGTTTGACCCTTTTGGCAGCATTATCTTTGGAGGGCATTTGGGTGCCCTTGTTGATGGTAGCAGGATGAGCTTTGACGTGTTCACAGCTCCTGTCGGTCTTCTTTGTTGATTTGTTAGAGGGAGACTTTTGTGTTGCTCCCTCCTCTGATGAGCCGGAACTACCCCAGGAAGTAAGGGGATCCGACGATGGCTAGGAAATCTCCGAACACGATCGAAGTCACCAGGTAGCCGAACCTGGCGTGGTTGTTGACGACGAGCGGTCCATAGGTGACGGCCATCTTCAACAGTTTGCTTTTTGTTTGTCCGAGTACCTTTGAGGAAAACATCAGTATTAGAATTCTCGTAAGAAATGCATATATCTCGCCATTTTTGCTATGAATGGTGAGAAGGGGTCCCACCGGGCGTGCCAGATGTGGACACGCGGAAAATCTCGACGTTTTTTCTCCTCTTATCTTTCTTTCTTGATTTGTAATTCGAGCTTGACTTGGTTTGTTATTTGTTTCTCTTATTTCTTTTGCCTTGCAGGGCATGCCAGCCTGCCTAACAGACAAAAGTAAGAATCCACGCAGTGCGGAGAGGAAATTAGGTGTCCATGGAATGGACAAGTGCGCCAGTTTTTAATCTGAACTTCTTTGGTTCCGCGTTTTTATTCATCAGGCGATTAGGGTAGCGTGTGCTGGACCCCTGTCTCCATCGATCGGAATCGATGTTTATTTACATCGAGTTAAAGTCCTTGATGTTATTTTAACATCAGTTTTAACCCAAATACCATTGATAGCAAAGACGAGGAAAATATGCAATTTCTAGAAAATTGTAATACAATGTTTTTCCTTTTTTATTATTGTCGGACAAAATGAGTTTTGACGTAAGAGAAAGGATTTGTTCCTTTAAAAGAGGTATTTTGGGTCTTGATTTGAGAGAAATGATTTGTTCCTTTGAGAAAGGTATTTCATTTTCTTGAAAGGAAGGGTATTTGTCTTGTGAAAGGGGTTACATTTTGAAAGGGAGTATGGATTTCCTTTGAGTTTTGAAATATGATTTGAGGAGATATGCGGGTGTATACTCGTGAATTGTTTGGTGCCCGGGACATGTTATTTTGAAAAGGAGTATGAGTTCCCTCTTTTTTTGAGGATTTGACTTATGATTTTGAAAGTGAACGGGTATATACCCGTGAATTCATTGGTAATTTGAGTGTATTGTGAATTTGGGCTGCGCTCCCGCATAGGCAAAGTTATCGCGCAACTATATGAGCATAAGTTGGGTGTACATATGATTGTATTGACTTTCTCTGTACGGACAGAGTGCCCCCATGCAATACGCACGTATGCACATATATATTATGGACATATGGATATGCTTTTGGGCAGAACCCCTGCTTGGGCAGAGTTTCCTTTAAAAGACATATTCACATGAACAATATTCGTGAACATATGGATATATTTTCGGCAGGATCCCTGTTTAAGCAGAGCTTCTCCCAGAGAGCATACGCATATGTACACAATCTTTTTGTGAATATATGGATATGTTCCCGGATAGAATCTCTGCTTGGACAGAGTTTTCATTAGGAAATATACATATAAGCACAATATTTATGAATATATGGACATGTTGCCGGCAGAACCTCCGCTTAGGCAGAGTTTCCTTTAGGAAATATATACATATAGGCACAGAGTTGTGAACATATGAGTATATTTTCCGGCAGAATATCCGCTTAGGCAGAGTATCCTTAAGAAAACATATACACATGAGTACGAGATGGTGATTATATGGGTATGTTCTCGGGCAGAACCTCTGCTTGGGCAGAGTCTCCTCTAAGAAACATATACATATAAGCACAACATCCACCATCCCGGAGTCTTGCTCGACGGGCGGGGAGAACATGTGCATCTAAATGCGCATACCCATAGAGTCTTGCTCAATATAGAGGCATTTAGAGTACGAGAACAAGGGTATTCAAATACCATATATCCATAGAGTCTTGCTCTATATGGAAGGTATTTAAACCCCGAAAGATATCACCCCCACAGAGTCTTGCTCGATGTGGGGGCATGGACCGCGCTATGATTTCTTTGAGAGGCCCTTCGTGGAGGCTAGCTCAGCATGAAGGGGGATGGAAAAGATGTCGATGCTGTATGAAGGCGATCTCGCTTTTCTTTATGCTTTATCGGATGTTCCGCACTGCGCGCCGAGCGGGGGAAGGACCGGTACCTTTGAGCCGAGCAGGAAGACTTGAAGAATAAGAGGGGAATTTTGGGGCAAAGAGCTTTGTATTATTTTTTTTTGGGGGAGAGAATTTTCAGCAAGGAGCTTCAATGGAATCCAAGGAGGAGCCTCCAAGAAGCCAGAAGGGACCCGGGGGAGGACCCCTTGCCCCTTGGGGGTGCAAGGGGTTTTATAGGGGTTGGCCCCCCCTTTCACATGCGCATGGGAGGTGGGACTCCCCTTAACCGATGGTACCCCCCATCGGTTAGGGGGGAAGATCCCCTTAACCGATGGGGGGTCAATCGGTTGGGGTTTAACCCCTCAACCGATGGTTACCCCCCATCAGTTGGGGGGTATTACCCCCTTAACTGATGGGGTGGTCCATCGGTTGGGGGTTTTACCCCTCCAACCGATGGACATGACCATCGGTTGGGGGAAGGGGGGATTTTGCCTATAAATAGGCCCCCACATGCCCCATTAAGGGGCGCCTTTGGGATTTCTGGAAATGGGGGTTTTGACAATTTTTTTATGTCAACAATAGTAGAGTCGAGGTTTACATTTGTATAGAAAACAATAACACGGTGAAATTGCTTTATCGAACGAAATAGATTTTTTTTTGTTTGTTTAAAGGCATGGACTCCATTTGTGAGTTTAACATGCAATTTTTTTATGAAAGAAATGGGCATGAACCCGAGAATTTATTATTTGAACGAGTGGTGTTTTGAGCAGGGCTTCTACATGGGCAGAGTTTCCGCACAAAGACACACGCGAACATTTGTGATGAACATATAGTCATATTTCGGGCAGAGTCTCCATATGGACAGGACTCCCCATAGAAATATGCACATATGAACTTATATTTTGTGAGCATATGGGTATGCCTTTGGGCAGAGTCTCCTTATGGAGGCATGCACATATGAACACAGACATATTTTACCCTCACGGAGTCTAGCTCAATGTGAGGGAAATAACATGGACATGTTTAAATGTTTATACCCATGGAGACTAACTTGACATGGAAACATTTAAACATGGAAGAAACATAGTGATGTTTAAATATTTTATGCCCATGGAGAATAACTCAACATGGAAAATATTTAAACATCGGAGCACATGAACATGTTTAAATATTTTGTATCCATGGAGACTAACTCGACATGAAAAATATTTAAACACTGGAACACATGAATACACGAACATTTAACATTTTATCTCCATGGAGACTAACTCGACATGGAGATATAAACATGTATATTTAGATTTTAAAACCCCCCATGGAGTCTAGCTCGACATGGAGGGGGATTTACAAAAATTTTGTAGTCGGAGGGGGACGACCTTGGCTTGCCGGGGGTGAGTACCTTCACGCTGAACACGAGCAAGATTTCTTCCCAAAATCTTCCCCAACAAGTCACTTTCTTTTTCACCTTCCGACCTCTTCGACCTTTTCCCTCCGAAGTCCCCCCTACATGGGGTATTTATAGGGGTTTTCTCATGTTTACATAGGGGAGGAGAGAGAGCTAACCGGAGAGAGGTCCCTCCTTAACTGGAAGGAGGTCCCTTCGGTTAAGGATTAACCGGAGGAAGATCCCTTCGGTTAAGGGTCTCCCCCCTTAGCTGGAGCCTGAAGAGAGGGTCTCTCTAGTAGGGATCTTTCCGGAGGGGCTCCTTTCCCCGATTTCTATAAATATCTCCCTTCGGGCCTTGCCGAGGGGTGTTTTGATGCCGTGAAGACTCTTTCATTTCTTGGAGATCTCCTGATGAGGAGTTGCTTGAATTTGGACTTTGCAAGTGCTTGGTGCTTTTTCTTGCAAGTGGTTTTTGTAGTTGTAATCTTCTTCGAACCCTTGGTCTTGTTGACCTCATGCCGTTAGAAAATTCTCTAAAACTTGTCCTCTTCTTCGAAGCATTGTTCTTCCCGAACTTGTACTTCGTTGAAGGATTTGGTGTCGGTTTTCACAACAAGTCTTTTTCTTGACTTGAAAATGACCCGGACCCAATATTACCTAAGTAACCATTAGATCAATATAAATATCTTCTGGCATTCCTGTATGGATACCCATTGTAAATTTTTGGGTCCAACAATGACCTTCTAGGTGAAGATCATCTTGGTTCCCCTTTGTGATTCTATCCTCATCCTTAACATCTCCTATCCCTCCCTACAACATAAACTATTACATAAGAGAAAGCTGCCAATATTGAGAAGAGCTCGAATCCCTTCTTTCTGATGCTCGAGGCTTTTAACCTTCTAAAAGAAGGAAATAAAAGAGTAATCTAGCAGAAAACAGAGTTTATATAGCCACGGGACATCATGGAATCCAGAGAATTGACAGAAGCTATTTTACAACTGATTGTGCTTTCTTCCAATATGCATCCTTGACAGAGGGAAGACCAACATCAACAGCAATGACAAAAAAGGGTTTGAGTCTCAACCCCATGCTTTACCATCCCGGGTTTTCTGAAGCATCCACCAAAAATTTGAATATACAAAGTGAGAACTGGAAGCTGCTCTGGATGGTAATTCTTTATGGATGATTCATCCATCATTTGCAGAAAAATGTTGTTAAAAATTATCAGAGACTAGTTGAAGTTTGCAGAAGGCATTTTTTGTTTTATAAGTGACTTACATACTCTGTCCTAATGTATGGACCATAATGGAATGCCTGCTGTATGAAGACTTAAATGTTACTGATTTACTTCTGTCTATTTTACTGAATATCTAGTTAGATCATCTTATCCTAACATTCATCTTTGAGAGCTCAGTAGTTAGTATTATGTTTGTGAATGAAGAATTGAAGATCCACTTTTAAATTCATAATTGCACACTGCATGGCTTTGGCCAGCGCCCATGTAATGATGTTGTTCAGCATAGCATTGACTGTCTCAATCCTCTCTGTTGACATCTTAGGTAAAGACGATGGTTATGTGGTATTTCGAAGTGTTGCAGTGCAGCATTGGGAGACAATGAAATCTTACTACCAGAGAGTATGTTTGTACAAGGTTCTTACAGAACCTTGTTGTGATGTCATTGCCATGTAACTTCAGACATTTTCCGCTTCCGAAGGATAGTGTTCATGATGTCATGTCTGTCTTCAAACTGATCTACAGGCTGCAGTGGCTTACTCAAAAGGGGAACGAGCTCATGCTAGTTACCTTTCAGAGAAGGTATGGTTTATTCACATAGAACGTTATCCTTGCTGAGTCCTCTGCATAGTTTCTCAACACTTGTCCTCATGTAATTTGCTTTATTCAGTTTTTCACTTATGTTTCAAAAAGATCGTCATTCTCTAATTGTCCACTGTTCACGTTGGAATTAGACTTGGTTTCTAAGAATTTGGCCATGGACTTGCATATCTATCTATTGTCTATACTGGGTTGGCTGTCTGATCTCAAATTTGCACTTCTATTAAATTATGTTTTCACAGTATTCAACTATTTAGTATTTGACAAAGAAACTGGTGACAAAAGATTCCTATGTATCTTTCCATGATCACAATTCACAGTTGATACACTAGTTTACTGCCTACAGTCAATTTTAAGCTCTTGTTACATGCTCTTTTTTTTAACCAGCATTCAACCATTTGTAGTATTTGACAAAAATATGAGGGAAAATCACCAACAGATACTGTCTTCAACATTTTAAATACTTAAAACCTGAAATCAAATACTAACTCCATTTCCCCTATATGTAAAGGTTTTCTTTCCCAGCTGCAGAGATTAAGGAGAGAGGAATTTTTGTGTACTTTAGTAATGGTAATAATCCTCCCTTTTGGAAGGACAAGTGGTGTATGGAGGATATTTTGGACTGTTTTCCTATGTTTGTATCCTGCCTATAATAAATGGAGTTTGGTTAGTCAATATCAGCAGAACAATGAAGGAGAACTGTTGACACGGGGGAGATTTTTCCTATGGAAATGTCGATTGCGATGGCGTTCATTCGTTTCGGTTCTTTATTTGTGGGCCTTTTGTATTCACTCATTTATTTCACATGCCTTGATTTTTATGTTGTGGGGCGTGCCAGCCTGTCTAGCAGACAGAAAAAGAGTCCGCGCGATGCGGAAGAGGAATTTTGGTGTCCGTGAAACGGACGGATGGTGTCCGTGAAACAGACAGGTTGTGTCCGCGAACGGACGGTATAGTGTCCGTGAAACGGAAGGGTGTGTCCGTGAAACGGACGGGTGCGTCCGCGAACGGACGGGTGCGCCGTTTTTTATCTGAACTTCTTGAGTCTCATGTCTATTCTCATCAGGTGATTAGGGTAGCATGTGCTGGACCTCCATCTCCATCGACCGGAATCGATGTTACATTTACATCGAGTTAAGACACTTGGTATTATTTAATACCGGTTTTAACCCGAATACCATTCATAATAAAGGACGAGAAAAATACGTATGCTCTTTGAAAATCCTGATCATGACATGTTTTTGTTTCTTTTGATTATTTTGAAATGCTTTTGCTTTGGATATTCCATTTTTTAAAATGACTGCCATTTGGAGTCCAAAGTTTGATTTTTTGAAGAGGGGAAGGGTATATACCCGTGGACCTATTTGAGGTCTTTCTTTTTTTGCGAAAGGGTTGGTTAGGCATTTTTATTTGGGAAAACATGAGGATTATTATTATGAACGGGTATATACCGTGGATATTGATTTTGAACTTGGGGGTATCATAACCCAGAGCAACACTTCCGTATTAGAAGGAAGACTGTGCAAATTTTATATGAGGTTTCTTTCACAATGTCATTTTTGAGCAAAGTCCGAGTTTGAGGTAGGGTTTCTTTTCTCCTCATTTCGCACTTGTGCGAGTACAATTTCCGGAGAGCATATGGATGTATCTCCATGGAAGTCCTTGTCCCATTGTGATTACTGTCCAAAGTCCATTTCCACGGATATGGTTCTCGTAGAGGTGCATATGTGCTCCCATTTGGAGTATCTGAGCGCAGTTCTTGTCTTATCCTCATTTTTCTTTGGATGTGTGTATATTATCACAATCCCCTTTTTTTTTTGAATATATGAGTATGTCTTGGCGAGTCCCTGCTTAGGCAGGGTGTCCTTGTAGTGGTGTATTTATATGGGCGTATGCTCATGTCCATATGTTCTCGGGAGAAACTTTGCCCAGGGGGATTTTGCCTTAAAGAGATATATGTGTATAAACACAAATTTGCACTTTGTGAATATATTCTCACACGGTATCTCTATTTGAACAAAGTATCCGATGGGAAGGTGCCCCCGTACAAACGGGATTCCCTTTTGAGAAACATATACACAATGGGGCATATTTATGATTATATAGATATATTCTCGGGCAGAGTCTCTATTTGGGCAGAGATTCCACTAAGAAATACATTAATATAAACATGAAGTTTGTGATTATACGGATATGAATTTAAAGGGAACTTTTGTCCGGGCAGGATTCCTCCTAAGAGACATATGCGTATAGGCACAAATTTGTGATTTTATGGATATGTTCTTAGGGGAGTCTCCATTTGGGCAGAGTTTCCCCTAAGGAACATATACATAAGAACATAAATTTGTGAATATACGAATATGTTCTTGGACAGAACCTCCGCTTGGGCAGAGTTTCCTCTAAGAAACATACACATATAACACGAGTTTGTATTTACATGGATACGTCCCCTGAGAGAGATTTTTGCCTGGGCGAGATTCTTCTCAAGGAACATATTTGTATAATTACAAACTTGCGGTCTTTATATATGTGTTCTTGGACGGAATCTCCACTTGGGCAAAGTTTCGTCTTAAGAAACATATATATAAGAACACAAATTTATGAATATACGAATATGTCTTTAGGCAGAACCTCCGCTTGGGCAGAGTTTTTTCAAGAAAACATATACATATAAGCACAAAATCCACCATCCCAGAGACTTGCTCGATGGGCGGGGAGAACATGGGTATTTAAATACCATGTGTCCATAGAGACTTGCTCGATATGGACGGCATTTAAACCCCGGGAATATCACCCCACAGAGACTTGCTCGATGTGGGGGATGGGGATTAAGAAGGAATGTCGATGACGATTGCGCCGACCACTCTCCTCTCCGCGCCTGGCCTATCGGGTTAAAGAAGGGGATTTGTACCTTCGCACACCAAGCAAGGGAGATTGGAGAATGAGAGAGGGAATGAGCAAATGCTCTTTTCTATTTTCTGGGATTTTTCCAACAGGGTTTCGCCGGAGCAAATGGAAGACCCCCCATTCTTATGGAATAGGGGGGGTATTTATAGGGGTTTTGGCCCCTTACATGCATGGAGAGAGGAGGGAACCTCCCCAACCGATGGTGAATCACCATCGGTTGGGGGAGGCCAACCGATGGTGATCTCGGATGAGGTCACCATCGGTTAGGCCCCTAACCGATGGTGAATCACCATCGGTTAAGGGCCAACACCCCTTAACCGATGGTGACCTCAATGATGAGGTCACCATCGGTTGGGTGGCCAACCGATGGTGAATCACCATCGGTTTAGGGACTGTCCCCTTAACCGATGGTGACCTCATGATGAGGTCACCATCGGTTGGGGGAAATCCCCCCAACCGATGATGAATCACCATCGGTGAAGGGGAATCCCCTTAACCGATGGTGACCTCATCTTGAGGTCACCATCGGTTAGGGGGTTCCTAACCGATGGAAAGAGAGGGAGGGGAGGGGGGTTTTGTCTATAAATACCCCCCCACACCCTCATTTACAAGGCCATCTTGCCGAAGTGCTGGAGTTTTTTCCTCTCTTGGAGTTCTGCCCGACTTCTCGGAGTTCTGCCCGATCGGAGGGTGCCTTTGCAAGCCTCGGAGTTCTTCCTCGCGCTTGTTCTTTGTACTTGTCCTTCGTACTCGGTCTATAGACCTTGTGCTGCCGGATTTCTTCCGCGCTTCGTACTTTGGACGGAGACATGTTCTCCTTGTACTTTCAATTTAACCGGGAATCCGGGCGCCACTTTAAGGGCCGGAACTCCCCTGTCGAACTTTGGGGAAGAATCCCACTGATAAGTTTGTAACTTAAATAACCTTGGGGTCATTTTAAATCACAACTTATTTGGCCTCTGAGCAGGCTGTTGATAATGTATTGGAATCAGGCCCGTTAATAACCAGCATTTAATCTTCATGGCTCAACGACCCCTATTATCATATCCATGACTTGAACAATTGCCCGCCGAAAATAGGCCTCAAATAGCCAAGTCACCGGACCATTATCTGATGGATTCTGTAATTTTTACTGACATGAACATGTCACACTTTTACCGTTCAACAAGAACATGGTGCATCACTCTTAGATGAGTTAAAAGAGCAAGAGGAAATGTAGTACCACTCATGCTTGTCGTGGCGCCAAGGCTCCCCAAAATGTTTTTGGGATCCTTGGGCACCTCTATAAAATTTATGTATCTATAGTTATATAATAAATCAGTGTTCATGAAAATGCAATAAAAATAGTAATATGTGATGTTATAATTAAAACTATAACATAAGAATTGGCATGTCTGGATTAGATTTCACTGGGCTCAGATCAGCTGATCTGGAGGAAGACATCCGATCCCTAGAGAATGTGGGGACAAGTATGTGTTACTAGTTGTAGATAACACACATAATGCGCACAAGTACTTGTAAGAGGGGTTGTTTTAAAACTTCCACCCATTTTAACTGCCTTGACCTAGTTCATTTTGGCTTTTGTCTCTTAACAATCTCCACACAGAAGTGGTTCACTGGAGTTTGAGCTGCAGAATTTCCCCTTTTATTCTGTTTTTTCTCTTGTTTCTGTTTCTCTCTTCGATTTCTGTAACAGTCAGATCTATTTGATTGTTTTTCCTTGCTTATTTTTGGGTGGTCTCTCACCAATAAATAATGCCTTTTATTAGGGCTGTAAACAGAGCGAACAATGTAGTCAGATATTTTCCGATTTGGAGCATATACTGATTTTGTTCGCTTCGGAAACATGATCTTGATAAGAGGGGAGAGGACGCCGGATTAGGGCTGAACACGGTTCGGTTCAGTTCGGGTTGCTTCATTTTTTGGTCAAACCGAACCGAACCGAATCCCAAGGTCAACCCGAACCGAACCGGTTCGGTTCGGTTTAAACCGAAGTCAAATACATATTCGATCGCAACTGCGCGCCTGCCGCGACGGCCAAGGCGCTACACTCTCTCAAGCCAGGTCCTGGGTTCGAAACCCAGTGTTGCCATACTTTTTGGTAAAAGTTCACTATTTTTTACAAAATATCCTTTAAGGGGGGAGGCCGGTTTCGAACCCGCGCCAGCGGGAAATGCTCCCGCCCATGCGGGCCCTGCAGGAACCAACTGTGCTATACTTTGTTTGAGTAAAATATATATATATTATATATAATCGGTTTATTCGGTTTCAGAAAATGAAACCGAACTGAACTACATAAGGACCCAACCCGAACCGAATTTTGAACAGCCCTACGCCGGATTGCTGGAGGGGGTGGCGGAGGATGGCAGAGAGGGGGAGAGGACGACGCTGGACTGCCGAAAGTGGTGTGGGGGGTGGTGGAGGATGGCGGAGAGGGGGAGAGGACAACGCCGGACTGCCGAAGGGGGTGTGGGGGTGGTGGAGGATGGCGGAGAGGGGGATGCCGGACGGGTGGGACTGTGGGGGTGGCAGAGGATGGCAGAGAGGGGGAGAGGAGGACGCCGGACTGCTGGAGGGGGTGCGGGGGTGGCGGAGAATGGCGGAGAGCGGGACGCCAGATGGGGTGTGGGGTGGTGGAGGATGGCAGAGATGGGGAGATCCGTGGAGGAGGGGGAAATATCGCATCTGCTCTGTTTATGATCCAGATATTATCTGTATCTGATATCCGCTCCATCAGATACTTGTTAAATGGATAAAATCCGCTTAACCGGATACGGATCTGAAGCAGATCCGGATTTTATCCGGAACTGTTTACGGCCCTACCTTTCAATATATTATGACATTAAAAAAAGATCTATTAGTGGCTTCTCTATTTGTCTGTGGAATTTGTAGCTTTCGTTGACATTATAGATATCCTACCCCTTCTGCTACCTAAAAATTTCACGACTTATGTTTAGAAATGAAACTTTTGCTATCTTTCTTCATTCAGGGAAAGTTCTATGGTAAATTAGCTCGCGAGGCAGATGAGAAAGCTAGCCGAGAGATTTTTGAAGCGAGGTAAGCATACATTTTTTTTTTTTTTTAAGGATTTGTTGATACGCCATTGAACATGATATTGTCAATTGCCATCTGCAGAAACAAGGATATAAGGAATCCAGTGACAATTGATTTACATGGACAGCATGTCAAGCAAGCAGTCAAGCTCTTGAAGCTTTACCTTTTATTGTTTACTTATATTCCTTGTAAGCTCCAGCCTCCAAGACGCTACAATCAAATAGTTTATCCTCCTTTCTCAAAGATCTGTTCAATTTATATTTCATTGATGTTGTACGTATTTTTCTTCTCTAGCAATACAGTTTCTCAGAGTCATTACTGGATGCGGTACACATGGTGTTGGTAGGGGGAAGTTGAAACAATCGGTAGGTCAAAGAGATTATTTGTATAATCCTTGTTTCTTTAGTGTATTGGATCCTTGTTTATTGTATTGGGAATCTGAAAGATACTTCTACTTATCATCTTTACGCATGTATAAGGGCACCTTTGCATGGTATTTTAAGTTTTTAACCAGTTTCTATTAACTACAAGTTTGAAGCTCAGTTAATCTCTGGACTATTAGCCATTGAGCTACCAAGATAGATCTAAGCAACTGGTTGGAGACTAATTCCTTTTTTGTCTCTACAAAGTCCTAGGGACATTAGTGGGTGATGTCATGCATTAGGCATTCTCACTTGAATGTCCAGCTGCAAAAACCATGTGTAACAATGTTTAGTTCAATTGAAACATTTTAAAGAATCCCGTGTCTTCTCTTTCAATGGTATTAAAATAGTCTTGGATTATGATCTGAAATGTATGCCTGTTCAGACTTTTTTTTGAAAGTGGGTAATACCATACCTGTTCAGACATTATGTTCATGATATATTATAGACATCCGAATTCTTGAGGCAAACATCATTAGCAAAAGTCAGCTGGGGCCAACATTGTTGCCATAATGCCATTTGTCTGTCTTGATGCTTGAAGGCAAAACCCGCAATTGAGGTGCCTGAAAACCACCTACTTTGTGGAGTCAGTTATTCTGCAATGTGTGTATACAACATGGGCCCACACAATTTTATTTGTGAGATCCAAAAATTTATTGGGCCACATGACATCAACAATTGTAAAAGTAATAGGAATTGTTTTGCACAATTTATTTTTTGAACAGTTATACACAGCTTAGATACATTTTCTTTCATTTCTTACCCCATTCCCCTCTGTTTTTGTCTCCCCTTTGCAAGGAGTGCATGCTCAGATCAGGCATGTAGACTGGATTTGCCTGATCCCAATGAGGGATTAGGTTTCCAGGCTTCCAGCCAGTCCAATGGTAGTGACTGACCCAGCTCCACTGTGGCTTAGTAATCACCACTTGGCAACATCCAAAATGGAGCCTCTTGAATGTATCTAGGGTGCACAACATGGTGCATCCCAGTTGGCTGCATAACCTCCATGTTTTTCTTTGCAATATGCATCTAGGTTGCATCTTATTAGAGAACATAAATCTCCTTCCAACTGTATAATGCTCTATAACATTTTGTGGAAGTCTGTGAGACTGCATTACATCAAAAAAACAGGCTTCTAGAATCTAGCCTATAATTCATGGTTTGGCGGATCGGATCGAATCGGTCCGATTCAGGCAAATCGGAGCGTATCACGGGATTCCCGAGTCGCCCGATTCCCATGCGAATCGACCTGATTCATCATGAGGTCACCATCGGTTGGGGCACTCTCTCTCTCCCCTCTCCCACGCATGTAAGGGGCCGAAACCCCTATAAATACCCCCCCTATTCCAAAGGAAAGGGGAAGAAAAAGAGAAAAATTTGCTCCGGCGAAGCCCTGTTGGAAAAATCCCAGGAAAATAGAAAAGAGCATTTGCTCATTTCCTCTCTCATTCTCAAATCCCTCCCGTCCGGTGTGAAGGTACAAATCCCCTTCTTTAGCCCGATAGGCCAGGCGCGGAGAGGAGAGCGGTCGGCGTAATCGTCATCAGCATTCCCTCTTAACCTCCATCCCCCACATCGAGCGAGTCTCTGTGGGTGATATTCCCAGGGTTTAAATGCCGTCCATATCGAGCGAGTCTCTATGGACACATGGTATTTAAATACCCATGTTCTCCCCGCCCATCGAGCGAGTCTCTGGGATGGTGGATGTTGTGCTTATATGTATATGTTTTCTTGAGGAGACTCTGCCCAAGCGGAGGTTCTGCCCAAGGACATATTCGTATATTCGCAAATTTGTGTTCTTATATATATGTTTCTTAAGACGAAACTCTGCCCAAGCGGAGGTTCCGTCCACGAACACATATATAAAGATCACAAATTTGTAATTATACAAATATGTTCCTTAAGGAGAATCTTACCCGGGCAAAAATCTCTCTCAGGGGACGTATCCATGTAAATACAAACTCGTGTTATATGTATATGTTTCTTAGAGGAAACTCTGCCCAAGCGGAGGTTCTGTCCGAGAACATATTCGTATATTCACAAATTTATGTTCTTATGTATATGTTTCTTAGAGGAAACTCTGCCCAAATGGAGACTCCCCTAAGAACATATCCATAAAATCACAAATTTGTGCCTATACGCATATGTCTCTTAGGAGGAATCTTGCCCGGACAAAGTTCCCTCTAAATTCATATCCGTATAATCACAAACTTCATGTTTATATGAATATATTTCTTAGTGGAATCTCTGCCCAAATAGAGACTCCGCCCGAGAATATATCTATATAATCACAAATATGCCCAATTTGTATATGTTTCTCAAAAAAAAGGGGGGGACTCCGTTCATACGGGGGGCTCCTTCTTATCGGATACTCTGCTCAAGTGGAGATACCGTTTGAGAATATATTTACAAAGTGCAAATTTGTGTTTATACACATATATCTCTTTAAGGCAAAGTCCCTCCGGGTAAAATTTCTCCCGAGAATACATGGATATAAACATATGCCAATATGAAAATATCTCTACAAGGACACCCTGCCTAAGTGGGGACTCACCAAGACATATCCACATATTCAAAAAATAAAAAAAAGGGATTGTGATAATATACACACATCCAAAGAAAAAAGGAAGTGGGACAAGAACCGTGCTCAGATACCCTAAATGGGAGCACATATGCACCTCCACGAGGAATATACCCGTGGAAATGGACTTCGGACAAAAATCACGAATGGGGCAAGAACTTCCGTGGAGATACATTCATATGATCTCCGGAAATTGGACCTGCACAAGTACGAAATGAGGAGAAAAGAAACTCTGCCTCAAACTCGGACTCTGCTCAGAAATGGCATTGCAAAAGAACCTCAGATAAAAATTTGCACAATCATCCTTCTAATATGGAAGTGTTACTCTGGGTTATAACACCCCCAAGTTCAGAATCAAAATCTTCGGGCATATACCCGTTCACAATAATAATCTCCATGTTTTCCCAAATGAAAACCCATAACCAACCTTTTGTAAAAAGGAGAAAAAGACCTCAAATCGGTCCTCGGGTATATACCCGCTCCCCTTTTCAAAAGAAATCAAACTTTGGACTCCCAAAAAGGCAGTCATTTCAAAAATAAAATATCCGAAACAAAAGCATTTCAAAACAATCAAAAGAAAGGAGAAACATGTCATAATCAGGATTTTCTAAGAAAAAGCATGCATATTTTTCTCGTCCTTTTGCTATGAAATGGTATTCGGGTTTAGACCGGTATCAAATAATACCAAGTGTCCTAACTCGATGTAAATGTAACATCGATTCCGATCGATGGAGACAGAGGTCCAGCACATGCTACCCTAATCACCTGATGAGAATAGACATGGGACTCAAGAAGTTCAGATAAAAAACGGCGCACCCGTCCGTTCGCGGACACACCCGTCCTTTTTCGGACACCATACCCGTCCGTTCCACGGACACCATACCCGTCCGTTCCACGGACACCAAACCCGTCCTTTTTCGGACACCATACCCGTCCGTTCCACGGACACCATACCCGTCTGTTCCACGGACACCAAACCCGTCCGTTCCACGGACACCATACCCGTCCGTTCCACGGACACCAAACCTGTCTGTTCCCCGGACACCAAAATTCTTCTTCCGCATCGCGCGGACTCTTTTTCTGTCTGTTAGACAGGCTGGCACGCCCCCGCAAATATTAAAATATAAAACAATAAATACATACGCCAAATAAAATGAATGAACCAATCCGCCACAATATTTTTATAAAGGGAAACTCCTCCCCCGTGTCAACACTCCCCTAAGAGGGCCCTTTTCCAAGAGAAAGAACAAAACCTCGAAGAGGGGACAATACTTCTTGGGGGGCGCGCACAAAAATTTCACGCCTCTTCAATGGCATCGTCTATGGGAAACGAGACAAAAGGCCATGGGCCCTACTGAACACCCGAAGCGCTCGGGTGAGAGGCCGGGCGTGAGCCTGAAACACCCGGTGACCGAGCGACCGAACGTTGTCATGCCCGGGTGAGAGGCTGACTGTGAGCCCAGACTCCCTGGCGACTGATCGACTGAATGCTCATATGAAACAGCGGGCCGTGTGCCCCCTGCTCCACACCTTTATCCTCCCTGAATGGGGGTTGGGGGGGGGGGGGGGGGGCTGTGTAGAGGGGGGATTTTCTCCCACATCGGAGAGAGTGAAAATAAGTGTGTGCTTAAGAGGACACTTGAGCCTCTCCCCCAAGAGGACTCTTTTCGAGAGAAAAGACAAAACCCCAAAGAGGGGACAATACTTCTTGGGGGGCGCACACACATGGAAATTTCACACCTCTTCACATTCCATGAATTATCACTACTTCGGTTGACCATCAATGAGTTGTGTATAGGGGCTATATGGTCATGGGCTATATGATCAAAAGACTTTGTTAGGAAAATAGGACAATAAAAGAAAAGGATCTTTTGCAAAAATATCCTCCTACAGGTTTATTTGCAGAATTGTAACTCTTATATTTTCATTCTGTTTATAATATCATCTCTATATTTCAATACTTGCAAAACTTCCCCTGCTCTTATCATCTGTCAGTGTTCCTTTAATATCTCTTATTTAACCTTTAATTTAATTTTGTAAAGGTCTGAAATAACCCTAATCTCTCATAATTTCTCTCTCTCTCTTCATCTTTCTGTCTTTAGTCTCTTTCTCTCTCTCTTTGGCACAATGTGCCAACCAAAATGTCTTCTTTTTATAAGGGTATTTTTGTCTAGTTCTGTGAATGAGAATGGAACATTCTCAGCATCTCAAATAGATGTTAACTGGAAATTTGACTCAATATTGATATAAGTGGGTTATTAAAAACAATATGAAAATAAGAGGGGAAATTCCATAGATAAACATATAAGGAGGAATCTTCTTCTTCTTCTTCTTTGCAAAAACTCCTAAAAGAAAAGGAGAAAGTGGTTTACTGTGAGGTAGTTCATAACCTCTAATAGCAGAAGCTTTAGAAGTAAAGCAGCAGGAAGTAAGTCTCAACATAAAAAAGAAATGCTTAAGAATTGTTTACTTTAGATGTAAGCACAGAACTTTCAACAGCTGAAGCAGCTGGAGTTCAAAGGCAGACACAGCAGCAAAAAAAGGTTTTCATCATCATCATCAGAGCCTTATCCCATTATTTGGGGTCGGCTAGCAGCAAAAACGAGGTCTCCACTTAAAGTGAAATTGGAAATTCAGCTCTTCCATTGTAGTACCTCAATTATATCTTTTTAGTTTCTTATTTTTGCCAATAACCTTACATTTGGCTGAATATGATTCTACACCATGGATCAATCAGGGGAAACTGATTGCATGTTGGATTGGTCTGTCTTTGATCACCATCATTATGTGCTTTAATTCTCACTAGGCCATCGATTCTTCATGTAAGATGAAGTATTCCCGCAAGCAGTCAAGCTACTATGAAGTATGTAGTGAGAGGAGGACCAATTTCTGGCTATTTTAATTTAATCTAATTGGTCTTATTAATTTATCTATTTGTTGCACAAGCAACCTGGTCCTCATAGTCATGCCACGTTAGGGAGGTCTTGCGGCTCTTGCCTTGATATTAAATTATCAGTACATATCTGCCTGTTCCAAAACAAGCCTTGGCGGATAGATAACTTCTTTTTTATAATAAACCTGGATGCTCTCATTTGTTGTGTTGATTCTTTGCAGGTGATTGGTCTTGTACAGAAGGAAGGAATTGAATGGAGTGAAGATAACCCAGGAACTTTGGTTCTCAGAATTGATGGCCTGAAGGAGTACAGTTTCATGACCTCTGACAGTGACTCTGAGTAAGTTAACCTTGATCAGTTATTCTAATTTTTAGGATTGTCTAGGAAATCCTTTCTTGTAGGAGTTTAGCCTGGAGGTGGCCCTGAAGCAGAGATGTCTCTACATACCATTATATGTATCTTGTTATTATTGCTTCTAAAGGGCAAAAAAGCAGGCAAGGTTGCCTACCCTCCCAGTGGCTTGACCTCAACCTGTAAATCTGTAACAATAGCATCTTTGGATTTTTCAAGCACTTTTAGAATATACCAAATCCACAACATGCATTTGGCTCAGGGGAAAGCGAGGCATGTTTCTCAGGTATGTTTTCCATTTTGTCTTCTGTGTTCATTGTAGATATGATTAAAATGGCCCATATAAGTGGTTTAATATGCATGGGTGCAGAATAGTTCGCACCCGTGGTGTGCTTTTCCTGCCCATATGTGCTTGTTGCTTGAAGTAATCATGGTAAACCAGTGCCCTTATTCTGTTGACAACCTGCGAACTGAGAAGGTGCCTTTCAAACTGATGACCTTTCCAAGTATCTGAAATCTTTCCCTCACTACTAACCCACTATAAAATTGAGTCTGATAATCCACCGATATGAATGATGTGGGATCTCGCTTTCATTATTGATGGTATTTGGTATGCATCATGACAAGTAGCCAAAATGAGGCTTTTGGTGCATCTGTATCGTATAGATTTCCCAGTCCTAACATTTTGAATTTCACTAGATGATGATATGCATTTACTGTGGTGAAATTTTGCATCTGCTGTTAACTTACATTGATTTGGATCTGCCATACTTTCTAAATTGGTAGAACGAACAGAAATTGGCTCTTTTTTTGATATTCTCCTAGTGATATATAAAGAATTGGTGATAATATTTACCTGTACTGCACACATGGTCCTCCTTCGACACAGTATGTCTATTTGACTTGTTTGCCATTGGATACAGCTGCTTCCTCATCAATGTTATTGATTCCAGTGGTTCTTTTTCAGATTCAACTTTACCATTCTAAAGATTGGATCCCTTGAGCTGATTGTAGAACTGATTTAAGATATTATTTTCAGGCTGAATGCTATACACTAGAGACATTTTCAGAATGAATATTTAGGGAAACTACCTCTTGAAATCTTTACAAGTGACCCTTTTAGCCCTACCTTTATCTAATCTACCTGTACACCTCTGAAATCTTGAAGAACAATCCTGCATAACACTAAAACTCAGTGTTGCTTGACGGGTAGTAGCTGTACACCCGTGAATTCCTCGCTTTATGGGCATAAGATCTCTGGTCTGTAGATTTTGGGTCATTGAGGTAGAATAAATAAAGGTAGAATTATAGGGGTTAGCTATTAAGATTTCGGAGATATAACAGTATGAAAAGAGTAGTGAATGAACCCGCTTCTTTCTTTAATATGAAAATTTTCTTATCATAAGACTTAACCCTCCATGCAGGCCGATTGCATAGAGTTTTGTATCCCAACTAAGCACTCGCTCTTGCGTAGTTGTGCAAGAAGCACTCGTTCTACTCTATAGCACTTTATTTTGGACTTGGTGTCCATTTCATTTTACCTGTATTGAATGCCGGGTTGATTAGGCTCCAAGTGTGTCGTCTTTCACAGTTCAAATAGCTGAAAGAAGCAAAGGACAGGGCTCATAAAGTAGGGAGGATATGGAGATACCCCCTATAAAGTTTCAGGCATTTCCTCCCGTCAATTGACTTTGACAAATCTAAGCAGCAGAAATTCGGACTGATCTTAGGAGGAAACTGCTAGTAACTTAAAAACAAGTGATTGCTTCAAAGTAGATAGTAGCAGGAAGTATTGGACAATGGGCCTAATGGTTTTGTTAATCGTGTTCACCTTCTGGAAGAAACATGGATTAATAGTGTTAGAAGAGGTGTTCTCCGAGAAACTTTTCTGCATCATCTTCCTCGCACATCATCGAGGATTTCAGAAGGTCCAGCTTACATCCGTGATGCTCCAATCAGGACATAAATTACCTCCTCTTTTCTTCGTTGATGAACAGATATAATTAGTCATCTGAGACATCCTTCAAAACATAAACAAAGTATGACTAGCTTGGAAAAAAGAAAACAGGTGATCACAAGTTAGTAATGGAATGAACAGCAGATTCAGGACGACCACCACCTCAATCGAAGAAACTTTTATATCGTCTCCACTTGGATAGGGAGTAAACATTGCGGATGTTGGTGGATGCTTCTTTTTTCCAATTAACGTTACAAGAGTACAACCCACACTCCTTTGTTTCTCTGCATTGTCACTTTAAGATCGTTTAACCAGACTAAATTATCGACCTAAGAAGGGCAGTTGATGCTACCACTAAACTTCGTGGGCAATAGAATTCTGTGGGATTTAGTAGATAAATCACTAGCATTAGATCATACCGCTCTTGGTTTAACCTAGCGTCGATTTCAATATCCATCCGTGATAGAGGAGATGGATTTAGGTATTGTTTGGTAACACTTTGAAAGTGTAGATTTTAATCATTTAATGATTAAAATTTTACTTTTTCTCCCTCTAATTATCAAACATGTAAAATAGATTTTGAATTGGGTAAAAGTAGATTTTAAGAGAAGAGAAAGATATAGAGAAAAATATAATGATGATGTCTTGAATTTTTTACTTTAAAAGTTGATGTAAAAGAGTTTTTTAGAAGATTTGGGATTTCAAAAAAAATGAAATTCCTAAAAATGTTATCTAACGATCGAAGCAGCAGATTCTGTCACGTCATGGCGAAGCTACATTGCTTGAGGGCCCAGATACTTAAAACGTAAAAAGAAATAAGTTATAGATATTTTTAGCACAGAAATTATTGTTATTAAAATATTATTAAATATGCCACTCATGAATAAAAATATTGCAAATGTCATTGTCGTTGCATGGTATTTTATTTCTCATCTATTTAACCATGGGTTAGATTAACCCATGAAATGAAACCTCTTATTTACTCTTGGGTTAAACCACTCTGGCACTCTAGTTCCCTTCTCAAACCTTAAAAACGATATAGTCAAAGAATATCTGTAAAAAATTAAATTAAGGAAATTTTGAAGGAATATTTAGATAATATTTTTGCAGTGATATATTTAATAATATTTTGACATTTAAACGTCATTTATTCTGAATTTTTTCAACTGCGATTAGCATTGAACCCGAAGATCAACATTTGTTTAGAAAGTGGGAAAAACTTAGCTAGCTATATACCTGAAAAGTACAATATCTGTAACAGTTTTTACTCTCTTTCTTCGTGATGCCAATAATAAGTGGAGTTGGATACCTTAGGTATGTCAGAAGAGAGTCCCACCACTTGTGCGATAAGGCTGTTTCCCTCTATCTGGAAGAAATGTGTGTGAACTAAGAAAGAGGTGTTATGGGTGTACGTGTCCGTTACTTGCGATCAGATTTATTAAAGGATAACAAAGGGCCCTGTTAAACCTCTTCATCCAGCTATACACAGCTGAGCAGCTACAGCCCACAAGAGACAAAAATGCCTTGTCTGCACCACCTGCTTATGGGCGTACGTACCCGTATCCGTATGCACATACCACCACATGCTTCCATACTTCGTTGTTTCCCTCCTCCAAGGGCCACCAGTTAATTGTGGATAATGCTATGTATTCATGCTCTTAAGTTACGTACGTTGATCTTAAGCTCACTCTTTTTTATAATGATGATCTATGAACAGACAGTCGTAGCGATGGGGAGGAGTACCTTACACAAGTGTCTCAAGGGATTGCAGGAGGTACCCTTCACTAGGGCAATGTTATAGACACACCCAAAAATCAGGAGTTAGATAGCCTCATTGGAGCTACAAGAAATTGCAAATATCTCTCTTACATATATATTTGTTGGCAGCTTCTATATAACATATATATGTGCGAAGATATCTTAACTTAAATAAATAAATGTAAACTAAATTGAATTAAAGTCTAATTACCATTACTCTCTCTCTCTCTCTTTCTCTCTCTCTCTCTAAGCCAGTGAAAGAAATGACCTGGGCATGGGCTTGTTGGATTTGGCTGTCCTCGAGATAAACACCAACCCACCAAGTTCCAGCACGCAATTTTCTTAACCAACGGGGGATTTCGTACAGTTTCTGCTACCCTTTGTTACTTTAAATTATGAGGACCATACTCAAAGATTTGGAACACGCAACCTTCGTCATTCTTTGAAATGTCTGTTCTGCACTGTTGTTGACTGTTGTTACTCGTGGATATTGTCTCCTCGTGATAGTTCAAGACGGGGTTTCCTAGTTTTAGTACTTTCTAATTTTTTATGGTTGTACATTTATTTGATAAAATGCTTCTTAGGCTCTTAGCTCGCGGTTCTTAATTACTTGTTTGGATGTACACAAAAAAATTTGAAATCATGAAGGGTTAAAAACAAAATTCATGATTTTGGGAGCTCACAAACTGCAAGAGACTAATTTTCTTTTAGGTAGGATACATTAGAGGTTGAGTTCGGATCAACATTCAAATAACTCCATTTTACAATGATTTAACAAATCAGTTGGTCTCTTCAATTAACTATAATTGACTGTGAGCAATATTACAAAAGAAAAAGAAAGGATAATTCAGTTTTCCTGTGACCCCATGGGCCAGAAGTCTAGAAATCCTCTTTTTGGGTAAAGAACATCACATCTTTGATAAGTAGCTATGGACTAAGTCAGGCACTCGAGACTGTCCGTTACTTACGATATTTATTAAAGGATAAAAACGGGCCTTTTAACTTCTTCATCCAGCTACACAGCTGAGCCGCTACAGCCCAAGACACAAAAATACCTCGTCTCCACCTGCTTGTAGACGTACGTGCCCGTATGCACATACCACCACATGCTCCCAATATGCTTTGTTAATTGTTTCCCTCCTCCAAGGGTTTCGCCACTTAATTGTGGATAATGCTATATATATTCATGCTCTTTTAGAGTACGTACGTTGATCTTAATTAGTCCCACTCTTTTTAACGATGATCTATATATGGACAGACAGTAGTAGCGATAGGGAGGAGTGCCTTACACAAGTGACTCAAGGGATTGAATTAGGTACCCTTAACTAGAGCAATATGTTATGGACACACCCAAAAATCAGACACTAAGTGGAACCCAACACTTCATGTATTGCTTTTATAAACAGCGGAAACAGGATATGGTCTGTTTGACGTCGTCCACATGTCGCCTCCAAGAAGTAAGTATCTTCTCTTTAGTTAACTTGCAATCTTGCCTAGCTATTTGAAGAGTGTCAGCTATAGCTTAGGTGCGGAGAGAGAGTACTTGAGAAGCGTAGAAAAGACGAACATGACATGGCCTCGAACCGGAGGCATGAAAAGGGTTGGGGTGAGAGCGCAGTAGTTGAACTGACAAGATCGAAGTAGTTGCAGATAGTTGGGTTTTCTTGTCTCAAGAGGCGTACGTTCCTCCATGTTATAATCCTTTTCACGTCTTCTCTCTCTCTCTCTCTCTCTCATTGGCCAACTCTTTCCATCCACCCTACTTCCACCAATTCCTCTCTACCCATTTTCAACTAAATAATCTCTCTCTCTCTCTCTCTCTCTCTCTCTCTCTCTCTCTCTCCTCTCTCTCTCTCTCTCTCTCTCCTCTCTCTCTCTCTCTCTCTCTCTCTGCGCGTACTGTTTCATGCATATGTTTAAATTCCTGCAAGAGGCAACTTGTTCCGGCCATTTTGATCGGATGCATGGAGCCCGTGGGAAGGGAAGCTCCACCAGTACTCCACCCTACCTCGCCTCACGTCCTCCCGGTGCACCCCCTTGCACCGGCGGAGCTGGGCTCCTTCCAAACGGACCCTTTCACCTTCCTCGGCCAACCCCACCTTCAGCAGCCATCTGCAGCTGCTTCTGATCCCTTGGGCGTGTGGGCTTCTCTGCTGAAATCGGGGACGGCGGCCGGGATCGACGAACAAAGGCTGCTCCAGCAGCACTACCATGGAGGAAATCTAGGAGCGGTAGTGCCCTCCGAAGGCAGCGGCGGCCTCGGTGGGAAGGACGTCAAAGGGAAGGCGGCGGGGAGGTCGACGAAGAAGGTGGCTAGGGCGAGGGTCGCCTTCCAGACGAAGAGCCCCAGTGACATCCTGGACGATGGCTACCGCTGGAGGAAGTACGGTCAGAAGGCTGTAAAGAACAGTCCCTACCCCATGTATTATTATTATACATCACATGCATGATTAATATGTACCATGCATGGCAAGCTATTATTTCATGAATGCTTTTGCATGGCCATTAATTAGTACTACTGTTAGGGTTCATTGTTCAATCTTATGGATGAAATCAGTTGTTGTCCACAGACGATGCTTTAGTATGATTAATGTTGGAATTGACTTCAATCAGCTATTATTTCAAAGTCTCACTGCATCAAGAAAAATGTATGAATATGCAAGGTAATTAAAGGAAAGGAAAATCTAGCGCACCAACTTGCAATTTGTAGATTTTTTGTGTTTTTTGTGCAACATTACTCAACTTGAGCGATGCTCGAGCCAAAACCAATCGCAATCTATATCTCCTCTATCTGTATTTGGTATAACAAGTGTATGCATAGCTGTCTATATATGTTGGAGAGGTTCGATTGTAGGTCCGCATTGGATCAGTGGATGTCCTAGGGTGATTGGGAAACTAGACATCTATCAGTTACTATATAGAGAGGGATCTACAAGGAAAGCAGAAGATCATGGGATCTTAGGAGCGACATCTCAGGGATAAATCTTCTGATACCTAAGTCAGACCTCAGCAAGAGCTATGAGCAAGAAGGTGAACAATTTAAGATTGCTCCCCATAATTTGGTGGGTCATACCTCTAATCGAAGGGTTGCCTTTGGGTTTTATGTGCCATGAGTCCTCCTACTGGTCTCATGTGACGTGGCTGCATGTATATATGGCCATGGCTATGAACCTCTGACCCACTCAATGGAACTTTCTATACATAAGACTTAGTGGGTTTCCATTGACTATATGCAGACCATCTTGCTGGCCATGAGTAGAGATTCCCTTAGCTAGGTCAACTATATGTACTCACACCATGTCTTGGTGTTGACATCGAGGGCGTGGGAGGTGATGTGGGCCATGTGATCCTTTGGGGCATGCATGGAGAGGAGCTCAACATAGGTGAACATCACAGCACTTCAGAATTCTCACTCCATGTTGGCATGCAAACCAACTTATCAGGTTAGGAGTGTCTACCACTTCTCCATCAAGTTAAGACTATGTTGGCTTAAGAGTTGGTCGAATGGGAAACCCTCTTGGTCAAGATACTAGTCTATCAACCCGACTAAGGCCTGTTGAGGTAAGCATGGAGTGGGCCAAGCTAGCTTTTTGTCATTACACGTTTTGAGACATTTAATTCGGAAGCCATCCCTCTATCGTGGATGTCTTTCTGTGTCAACATCGAGAGAAGGGACCCTCTGGATGGGGCCAATAGATTAGGTGCTCATTGGCATTTTATCGGCCTTGTTTGGTAACTACGCTTTTATCAAGCGGGCCCTGTCTAGTTCTTGGGCTTTCGCCGAGTGTGTCCCGTTTGATAATTGGGCTTTATTAGATGGGATCGGTCTAGTTCCTAGGGTTTCACCAAGCGAGTCATACTTAGTAACTGGGCTATTGCCTATTGGGTCGAGAGGGCTAAGATTCTCCTCTCCACTTGCCCTCCCTACTCCAAAGTAATGGGCCTTAACTTAGGGAGTAATTATGAGAAGAGGATATGGTGAGTAGGTCTCTCAGTTAATGTGCCACTTGATGGTGTGTACCATGCTGATGCATTGCTTCGTGAGATGTGAGAGGCAATATTGGGTATCAAGAGATGTTGTCGTCGATTTGCTTGGATATTTTATGCCACCATTACTACAAAAGTCACACTATCTCACCATGTAGATAGTTGTGATCGTCGCATTCTTCAGGGTGTTACGATGTACTTGTGTATCTTATGCCACGATATTCATGTCCCCTCGAAACCAGCATGGACGCTTTGGCTCTTAAGAAGGTGGGAGTCTTTGAAATTTGTGATCACCCTCCAACTTTTCCCTTTAAATACCTCTGTCAGCGTTGCACAACCAACTCGGCACAATAGTTCCTCTATTTTTGTCTTCTACTTCGACGTGGTTTCAACACTCTTGCTCTTGGTCTTCCTTCCTCACTAGAGATCTTGATCTGTAGAGTACACCTATGGCTTACAAGCTTCCACCTCTTCTTTTTTTGTCTCATCGTCCTTTATGGCTAATCAAGGCACCAATCTTCCCAGGGTGGCCCCAGAGAAAGAGGTCGAAGTTGCCATTGATCCTTTGTCTTGGAAGGTGGTTCTTGTGTTGTTGTTTCCTTGGCTACATGATGTTGGTCCTTTGAAGATCAAGCCCCCCCCAGATAGGGCTTCCTTTATGGCTAGAGCTTCTTCCCTGCGGCTTCTTGCATGATCTTTTGATTGGGGGTGGGGGGGGGGGGGGGGGAATGTCACTATGGTAGGAACATCGAATGAGGGAGTTGGCGTCGATTCATCTCTAATGGGATCCCACACTTAACCTAGGCGACTTCAGCTACACTGTAGGCACACAATGGGATATCAAGACTCGAGTAGGGTCATGGTGCATTATTAGCTCCAACCCCATGTTCCCTCGATCTTGGACTTGGCGGCCAAGGGTATCTCGGGTCCAGGTGTTTCCACTTGGGCTGAGGCAAGTCTTCATGTCCATAATGGTTCTAAAAGTCAGCCCTTCATGCTTACTGGGCTCGACGACCGTCCTGTTGGAGGACATGGAACTACTGAGCTACCACAAATAGGGCTCCAAAGGGTTGTGTAATTCTAGTTGCACCTTGGGCACTCACCAAGTTGATAGACCTAAACAATGCAGTGATGTATCGGTATCATAACCGTGCCATTATGGTCCCTATCCTGATAGCCAAATGTGTTTTAGCACATTGCAAGGGGTTTGTCGTCAGCTCACTTTGCAACATAGTGTCTGAGGATGAGGGCTCCACGCCTTTTTCGCCAAGGATTTTTTCTTCTTCTCTTTTTTATGTATTGGCTTCTAACCACATATTACATGAAATGAGAGGGGAGGCACTTTTTTTCTATATACAAGCTCCCAGTCACATCTTACATGAAATGAAGAAATAGCCTTCCAAAAAAAACTTGTGTATTCTATTGATGTTCTGTTGTGGAACATATGGCAACTCGGGTCAAGCCAAGGTAGGGGTGTAAACGGAACCCGATAACCCGATATTCCGACCCGATTCCGATAAAAATTATCGGTTTCGGAATTGAAAATTGATACCGATAACTTATCGGAATCGGTATCGGATATTCCGATAAGCTATCGGAATCGGAATTGAAAAATAATCAGAATCGGTATCGGTTATTCCGATAAATTATCCATAAAATTAAAGAAAAAACTATGGTAAACACCTTACCTTATCGGAATTTCGGTTCCGGTAATGTTATCGGAATCAGAACGGAATCGGAATTAACCATTCCGATATTATCGGAATCAGAATCGGAACCATATTTCGGTTATCAGAATCGAAATCTGTGTGTCCGGTTCCGAACCCGACCCGTTTGCAGCCCTAAGCCAAGGTGACTAATTGGTAGAATCACCTCAATGCTTCAACGTTCCAAGTATGCAGAAGGCCTTGTCCTCCACTATAGGTAGTCCTTATGCTCCTCTATTATAGACTTCGACCACTTGGTTCAAGCCCTCTCAGTTTGGTGCCAATTTCCCTGTTGTTTTGAGTGGACGATAGGCTTCGGCCTTCCTATGGCTGAGGTCCCTGGGAATAAAGCACCCATCTTCACTTAGGAGTTATAGTATATCGGGTCATTCACCTCTGTTACTGCCATTTTGATCTATGTGGCTTCTCGGGTCTCATCGATCAGGTCTAAGTTCTTTCAAATAGCTTGGTTGTTGGCTTCTAGCTGATAGTTGATGATTTAGAGGGAAGGGCTCTCAATCTCCAGTCATATCATAGCTTCGGTTCCATAGACCAGCTGCAAATTGAGTTTTGCCGATTGACATTCTATGAGCAGTCTAGTAAGCCTATAGTATGCTTGGCAACTCTTCAAGCCAACATCCCTCGGCCTTGTCGAGCATGGTCTTCAACCCTTTGAGATGGGTTTTATTGATGTTCTCAATTAGTCCATTGGCCTAAGAGTGGGCTATCGACGTAAAGTGATTGCAAATCTCGAGCTCGGAGCACTTCTCTTTGAAGTAGGAGTAGTTGAATTGTTGACCGTTATCGCTCACCATAGGGCTGCCAACGGATCTCTGTTTCCATTTAGCCAACCTATTTTTACTTTCTTTATAGGATGCTAAACTCCAAAAAGAACTTTCTAATAGCTTGGCAAAAGTAAAAATGGATATTTGAATTCTTATAGGATGCGAAAACATAAACACCTAATTATGCATCTGTTTTTCGTTTTTATTTTTGATAATATATATATTTATTTATTTATTTTTTACAGTAAAAGCTCCTCAACATCAAAACTTTGGCTCTTAAATTTTTAACTCACTATCCCCCCACCTTCAATTTATATGCAAATGTCGTCTATCCTTGTTTGAATTAGTGAGCAGTGGTCACTCTCTCATTCTATCATATGGTAAGTTTTTCTTTGATAGTCTTCAAACCTACATATGTTGACTATCTATTACTCAACCATTATATATAACTATATGATGTTGCTATACTATTTTGATCTTGTCATACTTTATTTAGTAAGGATCATTATAATGTTTGTGATGGAGAAGATATGGTAGAAGATGTATTTTTATTTATTGTTGTTAGTTATTGTAGATTATTAAATACATTTGAAACTATTCATAAATTTAATAATTGATGTATTTGTAAATTTATAAATATATTCCCATTACATAAATGTTGTTGCATCTGAAGTTTCCATTTTATTTCTGTTTCTATTTTTCCGACTTAAAGTGGAAATGGATGTGGAAGCGGACACCCCTTTTCCGTTCCGTTTATGACTCTGAAATTTTTTATAAGAAGCGGAAGCGAAAACACCCATTTTTTATTTTGAATCCGGCCTGTTGGTAGCCCTAGCTCACCAATACGTGGGGAATGCCAAAGTGGCAGATGATGGACTGCCAAATGAACTTCAAGATAACCTGATCAGTGATCTTTGCAATGAGCTCTACCTCTATCCACTTGGTCAAGAAGTTGGCTGCTATGATGCAAACTTGTTATGAACTTGGGCGATCGGGAATGGTTCCAGGATGTCGATGCCCCATTAGGTGAAGAGCCAGAGTTCCGACAAAGTAGTGATCAGGCTGGTGGATTAGGTGGTCGTACCTATAGAAACTATTGCACTTATGGATGTAGTCTGAGCAATCATGTTGAAGTTGTAGGGAATCCTCATGGAGTATCAAATGCATAGCGGAAGTAAATTTAAAACAAAAAATGATCCCACACATATTGTTATCAGACAGGGATGATGTCCGGGCATTGGAAGCTACATGCTAACCATACAAGGGTAAGAGATTTTCATCTAAGGGAGTTCATAGATCCCTTGACGTGTAGAACTTCGCCCACAGATGGAAGAAGCTCTCATGAACTCCTCTCTAGCGGTATCCACACGGTGGCGACTGGCGACTCCTCCTCCTCATCGGGGCCTCTCCACCACATCGGCGTGCTCCTCCTCTTGCACCTCCAAGATGCAACAGTAGTAGTAGGAGCACCAGGAGCAGCTAGAGCAAAGAGGGTTTTACTCTCTTACTCTCCTCTCTCTTACAAGAGAAGGCTAAAGGGGGAGAAGAAAATGAGGGAGAGAGAGCTCCAAAACCCCCTAGCCCATGGGGGTTTTTGGAGCCCTCTTCATCAAATAGAGGGGCTACACTCACCTACGCATGGAGGGGCGTTCATGCCATGTTGTATGCGACCAAATTGGACCATACCTATGTTGACGTCAATACAGTGTATTGTCAATACCATCTTGATGTTAATCGACTTTGACATTAACATATGTTAACAGTAGTCTAACTCGCCATCAACATGAACGTTAGTGTCAATCGATCTTGCCTTCAATATTAATGGTAGACTATTTTGCCATCAACCCTTGTGTTAAGAGTTGTCGATCATACCGTCAACATGAGTTAATGGCAATCGATCTCGTCGTCAACATGACTTCGACTGGAAACTAAGATCCAATAGAAGTCGAACTGCTAATAATGACATATCTCGTCGTCAGGAACTATTTCAACGACAGTCGATACTATCATTTACCACACTTCGACTGCATGACTATTTGGGTGATAGAAGCCATATTGGATATATTTTATCCAATCCTCTATTATCGTCACATCATCCACCTTATGTGTGTGACCCTCTTGGCCCAATATCGAGTTGGCCGTGAGTTGTACCTGTCAAAACCTCTTCTGACTCAGAACTCCTTTTGGCTTAGTGAATTATTATCTTCATAATAATTCACTCACTTCATCGACTATGGACGTACTACACTACACCATAGTCCCTAGAAGATACATGGACATCTAATCCGTTGAACCTTTCTACCCTCAATTACCGTATACCTGTAGTCCCTCATACATCTAATATCACAGAGACTGTATATAAGACATGGTACAATCATACTTATACAGAATGTAACGGCCCTGGATATTTATGCCCAATAAGGCTCCATATTCAAGTCTGCCTCCCGCGATCGGACTGAAGTCTCGCAAGGGATAATGCGCACAAGTGTCCAGTAAGAATATAAAAGACAACAACAACAGTATAAGACACAAGAAAGTACATGTGCTCATACCTGTATACAACAATGTACAATTGTTCCAATACATTATTACATGCCCAAGAAAAGAGTACAACTATCTGGGCATACCCCGAGGGAGCACAAGCTCACACAACATGACTAACTCTACTACTGGTGGTACAAGTCTGCCACAACGGCTCCGCAAGCCACACAAATCCGGCCAACACCTGAAAAGAGCTGTAAGGGAGTGAGCCTCAACAAGTCACTGGCTCAGTAGGGACCTCCCAAAAACAATACCTGAAAATGAAAAGACCTCGACCCCAAAAGGTCTCACTGGAAACACTGATAGCCAAACCACAACATGCTTACATAAAGCATAATTAAACTACAGTTAAATATAAACACACCAACTAACCCAAACTTCAGAAAGTAAGAGGAAGCAACAGGACTAGCTCAACACCACTAGTCCACCCAACAACTGGGACGCCTCGACCACAAGCCTCACCGACAGACTACTGCCTAGGCTACAAATCTCACAGGCAAACCACGGCCTCGGCTATAAGCCTCACAGGCAAACCACTATAACAACTGGTCGCTTAAGCTACGAGCCTTACAAGCAAACCACTGCCTAGGCTACAAGCTTCACAGGCAACCTACCCACGTAGGGTAACAGGACTGGCATCAGCAAGCCAATCCACCACACACTAAAACCATAATCGGAAACTTACCCAAAGAAGGGTAAAACACAACGTGTGGAAGGTCACAGCACACGACCTTCACAAAACACAAGCTTACCTCAACACTTGAAGAGGCTGGTACTCGACGTACCACAAACACACAGCTACCCACGAAGGGTACAGGTACCTACTACTACGAGGTATCACCATGGAACCACAACTACAACTGTGCCACCACCAAGGCACACCCCAACGGGTAAAACCTCAACCAATGAGTCACACACAAACCACAACCAGTGGCAAAACATGAGTCGGAAAGGAATGATGCCACCACACAGGAACGGACTACTGGTTCATGATGCCAGTATCCAACTTGAACAACACAAGAACCACCTCTCAATCTCGCAGTCACGGACGGAATGTCCAACTGCCGCTCCACAACCACAAGCCAAAGAACAGTGGAGCCTAACCAACACCACACCTGTCACCTGCAGACCACACAGCTGCAGGCCCAAGCCTGGCACCTTTAAGGACTCCAACCCGAGCTCCCTAAAGTGAGGCACTGGAAACACAGGACAAGCTGGGGACCAGTACATCTACTGGTGTTCGTCCCCCAACCACGTGCGCGCTACAAGAGACTGCACACCCATAAACACAAGTCGCTGCCCACTGTTATCTTTCCCCCAGCCGGACGTACAACTCAAACACAAGAGTGAGGGTGTCCAAGAAGACGACACAGACCTCTTTGGTACACACCGTATCGGGACACACCTCGAGCACAACATACGTGCCTGGCTCACCAAGGAACCTGGGGTACCCGATTGAAGAGGCATTCCAGAATAGGCGCCGGACCACCAGACTCGGCAAACGCACAAACCACGATATGTACTTGTACAACCTTTATTATAAATCACGATACATCAATATCATAGTTAGCTTGTCACCGGTCACCGGGTGACCTCCAAGCTAACATACGACTATATACATGAACCACAATATCATATATTAACCTTGCTTGTCATTGGTCATCTCACGACCTCCATAGCAACACACATCACTTAACACATTATCCACTTAACTTAATACAATAGCATAACCAACATAGACCATTAAATAGTCATACGTTGACTCTTTAATTCTACACATGCTTTACTAATATTAAACAACTTAAACCACTTTAATTAACACCAAATAAGCAAGGCTAGGTCCACCCTGAAACCTCACTGCCCAGCCACCACAAGCAAACCACAGAAGCTAAACAAGACAGACACAAGCATCGCCTTTCAAATCGCGACGACTTGTCCATACGCGATTCAAAACCTTAACGCAACAGGGTCCAATCGCGACAAAATCACGACGGCTCGACACGTCACCTTTAGGCCAGAGCAGACAGTTGGAGTTCAAATCGCGATGATGCAATGCGTCGCGATAAAGCCAATCAGTACAGTACATCAATCGGAAACAGAAACGTGATGCCTCACCACGTCGCGTTTGTATCCTAAACGCGACGGTGAACCCCGTCGTGTTTCAAACGCGACAATGGACTTAGCTCAACGGCCGAGCCCACCTCCTCCACGGGAAACCAACACATATATGATTCCAATACCAAACTAAAGCATTAAACAGGAAATCCACAATATGGCAAACCACCCTAACATGCTTTCCACCCTTTAAACAATTTAAAACAAACTAAAACAAGAGGTTAGTCTCCCTACCAACTGAACGAGCCCGAAGAATGCCAGAAACTCCACATCGCCGGTACGTCCATGCTCCGGATGCCATCCTCGCGTGAAACCTGCGCCGCACGAGCCACCAAGAAGTTGATTCGCCGGAAAACACCACAGGAGGTGCCACAACAACCTCCCCCATCGCCGGACAGAGCTCCATTGCTCTGTTTGGCCGAAACAGAGCAAACATATGCACAGTGTAAATCACGACGTAGGCAGTCGTCGTGTTTAACTCTTAAACGTGACCACTTTAGCCGTCGCCAATCAAAACGCACCGCGCCGCTAAACTCAAAAGTGGTTATGTGAATCCCGACAGGGGAGAGCGTCTCGTTTAAATTGCGACGACTTGCTCCGTCGTTTTTCACAGACAGTGAACCAGTGGGTTATTTGGGCTAAAACTTCCGGCCCACAACACCCACACAATGCACGGAAACCACGACTAAGACCCAATGACCTCCTCTTGGTCAAGAGCACCACACCGGAACCACTAAACATGGATCCGAAAAGATCGTGTCCTTACATTACTATCACCTAAAAAGGAATGTCGTCCCCGACATTCAAAAAATGAGCCACAGTAAGCCGGACTATCACCTAAAAAGAAATAAAGTCATATACAGAACAAATAGGATACACTTCCTCTGCACTTGCATTTCAAACCATCTTGCACTGACTGACTCAATCTACTCATTTCCATACCTATTATGCTTTGCCTTTCTCTTTATTTATTCATAACTGCTCTGCCTTAGCTGATATAATCTGCTCTTTCTCTAGCTTTCAATTATAAGCGATTCCACCTTGCTGTTGGCGCTTTATCTCCTTGGACTCAACCTACGTCCACATTTTCTCGACTGTGTTTGCAACATTTCTTTCTGTGCCATTTTTCTTGCGTGAAACTCTTTACCATAAACTGCCACCCTCAAGTGCTCTGCCATATAAAACCATCCTTGAATTCTCAAATTTCCTTGATGCCTTTTCATTATCTACCTGTCACTGTCAACTGTTACTCTGCCTCATCTTTATTCATATTCTCAGCTGCCAACTTCTCAAAGAAAAATCAAATTACCATAACTGAATTCTCTGCCTCTTTATACCATTATGTTCATACTGCCTTAACTCATATTTGACTAAAAATATCTGCTTATTTGCCCAACTGTGTAAAAACCTCAAACTTTTCTTTAATCAAGCAAATCTTGGATAACCTGTGAATATTAAATCTTTCGCGACTCCACTGCACTATTCTGATTACACCTGATACCAATCAATTAATACTGGAAGAAAATACTGAAATTTTTTATTTGCTTTTCTTAATATTTCAATTTTAGTTGTGCCATATACTTAAATTCTAAATTCTGCCATACCTCTACTGACATACCTTGCTCTTCATATACCCTCCTTGCTTTAAATGACATTCTCTGGTTGATTTTAGAAAATCTATTGCATAACCCTTCAAAATATTTGTTCCCTCTGCTATGACACTGTACTTTCTCATCGGGGAATAAAACTGCTCAACTAACTCTGCACATATTCCACCTTCAAATTTTCCAAACTTTCGCTTAATCAAGTACCACCTGACCACAAACTTTTCACTGTTTAACTGATCATACTTTTCCTTTCTGTACATAACAATTCTAATTTCCAAACATTTATTGCTCTTTCTATTTTATTCTTCCATACTCTAATCTGCTTACTATTCTTTAACTAATCTACCTTTTATTCCTACATCAACTCTGAAAATACTTTTACAGAAAATACCTCTGTTCAATCTATATCACTTTCTGTGCACTAGCATGCAAACTCTTGTTGAACACTTTCTGAACCATCTAATTATATCCATTTCATAGTCTATTATACTCTTTCTTTCTCTAATCAATAACTCTTAATTTTATCTGTACTGTCAACTTCATTAAACATAATATCTTTTCTGCAAAGCATTCCTCTCAATTATTCTGTTGTCTGACTAATCTCACTATACCATTCACACTATAACTCTTCTTGATATGCAATCATCTTTCATTGAAATGCTGCCAAAGCCAGAACCTGTAACCGATCTCTTTCATTTCAACAACTTGCCCTGCCTGATTCCTTTATTACACATACTGAACACAACCATTAAACATCACTAATCTGATCTCCAACACTATAATATTTAACAATTCATTCATGTAGAATCTTCACAAACTATCACTTGTCAAGTGAATATCTTTCTTGTGAAATTCTCAGAAAAATCTAATTGTACACTGATTTGTTCTTCCTTTACTCTCTCTCTTTACTCAACTGATCACCTTGGCACATACTTACATAGATCTCTATATCAAATTCCCCATTATCATCGTTACTCACAACAGCATTGTTCTCAAACTTTTTACTACAACCGTCTCTAATCACAAAACACACTTAATCTGACTTTCATAAATCACTGCTCCTCTGTTTACCAGTACCTTATCTGGAGCTAATCTGCCTCACTCAATTATTCCAAACCTTTCATATCACTAATCACATTATCGTCCAAGTTGCTTCTTAACACTTACTAACACAAATCTCAAACACCACAATTACCTCTGCTAAGATTCTCGACCACAATTCGTACACTTAACACTCCTTAACACATACTATTCCTCATTATAACAATGTCCTTCTGCTATTCTATCACATCATTATCTTATACCTATCTCTGCCAACTCTGTATCTCATTAAAACACCTTTACTGAATTATATATCTGAATTCACTAATCCCTTCAATTTCTATAACTGAGAACCTTTAAACAACTACACTTTAACTGCAAACTAGCACGCTGGTATAATCACTCAACTTATACCACTAGCCTCACCATTTCTCTGCCATTACTAACAACTTCTAGTTTAACAAACACCTATACACATTTCACATATCGAAAACTCATGTGAAAGCCACATAAAATCGCAGACTTACTACCAGCAATGGATATTAAACCATGTCTTGGGACATTGTAACCTCAATGTCCTTTCGTATTCTAACTGGACCATGCTCTGATACCAACTGTAACGGCCCTGGATATTTATGCCCAATAAGGTTCTATATCCAAGTCTGCCTCCCGCGATCGGACCGAACTCTCGCAAGGGATAACGCACACAAATGTCCAGTAAGAATATAAAAGACAACAACAACAGTATAAGACACAAGAAAGTACATGTTCTCATACCTGTATACAACAATGTACAACTGTCCCAATACATTATTACATGTCCAAGAAAAGAGTACAACTACCTGGGGCATACCCCGAGGGAGCGCAAGCTCACACAACATGACTAACTCTACTGTTGGTGGTACAAGTTTGCCACAACGCCTCCACAAGCCACACAAAATTGGCTAACACCTGAAAAGAGCTGTAAGGGAGTGAGCCTCAACAAGTCACTGGCTCAGCAGCGACCTCCCAAAAACAATACTTGAAAATGGAAAGACCTCGACCCTAAAGGGTCTCGCTGGCAACACTGATAGCCAAACCATAATATATAAAGCATAATTAAACTACAGTTAAATATAAACACACCAACTAACCCAAACTTCGGAAAGTAAGAGGAAGCAACAGGACTAGCTCAACACCACTAGTCCGCCCAACAACTGGGACGCCTTGACCACAAGCCTCACCGGAAGACTACTGCCTGGGCTACAAATCTCACAGGCAAACCACGGCCTCGGCTATAAGCCTCACAGGCAACTGCCTAAGCTATAAGCCTCACAGGCAAACCACTACAACAACTGGTCGCCTAAGCTACGAACCTCACAAGCAAACCACTGCCTAGACTACAAGCTTCACAGGCAACCTACCCACGTAGGGTAACAAGACTGGCATCAGCAAGCCAATCCACCACACACTAAAACCATAATTAGAAGCTTACCCAAAGAAGGGTAAAACACAACGTGCGGAAGGTCACAACACACGACCTTCACAAAACACAAGCTTATCTCAACACCTGAAGAGGCTGGTACTCGACGTACCACAACACACATCTACCCACGAAGGGTACAGGTACCTACTACCACGAGGTACCACCACGAAACCACAACTACAACTGTGCCACCACCAAGGCACACCCCAACGGGTAAAACCTCAACCAACGAGTCACACACAAGCCACAACCAGTGGCAAAACACGAGTCGGAAAGGAACGGCACCACCACACAGGAACGGACTACTGGTTCATGACGCCAATATCCAACCCGGACAATACAACACAAGAACCACCTCTCAGTCTCGCAGTTACAGACGGAAGGTCCAACTGTCGCTCCACAACCACAAGCCAAAGAACAGTGGAGTCTAACCAACACCACACCTGCAGACCACACAGCTGCAGGCCCAAGCCTAGCACCTTTAGGGACTCCCGCCCGAGCTCCCTAAAGTGAGGGACTTGAAACACAGGACTAGCTAGAGACCAGTACGTCTACTGGTGTTCGTCCCCCAACTACGAGCACGCTACAAGCGACTGCACAGCCACAAACACAAGTCGCTGCCCACTGTCGTCTTTTCCTCAGCCGGACGTACAACTCAAACACAGGAGTGAAGGTGTCTAAGAAGACGACACAGACCTTTATGGTACACACTGTACCGGGACACACCCCGAGCACAACACACGTGCCTGGCTCACCAAGGAACCTGGGGTACCCGACTGAAGAGGTATTCTGGAATAGGTGCCAGACCACCAGACTCGGCAAATGCACAAACCACGATATGTACTTATACAACCTTTATTATAAATCACGATACATCAATATCATAGTTAGCTTGTCACCGGTCACCGGGTGACCTCCAAGCTAACATACGACTATATATATGAACCACAATATCATATATTAACCTTGCCTATCATTGGTCGTCTCACGACCTCCATAGCAACACACATCACTTAACACATTATCCACTTAACTTAATACAATAGCATAACCAACATAAATCATTAAATAGTCATACATTGACTCTTTAATTCTACACATGCTTTATAAATATTAAACAACTTAAACCACTTTAATTAACACCAAATAAGCAAGGCTAGGTCCACCCTGGAACCTCACTGCCCAGCCACCACAAGCAAACCACAGAAGCTGAAACGCGACGGACACAGGCGTCGCTTTTCAAATCGCGACGACTTGTCCATACGCGATTCAAAACCTTAACGCGACAGGGCCCAGCACTGCGACAAAATCGTGACGGCCCGACACGTCGCCTTTAGGCCAGAGTATACAGCCAGAGTTCAAATTGCGATGACGTGATGCATCGCGATAAAGCCATCGGTACAGTACATCAATCGAAAACAGAAACGCGACGCCTCACCACGTCGCGTTTATATCCTAAATGCGACGGTGAACCCCGTCGCGTTGCAAACGCGACAATGGACTTAGCTCAACGGCCGAGCCCACCTCCTCCACGGGAAACCAACACATATATGATTCCAATACCAAACTAAAGCATTAAACATGAAATCCACAATATGGCAAACCACCCTAACATGCTTTCCACCCTTTAAACCATTTAAAACAAACTAAAACAAGAGGGTAGTCTCCCTACCAATTGAATGAGCCCGAAGAATGCCAGAAACTCAACATCGCCGGCATGTCCATGCTCTGGATGCCATCCTTGCATGGAACCTGCGCCGCACAAGCCACCAAGAAGCCAATTCGCTGGAAAACACCACAGGAGGCGCCACAACAACCTCCCACATCGCCGGACAGAGCTCCACTGCTATGTCTGGCCGAAACATAGCAAACATATGAACAGTCTAAATCGCGACGTAGGCAGTCGTCGCGTTTAACTCTTAAACGCGACCACTCTAGCCATCGCCAATCAAAACACACCGCACCGCTAAACTCAAAGGCGGTTCTATGAATCGCAACGGGGGATACCATCTCGTTTAAATCGCGATGACTTGCTCCGTCGCGTTTCACAGATAGTGAACCAGTGGGCTGTTTGGGCTAAAACTTCCGGCCCACAACACCCACACAATGCACGAAAACCACAACTAAGGCCCAATGAACTCCTATTGGTCAAGAGCACCACGTCGAAACCACTAAACACGGATCCGAAAAGATCATGTCCTTACACAGAATCTATCCGATTTTCACTCTTATTGGATTCTTCAGAAGCACTCCTTCTCTCTCAATCCGATTAACCTTGGCTAGGGATTTGCCTGAGTAAGAACGCACAAGACATCCCTCTCATGATACCGAGAGTGGATGATCCTTTATTAACACTCAATTGCCTTCGTAAGGTTGACTACCATTCCCAATAACCGGTTGTACTGGATCTCAAATTTCCAAATCTATAAGTATGGTGTCAAAGAATGGAGTACTCAAACAATACATCCTTGGTGTCTTAAGTCTAAGGACTAGTTACACAACTGAGACCACGGAATCGTTGTCTGACAATCAAGTATAATTAATCATACAGTATTTTGAGAGTGGATCATTCAGTGAACTCATTCTCCAATGAGCACATACACTATATCCCTAGTGTCTATACACAAGTAGCTATGAGATCAACTGCCTCCATCATATGGATGGGTATATAGCGCACTGGTATGTTCGATTATCTCCATATCCTTCTCGAGTAACCTATAACCAGGAATATTTAGGATCTGTGTTTAAAGAGGATAAGTCTTATTGTCATGATCCTAATCCTCATCGCACAGACCCATGGACATCACAATATATAAACATCATTCTATGCATGTAATATAACATGAGAAAATAGCATTAACATAATTATTGTCATCATTACCAAAAGTGATTGGTACAAGATTACAAGTGACATCACTCATGTGAATTGACTTGCTAGGTGCTCATAACTAGTAGAAGTGACGACCACCAGTACCCCTGCCTTAATAGGATCCACACTACTGATCTTTCTTCTTGGTGTGTGTCACAGATGCCTTCATGCACTTCCTCAATCGCTTGCTTGGCTTCAGTAGGTCCGAGGCATTTTAGGAGTGGTGCAGATCAGGACCTCCTATACAGTCAATTATTAAGGAGGATAAATCTTTGGGCATGATATTTGAGCCTTTGAGACTTCCCAAGGTTAGGAGGAGATTGTCCATCCTTCAACTTCAATCTTGATATTTAAGTCTCTGAGACTCCCCAAGGTTAGGAGGAGACTGTCCATTCTTCAACTAGCTGACATAGGTTTCCTTCAACCATCGTCCAATCTTTGATAGTTTCCATATGTTGTTCATCGGTGCTAGGGCGCTCGAGTTCCTTTAGGAGAATGGACTGGGATCTAGCCGAGCTTGGGGATCTAGGTATGAGAGAGAGTATGCTCGAGAGTTGGACTCTTAAGTGATTAAGACCATCTCGAATCTCTCAAACTATTGAGCCAAGTCCCGAGCCAGGCAGAGGTACTTTATCATATGAGGTTCTTGGGCTTTGTAGTTGCCACTGAACTGGCTTGCGACTAGTTGGGAGTAGATGAAGATCTTGACCTATGCTGCTCCAAGTTGCTTGGCCATGCTTGCCCTTGACATAAGCATCTCGTATTCCGAAGCATTGTTGGAGGCAGAAAACCTGAACTTCAGAACATACTACAACTTGACGCCTTTGGGAGAGCATAAGATGATGCATGTGCTGCTTCCAACCGAGCATGACAAGTTGTCGATGAAGAGTTCCCAAGTTGAGCCTTCAGACTCTGTTGGGACCTCCTCTTCTTGTGGGCTATACACTGGGCGATAAAGTTGGCAAGGGCCTGACCGTTGATGGCAGATTGGGGGAGTTAGGAGATGTTGAAGGCCCATAAGGCCACAACCCACTTTATAAGATGGCTAGAAGCCTCAGGGTTCACCAGGATCTTCCGCAAGGGTTTAGTGAGATGTTGTGTGCCTGGAAGTATGGCCTGAGATGCTTTGGTGAGATAACCACCTCTAACATGACTTTGTCAATAGCGAGGTATTTTCTCTCAGCATCCAAGAGCACTTTGCTGATGTAGTATGCTAGACTCTACACACCCTTGTCTTCTCGAATTAGGATCGAGCTAAGTGTTGAAGGTGTAACTAAGAGATAAGATAGAGTGTTTCTCCAAGGACCGATTTTGATAGTGTTGGCAGAGATGAGAGGTACTCCTTTAGATCAGCGAAGGCCTTCTCACATTCCTCATTCCATAATATGATTGATGACTCAAATTTGGGCACCTCAATAGTATAAAGAAAGGTAAACAATAGTCTGCTGCCGAGGACATGAAGCGAGTGAGTCCAACGACTTGACTAATGAAATGTTAGACGCTCTTGATGCTTTGTTGCCGTTGCATTTCCATGATGGCCTTGATTTTGTCCAAGTTCTTTCCTATGCCTTGATGGGTAGCCAAAATTTGAGAAACTTGCTAGAATAGACTCCGAAAGCACATTAGAAGGGTTTAGTTTCATGTTGTACCTTTGAATAATGTTGAATGTTTCGGCCATGTCAGCAAAGTGGTCCTTAATATTGGGAGATTTCACCAACATATCATCGATGTATACCTCTATGTTGTGGCCGACCTGCCTTTCGAACATTTGGTTCACCAACCTTTAGTAGGTCGCCCAAGCATTCTTCAAACTGAATGGCATTTGAGTGTAGCAGAAGACCTTGATGTTGGCGATGAAGGTCGTCTTCTTGATGCCAATTGGATGCATCCATTTGATGATATTTGGAATAGGCTTCAGGAAAGTTGAGTAGCCCTTGCCTGAGGTACTATCAACTAGTTGGTTGATGCTCGAGAGCAGATAGTATTCCTTTGGTGTGGCTTTGTTGAGGTCGGTGAAGTCAACACTTATTCGCCACTGACCTGGGGACTTCAACACCAGGACAACATTGGCCAACCAGGTGGGGTACTAGACCATTTGGAATAGCCCGATAATCCTCCCCTTGGCTATCTGGTTTTTAATAACCAATTATTTTTCGAATGCATGCTTTTTTTTTCTTTACTGAATTGTCTTGAAAGTTGGGTCATGGTTGAGTGGATGCATTACAATGTCCTCAAGGATGTCTTAGATATTAGAATCATTTTTCTTACAGTTAAGGGGACAAATTGAAGTCAATCTTGATTTCAAGGGTCGGATCATCTAACATGGAGATAGACAACAGTTCCTCGTTGGGTTCACTAGTCATCGCTTTCTCCTCTATGATTACTTCCCCTCATCGGTCTTTCTCGGGCTCCACTGCCTTGGTGGAGATGAGGTAGCAATTCCTCACCTTATCTTAGTTGTCTCAGACTTCTCCTACTCCCTACTTCTTTAAGAACTTCAACTTTTGGTGATACGTCGAGAGCACCATATCTCGGCCGAATATCACATTATAGGTGTTTAGCTCCTGGATCACAGTGAGTTTTCCACAAAGATGATGGCTCAGAAAGGTGTACCAAGGGTGACTAGAAGGCAAATCATTCCCCTGGGATAGGTTGCATGGCCATTGAATCCATAGAGGGGTGTCTTTATCATACGCAAGGTCAACAAGTTCTCACCCATCTTGAGAAAATAATTATATGACAAAGTATTAAGCACACTTCCAATATCTACAAGAACTTTACAATGCAACAATTTATGATCGTTGAGATTACAAGCGCATCATCATGAGGAGTCTAGATCCCTTCAAGGTCTCCATCAGAGAAGGTGACTGATTGCTTTCCCAGGTCGATGGCGATTAGTTTTCTTGCAATCACCTCCCTATTGGGCCCGTTGAGTGTACTGCTTCTGTCCTCAGTGAGTATTTCCTGTAGTAGTAGAGCCTCCTAAGATAACGTTGATCTATACACCTCAAGAACTATTCTCGTGATCTCCTTGGGGGTCGCGAGGATTCTTCTACCCCATCGGATGAGATCTTCAATCTCGTCTTGGAGATGGTGGTAGCCATTTGTGCAGTGGTCGTGGTCTAGTGGAAATGGTAGTACTTCCATCGACCTTGCCACCATGGGCTCATCTTCAATGGCTCATACCACCAAACATATTCCTTGTCTGGGATCTCTTGGAAGATCTAGTACATAGAAGTTGCCAGTGGTGTGTAATGCTCAAACTTTTGTAGCAGGTCTCTCTTATTGTTGTCTCAACTTCTTTTTCGTTTTGACTAGGAGGGTCTGATTAGATGGACACTTCTCTTCTTCCCAGCTGTTGCGTGCATCATGTCAAGTGGAGAGGACCTCCTTGCACTTTGCATAATGTAGGGGGTAAGGTGATTAAGTCAGTGAGGGTTGCAAGGGACAAAAGACCAACTCCCACTGGAGTCTATCATCCCTGGCACATCAAGTGAGTGTGTTAATAGTTGTGGTTATCTTGAGCCGGGGAATGCATATAGCTTTATCATGGAAATGTGTGACAAAGTCCTAGACCTTCTCTTCATAAGCTTGTTTTAGTGCCATCAGACCCACAATGGTCTTTAGCGATCTGCTCCTCGTAAAACTCTTCTTTAAGAGCTTTCCAAACTACCAAAAGTTGCGATATGGCCAAGCAGGAGGGCTTGGAACTAGGCTTGGGAGTTGCACTAGGGTGGTGGCAAAGGCCCGACACTTGATGGTGTCGGGGGTGCCTTGCAACGTCATGAGTGCCTCGAAATTGTTGCAGTGGTTGGTCGAGTCGCCTAGGCCGTCGTACAACTTCACCTTGGGGATGTGGATTCCAGCTAGTAAGGGGCCTCTGGTATCTCCCAAGTGAAGGGTGATTGTGCTTCACGTTCATCTGTGTGATTCCCTTGCCTTTCCTCCTACAGGGCAATAATGCGACATTCCTACTCAGTAATATGTAGCTCGAACTTTCGGAGTAGTTGTCACATGTCTACGATGTTATGAGGAGGTGGGAGGATCTCGCTTATCATCGAAGTGACCGCCATGGTAAGTGGGGGCGGCGTTGGCAGTCGGTGGGCGCTTTTTCCTCATGGGGTTGATGCAACTTAAGCCTTGTGGAGAGGAGGGGGTTGGGACTATTTGCTTGCTTTGTGCCCTACGAGGTACCCACCTTAAAGGGAGAAGCGCCTACCAATAGTTCACCTGCCACAATGAGAGGTCTCCCCCTAGGTGGAGATTGGGTTGAGGCTGTTGGGGCATCCTTGCTATCTCCTATGAGTCTCCAACAGATAGATGAGCCAATCCATCTTATATCATTGAGGGAGGCCAAGGGATAGATGTCATTTTGCAAATGTGTACTAGCTACACGGCAAGTAGGGGATGCGCACTTGTAGTAACATTAGGAAGGAGTGAGAGGCCTTACTTTCTGGGTCCTCCAATACCTTTCCCTTCTCGTAGGCCCTCTTGCTGGTGTTGCTCTTGCACACCATGACCTTCCATCTGTTTCTTATAGATGATGCTAGATGGAGAGGTTCGATCTCAGAATTGTAGTAGATCATCGGATGGCTTGGGGTGATTGGAAAACTGAACAATGATTGATGCTGCAAGAGAGGGACCTATAAAGAGAAGCATAGGATCATGAGATCTTGGGAGTGACGTCCCAGGGAAAATCCTCTTATGCCTAAATTAAATCCCAACAAGAGCTTTAAGTAAGAGGGTGAACGATTCGAGATTGCTCCCTATAGCTTGATGGGTCTGGAATAGATTTTATGCACCTTGAGTCTTCCTACTAGTCTCATACGATGTGGCTGCAGGTATGACTATTGCTATTGGCCTCCGACCTATTCATTTGAAGCTTTTTATTTGCAAGACTTAGCAGGTCTCCATCAACTATACATAGACCATCTTGCTGGCCATGGGTGGGGGTCCCTTAGATCAACTATCCGTACACACACCATACCCTAGCATTGACACTGGAGGTGTGAGAGATGATGTGGGCCATGGTTTTTTGGCGCATGCATGGAGAGGTGCTCAACATAGGCAGACGTCATAGGACTCGAGAATTCTCACTCCTCGTTGGCATGCAGATTAGCTATTCAGATTAGGAGTATTTGTCACTTCTCCATTGAGCTAAAGCTTTCCAACTTAAGAGTTGGCCGAGAGAGAAATCTTCTTGGTCAGGTTGCTGGGCTATCAGCCGGGTTAAGGCCTCCCGAGATAGGTGTGGAGTGAGCCGAGCTAATTTTCTGTCGTTGTGTGTTCCGAGACATTTAACTTGGGAGCCATCCTCTATCATGTGGGATGTCCTTCTCGCATCATCATTGAGAGAAGAGTCCCTCAGTATGGAGTTGGCAGATCAATATTCATTTGCACTTTTGAGCCCTATTTGGTAACTAGACTTTTATAAAGCGGGTCTGGTATGATTTTTGGGCTTTCACCGAGTGTGTCCTTTTTCATAACAAGGCTTTATCAGGCGGACTCGGTCTTGTTCTTAGACTTCACCGAGTGAGTCCTACTTAGTAATTGAGCAATTTCCTGTTGGGCCTAGTTTGATGACTAGATCTTATGGTTTGGTCCACCGGATTAGATTCCCTCTCTCCACATATTAATTGAGATATTTAGATAGAAATGAAAATAACAAATGTAATTTTCTTATCACGACTACAACAACAAAAAACGAACAAACATATGTTAGATTTAGATGTTATTATTTTAGGAGTACTTCTACTCCCTCTAAGAACGAATTTGTCATGACCCTTCCAAGAAAAAAGAAAAACTTGCCTCCACCCAAGTGAGTCGAATATAGTTCTCATTTCCCACATTGTCAAAAAAAAAAAAAACTCATTTCCCACATGTCGCTTCATCTAGCTATTTTCGACATTAAAATGTGATGAAATTAAATCCCTTGTGAATGACAATTGATCCAACATTGGTCCATGGTATATACTAGTAGGATAATTTGGCACTTTAAACATATTTTAAACTACTTGGCTAATCCGGGTATGGGCAATTTACTTTGTCTATGCACACATATACCATGCAATATTGTGTATTAATGTTAACATTTCCAAACGTCATATTAATTTGTCATTTTATGCAATCTTGTCACTTATATGTACATGCTTTATTCCTTGCAATTAATGACCCTTTGGAAGCAACTAGCAGCAATTATAACTCACCTTAACTTGCCTTTGATTACTATATATATGATGATGTCATATGCCATGGGGGGAGTAGAAGCTACTATCGTTGCACACATCACACATGCAATGTGAAGAAGCAAGTCCAGCGCTGGTCCAAGGACACAAGCATTGTCGTCACAACGTATGAGGGGACGCACAACCACCCGTGTGAGAAGTTGATGGAGGTGTTGAGCCCTCTCATCAAGCAAATACAGTATCTTACTCGCTTCTAATCAACATCACAAGCAAGGAACAAATTAATTGGAAGTTTGTCCAATTTGGTTGCAAGATTGGTGGGCGTACGTGCAGGGTCTTGTTTGCCAAAGTTTATGATATAAATGTAGATTTGACAAATGGTTTTATATGCATGGTGTTAATATATATATAGTATATATATATATATATATTATATATATATACATTAAGTTGCTTAATGCCAAGTTTGCTTAATGCACAGTGTCAGTGTTCAAAGGTTGCGAAAGCTTGTGCATGTATCTCATGTATTAGAAAGAACGTTGTTTGAGGAGATGGTAATTAGGTAACTATTTCATGGTAATTACGGTGTTTGACAAGTGGGTTCGTTGGCCAAATTCCCCCCAAAATAGGGGATTTTTTTACACCATTATATATAGGTGATCATGTATTAGATAGTTATTTATGGTCTCAAGATTCCATTACATGGAGAAATATTCTCATGACAACCCTATAAATGACCTAGGACAAGTACTCAGCCGATGAAGTTATGAGAACTTAATCCATGACGGGATTTACTTATTACTTATCAACAATACTTTTAATGTTTGTTTTCCAACAAAAAATATATATTTAAAAATCATGTAAGCATTGTTAGAATTATTCTATAACTTTTATAAAGTGACCGACTATAATACTAAACGTAAGTACAACATTGTTAGAATTATTCTACAACTTTCATAAAGTGACCCACTATAATACTAGATGTAATTAAAATTTTTAAGTGGGAGTTAATTTTGGAGAGATTCAAGTACTCTTAAAGATGCGTCACAACCAATCCTTTGCCTCTCCTTTTTGATGGATGAAAGAAGAATCCAATGAACCTATCGAAGGCCTAAGTCCACTTTGCTTATAAAGTGATTGATGAACTCATTCTATGCAGTTTTAAATACTCTATAAGATAAAAAAAGAATTTAATATTTGATTTATTTTCTAATTTCTGACAGAGTTGTAACTCATTACAGTAAGTGTTATATCCTATTACAGTATATGTTTAACTATGTTTACAATAAAAATCTCTTTTTTAAAATCAGAGACTCTAACTTAATTTATCCTAATTTGTAAAATATTATCTCCACTCTCTTTCAATAAAATATTGCCCTCTAGACTCGTCATACTATTGAGGCATCATTCAACTATAAAAATGAGAAATATTATTCTCTTGTCTAGACAACTATCGTCTAGAATAGAAAAAATTTTTTAAGTGGTGCATAAGTTCCACTATAAAATAGTCTTAAATATGTTTTCATTCTATCATAAAGTGAATTGTTCATTTAACAAATTATTTGTTCCACTTAAAATTTGGTAGAACAAATTAAACAATTTATTTCACTTAGTAAATCATTCATTTCACTTATCAAAACTACTTGTTTTAGTTTATTTACTTAACAAATTAAGTAGAATAAATAATTTATTAAATAAAATAATTTATTTTATAGGAGATGAAAAATATTTAAAATCATTTTATAATAAGATCCGTGTATCATTTAAAAAGATCAATCTCATCTTAACGGTAGCCGTGTAGGACGAAAAGTTAGTATTCTTCTATAAAAATAGAAGTATTCATTCTCTTAATCTTTCTTGTTAATATTACCCGTATCATCTCCCATCCAAAATTTGAGGTTTTGATAGGTTTGGGGTCTAATCGGGTCGGGCCAAGACGTTTGTCTTCTTGTTGGGTAACATAAACCCGGCCCGCTACCTCCAACACCTCCGTGTGGACTCTGGCTCGCCAACTCAGCATCCGACTTATTAGATTCGGTAAGGATGACGCAATCCTTAAGAACGTTCTAGACTCTGCGCGTAGAAACCTCTTCGACTCCCCTCTATCTGCTTTCGGCGTCACAACCCCGCCCTAATCGCGCTGCCTCGGCGGAGGGATCACGTACTCGTGCGGAGGAGTCGTCGATCATCTTCGTCCAGCAGGCGTCCGTGGAGGCCGCTGCTCTCATGGCTTCCGATCTGAAGGAGAGGGCGAAGGAGGCCTTCGTCGACGACAACTTCGAGCTTGCCGTTGAGCTCTACACGCAGGCCCTCGGCATGGACCCCCGGAACGCAGATCTCCTCGCCGACCGTGCCCAGGCCAACATCAAGCTCAAGAGTTTCACCGGTACTGTTCTACGGCGTTGCCGGCTTCTCTTTTTGCGTCTGGGGTTACGGTGTTATGATATCGTCATGTTTTTGGTGTAGTTTCTGATTGTAGTGCTTGTAGGGGTTTGTGTTTTTCTGCCTGCTTCTTGTTGTGTCTCTTTTGTTCATTCTCATATGAGTTTTTGACGTATGTTATTGATAAGATGATATTGATGGAACTCTTGAGCGTCTGGTTGGGCTTTGGTTCATCGGAAATCAAATTATAGTACGACTTGTTCTGGTTAATGGGCAGTTCGATATGCACCTTGGTTATGCTGTAGTTTGATATTGATGCGCTGGTTCCAGTTGATATACCGACTGTCATTGTGCATGAGGTCATTTATCCTTTGGAGGATGACTGGGAAGGACAGATTTATTGTTCCTTTACGGAAAACACTTATTTTGATGACTGCACGCTTCCTCAGATGTACCTGCCTATGGCGGGGGTTAAAATATGGAATATGATTTACCAGATAAGCAATAGCAATCTCTTACAGTCTTCTCGAAATAAATATGCGAGCTATAATTTCATGCTTTTGTGTAATGTCTATGATGGTCTGCAATAGTTTTTATTAGATTGCTTCTTGATAGACTTGATCACATGAATAAGCTGTTTTCTCTCGCTCTAACTGCATTCGTTTTTATGAATGGTACAGAGGCTGTTGCTGATGCAAATAAGGCGATAGAGTTGGATCCTTCAATGTCAAAGGCATACTTGCGCAAAGGGTCAGTTATTTGTCCTATTTTAGTCCCCTTTTTTGGAAGTGTGTAGTACCAAAAATACATAAAACATCTGCTCCTGCATGACCCAAAAATGCCATGGGAAAAGTTAACAAAAAGTCTACACACACAAGGTTCTGTTTTATGACACAATTGTTTGCTCTCTACTATTTAAGTGATCAAGCATTCAGTAAAATATTTCTTAGGTAAAGTATACACAATATAAAGAAATGATTCCCTTTTGTAAGTGCAGAAATATATTATCCCTTTCTATCCAAATCAACTTATTAAAGAAAAAAACACCAAAACTCTACAAATGACTGAACATTTCTCTTAAGTTTAAGCTACAAGGGAGTAGCTCTTTGTTTTTGAGATGCTGCAAATTCTCTCTTCACCATGATGTCCTTGGTATCCCATGGCTCTGTCCTTTTGCTGTCATTGTCCTTTCAACACGAACTGTCTGCCATTGCTGTCATAGCTTTTGCTGTTAGAAGCATAATTTGACTCAGACTGTTTTTTGTTCTGTACCTCCTTCTTTATGCTTGATTACCATATTGTTCTGGTACAATTCAATTTTTCCTTTTAACGAACTGTCTGCCATTGCTGTCGTAGCTTTTGTAGCTGAGCTTTTCTGTTAGAAGCATAATTTGATTCAGTCTGTTTTTTGTTCTTTGCTATTTTATGCTTGATTACCTTTTTGTTCTGGTACTTTCTCTCTTCATTATGATTGTGTCAATTCAATTTCATCATTCTGTTCATCCTTTTCTTTCCTGCACCATGATGTGATTGATTTTTATGATTAGTGACCCATAATAACGAGGAATTGGCTGTTTATGTATTTGTCCCCATCAACAGCACTGCTTGCAAAATGTTGGAGGAATACCAGACAGCAAAAGCAGCTCTTGAGGCTGGTGCGGCTTTGGCACCTGGAGACTTAAGATTTGCCAAATTGATCAAAGAATGTGATGAGCGAATTGCAGGTACTACTAGAAGGTTAACTTTAACATACGCTCAAAGTATATTTCAGCAGTTGTTCTTGTCATTGTGAGATAAAATTGACAGAACACGTGTAATTCTCAAAACAGTGCTGTGTGCTATTTTGGCATGCTTTCTTGTTGTTGTCTTCTCCTAAGCATTTATCTTTTACTCTGTTCACAGTTATTTGCCAGTGCCTCATGTGGCCACCTGCAGAGTAACTGAACATTTAGTTGGTTTTTCTTCTATCTTGGATTTTATGTATTACCAGTTGACCATAGGAGTGGCATCTTCAGGAGATGTTCTGTGTCCAAATGCAAAGAGGTGGCTTTCATATTGAGGGGATTTGATGGTGAGATAAAAGGGATAAGAGTGGAGGGAAGATTGAAGTTGTGTTGAAGGATGCTCTGGCTCAGAGGAAAAATAAATTGAGAACTGTATAACTGTCTATGCAATGAACATTTTTGCTTGTGTCTGATTGCCTTTGATAAGAAGTTTATGGCTTGGTCATAGATGTCAAGGAGTCCAAGGCGTTCTTGGGGTCCTTGAGTGCCTAAGTGGCTCTTAGGCATCCAAGATGGAGTCCCATGTGGATTCTCCCTCCTATATGAATTTAAGTACGTAAAGATCTAAAATGAATGAATAATAAAAAAGCAATGTATGTCTTATATTTAAAATTAGAACATTTTATTCACTGAAAAAATATTAGGAACATAATACATTTAGATGGTTCTTGAACAATTAGGATTTTTTTACATTTTAATTACTGTGACAATGTTCACAATCATAGAATGTGAAGTTTGAGGCCTTGAATTCTCCAAGGTGTGGGTACCCACATATGGATCAACCTGTGCGGTTAAATCGCGTGGATCAACCTTAGTGGTTAGGTTGCCTGGTTCAAGGGGGCAGCACACTTTGTAGGGGTTTCAGGGGACCGAGCCCATGAAAAGAAAAATTTTAATTTACAAAGCAAAGGGACAGACCTCATTTTGTCTAAAGCCATCTCTCCCAGGCAGGCCAAGGCACCCACCTAGGCATGGATGTTAGTTTCGGCCGAAACATTTCGGTTTCGGACCTGGGCGATTTGATACCCGCTGGGGGGGGTGTGTTGCGTTGTAGCAACCCGAAACTAAAAAAAAATGATAAATATAGGTTTCAGACGAAACTGGCTGGTTTGGCTTGAAATTGGCCGAAACGGAAGGGGAGTTCACATACGAGCAGCCCCTCAAATCTGAAATCTGAGGGGTTTCTGGAGTGAGAAGGTGGAGGGCTGGGGGGAGCTTGAGGGAACTGTTTTTGCTGCCGGAGAAGGTCTTCTCGCTGTCGCGGTCGATCGTTCTTGCTGTTTGCACTGCAGAAACTTGAAGAATCTTTTTTTATGCTTTCTTCTATGGAGTTGTATGTAATAGGTTTAGGTTTGGGGTTTAGACAGTGTTTTATGCATGGTTTAGGATAAACTCCCAAATTAAGATCTAATTAGCCCCTTAAATTTAGGGCTTTGTGCAATTAGATGTGGTTAAGGTCAATTGAAGGTTAATTAAGTTTCATTGACTGTTTTAGGGTTCTAATATGCTGTTAATTGCATTTCATGTCATGTAATTAGGGAAAATTCTCTAATTGTCATAATTAGGTAGTAGAAATTGGGGTTTTTGTGTAACTAGATATGTTTAGGGTCAATTGAAGCTTAATTAAGCTTCATTGACTATTTTAGGGTTTAACATGCTGTTAATTGCATTTCATGTCATGTAATTAGGGAAAATTATCTAATTAGGTCATAATTAGGTATTAGAGATTGAGGCTATTGTGTAATTAGGTGTGTTTAAGGTCTGTTGAAGCTTAATTAAGCTTTATTAAGTTTCATTGACTGTTTTAGGGTTCTAATATGTTGTTAATTGCATTTCATATTGTATAATTAGGAAAAATTCTCTAATTAGGTATTAGAAATTGGGGCTTTTGTATAATTAGGTATGTTTTGGGTCAATTGAAGCTTAATTAAGCATCATTGACTGTTTTATGATTCTAACATGCTGCTAATTGCATTTTATGTTCTGTAATTAGGGTAGATTTCCTCATTAGGTCATAATTAGGTATTATAAATTAGGGCTTTTGTGTAATTAGGTGTGCTTAAGGTCTATTGAAGCTTACATAAGCTTCATGCAATTTTTCGGATGTGAAAATGTGTGGTTGTAATTTCTATCTACTTACAACTTTTTATGTTTGATTTTGTTATTGTAGGCCATGACTAGAGGAGAACAGAGCTAGGGATAGAATGATCCAGGGTGGGCTCATGTCACCTTAGTTGATGCTAAGAGGAGGAAAGTAAAATGCAATTATTGTGGGAAAGAGATTTATGGAGGAATTACTAGAGGCAAACGACATCTGACAGGGGTAAGAGGAGAGGTAAAATAATGTGACAACTCCCCGAGAGGTGAGGGAGGAGATGCGTCAATGTCTTTGGACAAGAGAGAGAGTAGACAAAGAAAGGTTGAAAATGAAGCTGAAATTAGTGAGGAGTCTTCAACAAGATTGAGTAGAAGGGATAGGAAGGATGATGATGATGAGTTCGGTTCGGAGGATTCATATCCTGAGCTAACAGAGGCAGTAGAGCATGAGCATGCAACTCGATCGAGGGGAAAAGCACTTAAAGGAGGATCAGGCAGTAGGGGTAGCACAGCTGCAGCCTTATAAAGGCAGGACCCATGGACAACTATGTATTTAGAAGGCAGAGTTCAACACACCCCAAATTAAACATACATTAAGAGGGGTCAAACAATCAGTAAAATTTGCAGGGCACACATTTTAAACATAGTTGTCAAGGCGGCAAAGCGACCAAAGCGTTTTTTGGCTCCTTGTGTGCCTAAGTGCTTAGGTGTTCGCCTAAGCGGCGCTTAGGCGCTAAAGATAACATCTAGTCTGGGTTATTCAAGAGTGACATCCTATATAAATGAAAATATATAATGGCAATACTCATAAAAATTAATAAAAGAATTCATAGTAATTATTATGTTAATCTAAAAAGAATTTATAATATAAATAAAAAAAGACATTACAATTATACAATCATGCAAAACTACACAAATATGACATTATAACACAATGTGAAAAAAATGTCATTACAATAGTGCACCAAAATTAAACATAGAAAGAAAAATTACTTGAATAAATAAAATATAAAATGCAAGTACTAACCTGAAATTTGTTCCTTTGTTCTTCTAAAATCTAGAAATAAGAGTTTTGTGACAATTATACAATTCACATTAATATATCAGCAAGATTACCATCATAATGGATATCAACATTACCTAAACAAATTAACATAACCAACCAAAAGGTCCAACATCAAACTATTAAATTCAATGTCCAAAAGTTTCAAAGATAACAAAATGTTCAACTCCAAATAAAACACTAAAGCTTAAAACCAAACATGACATTTTGAAGAGCCATGCCACATCCTCATTACTATCACCCTCAACTTCATCATCCTTATCATCATCTTCATTATTTGATTTTCATGGAACATCATCATCATCTGTCTCTTCTTCTTCACTCATCATTCTCATCCTCATCCTCATCATCATTCCTTGTGCCTTGTGAAGTGCTCCCTCTTATTGCATTTTCCCTCTTCTAGCTCTTTTCTTCGGATGCTCCCATAGCCTCATCCACAATTGCCCAAGTGAGTTCATCTCCTTATGAACCAAATCTTCACCATGCTTTATCATCCATGAGCTTCCAAAGTCTTCCAAACAAATGGGATCATATTTTTTGAATGTTTCTTTCTTTCTTGAATCATTCACGAAGACGTCGATTGTATTGGACGACGACGTAGACCAAATTATTGAGTTTCTTGGCCTCTAACCTGTTCCTCTTCTTTGTATGAATCTAAATAGAACAAATATGATAAAAATAAGATTAATGTTAATTAAAAATGACTAACATTAAAATATAAAATATAAAATCAAATACTTACAAACTCAAATGTACTCCGATTACGTTCACATCTAGAAGGACTACAACAAAGTCCTAAAATTTTTAAGCAAACATCTTCAACTTCGGTATCTTCACACCATATGGCATCCACCAATCATCTATAATAAATTTAAAATATAATAAAGAAGAATAAAGATATATAAATAGAAAATTAATTAAATTACTCACATGGAAGCCTCCTTTCATAAGTTCTACTTGCCATTGGCCTCCCAAACATACCTCTTTGCATGACTACTCCATCATTTGATTTCCAATCTTATCTTGCATTTCTATATTTGCTCCATCTTTTCAAGACATGTCATAAAAGCATGTTCAAATTTTGCAACCAAAGATGCATCTTTGCTTCGAGCTTCATATATATTTTGGATTCAAGAAGAAGCCAACTTCATGTAGAGGCCGATTCATTTGATTTTTCCAACGCGGTCCACAATTTCCAAATAGGTTGGTATTTGTTTTCTTTAGAATTGAAATTTTGAATTATTCGCTTCCTTTCACACTCCATTGCAGCATAAATATATCCCATTGCTGGTTTTTCATCACCATCACCACCCTTAACGCTTGTAAGAGGGGTTGGGAAGCCTCAAAATGTCCTCAACTGCATGCCAAAATTTTGATTGATAAACAATTGCAGCTACATTCTTTCTCATTTTTTTTTTGACCATGCATTAGAATGCCAAACATCTGAACTAAACAACCTGCGTAGTGCTCTTTTTATTACATCATCATGCAATCTTTCTTAGGTAAAAAGGCTGTAGCAATCTTGTAACTCCAAATCTTACCAATTCTCTCCCCTTTGTCTCCCTTCTCACGTGATCAAGAAGTCGCTTATGAGTCTATAGATAGGCAGTCACTTCTTTGCTTTTGAAATGGCGCCAACATAGCATTTCAATTTTCCAATGTCTTCTAACATGAGATCAAGGCAATGAGCTACACAGGGTCCAAAATAATTGTTTCCTTTTCTCCATCACAACCTTCCTGCTGCAATATTAAAATATGCATTATCAGTAACAATTTGAATTACATATCCTCCCCAACTTTTTCAACCATCTTATCTAACAAGTCATACAACAAGATAACATCTTCTTTTTGATCTGAAATATCATTGATTCTATAAAATAGTCCTTCTTCTGGACAATTCACCAAAAAGTGATCAACTTTCTCTGCCTTTTATCAGTCCACCCATCACACATTATAGTGCACCCATAATCTTCCAATGTTTTATATATTCAGCATGCATTTGTTTTGTTTCTTCTACTTTTTTTGTAGAAGAGGCAACCTCAACATGTTGACTATGGTGGTTTGTATCCTGGTCCAAATCGGCCTATAAGTTCAACCATGATTTCAAATTCCTACACTTTGCTGCATTCAAAGGAATGCCAACATCATAAAACCATCTAGCTATAGCAAGATCAAGATTGCATTTCTCTCTTTTTCTTCAATTTAGACATAGTGCTCTGAATTTTTTTCCCACTTCTTCTTGCATCAATAAAATCATCACATTCATCCTTGCAATGCATCTATCGGTCCTTTCTCCTTGTTTTTTTTGCAAAAATTGACAAAGTAGTGTTTTGCAAAAATTGACAAAGTAGTTGATTTTTTTTATTAGCTCAACTCCTCCTCATCAGATGAGCTCACAACATTCTCAGAAACACTTGTTGCAGTTACTATCTTCCTCTTCTTTTTTTGTTCACAACCCCAACATTTCCGTAGCAATCTCCTTTGTATTCTTAGGACACTTCTTCACATCACGGAACCTCTAATTAAGTGCTCCTTTTATTTCTTTATCCCCTCCTTTGTCACTAAACCCCAATTACATTTTACTTTATTCTTATTGTGCTCATCAGGCAATAAGCATACTTCCATCCTGGATCATTAGATTCACTTTCTTGAATTCTGAATCTTTGTGGTACTGAAAAAGAAGAATCCATTGTTCTCACTGCAAAACTAATTTAAAAAATTGTAAATTTAATTCAATATGTGTAATTATGTTGAAAGATAATAGAGGAAGGATAAGGAGTATAGACTGTGTCTGTGTGTGAGAGAGAGAGATGACCGTGTATGAGTGAGAGAGAGGAGGAAGTGGGACTATGACAGTGTGTGTGTGAGAGAGAAAGATGACTGAGAGATAGAGAGAGAGATGAGAGGGGGGGGGGGCGGGACTGTGACAATGTGTGTGTGTGTCTGTGTGTGCGTGTCCTGTGTGAGAGAGAGAGAGAGAGGAGGGGTGGGACTATGACAGAGTGTGTGTGAGAGAGGGAGGATGATGTGTGTGAGATAGAGAGGGGGGGGCGGGACTGTGACAGTGTGTGTGTGTTTGTCTGGGTCTGTGCATGAGATAGGAGCCTGAGAGGAGGGGGTGACTGTGACAGAGTGTGTGAGAGAGGGAGAGATGACTGTGTGTGAGAGAGAGGGAGAGGGGGGGGGACTGTGACCATAGTTGTCAAGGCGGCGCCTAAGCGGCGCCCAGGCGTGAAGGCGCTGTTGGGGGGTCGCCTAACTGGGTCGCCTAATTGGCTGGCAAAAGGCGACGCAAGGCGTCGCCAAGGCGATGTAGGCGGCCCAAGGCATTCGCTTTGGCGCCTTGGGCTGGTTACCGGGTCCATTCGGATCCACTTAGTGGATCGGATCCCAGGTTAACATCGCCCCACCCCCACCCCCTCCCCCGCCCCGACTTCCCTGCGCTCCCCGATCCCCGGCCTCGTCTTCCCAATCCCACCCCGCCTCGCCCCCAGACCCAGCTAGGGTTCTGCTACCGAGGGGTCTCGCCGCCGGAGGAGGTCTCGCCGCCGCGCGGAGGAGGTCGCGCCGCAGCCGGAGAAGGTCTCTCTCCATTGTCGTCGGACCTCGCCGTTGTCGCCGCCTCGCCGGACTTCAGGTACGCTCCCCGCCATCCCCTCCTCCGCCGTCCCACCTCTGCCCCCCCATCCCCGTCTCGTCCCCCCCCCCCGCCGGCCGGCCGCTTTCCACTTCCCCCCTCCCTATCCGGCGTCTCCCTGTCTCTCTCCCTCCGTCTCTCTCACACAACACCACGCACTCACAGACACACACACACCCCTCTGTCACACTCTCTGCCTATCTCTGTCTCTCTCTCTCTCTCTCTCTCTCACGGTCACTCCCCTCTCTCTCACGTCACACACACACACATTGTCCCCGCCCCCTCTCCTCTCTATCTCACACACACACTGTCACTCTGTGATAGTCCACCACACACACCCCCTCTCTCTCTTTGTCTCTCTCTCTCTCTCACACACACACTCACACACCACACAGTGTCCCGCCCTCACACACACACACCACACACACACACTCCTCGCCCCCCCTCTCCTCTCTATCTCACACACACTGTCACTCTGTGACAGTCCCACCGGCACCCCCTCTCTCTCTTTCTCACAGTCGCTCCCCTCTCTCTCTGTCTCTCTGTCTACCTCTCTCTCTCTCACACAGATTATGTAATGGTCACATTCAGTTTTTACTTGTTTTAATGTGTTAAGATATTGCACTTCTTATTTTTATTTAACATGTTACATGTATGTGTATTTATTGGTTTGTTTTAAAAGTTGAAAATAATTTTCTGATGATAGAATGATATTTGCACTTCTTTTTCTTATTTATGTGCTTTTTATTTGAAGATGTCAATTTAGATTTTTTATGACTTTATGATATATAATGTGAGTTTGTTTACTTGTAGTTTAATTTTTGTTGCTTTCATATAATTTTGACCTTTTTGTTGTGACAATTTATTTTTTTGCAAGTATTTTTTTGTGATGTATACTATTATATATTTTCTCAAATTCATGTATTATTTTAATAATATATCTGCCATATTATGATATGTCATTGTCTTTATGTCTGTCATATTATGATTTCATTTTATTGAATTTTCATCATTATATATATTTATAGATACATAAATGTCATGTAAGAGGGACACTTGAAAACAACCCATACTTGGTTCCGTCCTAAACGTTTAGGCACCGCTTAGGCGAGCGCCTAAGCGCTTAGGCGAGCGCCTAAGCGCTTAGGCGATCCGAGACCCCCAACTACGCTTGAAGCCTTGACAACTATGACTGTGACTGTGTGTGTGTGTGCCTTGCGTGTGTGTGAGAGAGAGATGACTCTGTGATGTGACTATGTGAGGGAGACAGAGGGAGAGAGGTTGGAGACGCCAGACAGGGAGGGCGGAAGTGGGAAGCCGGTCAGGGGGGGGGGGAGACGAGACGAGAAAGGGGGGGATGGGGGCGGAGGTGGGATGTCGGAGGAGGGCGGGTCGGAGGGAGGACTCAGACGAAAAGGGGGATTGGCCGATTGGGGACTGTACCTGAAGTCCGGCGACAGCGGCGAGGTCCAACTACGACGACGAGAGCTCCGACGGTAGTGGAGAGACCTTTGACGGCGGCGACGAGACCTCTGGCAGCGGTGGCGAGACCTTCGACGGCGGCGAGACCTCGGTTGGGGAGGAGGAACCCTAGCTGGGCTGGGGGCGAGGCGGGGTGGGAATTGGGAAGACAGCCCAAGGCGCCAACGCGCACGCCTTGGGCCGCCTACCGCGCCTCGACGATGCCTTGGCTCGCCTTTTGACAGTTCACTTAGTCGGCTCACTTAGGCGACCCCCAAACAATGCCTTCGCGTCGCTTAGGCGCCGCCTTGGCGGCCGTCTTGACAACTATGATTTTAAAGTATTTGCAAGTGGTTCTTTCATGCAGGTGTGCCTGCCTATGTAGCCGAATCAGAGTATTTTCAGCCTATGATTGATGTTGTAGTAGATGTTGGGCCTGGTTTCAAGGTTCCCTCACGTCATGACATATACGATTGTGGTTTTCACAGAGAGGTTGAGGAGCTCCATCAGTGGGTTGACAGCTTCAAGCATATATGGATGGAGAGGGGTTGCACTATTATGTCTGACGGTTGGATTGGTACCATGAACTCATGAAGAAGTCCATGATTAGCTTCTTTGTTTATTGCATCGAAGGTGCAATATTTGTTAAATCTATTGATGTATCAAACTATGAGAAGAATGGAAACTACTTGTTTCATTTGATGGATGACATGGTGGCACAAATTGGAGAGGAAAATGTTGTGCAAGTAATTACTAATAATGAAAAGGCTGCAGGCAAAAAGTTGATGCAAAGAAGAAAGCACTTATATTGGCCCCTATGTGCAGCACATTGCTTTGACATGATATTTGAGGATATTGTGGAAAGGATAAAATTGTGAAAATCACAATGAACGGGCACAACTGGTGACACGATACATATATGGTCATCCCAAGATTCTTAACATGTTTAGGGAGGTAGTAAGTGGAGGTCGAGACATCATCCGTGCAGAGCCAACAGGATTTGCTTCTAATTTCATATCTTAGAGTCATTACATAAACTTAAGAATGACTTGAAGTCTTTCATGTATCATAAGACTATATAGACAAAAGCAATGCAGACAATCAGATGGATTATTTAGATTGCTATCATCTTGTAGAAGAAAAAGAATTCTGAGAGAGGGTTTCACGTTATTTGAAAGTTGTCATTTCTTTTGTGAAGGTGCGTAGAATGGTGGATGCTGATGATAAGAATGACATGAGATTTTTTTACGAGGCCATGGACCGTGCGAAGTTGTAGTTGCGGCAGTCCCTCTCTAGAGACTATAAGAAGTGGTGGAAAATGATTGATCATAGATGGGAGAACACTTTACATCATGATTTGCATGTAGTTGGTGAGTGATGAATCATTTCATTATCTATTTCCTATTGGATTATTCTACATCTTAAATTCACTTAGTTATACATAAATGCAGGTTATTTTTTCAATCCTCGATTGATGTATGCTGACAATGCACATGTTGATGGCGAGGTGCTTCAAGGGACTTTAAATGTCATTGGTCGTTTATCCATGACACCAGAGAAAAGGTTAGGCCGAGCTTCAGGTTGGTCTTTACTCTTTTTACGAGTTTTATCAATAAGGGGAATATCTGAGAATAGCGAGTTGATGTTAAACACTTAAACTATCACTTCCTTCTTGTAGATGGATGCAATATAGAATGAGGACTTGGACATTTTCTGACTCCCAATTGCAATATGCTGTAGGAAGAGTTAGCCCAGGTATATTATATTTGACTGACATGTATACATATATTATAATGAGTTGATCTCATTGAAATCTATCTAATGTTCATTTCTTTTATTATTGGTGGACATCTGATTGTTGGATTATGGTCAACAAAAGAGATTTAGGTAGTAATGCATTGGCTTTTATTGCTATTCGAGTGCTTAGTCAAACAACATCAATCAGTCAATGTGAAAGGAATTGGAGTACATTCAGCCTTGTACACTCAATGGTTTACAATCGGCTGAAGACAGAACAATTAGAGAAATTAGTTTACTACCATTACAACATGAGATTAAGGATAAAAATACAAGTCTAAGACAACAGTTGAGGGAGAAACACCACACAAATGATACATCTGGACAAATTGATGTCGAGACCTTATTTGATGATGAGAATCGCTTGCAATCTTGGGTGGTGGTACGAGAGGAGATTGAAGACCCTGCTTTTGATCCTACTGATACAACATGGGCAGAAGGAATATTAGATGAGATGAGCCAAAGGATCTATGATTCAGAGTGCCAACTAAAAGACCAAGAGCATCACCATAATCATCAAAGGGAAAACAGTCTGAGATTGTTGAGGACATTGAGAAGCAATCTGAGCTTGAGTTAGTTCGATACTCAAAATCAGATAGCACGCTAGTCACTCTATGATGGTGAAGCCACCTTCATCATTAGGATAACTACATCAAGGATATATATGACTGAGAGGGATAGTGTTGTTGCTCGAGATGACCCGATAATTGAGAAGATGAGGCAAATTTATGTGAAAGAACGCACCTCCATCATTATGGATAACTACATCAAGGATATATATGACTGAGAGGGATAGTGTTGTTGCTCGAGACGACCCGATAATTGAGAAGATGTGGCAAATTTATGTGAGAAGAGCGCCAAGGGGAAAATGACTCCATATACAGACGTAAGAGATAGACCAACCAATAGAAAAGAAAAAAGAGTTAAAGACTGGAAGAAGGTGTTTGGTTTCTTATACTTGTTGAACCACTCTCTTATATTTTTTATCTTTTTGTTTTGGTGATAACCAAACTCATGTTTGTCAGAAATATCCTTAATATATTTAATATCATTTTTTCTCACATGAATATAATATTTTCCGTTGCTTTAAATAGATTTGCACTGTGCTTTAACTTTATCATGCATATTTTGACTCTTGATCATTCGAAGCTCTACATTAATTACTGTTATAGTTGCACATCGATTGTCTTCACTCACATCGATTGTTGTTAAATTTAAACATCGATTGCTGTTTAACTTAAACATCGATTGCTGTTTAACTTAAACATCGATTGCTGTTATGTTTGAATATTGATTGCCTTAAAACATTGATTGTCTTTAAACATCGATTGTTTTTATTCATCGATTGCCTTTAGACATCGATTGTCTTTAAAACATCGATTGTCTTTGAACACATCAATTGCCTTCATGCATTGATTATAGTTAAGTGGCACATCGATTGCACTCTGACATCGATTACAATTAAATTTCACATCGATTGCCTTTACATATCAATTGCCTTTAAGCAAATATTGATTGCTTCTATATTTCTATCCAATTGGTGTTATAAACATAATTTTATATCGATTGCTATTTTGACTCACATCGATTAGCTTTCAAATGTTTCAAAATGTCTTTGGCGCCAAATAAAAATTCAAATGCATTTCGTATGCTTAACTTATTATTTCTCTAACAGAAGTCTTTTGGCTGTCTCATAGGACGACTCCTTCTACAAAGAAAGAAAAACATCTACCTACTATTTCTTGATATTCGTAGGACATATAGACAGAAGGCAAAAGAGGTTAGGGTCATTTGACAAAAGACTTCTCGAGTCTAAACATCTACCTTGCATTTAATGTCTGTAGGTCCACTTTTACTCATAGTCAATATTTTGGACCTACTGTTGGCATCCTTGGATCTGCCTAAACTCCAAGGAGCCAGTAGGCACAAGAAAGAAGTCGTTAGACTCAAGAGAAGGAGAGCTGAAGAAGAAGAGGACAAGAAACTTCAATAGCCATCTGTCAACGGTACTCTTCAAGCTGCTCCATAAAGGATGAAGCAAAGGCTGAAGAAATTGTAGAAAAGTTGAAGATCCTTCAAGGAGTGTACATCTAGTGAGTATTCAACTCCATACATACTCAAAGCAAGAGAGGAAGAGTTCGAGCCTATTCAAGCAGCATTCAAGCCTCTCTCTTTCTCATTCTCTCTCTGTGTGTCTTTGTGTACTTGTGAGAGAGCTGGGGGTTAGCCTAAGAAGAGTCTTTTTTTGTAAACTCCTTTCTTAGGCATTGTCTTAGATCAAACATTTCATTGTTTATCTTGAGCTTGATTTAAGGGCTTCAGGTCCTAGCTTCTTTGTTCAGAAGTGTTCCTCTTCTGTTGAGAAGAGAAGACCAGCTGAAGTGTTGGATGTCTGTCCAGTTGTGGGACTGTACATAGTGTTCCTCTTTGGTCGGAAGAGAAGGCCTACTGTGCAAGCGTTCCCCTTGTGGTAAGAGAAGAATCGCACTGGAGTTTGTAACAGGAGGTTGACTTCTTGACCCGTAAGAGAAGTATGTTGCCTTCTTACCCGAAAAAGAAGAGACCATTTGTGTCTGGTGGTTTGACCAGCTAGAGGTCTGTACCAGTAAGTTGCTTCTGAGCTCGAAAAGAAGTACCTGGTTGAGGTGAAACAATCAGCTGCATTCTTGTCCGGAAAGAGAAGAAGACCAGCAGGGGCTGGGTGTTGTATGTCTTTAAGGGGGACTGTATTTTTGGTTAGTGAAATTCCAAGAGTTTGCTTTGAGATTGGGCGTAGGACTTACATTTGGAAGGACCGAACTAGGATAAATCTCTGTGTCTTGTGTGTGTTTACTTCTGCACGTTTAATTTTCATTGCATACGCTTATTTATATTAACCAAACATTTTCAAATGGTGATTTTTGTTTCAGTTTTCAGACTATCTATTCACCCCCCTTCTAGGTTAGTCTTGCTGCCATATCTAGTGGGCCAACAATACTTTTGAGGAGAATGATGATGATGACGATGCTGATGATGATCCTAGTGTAGCTACAGGTACTACTACTGGCGATGGCATATATACATAGTCATAGGATGATTATGAACATGATTCACAGGGTGACTATGGACAGTTTATAGGGACAAGGTTACTGTGGACATGATCACAGGGGTACTATGGACATGATTCAGATTATGGTCCCTATGGAGGTGGCAAATAGGAGACAAGAATGTATGGGTGGACTCATGAACCTAAATTCCAATTTCAACCACTTCCAGTCAGTAGCTGTTATGGCCCAACATCCTCTTCTCATGCTTGGGGTTCTTCTTCTTACTCTAATTCAGGATTCAAGTTAACCCAACAACCATACACTCTAAGAGGGATCCAGAGAGGGATAAATGAGTTGGCTGCATCTTTGTTTGGTTATAGTGAATATTCTAAATATATGAACCCTCTTTATGGGTATCAAGGACAGAAGCTATACGATGAAGGAGAAGGTTCTTCCGGCTATTATCTATCTTAGTGCATTGTAATGTTTGGGTACAAATATTTAATTTCTGTGGCATTTATTGTGTTTGGAATGTTTAAGACTTCGATCACTCCATGTTTATTGTTTAAGTGTTTAACATGTATCTTATATTATATTAACATGTCAATCACATATATCTAGCACTTCATCCATTTTTTTTCAATCTTAAATGCATGTCCACTTATTATTATTTTTTTTGTGTTCTGATGAATTTTTGTATTTTTTTTCTGATTTTTTTTCAATTTTATTTTTTTTCTGCATTTTTAATGTTCTTTTACAGGTTTCGGCAGAAACCGAACCCACCCGAAACCAGTACCGAAACCGGTACCAACATTCTTGCACCTAGGCGATGCCTTGGGGTGCCTTTTTGGGCCCCAATAAGGTGGGCTCGAGCTTGGCCCATGTCTGGGTGCCTTCTCGCCTAGACGGGCACCTCGACAACTATGGGTATGGCAGATTCTCTTAGGTGCAGGTTGTTTGTTTTTGGTTTGACAATGTTCAATCTCCATGTTGGTGCGTGGAACCAGGCAAGATTGAGCTTATCTCTCAAATATTGGGTACAGGCGTCAAGGATCTTTTGACTGGTGTGTTTGGAAGTTTTATGTGGATTGTTTTAGTCAGATACCATAAGAGAAAATTTGATGATGGCACAATTGTGGATTTTATAAGATGAGGACATCAACTGAGTTTGTTATTTTGGGGGATGGGGTTTCCTGAAAGCCATTTAATCCACTGAGCATTGAGAACTGGTATGTTGATACTATCCTGGTCTTCGCTACACACTTAATTGAGTTTGGGTTGGTGTTTCATTTCGATGATGTGCTGATCCATCCTGAACGGTTCAAATATTGATATCCGTATGGAAGTCAAATGGTATCATGTGATGACGATCCTAGAAGGGGAAACATATCGTTTTAGGAAATGTGGAACTTATTTTGGTTGGACAACTGAAATGCCAAGTTCTCACATGGTGTATAAACATTTTCCTGGCTCTTTTCTACAAGAAATAGTTTCAAAATTTTCTGATTCCTCTGGGTTCTGTCATGTACAAGCATCAATACTTCAAAAGGAGTTGCTGAAATGGTCATGTGAAGTTAGTTCTCCACTTGATTGTGAGAGCTGAGGGATGAGTATATAATTCTCAATTAGATATTTGAAAGAGTACAAGAGATGCAATGCAATTTTCTACTATTCCTTTCTCTTTCCCCTCTTTTTCACTTTCTACCTGTATCCTTTGTGCACTGTTCTTCCACCCCTGTACTGCAACATACGCAGCCACCTGTATCATCTTTATGGCCCTCCCATGCTCATTAATTGATGTGCCCAGTTCATCCTTGACGTCTAACCTTTTGTTGCATTTCTAGGAGCTCTCTAATTTTCCTTACTTGTTGCAGAAGAGACAAGTATCATACCCTCAATAGTGGCAAGCACACTGCCAAGTTATGTATCTCCTCCATCAGTGATGGTTACTGAAAATTCAAAGGATTTAGTGACTTCAATGGATATATCATCTGTTAAACAGAAATACAGGTATCTATGAGCTTTGGCATCTTATGATATATTGTGGTCAGCTCTATAAAATATTTTCTTGGGTGTTTCCTTATGCTGGTTTCATTGTTTGAATTTTGAGCAGTTTATAGTTGGAATAGGCGAACAGCAACTTTTTAATGTGTTTTGTGTTTTACACCTTTTTTTGTTGAAAAATGCAAAGATCTTACCAACTTAGTTACTGCACCTCCCTCCCCACTTGATGCTCTAGTATAGGCAACTCTGTAGTGTCATTGTGCCCAGTCCATTCTAACATATCACAGTATGCACAAATTGTCTCCGTGATATCAAACAACACCCCCCCACCCTCCCACGCACACAAAAAAGAAAACACCAACCCTTGAAAAGGGAACCTGTGGCCCTGATCTTATCAATGGCTCGCTAGGCAAGACTATCATGTCTTCTTATTTTTCTGTCTACTTGATACTTGTTTATGATGAAAATGTGAAAGTCGGTGGTTGCATTTATATGCATGTTGTTGTTGCCTGTTCTAGGAAGTGATGACAATCTGTGACATCTTTAATCCCTTCCCATTTTCCGCACTACTTTGATGGCCTTGCGTCATGTACCTAGTCTGTTTGAACCTCCTGTCACCTGTGTTTGAAGCTTTTCCAGCCACTTCTTTTTCTTTCTGGGTAAATTCCGCATTGGTAGGCAGAGGAGAGCACCATAATTTTATGAACATTTCAGTTGTTGATAAATTGTCTTGTTTGTGTAATTTGTATGTGATTGTCAATGAGCAAGGCTACAATTTCATGAAGAATCAGGTACATTGTGTATGGTCCTCGCTCATTCTCATGAGGCAACTGGTCCCATTGTCTGGTCAATTGCTTTGGCACTAATATCTTTGTTCAATGAACCAGTATTGACTGCAATGCCTTTTGTGATAAAGGGTATTCATTGTCACAGTTTCTATAAAAATATTTAAGTATATCTCACAATTTCCTGCTTAGATACATGATCTTATGTTTTACAGACTGATCCTCTTGACATGAATATGATGATTGCCAAAAAATGTTCTGCCTTGCCTGGCATACAGTTGAATGTATGGTTTGATGACCTTTAAAATGTGTATTCCGTAGATTTTCTTGCTTTCATGACAATATGTTATTGGAGTTACGATTTTCATAAAATGTTAGGTCTTTGATTTTTTTTTTTTCTGAATGTGATTCATGTGGGTTGATGCAGACATGACTATTATAATACTCCAACAGAAGTGGTCTTGACCATATTTGCAAAACACATCCCTTCTGGCAATGTGCACGTTGACTTTGGTGAACAAGTTGTACGTTACTTTTGCTCTTGTAGTCTTTATTCAAGCATCAGTTTACCTCAGCTATTTGTTGAGTTTGAATTGCATAAGCTAATGACAAGCTAACATTCTTTCTTCAGTTGAGTGTTTCAATTGAGGTATCAGGTGAAGAATCGTATCACTTTCAACCACGTTTATTTGGCAAGGTAAAAATGCCCCCCTTGAATTCCGTTTACTTTTGACATGTGTATATAATTGATTGACAGAATATGCAAGATGAGAATAAGAGAAGCAATGGAAGAACATGAAAGAAAGCCTAAGATTATATCTATTAATTCTCTTGTCTTACATGCTGACTGTCTGTGTTCATTTCAAATAACTCTGAATGTTTTTGGGAAAAATAAGCTTCTGAGGGTTGAGGGTGTCTGCTTTACTCTCTTTCTTCACTCTTCCCCCCTCACCCCCTCCCTCTCTTTTGGTGGGGGTATTCAGTTGGGGTGGTTGAGGTGATGGGTAGAAGATGTGGGCCAGATTTCATTCCAGCAGTTTAATATCAGCGCACCTCCTACCTTAAAAGAAAAGGTATAGACAAAGAAAAGAAAAGAAAAAGTCCAAACCCTACCCCCTGGGTAGATGCAGGATTTTTAGATTGTTCGAATAATGGTTATATAGAGAGTCACTATTTTATTAACATCATCACCTTCAACTTTTGTTTCATTGTGGCATTTGGCTGGGGCTTTTGTAAGGTAAATGATACAGGCTTTATTAAAGCTAGTGATTCAGTTGGTTGATGTACAATCTCTTAAAAAGTTCATGTTTAATGCCGGACAACTAGTTTTTCCTTATAATTTTTATACTATGGTTCCAGATAATTGTATTTATTGCCATTATTGAACATGTTACTGATAGCAAACTTTCTTATCATGTTTGGATAGAGTCTAATTCTATATCCTTAGAATATCCAATGCATTTGCATGCCTACCGAAATCGACGACAAATGTGCCTACTTTTTTTGGGGGACATTAACTTTTCTTAATGTGTCAAAGAAGATTGTCTTGGCTGTTGTATTCAGTAATCATGTTGATTATTACCAGCTTTCCAGTTTTATGGTGGCTAAGATTGTTTTTTTGGTCTTGGTGCATAAAGCAGATTATTCCTGATAAATGCAGATACACCGTGCTATCTTCCAAAATTGAAATCCGTCTTGCAAAAGCTGATGCTATCACATGGACATCCTTGGAATTTAGCAAGAACAAAGTGGTTCCACAAAAGATAAATGTATCATCAGGTAGTACGTTGTGCTCATCAACATCTTGCTGCTTTCCCCAGCCAAACTGTCTTTACATGACGATCTGTTTACTTTTATTCAACTAGACGGTTTTTATTCTCCTTGAAAAATGTGTGCCTGTATGTGCACAGCTGAATCGACGTGTTGCCTACGTAATTTAACCTTGTCTCCATTCTCTTTGTTGTGTTGAGCTTTCTCCCCCTACTGTTGTGGTTGTACGATGATTTTATACTAAACAAAGGAGGTACAAGCAAGCAAATAGTGAGGAACTTTTCCTCTTTGTTTGCCAAAGAAAAACAAGCTGTACTTTGCATCTGAGATTTTACTCCAACAAGCGCACTGCCAATTTCCTTGTTTCGGGTGGATGGAATTTACATAATTAGCTGTTGTCTGACCATCTGATAGTGTCTATGTTGAATTTTGAAATTGTATAGTCGAGTTCTGCCTCACTCTACGGTGCTTGCAAGTAACTAGTATCGGCATCAATTCTGCCATTGTTGCTTTTATATAATGGCTGACTCGTTCAAAAATGTCTCCCAGGTGAATGACACCACGGGAAGGCTTGCCAGTGGCATATTGTTGACAATTCTATTTGAATATAACAGCAAAAATATCCTTATACTGCTGATATATTTAGATTGCAGATGGCACGACAACCCAAGTCCTTCAAAGTAGTATTTCTACAATAAAAATACTAAATATTATTCTACACAATTTCTGTGGTGCCAACATCATTCATCCTACTTTTGCGTTGACTGATCCACGACCACTGCTTGCCAGGTGTCAGGCACATGATGAATTGTCCACCCTCTAGCTCATGAGCCTTGCTTTATCTACAGGAGAAATCCTGTGCCTTTGTTGGCTGTCGTTGATATTTCTGTGGTTGACTTAATGCATTAGGTTTTTACTTGATTATCTGATAGACTTTTCTTACTATTAACCTTAGTGTGATCTAGGTTGGCAGTATCTAATTATCAAGCTGTTTGTTAGTTTCCAAGTGATCTCATAGACTGGGTTAGACTGACATTTTTCCCTGTTTTTGTATTGGAGCTTCAGTTTCAGGAAGACCCACATATCCATCTTCAAAGTCGAAGGTAGACTGGGATAAACTAGAAGCTGAGGTGAAAAAGCAGGTTAGACTAGAAGACAAACACCCTTGAACTTACTTGCATTCTCTTGTCGTCTACGTACCTAGCAGATCACAGGATCTGATCTGCCGGCTTAAGGAACCATTTCTTACATTTCTGCATCTCTTACAGGAGAAAGATGAAAAGCTTGAAGGTGATGCGGCGTTGAACAAATTGTTCTGCGACATATACCGAGATGCTGACGAGGACGCAAGACGAGCCATGAGAAAATCGTTTGTATGACTCGTGATTTAATCAAATATAGTACTCTTTTGGGGTCGTACTGTTCGTATGGTGACTATTGGAACTGTCTTTACAGTTTAACGGCTCTCTATAATTATATTGCGTTTTCTTTATCTTGTTTTAAAGATCACCTTTGACGTGCAGTCTTAAATCTGCTTCCTATTGTGTGTAATCACAGGTGGAATCAAATGGGACGGTGCTGTCCACCAACTGGAAAGAAGTGGGCGCAAAGGAGGTGGAGGGAACCGCACCCGATGGCATGGAGTTGAGGAAATGGGAGTACTAAAGATATTTTGAACATTTCAAATGCGGCGTTGTCGAGGCCGTCATCAGGTTAGATGCTTGTAATGTAGGTGCAAGCATGAGTCCCGGGCAAGATCTTGTTAAGTTCTTTTAGTCCCCCCCTATGGGACAACTTACCTTGTGTACATACTATTTTGGAGCAATGCGCTAAGGAATAAAACAACTTTTTCTTCTCTTCTCCACATGGTACCGGAGCAGAAGTCTCCTGGGTGACGGCCGCTTCTCTCCCTCTCCCCGTTCTTCTTCTGCCCCGCACATCTCTTCCTTTTCCCTTTTTTTTTTGCCTTTTCTATCTCTTCGGTTCCTGCACCGCGCCACAGCCACTGGCGCACCACAGGGTGTGACTGCAGTAGGCGGCCGGCGCCCCCTCTCCCGTCGGGGGGGGGGGGGGGGCAGTCGAGGAAGCCCCCCACCAGTCGGCCGCCATCTTTCCGTGGTGGGATCTGATCCACCGCGGCAAGATTCGCCGTTTTGGCGCATCTCCTACGTCATGACCAGCGCTTAAGAGAGGTCGTCTCTCGTCTCTATTTTTTGGAGAAAGGTTTAGTGCACTTTCATATTACACTTAAAGTTTAAGTGCAATATGACTAAGCACTCATCTCATGTGACATTCAATCATTGGGTTGTCACTTTATCACTTCTCATGTGAGTGGTGTCACATGAGATGAGTGTCTAGTCATATTGCACTTAAGTGTAATAGAAAAGTGTACTAAATCTTTCTCCTATTTGTATGTGTTGATCACTTCGAAGTATCTTTATTGAGAAAAAAGTAGTGTATGTGAGATTTGTATTTGTATGTCTTATTTTAATTGGATGAGTATATTATGTCTTTAGTATATTGATCAATAAAAGAAGTAAGAAGTGTAAGTGTAAATTTCAAGTACAATAAAAATTTCTCATCTTTAGTCGCTCGGCTGCTGTTATGATTTTTCCATCTTCATCATCAAATGTGCAATTGACTATTTTGGTTCTTGAATGAGTGTCAAATTAAATAGTTTTAACTATCTTGTCTGGTTGTGTTTGTGAGTTTCAACGGAAGCTCTCATCTAGATTTTCCTTTGACGAAATTTTCAACGTGAGATTTTTTTGTGATTAATAGGATGGAGCTTCATGGGAGTTCTAATGTTGTCTTTCTTGGTTCTATAAAAAAAAATGTGAGATGTTCTGAAGGAAATATATTCTGTTGAAAAAATGTCTGTTAGGTGTATTTTCTTTATAAAGAAATTCTCTCTCAAATAAGATGGTCACTCTATTCTTGAATATCGTGCCACTGAAAGACAAGTGGGATGAATTTGAGATATATCATCCCCTCATTGTAGATGTGGCCACCCTGAAAACCAAAGTGATGAGTTATTGGTTGTAAATTTTTGTTCTAACTTGGATGATTCATTGAGTCACACTCATTCCCATCTTCTCTCAAACAACGTAGTTTTGTCTCTAATGAATGCTGTGTCTTATGTTTTTCAAGCCAGTTCTTCCATGTTTATTGTTGAACTCTCCTCAGCTAGCCCATTGAACACTGCACATAATGTTCGTCATGGTTGCGGTTGAGGATGTGACTATGGTTGTAATTCCTATCCTCCATATATTCATTATAGCCGTTAAAATCATGTCCAGGAGCATGATGGGTGAAGTTTGGTCCTCCTAACACAGCTAAACTTGCGACCAATCCACCTCCACCAGCTTCAGATGTGCAAGCCAACTCCTCTACTGCACTATAAGCACCTTCGGTGGTCCAACAACACTTGTTCTATGTAGTTCCTTTTACTTGAGGTAGTACATCTGCTATCTCTCATAACTTGTCCTGGATCATTGATCTTGGAGTTTCTAGTCATATGTTATTTATCGTTCATATTTTTCTTCTTTGTGCTTGTGTCTTCAGTCCCACCTGTATCTGTCGCCAATGGATCTCCATCTCCGATTCTTGGCAATGGTATTGTTCACTTAGCTCCCACTCTCACTCTTTCTAATATGTTATATGTTCCTCAGTTTTCTGTCAACTTTTTTTTTTCCCACCAGTTGCTAAGCTTGTGATTATAAATGTTCTGTTACCTTCTTCCCTTCTTATTGTGTCTTTTAGGATCTTCAAATGAAGGCGACGATTGGTAGAGGGTGAGAATCTAAGTAGTTTGTACTACTTGACAGACTGACTATTTGCTACTTCTTTAGCTTATGCTATAGATTCTATGTATCATTGGCATTGTCATCTTGGTCATTCGACTCCCTCAACATTTCGTCAATTTGTTTATGTTCTTCCCACTGTGTCTCAGTTTCAATTTGATGCTTGTGAGCTTGACAAACATCATAAAGGGTCTTTTCTTTCTAGTGAAAATAAATGAAGTGCTTCTCCTTTTGATATAGTTCATAGTGATATATGGAGTCCTAGTCCTATTGTCACATCTTTGGGATTTCAATATTTTGTTACTTTCATTATGACCACTCTATGATGACTTGGGTGTTTCTTTTGAAGAATCGGTTAAATATATTACATATTTTTCAATAATTCTTTCAAGAAATAAAAATTTAATTTTCCAATTCCATTAAATACTTCATTAGGACAATGCTCAAGAATATTTGTCTTCTTAGTTTAGTGAGTTTTGCTCTGGTCATGACATCCCTCATCAAACTTCTTGTGCTTACACTTCACAATAGAATGCGATTTTTGAACCCAAAAATTGCCACATTCTTGATGTTGCTCGGACCATCATGTTTCACATGGTTGGTTTTGAGGTGATCTTCTTCTTATGGTTTGTTACCTCATTAGCCGTGTTCCCTCATCCATCTTGTCTAGGATCAACTCTTTCTCATTTCTTTATCCTTTTACTGTCCCTCCCCCCTTGGGTTTTCAGCTATCTCTATTTTGTCCATGCCTTGAGACTGGATCATGATAAGCTGTCTCCTCACACGATTCATTGCGTCGTTATTGGTTTTTCTCACACTCAAAAAAACTATCGTCACTTTGATCCGATTTTGCGGCACTTCTTTGTTATGACTTATGTTATGTTCTTTGAATCTACGTTATAATTTTCATTGTCTTCCATATTGTGAGCACCTTCTTTACTGTCTCTCCCTCCGTTGTTTCCTTCATCAGATGATTTAGGGCCGACTAGTGATATTAATCCAAATATGGTAGATTCTTCATGGAAACCATTGCAAGTTTATCAACGACGAAAGTCTTGGTGCCACCACCTCAGTCGTCATCATCGATGCCTTTGATTGAAGATCCACACCTTCTCCTCCGGATAACTTGTTGAAGGTAAACATGTTGCTCCTTCACCTTCTATTTTTGCTTATGATTTGGCCTAGCCATCACAAAGATGCCCGTTATATTGTCCTATTGCACAATTTATGTCTTACGAGCATCTTAACCCATCTTTTTGAGATTTTGCTTACTCTCTTTCTTCCACTTGGATCCCTACGTACTTGTTATTAGGAAGTTCTTGCACACTCTTAGTGGAAGGCTACCATGGATGAGGAAATGTCTACTATCTTGTCTTGTGGTACTTGGGACCTTGTTGCTTGTCCTCCATGATTTGTTCCTAGGAGATACAAATGGGTATTTGTAACGGCTCCGACGCTCGGACTCCTGGCTCTCGCCAAGCATTCGACCATCGGCACTACAGCCCACGGGCCCGAAGATTCGGAAGGGCTAATAGATCAATCTAACAAGATATGTAACAGAAGTAAGTAACGACAACAAACACTAAAATGTACTAACAAGTGAAGGAAAAACGTTCAACATAAAGTACGAGTCTAGTATAGTCCCAAAGTAACAAAGTACAACAGAAGGAAAATGGAATAACAGATCCCTTAGGAGCATACCCCAAGGGTGACGAAACAAGTACGAAGGGAACACTGCTCACGGAAGATGCCGTCTACTATGGCCCCGTCTCCTTAGCCCGCCGTGGAGGATATTGTTGTGAAGTCTCACCTGTAAAGAAGGGCATGAGCTTCACGAAGAAGCCCAGTAGGGAATACCAATCTCCCACTGGTTCTAACAAGCAAAATAGATATATGTTTACAACCGAAATTAAGCAAGTAAATCTATTCTACGAACAGAGTAAGTGCGGAAGCGGAAAGTAACTACACGGCCATCGTCTAAAACAAACGTCGGGATCGGAAACCCGTGTAAACCACGGCACTGGGACGAACCCAAAGCTGCAAACACAGACAATGAACAACTGTCTGGACAAAGACACTAGCCACGGAAGGCAACTACCACTAGTCAACCGGTCAGGTGCGCGTAGGGGTGTTCATGGTTTGGTTTGGTTTGGTTTAGAAGGAATTTTTTTAAAACCAAACCAAACCATCACCAGAGCCAACCCAAACCAAACCAAACCGTAATTTTTTCAAACCAAACCAAACCGAACCGATAAAATTCGGTTTGGTTCGTTTGGTTTGGTTTAACCCGAAAATAAGTGGACTTTTCACAAACAAGACTTTAACCTACTATTTCTTTTGGAGGTAAGGTTTTAATCACATATTCACATGTTGACTCAATTTAACCATCAACCTATATAATGAGAAAATATTATCTATAAGTGAAATTTGATGACCATATTACTTTACACAATGTGTATATTTATATATATACATATATATACATGTATGTATATATTAAACAAATCTGAATACTTGATACATATGTATAAATTAAATTATATTATTAAATTTGGTTTATCGGTTTGGTTCGATTTACAAGATCTGTAAACCGAACCAAACCGAATTTACAATTTCGGTTTGGTTTGAAACCAAACCAAAAATTTTCACTTTCAAACCGAACCAAACCGAACCAAATTGATCGGTTCGGTTTTTCAGTTTGAACCGAATAGTGAACACCCCTAGGTGCGCGACACACCTTATTCTCGACCACCAGTCCATGTCTAGCACCTCTCGTCGGAGTGAGACGCGGAACTAAAGTAACACACAACTGTCGTAGTCTGGCCGGACTACAGTCTCACATATGACCCCTCTAAATGGTACCAGAACCACGTAGAGTGAGGCAGTGAGAAAGACAAGCTGATCTGCATCGGAAGTACACCCAAACCACCTCGGCGTCCCAGACTCAGTTAAGAGAGCTCTACAAACGACTCTATGCCGCTGTCCCTACCATTTTCCCCTCTGCTACTAGAGTTCGTAACTTGAGCTCGCCCGCCGCCTGAAGAACTCCCTCAACAGAAGTGCGGGGACTGGGGGTCCAGGTAACGATAAAAACCTCTCAACGG
>CM024756.1:62516524-62710420 GCA_014218235.1 Colocasia esculenta
CCCGGGCCAAGTAATTTTTCTTGAAAGGCATGATGAAAGCCTGGGAAACCACAGGTAAAACAAAAAGGAAATTAGCAGAAGGAAAAGGCACTAAATCCAGCTGAGCAGAAATCCGGGAACAAAAGCACTACAAAATGCTCCGGAATGCAAAGCGAGGATTTACACGGGTCGCGTGTCGTCACTTTCAGTTCCGACACGTGTCCCGTGGGGGGCATTTGTTGAACGGTAAAAGTGTGACACGTTTATTTCAGCGGAAATTACAAAATCCATCAGATGATGGTCCAGCGGCTAGCCTAGTTGAAGCCTAGTTTGGCGGACGACGGTTCGAGTCGCGGACATGATGAAAGGGGCCGTTGGGCCACGAAGATTAAATGTTGGTTATCAGCAGGCCTGGTTACAATACATTATCAGCAGCCTGCTCAGAGGCCAAAAAAGTTGTGATTTAAAATGACCCCAAGGTTATTTAAGTTACAAACTTATTAGCGGGATCCTTCCCCAAAATTCAGCAGGGGAGTTCCGGCCCTTAAAATGGTGCCCGGAGTCCCGGTTAAAATGAAAGTACAAGGAGAACATGTCTCCGTCCAAAGTACGAAGCACGGAAAAATCCGGCAGCACAAGGTCTATAGACCGAGTATGAAGGACAAGTACAAAGAACAAGCTCGAGGAAGAACTCCGAGGCTTGCAAAGGCACCCTCTGATCGGGCAGAACTCCGAGAAGCTGGGGCGAAGCACCAAGGAAACGGAGCCGGACGCCAGCAGCACCTCCGGCAGCACAAGGTCTATAGACCGAATACAAAGAACAAGCACAAAGAACAAGCTCGAGGAAGAACTCCGAGGCTTGCAAGGGCACCCTCCGATCGGGCGGAACTCCGAGAAGACGGGCGAAACTCCAAAGAAACAAGCAGGACTTCAGCAGCACCTCCGGGCTCCAACAAGTCCTGGAAATGAGGGTGTAGGGGGGGGTATTTATAGACAAAATCCCCCCTCTCCCCTCTCTTTCCATCGGTTAGGTCCCCCTAACTGATGGTGACCTCACAATGAGGTCACCATCGGTTAAGGGGGGGTCTCCCCCTAACCGATGGTGACCTCAACATGAGGTCACCATCGGTTAAGGGGCTAACCGATGGTGACCTAAGCATGAGGTCACCATCGGTTGCCCCTAACCGATGGTGACCTCATGATGAGGTCACCATCGGTTAAGGGGGACTCTCCCCTAACCGATGGTGACCTCATCATGAGGTCACCATCGGTTAGGGGTCTAACCGATGGTGACCTCATGATGAGGTCACCATCGGTTGGCCTAACGATGGTGACCTCATCATGAGGTCACCATCGGTTGGGGCACTCTCTCTCTCCCTCTCCCGCATGTAAAGGGGCCGAAACCCTATAAATACCCCCCCTATTCCAAAGGAAAGGGGGGTCTTGAAGTTGCTCTGGCGAAGCCCTGTCGGTCTTCCACCTGCTCTGGCAAAGCCCTGTCAAAAAAAATTCCAGAAAAATAGAAAAGAGCATTTGCTCATTCCCTCTCTCATTCTCAAATCCCTCCCGTCCGGTGTGTGAAGGTACAAATCCCCTTCTTTAGCCCGATAGGCCAGGCGCGGAAAGGAGAGCGGTCGGCGTAATCGTCATCAGCATTCCTTCTTAATCTCCATCCCCCACATCGAGCAAGTCTCTGTGGGGTGATATTCCCGGGGTTTAAATGCCGTCCATATCGAGCGAGTCTCTATGGACACATGGTATTTAAATACCCATGTTCTCCCCGCCCATCGAGCGAGTCTCTGGGATGGTGGATTTTGTGCTTATATGTATATGTTTTCTTGAGGAGACTCTGCCCAAGCGGAGGTTCTGCCCAAGGTCATATTCGTATATTCACAAATTTGTGTTCTTATATATATGTTTCTTAAGACGAAACTCTGCCCAAGCGGAGGTTCCGTCCATGAACACATATATAAAGATCACAAATTTGTAATTATACAAATATGTTCCTTAAGGAGAATCTTGCCCAGGCAAAAATCTCTCTCAGGGGACGTATCCATATAAGTACAAACTCGTGTTATATGTATATGTTTCTTAGAGGAAACTCTGCCCAAGCGGAGGTTCTGTCCGAGAACATATTCGTATATTCACAAATTTATGTTCTTATGTATATGTTTCTTAGAGGAAACTCTGCCCAAATGGAGACTCCCCTAAGAACATATCCATAAAATCACAAATTTGTGCCTATACGTATATGTTTCTTAGGAGGAATCTTGCCCGGACAAAGTTCCCTCTAAATTCATATCCGTATAATCACAAACTTCATGTTTATATAAATGTATTTCTTAGTGGAATCTCTGCCCAAATAGAGACTCTGCCCGAGAATATATCTATATAATCACAAATATGCCCCATTTGTATATGTTTCTCAAAAAAAAAGGACTCCGTTCATACGGGGGGCTCCTTCTTATCGGACACTCTGCTCAAGTGGAGATACCGTTTGAGAATATATTTACAAAGTGCAAATTTGTGTTTATACACATATATCTCTTTAAGGCAAAGTCCCTCCGGGTAAAGTTTCTCCCGAGAATACATGGATATAAGCATATGCCAACATGAAAATATCTCTACAAGGACACCCCGCCTAAGTGGGGATTCACCAAGACATATTCACATATTCAAAAAAAAATAAAAAAAGGGATTGTGATAATATACACACATCCAAAGAAAAAGGGAAATAAGACAGGAACCGTGCTCAGACACCCCAAATGGGAGCACATGTGCACCTCCACGAGAACTATACCCGTGGAAGTGGACTTCGGACAAAAATCACAAATATGACAAGAACTTCCGTGGAGATACCTCCATATGATCTCCGGAAATTGGACCCGCACAAGTACGAAATGAGGAGAAAAGAAACTCTACCTCAATAGGACAAAAATCACCAATATGACAAGAACTTCCGTGGAGATACATCCATATGATCTCCGGAAATTGGACCCGCACAAGTACGAAATGAGGAGAAAAGAAACTCTACCTCAAACTCGGACTCTGCTCAAAAGCGGCATTGCAAAAGAACCTCATATAAAAATTTGCATAATCACCCTTCTAATACGGAAGTGTTGCTCTGGGTAATAACACCCCCAAGTTCAGAATCAAAATATTCGGGTATATACCCGTTCACAATAATAATCTCCATGTTTTCCCAAATGAAAACCCATAACCAACCTTTTGTAAAAAGGAGAAAAAGACCTCAAATCGGTCCACGGGTATATACCCGCTCCCCTTTTCAAAAGAAATCAAACTTTGGACTCCCAAAAAGGCAGTCATTTCAAAAATAAAACATCCAAAACAAAAACATTTCAAAACAATCAAAAGAAACAAAAACATGTCATAATCAGGGTTTTCTAAAGAAAAAGCATGCATACTTTTCTCGTCCTTTTACTATGAAATGGTATTCGGGTTTAGACCGGTATCTAATAATACCAAGTGTCCTAACTCGATGTAAATGTAACATCGATTCCGGTCGATGGAGACAGAGGTCCAGCACATGCTACCCTAATCACCTGATGAGAATAGACATGGGACTCAAGAAGTTCAGATAAAAAACGGCGCACCCGTCCGTTCGCGGACACACCCGTCCGTTCGCGGACACACCCGTCCGTTCGCGGACACACCCGTCCGTTCGCGGACACACCCGTCCTTTTTTTGGACACCATACCCGTCCGTTCCCCGGACACCAAAATTCTTCTTCCGCATTGCGCGGACTCTTTTTCTGTCTGTTAGACAGGCTGGCACGCCCCCGCAAACATCAAAATATCAAAACAATAAATACATACGCCAAATAAAATGAATGAACGCAATCACTTCCCGCGATATCTTATCAGGGAAAATCTCCCCCCCGTGTCAACAGCACCCCAGCTGGAGGGGTGGCTTCTGCGCAGGCAGGCCCTGTGGGGAGTGCCCAATCCGTACATGCTATAAAGGTGGGCCCCCGGAGTTTTCTTCAGCCCATTTGACTGCCTGTTGACGCACGCTTGACGCCCGTTTGTAGTCGTTTGACGTGCATTCGCAGCCGTTTGACATGCGTTTGTCTCCGTTTTCGAACGTCGAGGCCATTTTGCCCGCCCGAACACGTGCACACCGTGCGCACATTTGGACGCACTGCCGGACGTTGACGTTGCCTGTCAGAGGGTATATGTTTCGCCCTGATGGACCTTCGAACGTCACACTTAATTCATCATCTGAATTAAATCGGATTAAAGCATGAACTCGAACCCGTTTATCTCAGGTGTTCGAGTGGGAGATCGGGAGTTTCTTCCCAAAGCTCCGTATTTTTTTTCGGGCAGATTTATTGCCCGAGCTTTGTTTAAATCCCGGTATTTTTTCCAGGTTCAACAAATGCCCCCCACAGGATATCCGTTGGAGACGGGGGCGACGGCAGGTATCCAGTGGCCGTCTTTTTAAAGGCATTTCTTCTTCTGCATTTGTAATTGCTTGCCTTGTTGTACCGTTATCAATTCTGACAGTCGAACTTTTGCTTGGCAGCATTGATAATGCCTCGTTCATCGAGCCATCGCGGGGAGAGCAGCAGGTCATCGCGCCGACCGGAGGGCATTGTCCGGCGCACGGACGATCTGATGCCTTCATTTGCTCCTTGTGCCATCATGAGGGAGGACTTGCCCAGGCTTGACCACGGCGTAACGGTGTGCGCCCGGGGTCCTTTGAAGGAGCACTCACCGTCCGAAGGCACGGTGGATTCGGATTCAGTTGCCAGGTTTGAAGGGGTTTACTGCTATCTGCGGGGAGGCAACTACCCCAAGCACTTTCCTCTGGACGAGCATTTATTCACGTTTATTCAGAGGTTCGTCCCCGACAGATAGGAGGGTTCCGCTGGTCTTTTGGCGAACGAACGGGTCCAGCTAGAGAAGGCCGTTCTGGTAGGCCGTGACAGCATGCTGGGGACGTGTGGCTTTAATTATCTCAGCTTTCCCCTTGGCTATCCCATTCAGGTGCAGTTTCCAAATGCAGACCAGCTGGGACTTTTTTGCTCCGAGTTGGTTCACCCCATCAGGGGACTTCCACACCAATCTCGGATAAAGCCAGAAAGGCAAGTCTCGGAGGGAGGATGCCGAAATCAAGTCCCTAAGTAAAGTCAGAAAGGTAAGACTCAGACGAAGAAAGCCGAAGTCAGCTCCGAGCAAAGCCATGAAGCGACTCTTCAATGAAACTCACCCGTAAAGTTGGCTTGGTGGAGTGGGTCCATGTCACTTCTCTGAAGTGATGTGCGCTCTCCTAAGTCCACTTATGGGACTTCCTGAGTTGAAAATTTGTGCAGGCAATAAGAACCAATGGCTCAGTGCAAGAAGCTAGCAGATTTGGTCGTCGGCCCAAACTACAACAGCGAAATGTTGTCCAAGTTGCTGGCGACGTTGCACAAATGTTGAAGCGCATTAACTATTGTTGTGATTTTCAACCCAATTCCCCGCCAAGTCATTAAGACTAAGGGTAAAGTTTGAACGTCAGCTTTCCCCTTGGCTATCCCAGGGGGTTTCTGCAGAGCGCACCCCCCACAAGGGGGTTTTGGCACCCAGCAGACCCCCCATGGGGGGTTTTCCTGCAGAGCACTCAGGGAGGGTTTAGCGCCCAACAGACCCCCCACGAGGGGGTTTTCTGCAGAGCAACCCCCCCACAAGGTGGTTTTTGCACACAGCACCCCCCAGGGGAGTTTTCTGCATAGCACACCCCCACAGGGGGGTTTTGGTGCCCAGCAAACCCCCCAGGGGGGAGGGGGGGTTCTGCAAAGCACACCCCCCATGGAGGGGTTTTGGCGCCCAACGACCACCCCCCCCCACCCACCCACCCACATGGAGGGTTTTCACTCCAAGATCCCACAAGCAGCCAAAGATGGCCGTGGGACCCCTCCCTTGGCCCCTCAACCTCTATAAATCGGAGGCCAAGGGTCAGGAAAGGGGAAAGGATTTTGGGGGAGAGAAAGTCCGGCTTGAAGACCCCTCCTTTGGGGAGATGAAGCCCCCTCTGGGGATGTTTGTTCTTCAAAATATAAAGACCCCCATGTAGGCATAAGCTTGTGTAAAATTACACAAAGGCCCCCGAGGACAAAGTTTGTGCATGGGCAGGTATATCAAATTACACATATACTCTGTCCATGGAAAATTGCAGGAATACCCCTGTTGTTTTGGAAAAGTACAGGAATACCCATGTTTTCCAAAAAATTACAGATACGTCCTTGTGACGAAGAAAATGGTAGAAAATAGTCCGAGGTTCACGTCTTTTGTCCAACGCAGTGGAGTGGGACCCATGCCACTTCTATGATGCGGCGTGCACTCTCCTGGGTGTGACTTAAGGCTGAACACAATGGCAGTTCTCGAAAAATGTCAACAAATGATGGAGAAGTCCAAGCAAGCCGATAAATGGCAGGAGCATCCGGGGAAGTCAATCAATGACGGAAATACCAAAAATTGCTCGGAAAAGTCAAGAAACGATTGAGAGGCCTGGCTCATGTCGTTTGCACGGCCCGATGGTGCGGGACCCACGTCGCTTCTATGAAACGGCGTGCGCTCTCCTGGGCCCGGTTCAAGTCTTGGGATTGTCGAATAACGGCAGAAACCCTTGAACATGTCGAGATATGGCCGAAAAGTCCTGAGAGGTCAAGATACGACCGAAAAGTCTCGGGAGGTCAAGATACGACCGAACAGCCCCGAGAGGTCAAGATATGACCGAAAAATCTCGGGTTTGTTTACTTGAACACCTGAGATAAACGGGTACGAAAACAGAGGAGAACCAGAACAAAGGAGAGCCAAAAACACACAGAAATAGAGAGTTGATCTGACAAAAAAAGGGAGAGAGAGAGAGAGATAGAAGAAGAGTACCTCTGCCCAGTGGTGCTTGGAAGGATCTCTGCTTAGTGGTGCTGCTTGGAGGCCTGGTGGTGAAAGACTTGGTTGAAAGGAAATACTGTAGGTCTTTATAATGACCATACCCTTTTGTAAATAAGTCCCTCCATGTTTTGAATAACACATGTGAACGCACAATGTTTTCTTGTAACACTTAATGGTGGTACATACACCCCATTAAACATATAAATGAAAATATGACGAAAATATTTGAGGATGCAAATTGTGGATGTCTAAATATCGTTTCCAACCCCATAGACAGTAAGGACTTTTAACAAACGTATTGTATCAAAGGTCTTCAAGTTTTCACTTAATGTAAATGAAACACCAACCCCAGTTGGTGGGGAATGGTCCAATACGCGATCACCCCAATCGCCTAATAAAACGGACGCATGCGGAATATATATACATAAAAATGTTCGAGTGCTTAGGGCATTTAACCCTATGCACCTCATAAATGTTAAATTTGTCTATTTTTTCTCAAAACAGTCTGGCATGCCAATAAATATATCAAAATCACAAGTATAACCCTCCCCCCCCCCCCCCCCCCGAAGAGGTGGAAAATAAAATAAAGGGATTCTTCCCGCTGCCAGAGATAAATTTCTGCGTTCCCACAATGAGCCAGAGGATAAGGGTTCCGAAATGTGAAATTGGCAAGGTATTTTTATTTATTCATGTTATAAACTTCTAGATATATCTTTTTTATTTAATGTATGAACATAATCATTAGTGTCTTAATCATCTTTATTGATCTTTATGAGAGATGTACATGATAAGATTTGAATTTCATTATGTTTATATTCAATGATTTTTTTTATGTGTTTTTCAATTTTTTTGTGATTTCCCCTATTTTATCTAATTTTTCCTTGATTTTCCACATTTTTCTTAATTTTTTTAATCTGTCCGATCCGGATCGGCCAGATTTACTAAGCATTGGCCGAATCCCTTGATCCGGTTTGACTCAGATCAGGATCGGGGGGGTCCGTCCAGCACCCCGATCCGATCCCGCCATCCATGACTTTCAGCATACAGTACTAAAGACTTGTACAGTGAACCCCATTGCATGATCCATGATACTTTGGATCCGGTATGGGATTAATACCAGACTAAAGACCTGATAGCTAGCAAGGGGTTACTCAAGAGTCAAGACACGTGATTGGGGACCTCCACCTAGGATGGACCACCAGCTGGACATGAATGCCCTGTTACTTGATGCTAAGTCCACAGGGAGACATGAGCTACCATCTAGGTGCTTGTAGGGCACAGCTCAGGCCTTGGGGACTGTTGAGCAAGAGTGCAGGTTGCTCCACCGTGACCTGGAGATTGGTCAGGAGGAGGTTGGATCCGACCTCCACTCCATGGCCGACAACCACCCACATCACTTTTCTATTTGCCATAGAGAGATGATACTATCATTTTCACATTTCTCATTTCTCAAAGGAGATACTGATGTTTTTTCAGTCAAAGAGTTACGCAAGTTAACTCATGTTCGGATGTCCTATGCCACAATCCAAACAACAAGTGCTTTCAGTAAATTCCAGAACAATATGTGATGAAAGCAAATGAACCAAAGGATAGCATCTAAAAAAAAAGTGTAATTACCTCTGTAAGTTTTGGTCATGGCCTTCTTACCAAGAAATTTGGACCTGTCTAAGTATCATATAAGTACATAGTACCGAAGGGAATTGTATTATCTTCATTTGCTTTACACAAACTCCTTACCGGATTTTCAGTTCCAATCCTTTGTGCCCCATGTCTGGACTAAACGATAAATCAGGTATACTACTTGTCTAAAACCAAATTTTGTGGGTTTGTTTTGGACAACCAGTTAGGTGCTGAGGTCAAGGCATATCACCTGACTAGATTAGGAACTTGCACCACAAAGAAATCAAAGTCATGGTGGGCATAAAGGTGCTTAGGTGCTCTGCATCCATGATGAAATGCTGTTTAAATCCCCTCTCTGCTTTCACCCAGACATTTGCCACCCAAACATACTCAGTCAATCCCGTTCTATGATTGATGCATCTGTTGTTTGAGGCATTACCTTGGTTGAAGTCAAAATGACATTCTACAGAGTATGACTGCAATTACCGTAACAAGGGTAGTTGGTAAAATCTAATCGCTTCTACATGTGCGGACATTGAGTTGATATACTAAAGACATCTGAATTGCATTGCGAAAGTTATGTTGCTGTAACATATTCAAGAAACTCCAATACAAAAGATATCTTGATAATTACATGCATACTATTATTGAAAGTTCATTTCGATAAAGGAGAAAACCTAGGGTTTGAATAATTAGAGAAATGTCTCCTTTACTTAATTTGCAAAGTGTCTGAGAGCATTATTTTGATCATAATGTGGGATCATGTTGGATTCTCCATCAAATGGATGCCTCTAGCAATAAATCACATGTTTGATAGCTAATCCACATAATGGGTTGCATGGGTAAGCCACATAGAAAGGGCCTTTTAAAAGGAGTCTGCTTTTCCTTTGTTCTCTGGGGTTAGGGTGGAGGAGGAGGAGAGGTAACCTGGAAATAGACTCAGAGAGTCGAAGTCAAGTGATTCAAGTCATGTAGAAGTCAATTACAGGAACAATTATTATCTACCGAAAACTTTGGAAGTATCTCCCAGAAAAATAGGTGGGAAAACAGATCCTTTCACCAAAAATATGGTAATGGAATCCATTATAAAAGATTGCATCAAATACTCACATTTTCCCGTCAAATTTACAACATAGATGACAAATGTGCAAAATCTGGTTAAAGGTAACTTTTAAAGACATAAGACAGAAAAAATAAAATCCTTAGGTGAAAATTAAAATAAAATTACAAGACTCTAAATAACTAACTGAATGGAATCTTACGGTTAATTTTAATCCTCTGGTAACTGGATCTTGGAGGCCGCTTCTTGTGGACAGCAGGAGACTGCAAAATGGCTGCAATAACCAATAAAGCAATAAACTTAAACGTTAAGAGAAAGCACTTCATCATCTTTTATTCAATGCAAGGTTGGCTGGATCTGTGATTCAGATCGGATCAGTTCCGGCCTGATCTTGTATGGTACACCGTACACCAGTTCAGTCCAGTTTCGCCCAAGTTGGCCACTTCAGCCCAATTTTAGTTTTTCAGAAGAAAAAATGCTCTCATAAATCTTAGGCTATAAAATTAAGGAATACATCATTTTAAATGGCGATTGAAACATTAACCCTATTAACATATTGGGTTTTTTTGCACAGAAACCATTCTTACTTGAAAAATTGCAAATATGACATCATTGCTAAAATATTGTCAAAGATGCCACTCAAATGGAAAACATTGCAGATATGCCATCCCAGTGATGTGGGTTACTATCCATCCATTTAACCATGGGTTTGACTAACTCATGAAAGGAAATCTCTTGTTTGCCCTTAGGGTAAGCAACCCTAGCACCCAGGTCTCATTCTCAAAGTCTTAAAAATAATATAATAAGGGTATTTTTGTCAAAAAATATTAAACTAACAGAAATAACAAAAAAATTGGGTGAATATTTGCTTCCTTTAAACAGAATTAACCACAATGATATATCTGCGACATTTTCTATTTGTGAGTGGTATATTTGATAATATTTTAGCAATGATAGCATATTTGCAATTTCTCATTTAACAATGGCTTCTGTGCAAAAAAAGATACCTAATATATTCTATGCATAAAATTATAAGAATAAATAAATTGCCATAATAATTAAAAATTTTGCATAAAAAGGGAAATCATACATGATACATCAATTATTGAAGATGGGTGGATCTGCCAAATGAAGACCAGTGTGATTAGCACTGTACTAGGGCCGAAAAGGCCATGATCCTGTATGGTTCATCCAGTTCATTCTGGTTTAGTCTGATTTGGCAAACCATGGATCAATGCATCTGTGTCATGTCCTTCTCCTTTTGCACACAGTTTAATTCATGACGAGTCTCTAATCAATGAAAAAAAAAAAACATATGTTTCATGTTTAAGTCACATTATTCAGACAATAGGAAAAAGGATTCTAGAAATATTTTTTTTGTTCATCTTCCAAAAGAAATATTGTAGCTAGCATCTCTCCTGGCCCAATCATACATCTGACTCTCCCCCACCCCATACCCCAAAAGACAAAACCCTCTCTAAATGCAAATATGAATACTTAGCCATATAACTGGTTGGTAGTTAAAGATAGTTTCATCCCCCCAAAAAAGGTGGAAACAGCTGCAAGAGAGCACATCAGTCTGAAAAGTAGCAATATATATAGAGAAAGAATACCTGAAAATAAACTATTCATATTTTCCCAACACTCAGCTGTGTTAGAATAAAGTATGACAGGATAGGCTATACATCCTTTGACAGACAGTCCGCATCCCACACCACATGCCCAGGAAAAAGGTGGGGGTGATGGGTTCTCTGGGATGGGTGGGGGTTATGTATTGTGGAATTTCCATGCAAAACATGGAGATTCAGTTGGCTTGTAAAAGAAAATAACAAGATATGGAACAATAAAACCGGCATAAGAAATACAAGAATAGTCCAAATTTTCATAGCAATAGCATTAAGCAAACAAATATATGAAGCACGTAGTAATCTGTTACTAGTCCCTTCAAAATCACATTCCCATATGGTATATGAACTTGGTTTGGCATGCACAACCCCCAAAACTGTGGAAGCGATTTGTTTTTGAAGCAACAATGTCCAGGGAAAAAAGAACAGACGACTGAAGATTTATGTATTTTGGCATTCAAATAATTATACACAGAGATCTAGGATTATGCAATTAGTAAGTAGTAGAAACTCACTATATGCTTCATCCTGCCCACGAAACCACTGTCTGGAGAATACAAAATCTGTTTTAGATTGCCACCTGATGATGTACAAGATAACAAAAGTAAAAACAACAGCAAATTGAGTGTAACTAGAAAACTTCCAAAGCACTCTTTTTAGAAAATGGATAGTACCAGAAATTCATCAAATGGTGAAAACATAGGGAATATATGTGTTAAAGTAAAACAAGAGAAAAAAAAATGGAATTTTACCAGCTTAAGCGCTTTGGCTCATGAGTTCCGTAGACAACGTCATAGTGTCCATCAATGGTATCAACTAACTCTAGGTCACCTGTAATCATATCCCACCTGCAAAGATCATTTCTTTAGAATGAAGAGAATAAAGAGTATAAACAGGACCATGTAAGCTTTGATGTCCAACTTACTCATATCTCTTTTTCCTGTCAACACTGAGAACAGTCTCAAATACTGTGTCCACACTTGCATCAATAACACCAACAGCTTTCACAAGGAAGGTTTTCGCAGCCTACAAAGAAGAGTATGCAAAGGAAGCTTCTTATACAACACTAGAAAAGTACATCAAATAAATCAGTTCAACACAATATTTAGACACCAAAGAAGAGAGAGAGAGAGAGAGAGAGAGAGAGAGAGAGAGAGAGAGAGAATTGCCAGTACCAGTAAGTTAACAAGACATCAACTTGTTAGATTCTGGAATGGTAAATATTAAATTACCCGAAAACTTTGACAGGGAGCAATATGTCCTCAGACCCACAAGTCATTGTTATATCTCTGGACCTTATAATGAACTTGTTCAATGGCTTTATGAGCATAGATGAACTGGCCCAGTAAGCCCTAAGCTGATCCTACTCTTGAGCTCTGTTTTATCATTTATTCTGTTTATGCAGTGACACTACTACACATCTCTTAGCTTACCTTGTTTCCTCCTTTTTTATGTCTTTGGCCCAAGTAAATTAGATGGGAACCATGTCACAACAAATAAAAGGCCAAGACAAAAGCTCTAAATCATAGACATAGATTTGCCCAATGTACTATGGAGTCCGGATCACTTCTGCCAATTTGATAAAAAAGAAGGTGATGTGATCGTCAGCAGTTACTAGTTGGAATAAATCAGGGTTGAGTAGAACAAGTCGATCCAAGAATCAAAGAATTTGAGTGACATGAAGATGGCCAGCAGCAACCAGAGTGTGACCATCATTTGATCTCTCTGTACCTAATCCTCAAATTGTTTAAAGGGAAAGTTTTTTGTTAGAATCTGATGTAAGATTCTTTTGCCATTGTTCTGACTTCTGAGACATTAGCTATAACTTATAAAAGACAGCAAACTGTTCATCAGGACATTATCCATCATCTTTGCCATCAATCTAGGAAAACCTAGGTCCCACACAGAAAACAAAATGTATTACAGTTATTACCTACCTGTCTAGCATAGCCACTATATAAGGTGAATGCAATGTCCATGACCGGGCAAGATTAGACAAAAGTAGCAATTGAGAGGGGAAAAACCAATGTAGCACACAGATAATGTTTTTAATTTCAAAATATCCAACTAATATTCCAGATCCAGTTATGTCCCGACCAAAAAGGAAAACTTTGCAGGCCCAGCCCATTCATTCTAGGTGAATCTCAGATGTCCCACATGTAATGGGCAAAGGCACAATTTACAATAGGCACCTCTCAACCAATAATCACTCTAAACAATGTTTACTGACTATCAGAAGTGGTGTTGAAACAAAAGAACAGCTTGGATATAAATACTCAGCCAAATCAGGATTCGATGGCATAAGGATGCAAGTTCCTGATCACACAATATCATGCATGCAGCATACATACAGCAAGTCTAGATATCATCTGAGACAAAAGGGTATTAGATAACTGCTATTTCCAGCATATGCAACATATAACCACCTTTGGATGAGCAATGTCCTCAAATATTCGGATTCCTGCACATTAAAAAGGAAAAGAAAGCAATGGAGTCAGTTTCTCCAATAGATAGTATAAAAAGACAGGCAATAAATCCAATACTAGGGAAATATTCAGCTTTATGAAATATGAGGTATTGCTATTCCTCCCTGTTAAGAATGAGGATAGTTGTGGAACGCGGAAGATGATTTCTTATGATATACGCGGTATTTATCCTTTCATGTAGGAAAAATATATGCGTGCATTGTTGAACGGTAAAATGTGACATGTTCATGTCAGTAAAAATTACGGAATCCACCAGATAATGGTCCGGCAACTTGGCTAGTTGAAGCCTATTCTTGGCAGACAATCGTTCAAGTCATGGGCATGATGAAAGGGGTCGTTGAGCCATGAAGATTAAATGTCGGTTATCAACGGGCCTGATTCCAATATATCATCAACAGCCTATTCAGAGGCCAAATAAGTGTGATTTAAAATGACCCCAAGGTTATTTAAGTTACAAACTTATTCGTGGGATTCATCCCCAAAGTTCGGCAGGGGAGTTCCGGCCCTTAAAATGGCGCCCGGATTCCCGGTTAAATTGAAAGTACAAGAAGAACATGTCTCCGTCCAGAGTACAAGCGCGGAAGAAATCCGCAGCACAAGGTCTATAGACCGAGTACGAAAGACAATTACAAAGAACAAGCACGAGGAAGAACTCCGAGACTTGCAAAGGCACCCTCCGATCGGGCAGAACTCCGAGAAGTCGGACAGAACTCCGAGACAGAAAGAAAAACTCCAGCACTTGGGCAAGATGGCCTTGTAAATAAGGGTGTAGGGGGGGTATTTATAGACAAAACCCCCTCCCCTCCCTCTCTCTCCATCGGTTAGGCAGCCCCTAACCGATGGTGACCTCAACATGAGGTCACCATCGGTTAAGGGGCTAACCGATGGTGACCTAAGCATGAGGTCACCATCGGTTAACCCCCCCTAACCGATGGTGACCTCATGATGAGGTCACCATCGGTTAAGGGGGAATCTCCCTAACCGATGGTGACCTCATCATGAGGTCACCATCGGTTAGGCCCAACCGATGGTGACCTCATCATGAGGTCATCATCGGTTGGGGCTCTCCTCTCCCGCATGTAAGGGGTTCATCCCCTATAAATACCCCCCCTATTCCATAAGGAAAGGGGGTTCGGAATTGGCTCCGGCGAAGCCCTGTTGGAAAAATTCCAGAAAATAGAAAAGAGCATTTGCTCATTCCCTCTCTCATCCTCCAATCCCCCTGCTTGGTGTGCGAAGGTACAAATCCCCTTCTTTAGCCCGATAGGCCAGGCGCGGAGAGGAGAGTGGTCGGCGCAATCGTCATCGACATTCCTTCTTAATCCCCATCCTCCACATCGAGCAAGTCTCTGTGGGGTATATTCCCGGGGTTTAAATGCCCTCCATATCGAGCAAGTCTATGGACACATGGTATTTAAATACCCATGTTCTCCCCGCCCATCGAGCAAGTCTCTGGGATGGTGGATTTTGTGCTTATATGTATATGTTTTCTTGAGGAGACTCTGCCCAAGCGGAGGTTCTGCCCAAGGACATATTCGTATATTCACAAATTTGTGTTCTTATATATATGTTTCTTAAGACGAAACTCTGCCCAAGTGGAGATTCCGTCCAAGAACACATACATAAAGATTACAAATTTGTAATTATACAAATATGTTCCTTAAGGAGAATCTCGCCCAGGCAAAAATCTTTCTCAGGGGACATATCCATATAAATACAAACTCGTGTTATATGTATATGTTTCTTAGAGGAAACTCTGCCCAAGCGGAGGTTCTGCCCAAGAACATATTCGTATATTCACAAATTGATGTTCTTATGTATATGTTCCTTAGGGGAAACTCTGCCCAAATGGAGACTCCCCTAAGAACATATCCATAAAATCACAAATTTGTGCCTATACGCATATGTCTCTTAGGAGAAATCCTGCCCGGACAAAAGTTCCCTCTAAATTCATATCCGTATAATCACAAACTTCATGTTTATATAAATGTATTTCTTAGTAGAATCTCTGCCCAAATAGAGACTCTGCCCGAGAACATATCTATATAATCACAAATACGCCCCTTTGTGTATATGTTTCTCAAAAGGGAATCCCGTTCATACGGGGGCACCTTCCATCGGATACTCTGCTCAAATAGAGATACCGTTTGAGAATATATTCACAAAGTGCAAATTTGTGTTTATACACATATATCTCTTTAAGGCAAAATCCCTCTGGGCAAGTTTCTCCCGAGAACACATGGATATAAGCATACGCCCATACAAATACACCACGACAAGGACACCCTGCCTAAGCAGGGATTCGCCAAGACATACTCATATATTCAAAAAAAAGGATTGTGATAATATACACACATCCAAAGAAAAAGGAAGATAAGACAAGAACTGCGCTCAGATACTCCAAATGGGAGCACATATGCACCTCCACGAGAACCATACCCGTGGAAATGGACTTTGGACAGTAATCGCAATGGGACAAGACTTCGATGGAGATACATCCATATGCTCTCCGGAAATTGTACCCGCACAAGTGCGAAATGAGGAGAAAAGAAACTCTACCTCAAACTCGGACTTTGCTCAAAAATGGCATTGTGAAAGAACCTCATATAAAAATTTGCACAGTAATCCTTCTAATACGGAAGTGTTACTCTGGGTCATAATACCCCCAAGTTCAAAATCAATATCCACGGGTATATACCCGTTCACAATAACAACCCTCATATTTTCCCAAATAAAAATGCCTAATCAACCCTTTTGCAAAAAGAAAGGACCTCAAATAGGTCCACGGGTATATACCCGTTCCCCTCTTCAAAAAAAATCAAACTTTGGACTCCCAAAATGGCAGTCATTTCAAAAAATGAAATATCTAAAGCAAATAGCATTCCAAATAATCAAAAGAAACGAAGACATGTCATGATCAGGATTTCTAAGAAAAGCATGTATATTTTCTCGTCCTTTACTATGAATGGTATTCGGGTTAAGATCGGTATTAAATAATACCAAGTGTCCTAACTCGATGTAAATGTAACATCGATTCCGGTCGATGGAGACAGAGGTCCAGCACATGCTACCCTAATCACCTGATGAGAATAGACATGGGACTCAAGAAGTTCAGATTAAAAAAACGGCGCACCCGTCCGTTCGCGGACACACCCGTCCGTTCCACGGACACCATACCAGTCCGTTCCCGGACACCGTCCAGTCCGTTCCGGACACCATACCCGTCCGTTCCCCGACACACCAAATTCTTCTTCCGCATTGTGCGGACTCTTTTTCTGTCTGTTAGACAGGCTGGCACGCCCCACATACACAAATACAAAATATGGAAATGAATGAATACATTACCAATAAAATGAACGAATGACCAAAACCGTGCGAAAGAACGGAACGGAATCCCCCGTGTCAACAGCTGGCACGCCGGTGGGACCTCTTCTCACCATTCATAGTAAAAGGATGAGACTTACATACTCTTTATGAAAATCCTGATACTAATATTTCCTTTTGAAGGTATTAAAAGAAGCAATCACAAGCTGTTGAAGATGGCCGTCACTTATGGACCGCTCGTCGTCAACAACCATGCCAGGTTCGGCTACCTGGCGACTCCGATCATATTCGGAGATTTCCCTGCAGTCATCGGATCCCCTTTCTTTCTGGGAGTGGTTCCGGCTCATCAGGAGGAGGAAGCTGCTCAAATATCTTCCTCCCACAAATCAACAGAGAAGAATTCCAACAACAGCGGACGTGTCAAGGCTCGTTCCGCTACTATCAATAAGGGCACCCAAATGCCCGTGAAGAATGATGCTGTCAAAGGGGGCAAACCCCATTCAACTCAAGTTCGGACCTATTCGGTCCATATGATCTCTTCTACCATTGTGGCTCCCGTCTCCTCACAGCGGGGGCAATATAAACGCCACAAGAACAAAGGCCGCCCGCTGCCATCTCCAGATCCGCAAGTCCGTTATGATGGAAATGTGCGAGTGCGCCTTGATGGTACTCCACCTACCACTCCTCGTGATAGGTATGTTCCAAATATTCCAACCTCGAACCGCTTCTCAGCTCTACGGTGGTTCCGGGGGAAGCATGAAGATTCCATGGTGAAAGCCGATGTCAAGCAAAAGACGCGGCGTTTTTCCAAGCTGAAACAAATCTGGGTTCCAAAGAATAAAGCCCAGAAGTTCAAGAAAGATCAAGCAGATGCATCAAAGGTGATTCAAAGAAAAAGCAACACCGAAGATGCTCCTCTTCAATATGCCGGATCTGAACATCCCAGAGGATGGAAAAGAAAAGGCATATACAGAAAGCCAAACTACAATCCTCAAGGCCCGGAGAATACCCGGGTGGTCGAAGAAATTCCAACTCAACAATCCAATCCTCGCGTATCGGTCTTCGACCGTATATCGTGGATCCCAGAATTTTGTAAGCCAAGGGCAATTCCTAGCACCAGTGCTCGTCCGTCAAAAAGACGACGTGTTACTTGGGCAGCTCGGGAAACGCCCAAGCTTATAATCTTCTCATGTTATACTACTGGAAGGGAAGTTGGCGAACTTGCGGAGCAAATCGCGGAAGCCACCCCCAATATTCCCACAGAAGATGTCCATACTAATATCAGACAGTTCGTCAGAAGAACTCACCAACCTGGCGGGCAAGGCTCGTCTAATCAAGCTTCTCTTCCAACTGATATCCAACATGAGGGTACTCAAATTCCCTCCCTTGAAGAAACAAATATTCGACTTGAAGAAGGACCCTCTACCTCTGGCAGTCATCCCGTCATCAACTTGCCGACAAAAGAAAATTTCCATGCAATGGCGGATGATGACAAATATGAAGTCATGCAACAGTGGCGGTCTGAAATGACCTCACTTGTCAATGAGATGAGACGATTGGCAACTTCAAGCCATCGGCAATCCATAGAACCGGTTGCTGCTCAACATCAACAACAAAGCCAGCATCCGGATGGATTTATCTCATTAAATAATCCAGCAATTTCTTCAACTGGTCTTCTTCCTCAAGCTACGGGTCCGGATATCAATGACCCATCTAATATCATGCCTCCTCAAACAGAAGCCTTGCAAATTCAAAGGCATGAAATAAAGAAGATGGTTGAAGATATGTTCGCCCAGCAGGGCGAGGGTATTCAGGCTACGGGCTTATATTCTGTCCCGTTCCCTATACATCATCAACTCAAGAAGCTGCCAGAATCATGTCCCAAAGTCCCAAATTGCCTAAATATGATGGGCATGGGACACCTCGGGAGCATGTGGCACATTATATAATTGCCATGGGCGATCTTGCATCTGAGGAATCCTATCTCCTCAGATATTTTGCAACTTCTTTAACAGGGGTCGCATTTCAATGGTATGCAAAGCTCAAGGTTGGCTCAGTTCTCGACTGGGCTGATATGCAATCAAAATTCTATGACCGTTTTCAAACGGCAGAAAGGAAGGTCTCTCTTGCTGAGTTATGCTCCCTCAAACAAAAGAAAGGGGAGTCGGCAATTGACTTCATTCAAAGATGGAGGGAATTTAGCATGCAATGCGATAATCCTCCCATCCAGCAAGATGCAGTAATTATCTGCCGCAGAGGCCTCATCATAACAATTAAAGAGAGACTCTTGGCTGCAAATATCAGAAGCTTTGACCAGTTGAATATTGCTGTGGCAGAAATTGAAGGGTTCTTAGCCGAACAATCAACTCATACAGCTCAAAAGGGTAAACTCCCTAAGGAGCGCAATCCACTTGCAAAAGAAGTTAATACTATCGACTTCTTGCCCAGTGATGAAACAAAGGGGCAGCAATCCCCACTACCTCAAGAAAGAAACCAGAACCAAAATACCTCCGCCTACATTGGCCGAGCGTATGAAGGCTCCTTATTCTTTCAGAAAAGAGCATACCAGAAAACTCTTCGATCTCTGCCTTGATAATCAATTAATATCACTGCCGACACCAAAGAAGCCGGCGGATATCGGCAAGATCAATCAACCCAATTATTGCCCGTATCACCGTATGGTGGGGCATCAATTGAAGATTGCTTTGTCTTCAAGAATGAGGCTCAAAAGGTAATCCAAGAAGGCCGTATATCTATGCAAAATGGTCTGGTTGATCCTCCACAGCCTCATACTTCGGATTGGCCAGAACAATCTGTCAATGTCATACATGCGGCGGAACCCGCCACAAGCTCGAGGAATCCTGAGGTTGGGTCCTCATGTAACCCACCTCAAGATACTTCTGGAGCTCACTCTCCGCCAAGATCTAGGCATCGGGGTACAAGGAAAACAATACAAAGAGTACAAAGGCAGCTCGAGCAATTACAACAAAGCCAACAAGAGCTGCGCCAAATCATGCAAAGCATGGAGAGGCGTCAGGATGTGCCTATTCAGGAATCCCACGCCTTCCAACCTGCTTATGTTTATCCACCTGCATATCCGGAGCTGCCCCCTATGCCGCCATTTCAAGACCCAATCGGGTGGTTCCTTGAAAATCCTCCAAATCCTGTCGAGCCGGCAAGGTCATATTCCTTCCGTCGCCAGCATACACTGCCTCTCTTCCGGCTATGTTTGCGATCAGGATATATGGACTATCTAGTCCCAGAAGAATTGAGACCCAACTATTGCCCATATCATCAACTGCTGGGACACGTCATTGAAGACTGTCCAAATTTCAAACAGGAAGTGGAAGAAATGATCCAGCAAGGACTCATCAATATGGGTAATCTTCTGGTCAATCCCCCACAACCTCATATTCAGCCACCATCCAATGAGCCACACAATCCTGGACCTTACTCGGTCAATGTCATTAATGCATCATCCTCTGGGGTTCTTGAACCGGAGGGACAACCACCTATGCCGCATCCATATCTATCCAGCCGATGGTATGATGATTGGCATCCTCTACATCAACGCTCATTTGATCTAAAAGATACTCATCCATATTCAATCAGCTTAAGATCAGAGGGTTGATAAAAGTATTTGATCCTGAGCCTTATATCTCCGAAAGGGAAAGGGAATCACATCTCTACTGTGAATATCATGCCAGAGTCATACACTCTACCAAAGATTGCCCAGATCTCCATGATTGGATCGAAACAAAGATCCGGGAGGGAGTAATTGATCAGAGGGAAATCTCCTGACCCCCTCATCACAAATATATGATCCAAGTCCACAGTTCCAAGCACAATATCAAGATCTATGTGAATATTATCATCGTCAATTGGGCTATGGACGACATAGAAGCAAGGCTGATGTTGAGCAATTCAGAGTTGGCCTGTTTCAATATAGAAACGGAATATCAGAAGAAGCTGCCGCGAAACCAATCTCGCAGCAAGCTGAGGAGTTCGTAGATGATTACTACCAACTCCCTCCTGAAATTGTTGAAGAAGCAATCAACTCAACCTTTCAGGCACAACCCTCAGAGGCTGAATGGGTCACTGTTGGCCCTCGAAAGTCAAGAAATTCTAGAAGACCCGGCAAATCTATCGTCAAGGGTCATTCTAGCAGAAAAAATATTCCTGAGCCATCCTCAGAGCAAGAAGTGATGAATTCACTAGAAGCTCTACAAATGAAGAATAGAGAGAAAAACAGAAAAAGAAATGAAAAAAGAAAATGAAAAAACAAATGGAGGATGCTATGGCAGCAGAAGCTCCTCAGCAGCTGACGGCTGTCCAAAGACTCCAGTTGTTGATTAATGAGCTGGAAGAATATGAAGTCTCCGAGCCCTCTGATAAACCAACGCTCGACCAATATATCCCTTGGGAAGAGATCGAGCGAAAGAGGCGGCTCCGGAATTGGTTATTGCAAGTTCAACATGAAGCACTCCAAGAAGGTGACCTCCCTCCTTCGCCGAATCTGAGTCTCTTCAATGGAGATGAAGAAATCACCATGGAACAGTTGGACTCTATGTTCAGCTCTTTCCATTGCTACATGGTGTTCATTCCTCCTCCAAAGGAATTACAAACTCCCACAAGCAATATACTGCACAAGGAGATAAACCAACGACGCTTGTATACCAGCGTCGACCTCCAGGTAATTCAAATCGTCATCCTAAGAAGGGTCGTGGCAGGCATCAAAAGGCGGCATCTTCCACTACCAAGCATCCAGATAAGATCATACTCTTTCATGGCGAAGAAGCAAAGCCCCTGCCCGAACCTCAAATCCGGGCGGATTCTTATATATTTGATCCTTCAGATGAAGAAGGGGACTGCCCGACAAGGTTCTCAGTCTGAAGATAAAACTCAAGTCCATATGCTTCATCAAATGAGCCAGACAATGTTCCTCCTCTTCCCAATGAGAAGCTATTGGCTCCTATCTCTCAAAAGAAGACCGTCAAGTCAAAAGAGCCTTCTGGGTCCTCATCAAGGGAATCCTCCCACTTGGACCAGATACGCTCCGAAGCTGACGACAAAATTCTTCAGCAATTACAGTCACTTCCCGTCAACATCACTGTCTGGGAAGCGATTGCCTGGAGCAAAGACTTGAGAGAAACTCTCGTCAAGATACTCCAAGAACCAGAAATTTATGAAGCCCATATGGCAAATTTTCAAGCACAAGCATGTGAAGCACTGGCGGCAAATGTCACCTTCACTGATGAAGATTTGCTATTATCTTCCCCATATCATAATCGCCCCTTATATATGAAGGGAAAGATCAACAACATGCAATTGAATCGGATCCTGGTTGATCCAGGGGCATCCATCAATCTAATGCCCTTCAAGACCTTTCAATCTCTATATCTTATGCCCTATATGCAAAGGGTGAAGGATGTGAAGATCACAGGATTCAATCAGAATTCGGAAAAAGCCATCGGAAAGGTCACCGTCAACTTGACTCTGGGGGATTTTGTCACCAGGGTGACCTTCTTCATTATTGATGCCAACATCATATAGAGTCTTGCTTGGGAGACCCTGGCTACATGAAAATTGGGTCATTCCATCAACTCTCCATCAATGCATTAAATATGCAAAAGAAGAAGCAGCATACGGTCTTTGCTGATCAAGCCCCGTTTCGGGAAGATGAATGCAACCTGACTGATGCCCCTTTATATCTTGGAGGACCAAATCTTCAACCCTCCTCCCTCTCTAAAGGGAAAAGTAAGCAAATTGAGTCCTCAAATGAAGACAATGAAACTGGCGAGCTTTTTGTGGTAAATAAGAGCCTTGCCAAATTACCTGCAAATACTTCTCAAAGCAGAGCAACCCGCCCAGAACGGCGGAGCATCAGTTATGAAGCTGACCACATAAGTCAAGTCATCAATGGGAGCATTCCTCTGCCATCCAACTGCATGCAAATCTGTTCTCCAAAGCAAGAACAAAGTGTCCGGCGATTAAAAACTTTCGTCGTCACTTATCAAAGAAAAGAAAGAAGAAAGAATGCAAGAAAGGCAGCAAAGCCAATCCTCTTCTACAAAGGGGAATTGATCCTTCAAACTTATACAGGGGATGATTTTGGTTGGGAAGATAGGTCCAATAACCAACTGGAATCAATACAAGAAATGGCTGATATGCCAGAAAAAATTAAGGAGATGTGCAGAAAGCAGAAAATCCCTCAGGTGCAAGATGTTTCCCGAAGAAATTTCTTCAAGCAACTATGGGAACCTTCTCAAGTCCGGGGGCAATCTCCATTCTCCAGGAGAGATACCAGAGGATTAGGTTATGATACCAAATCCTCCTATACAGTTAATGTTGTTGGATCATCATCAGAGGTCTGCAGCAAAAGAATAATCAGGAGTGTCCCAACTCCAACTCTCAAGCTATTACTTTCAGCTCTATCAAATGAATTATCAAATGAAGAGCTACCAGAAGAATTCTGCAAGCAATCTTCATCCACAAATCTGAAGATAGAAATCTCTATGAAGTCTACGTCACCAATTCCGATGACGAAGAGATTTCATAGATCTGCAACCAGCTCCCCAAGAAATGGAAGATGGTGGACAGGCCACTATTGATGAATTAATTGAACTCAATCTCGGGAGTCAACAAGATCCCCGCCAATCTTTATCAGCGCCCTTCTTGATGAACAAGAGAGGCAATCTTATCAAATTCTTCTGCTGGAATTCCAAGACTGTTTTGCTTGGAATTATAAAGAAATGCCGGGACTGGAGCCATCAGTTGCTGAGCATGCATTATCCATACTGCACACGGCCAAGCCTGTCAAACAAGCTCAAAGGCGTATGCGGCATGAACTAGAATTGAAAGTAAATACTGAAGTCGACAAGCTTTCTGAAGTAGACTTCATCGAGCCATGCATATATCCAATATGGCTCGCCAATATTGTTCCTGTGAAGAAAAAGAATGGTCAAATCCGGATATGCATCGACTACAGGGACTTGAATAAAGCATGTCCCAAGGATGATTTCCCAGTTCCAATCACTGAAACAATGGTGGATATGACCACCGGCTATGAAGCCTTGTCATTTATGGACGGGTCTTCCGGCTACAATCAGGTCCGGATGGCAATCAAAGATAAAGATCATACTGCATTCAGATCACCCAAAGGTATCTTCAACTACAAAGGATGCCCTTTGGTTTGAAAAATGCAGGAGCTACATATCAAAGAGCCATGACCAAATATTCAATGAAATGATCCATGATGTGGTTGAATGCTATGTGGATGACTTAGTCGTCAAAACCAAAAAACGGGAGGATCATTTATGATCTTCGCCGTGTTTTCGAAAGGCTTCGCCAATTCAAATTGAAGATGAACCCTATGAAATGTGCATTTGGGGTTTCAAGTGGCAAGTTCCTGGGCTTCATCGTCAAATATCGGGGAATAGAAATAGACCCTGACAAAATCAAGGCATCCAGCAACTGCCTTCTCCTCAAAATTTGACAGAGCTAAGGTCACTCCAAGGGAGATTAGCCTATATCAGGCGATTCATATCCAATCTCTCAGGAAGATGCATGCCGTTCGGCAAATTAATGAAGAAGAATGCTCCTTTCATCTGGGACCAAGAATGTCAGGAGCTCTTGAACAAATCAAAGAGTATCTTCTCACTCCTCCAGTCCTAGGGGCGCCAGTTATTGGAAAGCCTCTATACTCTATATTGCAGCTATGGATGCTTCTCTGGGAGCTCTATGGCACAAACAAATGAAGATGATAAAGAGCAAGCTTTATATTATCTTAGCAGAAAGCTAATTGGTCCGGAACTCCGGTATGCTCCAATGGAAAAAGTATGCCTAGCACTGGTATTTGCTGCAAAGAAATTGAGGCATTATCTGCGGCTCATGAAATTAAACTCATCTCCAAGTATGATCCAATCAAATATCTGCTGAGGCAACCCATATTGTCAGGAAGACTCGCGAAATGGGCTCTGCTCCTCATGGAATTTGATATCACATACATCCCACAAAGGGCAATCAAAGGGCAAGGCTTGGCCGAATTTTTAGCCGCACATCCAGTGCCAGAAGATTCCCCTTTATCTATAAACCTCCCAGAAGAAGAAACTCTCTCTCCTGCAAGTGAAAATTCAATTCTCGAAGAGGTTGCCACAATTGAGCTACCCTCTTGGGAATTATATTTCGATGGGGCTTCCCGAACTCTTCATTATACTGATGGTTCTACCACCGTCTCTACTGGAGCAGGGATTATTTTAGTCACTCCATATGGAGGGATCTTATACAATTCCTGTGCTCTTATGAAGCCACTCACAAATAATGAAGCCGAATATGAAGCTCTGATTATTGGGCTCCGGCTGGCTCTCGAAATGGGAATCAAAGGCATACAAGTTTATGGGGACTCACAGCTGGTCATCCGACAAATATTGGGCCAGTATGAAGTCCGTAAACCACAATTGCTTCCATACTATACCACTGTTATGAAGCTCAAAGAAAAATTCAACTTCTTCGACATATCTCATGTGCCGAGAAGTGAAAATTCTCAGGCTGATGCTTTAGCCAAATTGGCCTCTGCTATAAAATTGCCTCCTGAAGGGGAATTGGACATAAGTGTCCGCCACAGAAGGCTCATGCCGAGTATCCTTGACACTGAGTCTAATGTTACATTGAGAGAATATATATACAGAGCTAGATACAACAAATGAATCTGAAGATTGGCGTGAGCCGATTATCAAATCAAGAAAGGTTGGCTACCTCCTGATCGAGCACAAAGAATTCAGCTCTTACGCAGGGCTACATCATATCAAATAATAGCAGATCAACTATATAAGCTGGTCCATGAAAAGAAAGGACCAGTCCTCCTCAGATGCTTATCCCCAAAGAAGCCAAATCATCATGAAAGAAGTTCACTCCGGGCTGTGTGGTGCACACCAGGCAGGAGAGAAGATGAAAATCAATATCAAGTTAAAAGGCTTCTACTGGCCTACCATGTACGCGGATTGCATCAATATGCCCGTACATGTCATCAGTGTCAAGCATTTGGCCCTATACCAAGGAAATCACCAAATGTATTACATCCCACTGCGCCAACTGGCCGTTGCCGAATGGGGTATGGATATTGTGGGACCATTCCCACCTCATCTCAAGGCCACAAGTTCATACTGGCTGCTACAGATTACTTCTCTCGGTGGGCTGAAGCTATCCCATTGAGGGAGGTAACCGGAGAATCGTCGCCAAATTTGTCAAGCAAAACATAATATACAGATTTGGGACTCCTCACAGGATCATATCCGATAATGGGTCACAATTCAGAAACAAAACAATATATGCCTTGGCGCCAAATTTCATATTGATTGGAGAACATCTTCAGTATATAATCCACAGGCAAATGGGTTGGCAGAAGCCTTCAATAAAACCCTCTGTAAATTGCTTGCCAAGATAGTCAGCAACAGAAAGCGGGAATGGGAAGAAAAGGTTCATGAAGCCTTGTGGGCTTATCGAACTGTGTATAAAACCCCTACCGGATGTTCCCCTTCTCCTTGGTATATGGAGCTGAAGCAATGATCCCATAGAAATTGAAATGGCATCCTATCGGGTGGCAATCCAAGGTGAACTACAAAATCAAGATCAAGATCAAATGGAAAGGAGACTTGAGGAGCTCTCCAATCTAGAAGGAAGGCGCCTCGAGCATACAAGTCTCTCCAAGTATATCAGGCTAGAATGGTTCGAGTATTCGACAAATTAGCAAGACCCAGAGCTTTTAAGCAAGGGGATCTTGTCATGGTCAAATGCAGAGAAGCAATGGCCGGAAAGTCATGTGGCAAACTTCAACCCACTTGGCTCGGTCCATATATCGTCACTCTGGCATATGAAGGAGGCGCATACCGGCTAGTTGACCATAAAGGTAATGTGCCTTTCCCCCACTCAACGGGAAACACCTGAATGTACCACGCGCCAGAGCATGAATTCCCTGGCCAGCCACCAAACAAAAAAAACCAATCACCCAAAGGGCATGAAGCCTAAAGAAAAAAAAAATTGATGAAATGAAGTTTGCCATAGATGGGGGCAAAGGAATCAAACTTCCACCTGCCCGTCATATACCCCGAACTTGTCAGTCCCTGCCGAGCATGAAGCCAAGGGCATTCCATGTATAAACCCAAAAAAAAAAAAGAAGAAAAAGCCAATGAAAGATGGAGGCTTATTTTTGCATATCCCGCCAAATGAGGTTCCAAGCTACAATGATAAGCAATGTCAAATCCAAATACCAAAGCCATAGCCAGCAAACCAAAAAGGCAGGCTATGTCAAAACCATACCCGAAACCTTAGCCAACAAACCAAAAAGGTAGGCCATGTTAAACCCAAATACCAAAGCCATAGCCAGCAAACCAAAAAGGTAGGCTATGCCAAATCCAAAATACCCAAACCATAGCCAGCAAACCAAAAAGGTAGGCTATGTCAAAACCATACCAAAAACCATAGCCAACAAACCAAAAAGGTAGGCTATGTTAAACCCAAATACCAAAACCATAGCCAGCAAACCAAAAAGGTAGGCTATGCCAAATCAAAATATCCAAACTATAGCCAGCAAACCACAAAGGTAGGCTATGTCAAAACCATACCAAAAACCATAGCCAGCAAACCAAAAAGGTAGGCTATGTCAAAACTATACCCAAAACCATAGCCAACAAACCAAAAAGGTAGGCTATGTCGATCCAAATACCAAAACCATAGCCGGCAAACCAAAAAGGTAGGCTATGCCAAATCCAAAATACTCAAACCATAGCCAGCAAACCAAAAAGGTAGGCTATGTCAAAACCATACCAAAAACCATAGCCAGCAAACCAAAAAGGTAGGCTATGTCAAAACCATACCCAAACCATAGCCAGCAAACCAAAAAGGTAGGCTATGTCAAAACCATACCAAAAACCATAGCCAGCAAACCAAAAGGTAGGCTATGTCAAAACCATAACCAAAAACCATAGCCAGCAACCAAAAAGGTAGGCTATGTCCAAACCATACCCAAACAAGCCAACAAAACCAAAGGTAGGCTATGTCGATCCAAATACCAAAACCATAGCCGGCAAACCAAAAAGTAGGCTATGCCAAATCAAAATACCAAACCATAGCCAGCAACCAAAAAAGGTAGGCTATGTCAAAACCATACCAAAACCACAGCCAGCAAAACAAAAAGGTAGGCTATGCCAAATCCAAAATACCAAACCATAGCAGCAAACCCGAAAAGGTAGGCTATGTCAAATCCAAATACCCCAAAACCTAGCCAGCAAACCAAAAAGGTAGGCTATGCCAAACCCAAAATACCCAAGCCATAACCAGCAAACCATAAAGGTAGGCTACGTCAAATCCAACAAAAGCCAAAAATGAAATAACCTAAACCCCAAAATCCAACCCAAACTCCATACCAAAGCCCATAACAATACCAAAAAAAAAAAAAAAAAATCTTCACGCTCAGAAGCCATCACCACCCATCCCATCCCAGTCACACCCGCTTCAGAATCAGACCCTCACCCTTGATTATCTGAGCCAGTCAAATCTTCAAAAAAAAAGAGAGAAAAAAAAGAGAGAAAAGGGGTTAAAAATAGAGATACCCCGATGGACTCAAGTATACGGCTCACCATATGCTTGAGGGTAAAAAGATCAAAAATCCAGCTGAGGTGAAAACCCGAGAGGGCGCTTCAGGCAAAAATGGATAACCCCTCAACGTGAAAACCCGAAAGGGCACGTTGGAAAAAGCTAAAGGGGGCCAGTCTTGGTGAAAACTCGAAAGGGCGCTAAGGCTGGTAATGTGACCAAAAAAAAAAGAAAAAAAAAAGAAGAAAAAAAATTGAAATGATAAAAACAGGGATTTCTCAGTTCTCCACTACAAGTCACCACAGTACAAACTTACAGGGGTGACAGATACCACGTGCAAAATAGAAAGAAGATCAGGCAACAAGCCCAATATACAAATATTGTGCTGTGAAACAAAGGCAGGGAGGCTTCTTCCTCTCCAGTCATTTAAATCCGAGTGTAAACCCCTTTTCCCGGCACAAAGCCATCAAGAAGGGGCCAAACTCAAATTCCAAAGCCAAACAATAAACACCATTCCAGAACCTATTCAAAACCAAGTTCAGGGCCAAATCAGACCCAAATCACATACTCATATCCAAACCCAAATCCAAAATACCACAAAGGTGACCCATGTCACCCAACATACTCATATTCAAACCCAAATCCACATCCAAATCCAAATTCCAAATCCGAATTCCCAATCATTGGCCAAATTCAAATCTCAAACCACATCTGAACCATCACTCATTCCACCAACTTGCTGCCGTCATATGAACTCATGACCGCGGTGGAGTCGAAATGACAATGGAAATTCCGCAGGTGGCGGGATAGATTGATCATACCCAAATTTCTGGCAAATCGCGAAGGATAATAAGGCTCAGTGATGAGAGTCGATCCTACGCGATACACCAATACTCCTGGCCGAATGCAGCATAACCAGTCCTGATATATGGACTGGCTGGGGCTATTGCTATTTGCTGAATGATATCGTGTCCCATCGGAAGTCTGGGTGCAGAAAGGCCTGGTTCCCCGGGATGCATTGTCAAATTGAAGTAGCCCCTGCTCGTTGTTCGGCAGAAAAGATAAACTGGACCTAGTACTCATCAGCTCTGTCAGTGGATCTCCAGCTGGACGATTCCGAACAGTAAGATTAATGGAGCTGACGGGCGAGGCAATCAATTGTCTGGCACAAACTAGGCAGCAAGAGGCCGGCCCAAGCACTCAAGTAATGGGTGGGTAGCTGCACCTTCCGATCTCGGGGACTGGGATGTGAACTCAACGATCGCACCCGTGGAATATATTTGCTAGTGCTGCAGGGGCCAGAGCAAGTTGACGACCCTCCGCCAGAAGGCAAGCAGGATAAATTAGGCCTGGCCGAATATATTCTTCCTCTCCATGGGGAACCACAAAACTGGATAGCCAGTAAACTAAGTAGGCGGCCAAATAAGTGCGGTCAGGTAGCCGCCGAGGATTCCAACCCATATCCTTCGGGGCACAGATGAATCGTCCCCGGGAAGGCTTCTTCACTTCCAGCTGTTGATATTCTTCTAAACAGCGACCTTCAACTGAAAAACTCTCGAAGAAGCAAAATGGCCCATTATAAAAATATCGAAGCCAGGCATTTTGATTGACTCTACAGTCGAGGAAGATGAGGATGCTCTATCCTTTTTCCCGACACGGGCCAGGTCCCGCCATACTTTTGTCAGGAAACGGAGGCTATATGGATAGAAATATTGGCCGGAGCCATTACTACGATGGCTGTGTAAGTCATCCAATACAACTTCTTCATAAAGAAGCCCAGATATCGGCAGGCCTGAAATTTGGTGAAAACCCCATAAGTCAATGGAAGTTTCACCCTCAGTCGTCCCGAAAGTATTCCATCTGGGGCTAAATCTCTCCACCAAACCTCGGAGAATACCTGTGTAACAGGGATAGTCATACAATGCTGCCTCAACAGCTCCATAGATACCAGATTTCTTCAAGATTTCACCATAGTGATGCAAAACACCAGTCAACCATTTTGTGGCCCCATAGCGAAAAATATGAGAAGATACAAACTGACCAGTGGCCATACCAGCTGGGAGAAGTGAAATCAATAATCCGATCCAAAAGACATCGGATATCATGACTTCCGGCAGCATACCGAGAATCACCAGGCATCAGATAAGTGCCATTAATCTCCATCGCAGTTGTATGGCGATTCTACAAGTTCCAGATAACAGGGGACAGCTTCCGTGACGGAGTATAACAATCAAAGTCACGGTTATAGGGGCCAAGATTATCAGCCGTTGGCATCCTCTTCAAAGGCAGTATTCCAGAGGGAAACAGGGATAGGAAAAGGCACAGGTACCCAGGAGGCTATCCCAGAACCTTAAAATAGCAAATTCCAGATATCTCCTCTCGGCCGAAATACAAGGATCATTCTCAAGCATATTAGCTGGGATGAACTGCTGGATAAAGGAGAATAATTCCCTATCAGACGGGAAATGGCTTGGATAGCCTCCTTTCCGCACATAATGATAAGTTCCCTTTTGGAGACAAATGCGAGAGTAATCTACTGAGCCATTTGGTGCAAGGCCTTCAGGGTCAAGGGTTGCTACTACATGGTAACCACTATCCAGGGAGGATAAATTGGCTTCAGTAATACGGGGCCTCGCCAGGGCAGGCATCATAACTCCTTCGGAACGACCCTGTCACGGGTCTTCTGGCTAAGGTTGTCGCGAGCCAAGTAATTCTTTTTGAAAGACATGGTCAAAAGCCTGAAAAGAAAAAGTGCAGGCAGAGGAAAATAAGAAAAATGGATAAAGATGTTAAGCCCAGCTAAGCAAAATCCGAGAGCTACACAAAGATACTTCGGAATGCAAAGCAAGAATTCACACGGGCCGCGGGCCGTCACTTGTTGATTCCGGCACGTGTCCCGTGGGGGGCATTTGTTGAACGGTAAAAATGTGACATGTTCATGTCAGTAAAAATTACGGAATCCACCAGATAATGGTCCGGCAACTTGGCTAGTTGAAGCCTATTCTTGGCGGACAATCGTTCAAGTCATGGACATGATGAAAGGGGTCGTTGAGCCATGAAGATTAAATGCTGGTTATCAACGGGCCTTCTTACAATATATTATCAACAGCCTGCTCAGAGGCCAAATAAGTTGTGATTTAAAATGACCCCAAGGTTATTTAAGTTACAAACTTATTCGTGGGATTCCTCCCCAAAGTTCGGCAGGGGAGTTCCGGCTCTTAAAATGGCGCCCGGATTCCCGGTTAAATTGAAAGTACAAGGAGAACATGTCTCCGTCCAGAGTACAAGCGCGGAAGAAATCCGGCAGCACAAGGTCTATAGACCGAGTACGAAGGACAATTACAAAGAACAAGCGCGAGGAAGAACTCCGAGGCTTGCAAAGGCACCCTCCGATCGGGCAGAACTCCGAGAAGTCGGACAGAACCCCGAGACAGAAAGAAAAACTCCAGCACTTGGGCAAGATGGCCTTGTAATTGAGGGTGTAGGGGGGGTATTTATAGACAAAACCCCCCTCCCCTCCCTCTCCCTCCATCGGTTAGGCAGCCCCTAACCGATGGTGACCTCAACATGAGGTCACCATCGGTTAAGGGGCTAACCGATGGTGACCTAAGCATGAGGTCACCATCGGTTAACCCCCCTAACCGATGGTGACCTCATGATGAGGTCACCATCGGTTAGGGGCTCCCCTAACCGATGGTGACCTCATCATGAGGTCACCATCGGTTGGGGCTCTCCCTCTCCCGCATGTAAGGGGTTCATCCCCTATAAATACCCCCCCTATTCCATAAGGAAAGGGGGTCTTCCATTTGCTCCGGCGAAGCCCTGTTGAAAAAATCTAGAAAAATAGAAAAGAGCATTTGCTCATTCCCCCTCTCATTCTCCAACCCCCCTTGCTTGGTGTGCGAAGGTACAAATCCCCCTTCTTTAGCCCGATAGGCCAGGTGCGGAGAGGAGAGTTATCGGCGTAATCGTCATCGACATTCCTTCTTAATCCCCATCCCCCACATCGAGCAAGTCTCTGTGGGGTGATATTCCCGGGGTTTAAATACCGTCCATATCGAGCAAGTCTCTATGGACACATGGTATTTAAATACCCATGTTCTCCCCGCCCATCGAGCAAGTCTCTGGGATGGTGGACTTTATGCTTATATGTATATGTTTTCTTGAGGAGACTCTGCCCAAGCGGAGGTTCTACCCAAGAACATATTCGTATATTCACAAATTTGTGTTCTTATATATATGTTTCTTAAGACGAAACTCTGCCCAAGTGGAGATTCCGTCAAGAACATATATATAAAAAATCGCAAATTTGTAATTATACAAATATGTTCCTTGAGGAGAATCTCACACAGGCAAAATCTCTCTCAGGGGACGTATCCATATAAATACATACTCGTGTTATATGTATATGTTTCTTAGAGGAAACTCTGCCCAAGCGGAGGTTCTGCCCAAGAACATATTCGTATATTCACAAATTTATGTTCTTATGTATATGTTTCTTAGGGGAAACTCTGCCCAAATGGAGACTCTCCCTAAGAACATATCCATAGAATTACAAATTTGTGTCTATATACGTATGTCTCAAAGGGGGAATCCTGCCCGGACAAAAATTCCCTCCAAGATCATATCCGTATAATCACGAATTTTATGTTTATATAAATGTATTTCTTAGTGGAATCTCTGCCCAAATAGAGCCTCCGCCCGAGAATATATCTATATAATCACAAATACGTCCCATTGTGTATATATTTCTCAAAGGGAATCCCATTCATACGGGGGCACCTTTCTACCGGATACTCTGCTCAAACAGAGATGCCGTTCGAGAATATATTCATAAAGTGCAAATTTGTGTTTTTACACATATATCTCTTTAAGGCAAAATCCCTCCGGGCAAAGTTTCTCCCGAGGACACATGAATATAAGCATACGTCCACATAAATATACCTCTACAAGGACACTCTGCCTAAGCAGAGGCTCAACAAAACATACCCACATATTCAAAAAGGACTGTGATAATATACACACATCCAAAGAAAAAAAAAAGAATAAGACAACAACTGTATCTAAGTATTCCAAGCAAGGGCCCATATGCACCTTCACGAGAACTATACCCGTGGAAATGGACTTTGGACGGAAATCACAATATGACAAGGACTTCAGTGGAGATATATTCATATGCTCTCCAGAAATCATATCCGCATGGGCGAGAACTGAGGAGAAAAGAAACTCTGCCTCAAATTCGGACTCTGCTCAAAAAGGGCATTGTAAAAAGAACCTCATATAAAAATTGGCACTGTAATCCTTCTAATACGGAAGTGTTATTCCGGGTCATAATATCCCCGAGTTCGGAATCAAAATCCACGGGTATACACCCGTTCATAATAATAATCCTCATGTTTTCCTAAATAAAAATCCATAATCAACCTTTTGCAAAAAGAAGGAAGACCTCAAATAGGTCCACGGGTATATACCCGTTCCTCTCTCAAAATCACACCTCGGACTCCAAAAGGCAGTCATTTCAAAAAATGAAATACTCAAAGCAAAAGCATTTCAAAATAATCAAAAGAAAGACATCTCATGATTAGGATTTTCTAAAAAGCATGCATATTTTCTCGTCCTTTATTATGAATGGTATTCGGGTTAAAACCGGTATTAAATAATACCGAGAGTCTTAACTCGATGTAAGTGTAACATCGATTCCGATCGATGGAGACAGAGGTCCAGCACATCCTACCCTAATTGCCTGATGAGAATAGACATGGGACTCAAGGAGTTCAGATTAAAAAACGGCGCACCCGTCCGTTTCACGGACACCACCCGTCCGTTTCACGGACACAACCCGTCCGTTTCACGGACACCACCCGTCCGTTCCCCGGACACCAAAATTTTTTCTTCCGCATCGTGCGGACTCTTTCTTCTGTCTGTTAGACAGGCTGGCACGCCCCGCAAATACAAAAGAATCCACAGCATGTGAAATGAATGAATACATGAACCAAATAAGATGAAATCGAACGAATGAAATTGAGTGTGTGAAATAATCCCGTGTCAACAGGTACAAATCCCCTTCTTTAGCCCGATAGGCCAAGCGCGGAGAGGAGAGTCGTCGGCGCGAATCGTCATCGATATTCCTTCTTAATCCCCATCCCCACATCGAGCAAGTCTCTGTGGGGTGATATTCCCGGGGTTTAAATACCATCCATATCGAGCAAGTCTCTATGGGTATATCGTATTTAAATACCCGCTCTCCCCACCCATCGAGCAAGTCTCTGGGATGGTGGATTTTGTGCTTATATGTATATGTTTTCTTGAGGAGACTCTGCCCAAGCGGAGATTCTGCCCAACAACATATTCGTATATTCACAAATTTGTGTTCTTATATATATGTTTCTTAGACGAAACTCTGCCCAAGTGGAGATTCCGTCCAAGAACACATATATAAGATCGTAAATTTGTAACTATACAAATATGTTCCTTGAGGAGAATCTCGCCTAGGCAAAAATCTCTCTCCGGGGACGTATCCATATAAATACAAACCTGTGTTATATGTATATATTTCTTAGGGGAAACTCTGCCCAAGCGGAGGTTCTGCCCAAGAACATATTCGTATATTCACAAATCTATGTTCTTATGTATATGTTCCTTAAGGGGAAACTCTGCCCAAGTGGAGACTCCCCTAAGAATATATCCATAGAATCACAAATTTGTGTCCATACGCATATGTCTCTTAGGTGGAATCCTGCCCGGACAGAAACTCCCTCTAAGTTCATGTCTGTATAATCACAAACTTCATGCTTATATACATGTGTTTCTTAGTGGAAACTCTGCCCAATAGAGACTCCGCCCAAGAACATATCTATATAATCATAAATATGCCTTATTGTGTATATGTTTCTCAAAAGGGATTCCGTTCAAACGGAGGTACCTTTCACCGGATACTCTGCCTAAACAGAGAGACCGCTGAGAATATATACATAAATTGCAAACTTATGTTTATATGTATATGTGCCTTAGGGGAAATTCCCTCTAAGCGGATATTCTGCCGAAGATATATTTGTATAACTATAAATTTGCATTCTTATGCATATACTTCTCAAAAGGGATTCGTTCAAACGGAGGTACCTTCTACCGGATACTCTGCTCAAACAGAGATACCATTCGAGAATATATTTGTAAATTGCAAATTTATGTTCATATACATATACATTTCTGGGTAGATTCCCTCCGGGCAAAGATTCTCCCAAGGACATATGAGTATAAGCATACATTTATATGAATAGATCCCTATGAGGACACTCTGCCTAAGCAGAAGGCTCGCCAGAACATACCCACACATTCAGAAAGATTGTAATGACATACACACATCCAAAGAAAAAGGAATAAGACAAGAACTGTGCTCAGATACTCCAAATGGAAGCACATATGCATACTCACAAGAATCATGTCCATGTGGACAGTTTCCAGAAAAGAACTATAATATGACAAGGACTTCCATGGAGGTATATTCATATGTTCTCCAGAAATCATACCCGCATGAGCGAGAAATGAGGAGAAAAGAAACTCTGCCTCAAATTCGGACTTTGCTCAAAAAAGGCACTGTAAAAGAACCTCATATAAAAAATTGATACAGTAATCCTTCTAATACGGAAGTGTTACTCCGGGTCAAAATACCCCCAAGTTCAGAATCAAAATCCACGGGTATATACCCGTTCACAATAACAATCCTCATATTTTCCCAAATAAAAATTCTAATCAACCTTTGCAAAAGAAGAAAGACCTCAAATAGGTCCACAGGTATATACTCGTTCCCCTCTCAAAATCACACTTTGGACTCCAAAAAGGCAGTCATTTCAAAAATGAATACTCAAAACAAAAGCATTTCAAAATAATCAAAAGAAAGGAAAAACATGTCATAATCAGGATTTTCTAAAAGCGTGCATATTTTTCTCATCCTTTACTATGAATGGTATTCGGGTTAAAATTGGTGTTAAATAATACCAAGAGTTTTAACTCGATGTAAATGTAACATCGATTCCGTCGATGGAGACAGAGGTCCAGCACATGCTACCTCAATTGCCTGATGAGTATAGACACAGGACTTGAGGAGTTCAGGTTAAAAACGGCGCACCGTCCGTTCCACGGACATCATACCCGTCCGTTCCTCGGACATCATACCCGTCCGTTCCACGGACATCATACCTGTCCGTTCCTCGGACATCATACCCGTTCGTTCCTCGGACATCATACCCGTCCGTTCACGGACACCACACCCGTCCGTTCCACGGACACCAAAATTCTTCCTCCGCATTGTGCGGACTCTTTCTTCTGTCTGCTAGACAGACTGGCACGCCCGCAATACAAAAATCAAAGCATGTGAAATAAATGAATACCCAAATGGAATGAAACGAATGAATCAAAATGAATGACTGATTGATTGAAAAATTTCCCGTGTCAACATCCGCCAAGGCTTGTTTTGGAACAGGCAGATATGTACTGATAATTTAATATCAAGGCAAGAGCCGCAAGACCTCCCTAACGTGGCATGACTATGAGGACCAGGTTGTTTGTGCAACAAATAGATAATTAATAAGACCAATTAGATTAAATTAAATAGCCAGAAATTGGTCCTCCTCTCACTACATACTTCATAGTAGCTTGACTGCTTGCGGGAATACTTCATCTTACATGAAGAATCGATGGCCTAGTGAGAATTAAAGCACATAATGATGGTGATCAAAGACAGACCAATCCAACATGCAATCAGTTTCCCTGATTGATCCATGGTGTAGAATCATATTCAGCCAAATGTAAGGTTATTGGCAAAAATAAGAAACTAAAAAGATATAATTGAGGTACTACAATGGAAGAGCTGAATTTCCAATTTCACTTTAAGTGGAGACCTCGTTTTTGCTGCTAGCCGACCCCAAATAATGGGATAAGGCTCTGATGATGATGATGAAAACCTTTTTTTGCTGCTGTGTCTGCCTTTGAACTCCAGCTGCTTCAGCTGTTGAAAGTTCTGTGCTTATACATCTAAAGTAAACAATTCTTAAGCATTTCTTTTTTATGTTGAGACTTACTTCCTGCTGCTTTACTTCTAAGCTTCTGCTATTAGAGGTTATGAACTACCTCACAGTAAACCACTTTCTCCTTTTCTTTTAGGAGTTTTGCAAAAAAGAAGAAGAAGAAGATTCCTCCTTATATGTTTATCTATGGAATTTCCCCTCTTATTTTCATATTGTTTTTAATAACCCACTTATATCAATATTGAGTCAAATTTCCAGTTAACATCTATTTGAGATGCTGAGAATGTTCCATTCTCATTCACAGAACTAGACAAAAATACCCTTATAAAAAGAAGACATTTTGGTTGGCACATTGTGCCAAAGAGAGAGAGAAAGAGACTAAAGACATAGAAAGATGAAGAGAGAGAGAGAAATTATGAGAGATTGGGGTTATTTCAGACCTTTACAAAATTAAATTAAAGGTTAAATAAGAGATATTAAAGGAACACTGACAGATGATAAGAGCAGGGGAAGTTTTGCAAGTATTGAAATATAGAGATGATATTATAACAGAATGAAAATATAAGAGTTACAATTCTGCAAATAAACCTGTAGGAGGATATTTTTGCAAAAGATCCTTTTCTTTTATTGTCCTATTTTCCTAACAAAGTCTTTGATCATATAGCCCATGACCATATAGCCCCTATACACAACTCATTGATGGTCAACCGAAGCAGTGATAATTCATGGAATGTGAAGAGGTGTGAAATTTCCATGTGTGTGCGCCCCCCAAGAAGTATTGTCCCCTCTTCGGGGTTTTGTCTTTTCTCTTGGAAAAGAGTCCTCTAGGGGGAGAGGCTCAAGTGTCCTCTTAAGCACACACTTATTCTCACTCTCTCCGATGTGAGAGTAAATCCCCCCTCTACACACCCCCCCCAACCCCCATTCAGGGAGGATAAAGGTGTGGAGCAGGGGGCACACGGCCCGCTGTTTCATATGAGCATTCAGTCGATCGGTCGCCAGGGAGTCCGGGCTCACAGTCAGCCTCTCACCCGGGCATGACAATGCTCGGTCACCCGGGTGTTTCAGGCTCACACCCGGCCTCTCACCCGAGCGCTTCGGGCGTTCAGTAGGGCCCATGGCCTTTTGTCTCGTTTCCCATAGACGATGCCATTGAAGAGGCGTGAAATTTTGTGCGCGCCCCCCAAGAAGTATTGTCCCCTCTTCGAGGTTTTGTTCTTTCTCTTGGAAAAGGCCCTCTTAGGGGAGGGGCTCAAGTGTCCTTTTAAGCACACACTTATTCTCACTCTCTCCGATGTGGGACTACCCCCCCCCCCTCTCTACAGAACAAATTATTCCTTCCAGCAATTCATTCTTATGATTATCATTGTAACTGGCACTATTGTGTTGACTTTCTGACATCTTCTGAACCCATGTCTATATAGGCCAAGGTTTGCCGCATCGCCGATTCGCCCCGAATCGGTTTTTTTCTGATTCGCTCCGATTCGGGAGAATCGGGCCGATTCACATGGGAATCGGGCGACTCGGGAATCCCGTGATACGCTCCGATTCGCCTGAATCGAACCGATTCGATCCGATCCACCAAACCATGAATTATAGGCAAGATTCTAGAAGCCTATTTTTTTGATGTAATGCAGTTTCACATACTTCCACAAAAGGTTATAGAGCATTATACAGTTGGAAGGAGATTTATGTTCTCTAATAAGATGCAACCTAGATGCATATTGCAAAGAAAAACATGGAGGTTATGGCATTATGCAGCCAACTGGGATGCACCATGTTGTGCACCCTAGATACATTCAAGAGGCTCCATTTGGATGTTGCCAAGTGGTGATTACTAAGCCACAGTGGAGCTGGGTCAGTCACTACCATTGGACTGGCTGGAAGCCTGGAAACCTAATCCCTCATTGGGATCAGGCAAATCCAGTCTACATGCCTGATCTGAGCATGCACTCCTTGCAAAGGGGAGACAAAAACAGAGGGGAATGGGGTAAGAAATGAAAGAAAATGTATCTAAGCTGTGTATAACTGTTCAAAAAATAAATTGTGCAAAACAATTCCTATTACTTTTACAATTGTTGATGTCATGTGGCCCAATAAATTTTTGGATCTCACAAATAAAATTGTGTGGGCCCATGTTGTATACACACATTGCAGAATAACTGACTCCACAAAGTAGGTGGTTTTCAGGCACCTCAATTGCAGGTTTTGCCTTCAAGCATCAAGACAGACAAATGGCATTATGGCAACAATGTTGGCCCCAGCTGACTTTTGCTAATGATGTTTGCCTCAAGAATTCGGATGTCTATAATATATCATGAACATAATGTCTGAACAGGTATGGTATTACCCACTGTTGGAACGCGGATTTTTCTCTCTCGAATTTATATTTTTCTTCTTCCCTCCCTCATCTCTTTTCTGAAGTGAAGGATTTCTTTTTGCGGGCGTGCCAGACTGTTTGCGAGAAACAGACAAAGATTTATTTTGCGAGGAGTATTGGGTGCGAACCCTGATACCCTCGAATTTCATTTCATTTATTTTCCGCGTGCGCTCGCGTTCAGGGCGATTGGAGTGGTCGTGTACTGGACCGTTCCCCACCGACCGAAGTCGATGTTTCATTTACATCGAGTATAACACTCGAATACCTTCGAATGCGTAATGTTTATTAAAAGACCGTATGCCGAACGTTAAAGAAGAAAAGGCAGATGACAAATAAATTTCCACAATTTTATTCAAGCATGCTCATGTCATTTATATTTATGACATTTACATTTGCGCCTTTAATGGGGTTTTGTACCTCCACTGGGCGTGTATACAACAAATCATGTACATGAGCGTCGACGACAGGGTGTTTGTGCCTCCGTCGGACGTTTACATGGTAAGGAGTACATTTTTGTTACTAGTGGGGTGTTTGTGCCTCCACAAGGTAACATGCCTCTACGTATGTCATTTGTGACACCGGAGAACTTGAATAGGAGCCTCGACGTGTGTCGTTTCATGACATCGGAGGACTTAGAACATGTGCCTCGACGTGTGTCGTTTTATGACATCGGAGGACTTAGAACATGTGCCTCGACGTGTGTCGTTTTATGACACCGGAGGACTTAAATATGGGCCTCGACGTGTGTCGTTTTATGACACCGGAGGACTTAGAACATGTGCCTCGACGTGTGTCGTTTTATGACACCGGAGGACTTAAAACATGTGCCTCGACGTGTGTCGTTTTATGACACCGGAGGACTTAAATACGGCCAACGGGGGTCTTGTAACAACCTGCGGTGTCTCTATGCGGGCGAGCGCAGAAGGGCCCGGCCACGGAGACAAAGCACCACGGGGTGTCGAAGACCTCTCCCGACACGTGCGGCCTATATAAGCTCACGCACGGACCAGCTGAAGCGATTTGCAGGCGTCGCTCAGGATCTTTTGGCCGAATGGCGCAGACTTGAATCGTCTCGGTGTCTTTGGAATGGTTGTGTTTGTGCCTTCACCGAGCAGCATTGCCTCTACGTACGTCGTTTGATGACGACGGAGGACGTAAACATGTACCTCAACGAGTGTCGTTTTATGACACCGGAGGACTTAAACACGGCCTCGACGTGTGTCGTTTTATGACACCGGAGGACTTAAACATGGCCTCGACGTGTGTCGTTTTATGACACCTGAGGACTTAAACATGGCCTCGACGTGTGTCGTTTTATGACACCGGAGGACTTAAACATGGCCTCGACGTGTGTCGTTTTATGACACCGGAGGACTTAAATGAAAACGCCGGGGTCATATGACAACCTGTGGTGTCTTCTCACGGACGAGCGCAGGAGGGCCCGATCGCGGAGGACAGAACACCGACAGACGCCAAAGACTTTCTCCCCCGTACGTGCGGCCTATATAAGCTCGCGCACGTAGGGCTCTCGGCGACTCTCGGCGAGACGCTCGCTGCGATGCTCGGCCTCTTTCTTGGCTGGCCTGGTTTCTGGCAGAATCCACCTCGTTTTGAATGGGGGTATGCTCCTGGCGGGGTGTTTGTGCCTTCACCGAGCAGCATTGCCTCTACGTACGTCGTTTGATGACGACGGAGGACGTAAACATGTACCTCAACGAGTGTCGTTTTATGACACCGGAGGACTTAAACACGGCCTCGACGTGTGTCGTTTTATGACACCGGAGGACTTAACATGGCCTCGACGTGTGTCGTTTTATGACACCGGAGGACTTAAACATGGCCTCGACGTGTGTCGTTTTATGACACCGAAGGACTTAAACATGGCCTCGACGTGTGTCGTTTTATGACACCGGAGGACTTAAATGAAAACGCCGGGGTCATATGACAACCTGTGGTGTCTTCTCACGGACGAGCGCAGGAGGGCCCGATCGCGGAGGACAGAACACCGACAGACGCCAAAGACTTTCTCCCCCGTACGTGCGGCCTATATAAGCTCGCGCACGTAGGGCTCTCGGCGACTCTCGGCGAGACGCTCGCTGCGATGCTCGGCCTCTTTCTTGGCTGGCCTGGTTTTTGGGCAGAATCCACCTCGTTTTGAATGGGGGTATGCCCCCCTATTTATAGGATTCGTGGGGGGGCATACCGGCGGGGGTACCCTCCCCGGCGGAGGTGTCGCGGGCACGAGCGTCGAGGACGGGCGCGTGCGTCGAGGCAGACGAACCGGCGGAGGTGCCCGTGTGAAGGGGCTGACTGGCGGAAGGGGCCGCCAGTCAGGTACCCTGACCGGCGCCCCTCCTGGCTGGCTGAGGGGGCCGCCAGTCAGGGGCCTGACTGGCGCCCCTCCTGCTGGCTGAGGGGGCCGCCAGTCAGGGACCTGACTGGCGCCCCTCCTGCTGGCTGAGGGGGCCGCCAGTCAGGGGCCTGACTGGCGCCCCTCCGCGATCGTTTTATGACACCGGAGGACTTAAATGAAAACGCCGGGGGTCATATGACAACCTGTGTGTCTTCTCACGGACGAGCGCAGGAGGGCCCGATCGCGGAGGACAGAACACCGACAGACGCCAAAGACTTTCTCCCCCGTACGTGCGGCCTATATAAGCTCGCGCACGTAGGGCTCTCGGCGACTCTCGGCGAGACGCTCGCTGCGATGCTCGGCCTCTTTCTTGGCTGGCCTGGTTTTTGGGCAGAATCCACCTCGTTTTGAATGGGGGTATGCCCCCCTATTTATAGGATTCGTGGGGGGGCATACCGGCGGGGTACCCTCCCCGGCGGAGGTGTCGCGGGCACGAGCGTCGAGGACGGGCGCGTGCGTCGAGGCAGACGAACCGGCAGAGGTGCCGTGTGAAGGGGCTGACTGGCGGAAGGGGCCGCCAGTCAGGTACCCTGACCGGCGCCCCTCCTGGCTGGCTGAGGGGGCCGCCAGTCAGGGGCCTGACTGGCGCCCCTCCTGCTGGCTGAGGGGGCCACCAGTCAGGGGCCTGACTGGCGCCCCTCCTGCTGGCTGAGGGGGCCGCCAGTCAGGGACCTGACTGGCGCCCCTCCTGCTGGCTGAGGGGGCCGCCAGTCAGGGGCCTGACTGGCGCCCCTCCTGCTGGCTGAGGGGGCCGCCAGTCAGGGACCTGACTGGCGCCCTCCTGCTGGCTGAGGGGGCCGCCAGTCAGGGGCCTGACTGGCGCCCCTCCTGCTGGCTGAGGGGGCCGCCAGTCAGGGCCTGACTGGCGCCCCTCCTGGCTGGCGGAGGGGGTCCGCCGGTCAGGGGCCCTGACCGGCGCCCCTCCTTGCTGGCGGAGGGGGCCAACCGGCGCCCCTCCTGACTGGCGGAGGGGGCCAACCGGCGCCCCTCTTCTTCCTTGACCATTTCCCGGAGGATTTCCGGAGTTTTGCTGGTTTATCATGGCACGTGCGGCACACGTGCACACACATGCCCGCATGTATTTGACGTGCATTTGACGTGCGTTTGACCTCATTTTCGGAGGGCACGTGCATTTAACCTTTTCGGACCCATCCGAGTCGTACGCGACCTTTGGCGCGAGTTCGGACATCAATTTTCGGCTATCCGGTGTGTGTATTTCCGTTGTCGGCGGGACTTTCGAACGCCATATTCCGGGTTGACACACGGACTCGGATCTGTTTATCCTCCGGTGTTCGAGTGGGGAGGCCGGGGTTTATTCCCAGACTTTTGTGGATTTCCGGACGAGTTTGCCACCCGGGACTTGTTTAAATCCCGATATTTTCGGGTTCAACAAATGCCCCCCACGGGATATCCGTCAGAGACGAAGACGAAGGCGGGTATCCCGTGGCGATTTTCAAATTCTACCCCTGGTCTTAATGACTTGGCGGGGAGTTGGGTTGAAAACCACAACAATGTGCTTTCAACATTTGTGTAGTGTCGCCAGCAACCTAGGATAACAATCTGTTGTTATCGGTTGAGCCGGCGATCAAACTTGCTATGCTTCTCACGCCGAGCCATCAGCTCTCCTCGCTCGCATATTTTTCAGATTTATTTTCAACTCAAGAGTTCCCATGAGAGGACCCAGGAGAGCGCACATCACTTCAGGGAAGTAACATGGACCCGCTCCACCAGGTCAACTCTAGGGGTGAGTTTCATCGAAGAGCTGCTCCTTGACTTTGCTTGGGGCTGACCTTGGCTGTCTTCATCCGAGTATTGCCTTTTCCCGCCCTCTACTTGGTTTCTTGGACCGGTAAGTTCGAGCGACGTCTTTTTTGGACGTTGCATTTCTGGCATTCTTCCAGATCTGATGCAACATTTCGAGTGCTGGGGCTGGCCTTCTCGGGGCTTTGTCCAGCAACCTGATTTTGATCTTCAGTCGAGAAGGCTTGCCTCTTCTGGCTTTGCTCCTTGACCTTGATTTGATACTTCTTCTTTCTGAGATTTGCCTTTGTTGGCTTTTCCCAGGCTTGCGCTTGGCATCTTCTGCTTGAATTTGGCATGTGTGGCATTCCTCAAGATCTGATGCAACATTTTGGGTGCCGGGGTTGGCCTTCTCGGGCTTTGTCCAGCAATCCAACTTTGATTTGATGATTTTTTTTTTCTTCTTTTCATATTACCATCCCAAGCGCCCTTTCGGGTTTTCGCCGGGGATGGCCCCCTCTAGCTTTTTCCAGTGCGCCCTTTCGGGTTTTCACACTGAGGGTTACCCATTTTTGCCCGAGGCGCCCTTTCGGGTTTTCACCTCGGCTGGGTGTGATGCCTTCTTGCCCTTGAACATCCCTTTTTTTTTTAGGATGATCAAGTCTGCCGGGACATCTCTATTTTAGTCCCTTTTTCTTTCTTTTTTTTTCTTTTTTTTTTTGCTAGGGCCCGGGGCCGGACCCTGGGGCAATTGATCATGGGATCTCCCATTTGGATTTAGCCCACCATTGCGGTTCGCTGGCTAAAGAGAATTTCGGTTAGCCTACCACTGTGGTTTGCTGGCTAAAGAGTTTGGCTTGACCGACCACAGAGGTTTATTGGTCAAACAGGGGATAGCCTACCTTCTTGGGGTTTTCTGGCTAAGGATTTTAGGTTTGACCGACCATGGAGGTTTATTGGTCAAAGAGGGATAGCCTACCTTCTTGGGGTTTTCTGGCTAAGGTTTTAGGTTTGACCGACCACGGAGGTTTATTGGTCAAAGCGGGATAGCCTACCTTCTTGGGTTTTCTGGCTAAGGGTTTTAGGTTTGACCGACCGCGGAGGTTTATTGGTCAAAGAGGATAGCCTACCTTCTTGGGGTTTTCTGGCTAAGGGTTTAGGTTTGACCGACCGCGGAGGTTTTGGTCAAAGAGGGATAGCCTACCTTCTTGGGGTTTTCTGGCTAAGGGTTTTAGGTTTGACCGACCGCGGAGGTTTTTGGTCAAAGAGGGATAGCCTACCTCTTGGGGTTTTCTGGCTAAGGGTTTAGGTTTGACCGACCGCGGAGGTTTATTGGTCAAAGAGGGATAGCCTACCTTCTTGGGGTTTTCTGGCTAAGGGTTTAGGTTTGACTGACCACGGAGGTTTATTGGTCAAAGCGGGATAGCCTACCTTCTTGGGGTTTTCTGGCTAAGGGTTTTAGGTTTGACCGACCGCGGAGGTTTATTGGTCAAAGAGGGATAGCCTACCTTCTTGGGGTTTTCTGGCTAAGGGTTTTAGGTTTGACCGACCGCGGAGGTTTATTGGTCAAAGAGGGATAGCCTACCTTCTTGGGGTTTTCTGGCTAAGGGTTTAGGTTTGACCGACCGCGGAGGTCTGTTGGTCAAAAGGATAGCCTGATCCACCATTTTGATTCTCTTATCAAGCAGAATAGAGGCACGGCCTAGCATTTTGTTTGCTGGCTGCGCGACACATGTCTTGATAAGTAACGATTTGATTTTAATTTGATTTTGATTGATTTTTTTTTTTTTTACTGACTCCTGCCCCTTTCGGGTTTTCACAGAAGCCAGCCCCCTCTAGCTTTTTCCAACGCGCCCTTTCGGGTTTTCACGTTGAGGGGTTATCCATTTTTGCCCGAGGCGCCCTTTTGGGCTTTCACCTCAGCTGGATTTTGGGCATTTTTACCCTTGGGCACTCCTTTTGGGGCGACCAAGTCCGCTGGGACATCTCTATTTTTAGTCCCCTTTCTTTTCTTTTTTTTTTTTTGGAATCCGAAGCGAGGTTGAGGAACCTTGGCTAGGGGATTTGACTTGGTCGACCTGGATGGTTTGCTGACCAAGGAGGAGGTTTTAGCCGACCTTCTGGGGTTTATTGGCTAAAGGATTTGACTTGGTCGACCTGGATGGTTTGCTGACCAAGAGGGAGGTTTTAGCCGACCTTCTGGGGGTTTATGGCTAAAGGGTTTGACTTGATCGACCACGATGGTTTGCTGACCAAGAAGGAGTTTTTTAGCCGACCTTCTGGGGGTTTGTTGGCTAAGGGTTTGACTTGGTCGACCATGATGGTTTGCTGACCAAGAGGGAGTTTTAGCCGACCTTCGGGGGGTTTATGGCTATGGGATTTTGACTTGGTCGACCAGGATGGTTTGCTGACCAAGAGGGAGAACATAATTCATAGAGGGGAAAATTTTTTTTTCTCTTCCCTCTTTTTCCATAGGCTCTCTTTTTTTTTTTTCGTATATAGGCTCTTTTGCCCTTGGGCACCCCTTTTTGGGGAGCGACCAAGTCAGCCGGGACCTCTCTATTTTCAGTCCCTTCCCTTGTTTTTTTTTTTGAAATGGGTGCATGCGCCCAACCCTAGCCCGGCTATAAGGGGATCGGAGGGCTGCTGCCCGGGGAATTCATGATCAGGGGCAAAGTACACTTTCAAATGCTTACCATTTAGTGGTGGAAAGGGGCGATCGCCGGCATGCGTTGCCAGCGTGTATCCCCCCGCCTTCATACACTCCAGTGACCACGTACGGTCCGCGCCAGTTTGGCTGGAGTTTACCACTTGATTTGCCTGCCATGACCTCTCTTTGTTTGACCATGACGAGGTCACCTTTCTTGAAGACACGGGGCCTAACCAACTTATCGTAGGCTCGAGTCATGCGGGCTTGATAGGATTGGAGATGTTTGTATGCTTCCAACCTTTTGCCTTCTAGGTCGGTTAATTCCTCCAACCTTCTTTCCATTTCTTGTCGCTCCTCGGGCTGAAGACCGGTATAGACGGCTACCCTGTAGGACGACATTTCAATTTCGATGAGGAGCATGGCTTCAGCTCCGTACACCAGAGAGAAGGGAGAACACCCGGTAGGGGTCTTGTAGACCGTCCGGTATGCCCAGAGCGCTTCGTGCACTTTCTCTCCCCAATCACGTTTGCGGTTGCCGACTATCTTGGCAAGCAGTTTGCAAAGGGTCTTGTTGAAGGCTTCCGCCAGACCGTTGGCTTGAGGGTTGTAGACCGTCGACGTCCTCCAATCTATCTGGAATTTGGCCGCCAACGCATATATCGTTTTGTTTCTGAAGGGCGTACCGTTATCTGATACGATCCGATGAGGGGTGCCGAACATGTAAATCAGGTGTTGCTTGACAAATTTTGCAACGGCTACCCCGGTGACTTCCCGGAGAGGGATTGCTTCTGCCCATCGGGAGAAATAGTCGGTGGCTGCCAGGATAAACTTGTGGCCGCCAGAGGATGGTGGGAATGGTCCCACGACGTCCATCCCCCATTCAGCAAAGGGCCATGTAGGGGCAGTTGGATGTAATTCGTTCGGCGGCTTTCTTGGCACCGAACTGAAGACCTGGCATTGATGACACGTACGCGCGTACTGGACGCAATCTGTGTACATAGTCGGCCAGAAGAAGCCTTTTAGCTTGATGTTGATTTTCATCTTGTCTCCCGCTTGATGGGCTCCGCACAGTCCAGAGTGGACTTCGTGCATGATGACTTTGGCTTCTCTAGGGGAGAGACATCAGAGGAGGACAGACTTGTCTTTTTCATGGACAGCCGATATAGTTAGTCCCCGATCATTTGATATGATGTGGCCCGCCGCAGCAGTTGGACTCGTTCGGCCCGATCTGAAGGCAGCAACCGTTTTTTATTTGGATAATCGGCTGGCGCCAGTCTTCTTCTTGACTGGCTTCTTCTTCGAGGGCGTCGGCCTCTGCATTTTCTGGATCGGAGTCGTCCTCAAGAACACTGGGCATCAGCCTCCTATGTCGGACAGTTATGCCTAATTCTCCTTCAGGAGGAAGCTTTAGGGCGGACGCCAGTTTGGCTAGCGCATCCGCCTGAGAGTTTTGTCCTCTAGGGACATGTCCGATTTCGAACAAATAGAACCTTTCGCGGAGCTTCATTACTTTGGCATGATAGGGGATCAGTTCCTTTTTCCGAACTTCATAGTCCCCCAGCACTTGACGGATGACCAACTGCGAGTCTCCGTGGACTTTTATGCATTTGATGCCCATTTCGGCAGCCAGTTGAAGTCCCACGATCAGCGCCTCATATTCAGCCTGATTATTGGTCAATGACTTCATGAGTGCACATGAGTTGTGCAGTATTCCCCTTGTGGAGTCACTAGGACAATGCCCGCTCCGGAGGTATAAGTTGTGGTGCCGTCAGTTTGCTTGAGCACCCGGGAAGCGCCATCAAAGTAGAGTTCCCAATGTGGTAACTCCACGGCGAGAGTATTCCCACTTTCTTGAACGGGGACTTCTTTTTGTTGGGTCCCCTCCCCGTGGGGGGATGAGAGCGTTTCCTCTTCCGGGAGCTTGAACTCGAGGGGAGAGCCTGCTGGGAGCGGATGCGCCGCCAGGAAATCCGCCATACCTTGTCCTTTGATTGCTTTTCTGGGGACGAAGGTGATATCGAACTCCATGAGGAGAAGGGCCCATTTTCCCATTCTTCCTGACAACACAGGTTGGGTGAGGAGCGCTTTCAGCGGGTCTATCCTTGAGATGAGGCTGACTTGATGGGCTAGCAGATAGTGCCGTAGTTTCTTGACGGCAAATATCAGCGCTAGGCACACTTTCTCCACCGGGGAATATCGGTGCTCCGGACCCACCAACATCCTGCTGAGGTAGTAGAGCGGTTGCTCTTTGCCTTCCTCATTCACTTGCGCCAGCAGTGCCCCCAGCGATGTTTCCATGGCTGCGATGTAGAGGATGAGCGGCTTATCTTTCACTGGGGCTCCCAAGACGGGAGGAGTAAGGAGATACTCTTTGATTTCTTCGAAAGTATCTTGGCACTCTCGGTCCCATACAAATGGGGCCCCTTTCTTCATTAATTTGCTGAAGGGGGCGCATCTGCCCGCAAGGTTGGAGATGAACCGCCTATGTAGGCCAGCCTTCCTTGGAGAGATTTCAGCTCCGTTAAGGTTTTCGGCGGCGGCAGCTCTCTGATAGCTTTGATTTTGACGGGATCAATTTCTATCCCGCGGTATTTGACAACAAAGCCGAGGAATTTGCCGCTCGACCGCCGAAGGCGCACTTCATCGGGTTCATCTTCAGTTGATGTTGGCGGAGCCTTTCGAAGACCTGGCGTAAGTCGCCTAGGTGGTTGTCCCGCCTTTTGGTCTTGACGACCAGATCATCAACGTAGCACTCGACCGAGTCATGGAGCATTTCTCCGAAGATCTTGGTCATGGCTCGTTGGTAGGTGGCTCCGGCGTTCTTCAAGCCGAAGGGCATTCTTTTATAGTTGTAGATCCCTTTGGGGGACCTGAAGGCGGTATGACCCTTATCTTTGGGAGCCATACGGATTTGATTATAGCCCGACGATCCGTCCATGAAAGACAGTGCTTCATGGCCTGTGGTCATATCGATCATCGTTTCCGTGATCGGGACCGGGAAGTCGTCCTTTGGGCAGGCTTTGTTCAAGTCCCTGTAGTCGATACAGATCCGGACTTCGCCGTTCTTCTTCTTGACTGGCACTATATTGGCTAGCCAAGTTGGATAGATGCACGGCTCGGTGAAGTCGACTTGGAGAAGTCTGTCCACCTCGGCGTTTACTTTCAGCTCCAGCTCGTGGCGCATACGCCGTTGGGCTTGCTTGACCGGCTTCGCTGCAGGGAGTATGGACAACTCATGCTCAGCCACGGAGGGGTCCAGGCCTGGCATTTCTTTGTATGTCCATGCAAAACAGTCTTTGAACTCCAGCAAGAGGTGCCGGTATGACCGTCTTTCTTCCTCGTTCAAGAGGGCGCTGATGAAGATTGGTCGGGGTTCTTTTGGTTCCCCGAGGTCGAGCTCGACCAGTTCATCGACCGTAGCTTGTCCGCCGTCTTCGAGCTCACGGGGCGCCGGCTGTAGGTCGATGAAATCCTTTTCTTCATCGGAGTCAGCGACGTGGACGTCATAGTATTTGAAGCCTTCTTCTGTGATCGGCCAGAAGTGACCCCCTTCGCTTTGAGGCGCTTCTTGACACGACGCCCCATTTGATAGGACGAGGGCGCCCTCCCCTTGCTGTGGTTTTGTAGCGGGGGTAGGAGATTGCCCACCGGAGGGGCAATGATCAGGTGAGGGCGCGAGCCCAACGGTGTTGGCCGTATAGTAGGCCTTGCATTCCGCCGCCTGACCATAGCCCAACCCCCTAGTGTCCTTTGCACAATAGGGGGGTTGCCCTCGGAGTTGCTTCGGGTACCACAGCTGGTGGAAGTACTCCCGTCGCGAGGGATCTTGCATTTGCGCGACTTTTTGCCTTTGGCACAATTTCTTGATGTGCTCGGGCATGTCGTCCATTTCTTGGACGGGCTCTGGGGCGACTTGAGTCGTTCGACTCCAGTCGAAGTCGTCTTCGAGGGGCCCATATGGAAGCGGGTCTCCTTTGTAGAAGATGATCGGCTTCGGCGTCTCGCCCTTCTCGAGACTATCATTTCTGTAATGGGTGACAATGAATGTCTTCAGTCGTTCCTCCCATTGTTCCTCCCTGTGGAAGGGTATTTGCATGTACGCCGGCGGCAAGGAGATGCTTCGGTTGATGATCTCGCCGATGGCGTTTGCTTCGTAGTTGATCTCACGCCTTTCTGGGCAACTTGGCCCGGGCGTGGTGGATTCGGCGAGGCGGCTGAGCCGGTGAGCTTCAAGGAGGTCTTTGTTGACCGTGAAGAGCTCCTCTTCCTCTTGACCCTGGCTTGCTTGATTTGCGTCGGCATTTTACTTTTCCTTGCCTTTTGACGCAGTTGTTGGCTCCCTGAGAGGTTCGCCGAGGTATAGCTGGGCGTCCGCCAAGTTGCATTCATTTGGGCGGAACGGGGCTCGGTCTGCAAAGACCGTGTGCTGCTCTCCTTCTTTGATGTATTTTATACATTGGTGGAGAGTCGAGGGGACGACCCGGTTTTCATGGAGCCAGGGTCTCCCCAGGAGGGCTTTGTAAGACGTGTTTGCATTGATGATGTAAAACACGACCTTAGTAGTGAGGCCGTCCATGACCAGCTGCACTTCCACCTTTCCCAAGGCGTTCTCAGAATTCTGGTTGAATCCAGCGATTCTGATGTCATTTACCCTTTGCAAGTAGGGCGTAAGATACAAAGCCTTGAAAGTCTTCAGGGGCATGATATTGATCGACGCCCCGGGATCAACCAGGATCCGGTTGAGCTCGTGCCCATTGACTTTTCCTTGCATGTACAACGGGCGGTTGTGGTATAGCGTTGGCAACAACATGTCTTTGTCAGAGAAGGTCACCTCCGCCACCAGTGCTTCTAGGGCTTGTGCCTGGAGTTCGGTCACGTCAGCTTCGTAGACCTCGGGCTCTTGTAAGATTTTGACGAGCGCCGTTCTCAAATCTTTGCTCCAGGCAATGGCGTCCCATATGGTGATGTTGGTTGGGAACCGCTTCATATGCTGTATGATTTTGCGGTCAGCCCGGGCACGGGTTTGATCCAATGGTGGGATAGTATCCTCCAGGGCCTTTATCGGTTGCCCGAATTGGTTGACCCGTCTTGCCGCTAGTTGCTCGTCCGGCTTTTCTTCGAATAACGAGCCCAGGCAATCTTCCTCCGGGGCGACAGTTTCTTCTTTGCCGCTTCTAGACGGAGCGGGCCGGGCGGCCGATTCAGGAATTTTCCGGTTGAAAGGCCTGTTGGGGATCGCCCATCCCCCATACTCTTCTTCGTCAGACAGACGAAGGGGACTGGCTGGGTGGCCCTCCGGTCGGAGAGCCCACTAGCGATATCCTGCTGCTCTTCTTCTTCCTCGTCAGATGGGTCGAAGATGAAGGAGTTCGCCCGCACCTCTATTTCCGGGGCAGGCTGAGGCTTTTCTCCTCGGAAGACAATAGTCTTGCCCAGGTCGGGCGAGCTGGTTTTTCTCGCTGGGGGACGGGGAGGATTTCTTTCCCCGTCCACGGCCTTTTCCTTTGCCTCGGTTGCGGCGGCGATATGTTGCCACAGGGGGCGTAACAGCCGGTGACTGCAAGCTCGCAGGCGGCGGTATCGACACCATGTTGCACGAGAAGTCTTTCAGCATTTCTTCCAACTTCTCGATGGTGATTTCATCTTCCTTATAGAAGATGGCCAGTTCTTCGGGCAGAGGCAGCTTCTCGCCTTCTTGAGCCCTTTGTAGCATTTGGTGGAGCCAGCTTTTAAGCCTTGTTTTGCGCTCCATTTCTTCCCACGGGATGTAAATGTCCAGAGGGACTCCCCAAGTGGGCTTAGAGGGAATATACTCCTCCAGATCATCAATGAGCTTTTGCAGCTTCTGGAGCGGAGTAAGCTCTGCTGGTGCTGCCGCGGCCTCCTCTTGCTCAGCTTGCTTCTTTAGGCGCCTTTTCATGTTCTTGCGCCGGTTCTTTTCTTGCTGCACTGCGCGCGCCATTTCGAGCGGCGTCAGCGGCTTGGCTTGCTCTGTTGTTTGAGAGGTGGTCTCTCGGCCGAGGCGACCGTGCGACCTTCCCCTCTTAGGGAATGCTGACAGAGTGCGCATTCTGGACGCCACCGTCGTCCAGCCAGCTTCGTCTTGTTGATGCTGGAAAGTGGAGCCAATCGCCTGCTCGATTATCTCGGGCGGCAGTTGTTGGAATTCGGCCCAATAGGGCTCGACTCTTGGGTGGCCGGCTCCGTCACTGGCTGCTTGCCCCTGCAGTCTTTATCTTGCCGCTTGAGTATTCGCGGAGGCGAGTTCTCAAAGCACTGCCCCTTACCCCTATTTTCCGGAGTTTGTTCATGGGGAGGGGAGACTCTGGATCAGTTTCTGTATTTCATTCTTGAAGACGTAGCAGTCTTCAATGGAGTGCCCCAGCATGCGGTGGTAGAGACAGTAATTTGGCTCCTCCACTCTATCCGCTTCGCTTGGTCTTCTCAATGCCGGAAGTTTGAGCAAGTCATTCTTCATGCACAGCTTGAAGAGCATCTTCGTATGGTCCCTTTTGAAGGAATACGGCGTGCTCATACGCTGTGGCAGTGAAGTTGGAGGCGGTTTTTCTTCTACCTTCTTGCTTGGAGCGCCGGAGGCCATGATCTTCTTGCCCTTACTTTGCGGGGCGAAGTCCACAGCATTGGCCTCTTTGCCAACGGCGCGCTCCTTGCCCGGCTTGATTTTCAGAGGAGCTTGCATCGGGTTGTCGGCGAAGAACATTTCGATCTCTGCCACGACCGCGTTGAGCTGGTCAAAACCCTTGATGTTTGTTCCCAGCAGCTTTTCACTTATCTGCGCCGCCAGGCCCCGTCGACAGATGGTTATGGCATCTTCTTGCGTCAGGGGATTGTCGCACCTCATGCTGAAGTCACGCCACCTATTGATAAAGTCGAGTGTCGTTTCTCCTTTTCTTTGCCTGAGGGAGCATAGCTCTGCAAGCGACACCTTTCTCTCGACCGTCTGGAAGCGGTCGATGAACTTCTTTTGAAGGTCAGCCCAATCGACAATGGAGTTGGGCCTCAACCTGGAGTACCACTGGAAGGCGGTGCCTGTCAGGGACGTTGCGAAGTAGCGGAGGAGGTAGGATTCATCGAATGCCAACTCTCCCATGGCCGTTATATAGTAGGCCAGGTGCTCGTTTGGCGAGCCCTGCCCATCGAACTTCTGCAACTTCGGCGCCTTGGGGAAGTCCGGTGGCAGCTTCTTGAATTGATGGTGGACGGGATATGGCACGCTGTAGAGATCCACAGTGGCAGTTCCCTCGCCTCGCTGAGCGAAACGGTCGTCCACGATCTTTTCAATCATCCGTCGCTGGGCGACGATATCTTCAGCCGCGGAGGCTTGGGAGTTTATGCCCCTGCGCGGTTGTTGGACCGGATCGACGGTATAGTCGTTGACCGCGGCTGTGCGTGGGTTGACATCGGGCAAGTCGCCTTGTTGATGTCTTGCCCGAGTATTTTGGTTTGCCGTCGGCACTTGGCGGCGCGGCGCATTTCCCCCTGCCTGTTGTCCTCGCTCGGTCAGGAGATTGGCCATTTCAGCCTGCCAACGCTGTATGAAATCATACTTGGCGTCGTCCGTCATTGCTTGGAAGGCGGCTCTGGTTGGCGGCATGAGGAACACTTCGGCTTGGTCCCCGTCGGCCGGCAGTTGTTGATCTCCGAGGTGGAGGCTGGCGACTTCGTCTTGTTCCCCTCCTTCGAGGTCCAACTGGACCTGCCCCTGGAGGGGTCTTTGATCATGCTCGAGTGGAGGCTCGAGGACCTGTCCCAGATTCGAGGGTCCGGCTTGACTGCCTTGCTGCCCCTGGAGAGGTCTTCTGGCAACGTTCCGGGTGTATCGGAGGACGGTTTCGTCGTCCTGTCCGGACTCGTTTATCCTGAGCGCTCCCGCAGGGATGCCGGATGGCCCAGCTGCTTCCCTTCCGGAAGCATAACAGGTGAAGATTTTCATGCCTCCACCTTCCTCAGACGTCTGCTGCACTCTCCGCTTCTTAGGCTTCTGAGTGCTTGGACGGATTGCAGCTCCCAGCCTGGTGAAGACTGAGGCGCTCAGCCTCTCAAAGACTGAGACTCGAGGTGCGGAAGCTCCGGCTTGACTCGCATCTCCCCCTTCAGCAGTTTCTGCTTGGGCGGGGACGAAGTTGGGCTTCCTATAAATGCCCCTGCGTTTGTGTCCGCGGGGACGAGGAGGCTCAGAGTCCCGAGCTTTTTCTCGCTCAGGAGTTGCCTTCTTGGGGCGTTCGGCGGGTTGATCCGCTCTAGCCTGTTTGATTTGGCGGGCTTCCTGCTTGGTCACCCACATTTGCCTCATTTTGCGAGGCGGCTGGGGCGTCGAGCTCGATGCCTGCCCCTGCCGGGCTCCTTTTGGGGAGTCCCGATCTTCTTGCCGCATCCCCTGGAGGGGAGCGAATTTGTTGGAGGTTGCCACCGTGGGGACGCTTCTGTCCCGGGGTAGTATCGGCTCGCCTCCATCGAGCCTGACACGGATGTCTCCTACGAGTACGGTTTTGCCGGAGTTGGAGACGACCGCATGGGGCTTGTTGCCCCTGCGTCCCTGGCGCTGTCCCCGTTTTCTAGGGACTGCGATGCAGGAGATTGTGTTAACCGAGAGACTCGGCCTTGACTTGATCGGGGTTTGATGCCCCTGGTTGCAGTGGCTTTGGGCGCCGCCTTTGGAGTAGCTTGGACGGCGGGGACCACCCCTAGGAAGTAGGGGGATCCCACCACTGCAGGAAAGTTGCCGAACACGAGCGGGACGGCGAGGTAGCCACATTTGGCGTGGCATGCGATGACTTGAGGGCCGTAGGTGACGGCGGCCATCGGACGAGCTTGAAGTTGCAGGTGGGAACGGGCGTTTGATGCCGGCTTTCGCTCCTTGTACCTGCGGTGTGGAAATTAGTCATCTTTATTTCTATATCGGCATACGGTCTTTTTACATATGCATGGAAGGTAGGAACAGTTCCACCGGGCGTGCCAGATTGTTGGAACGCGGATTTTTCTCTCTCGAATTTATATTTTTCTTCTTCCCTCCCTCATCTCTTTTCTGAAGTGAAGGATTTCTTTTTGCGGGCGTGCCAGACTGTTTGCGAGAAACAGACAAAGATTTATTTTGTGAGGAGTATTGGGTGCGAACCCTGATACCCTCGAATTTCATTTCATTTATTTTCCGCGTGCGCTCGCGTTCAGGGCGATTGGAGTGGTCGTGTACTGGACCGCTCCCCACCGACCGAAGTCGATGTTTCATTTACATCGAGTATAACACTCGAATACCTTCGAATGCGTAATGTTTATTAAAAGACCGTATGCCGAACTTTAAAGAAGAAAAGGCAGATGACAAATAAATTTCCACAATTTTATTCAAGCATGCTCATGTCATTTATATTTATGACATTTACATTTGCGCCTTTAATGGGGTTTTGTACCTCCACTGGGCGTGTATACAACAAATCATGTACATGAGCGTCGACGACAGGGTGTTTGTGCCTCCGTCGGACGTTTACATGGTAAGGAGTACATTTTTGTTACTAGTGGGGTGTTTGTGCCTCCACAAGGTAACATGCCTCTACGTATGTCATTTGTGACACCGGAGAACTTGAATAGGAGCCTCGACGTGTGTCGTTTCATGACATCGGAGGACTTAGAACATGTGCCTCGACGTGTGTCGTTTTATGACATCGGAGGACTTAGAACATGTGCCTCGACGTGTGTCGTTTTATGACACCGGAGGACTTAAATATGGGCCTCGACGTGTTTCGTTTTATGACACCGGAGGACTTAGAACATGTGCCTCGACGTGTGTCGTTTCATGACATCGGAGGACTTAGAACATGTGCCTCGACGTGTGTCGTTTTATGACATCGGAGGACTTAGAACATGTGCCTCGACGTGTGTCGTTTTATGACACCGGAGGACTTAAAACATGTGCCTCGACGTGTGTCGTTTTATGACACCGGAGGACTTAAATACGGCCAACGGGGGTCTTGTAACAACCTGCGGTGTCTCTATGCGGGCGAGCGCAGAAGGGCCCGGCCACGGAGACAAAGCACCACGGGGTGTCGAAGACCTCTCCCGACACGTGCGGCCTATATAAGCTCACGCACGGACCAGCTGAAGCGATTTGCAGGCGTCGCTCAGGATCTTTTGGCCGAATGGCGCAGACTTGAATCGTCTCGGTGTCTTTGGAATGGGGGTATGCTCCTGGCGGGGTGTTTGTGCCTTCACCGAGCAGCATTGCCTCTACGTACGTCGTTTGATGACGACGGAGGATGTAAACATGTACCTCAACGAGTGTCGTTTTATGACACCGGAGGACTTAAACACGGCCTCGACGTGTGTCGTTTTATGACACCGGAGGACTTAAACATGGCCTCGACGTGTGTCGTTTTATGACACCGGAGGACTTAAACATGGCCTCGACGTGTGTCGTTTTATGACACCGGAGGACTTAAACATGGCCTCGACGTGTGTCGTTTTATGACACCGGAGGACTTAAATGAAAACGCCGGGGTCATATGACAACCTGTGGTGTCTTCTCACGGACGAGCGCAGGAGGGCCCGATCGCGGAGGACAGAACACCGACAGACGCCAAAGACTTTCTCCCCCGTACGTGCGGCCTATATAAGCTAGCGCACGTAGGGCTCTCGGCGACTCTCGGCGAGACGCTCGCTGCGATGCTCGGCCTCTTTCTTGGCTGGCCTGGTTTTTGGGCAGAATCCACCTCGTTTTGAATGGGGGTATGCTCCTGGCGGGGTGTTTGTGCCTTCACCGAGCAGCATTGCCTCTACGTACGTCGTTTGATGACAACGGAGGACGTAAACATGTACCTCAACGAGTGTCGTTTTATGACACCGGAGGACTTAAACATGGCCTCGACGTGTGTCGTTTTATGACACCGGAGGACTTAAACATGGCCTCGACGTGTGTCGTTTTATGACACCGGAGGACTTAAACATGGCCTCGACGTGTGTCGTTTTATGACACCGGAGGACTTAAATGAAAACGCCGAGGTCATATGACAACCTGTGGTGTCTTCTCACGGACGAGCGCAGGAGGGCCCGATCGTGGAGGACAGAACACCGACAGACGCCAAAGAATTTCTCCCCCGTACGTGCGGCCTATATAAGCTCGCGCACGTAGGGCTCTCGGCGACTCTCGGCGAGACGCTCGCTGCGATGCTCGGCCTCTTTCTTGGCTGGCCTGGTTTTTGGGCAGAATCCACCTCGTTTTGAATGGGGTATGCCCCCCTATTTATAGGATTTGTGGGGGGGCATACCGGCGGGGGTACCCTCCCCGGCGGAGGTGTCGCGGGCACGAGCGTCGAGGACGGGCGCGTGCGTCGAGGCAGACGAACCGGCGGAGGTGCCCGTGTGAAGGGGCTGACTGGCGGAAGGGGCCGCCAGTCAGGTACCCTGACCGGCGCCCCTCCTGGCTGGCTGAGGGGGCCGCCAGTCAGGGCCTGACTGGCGCCCCTCCTGCTGGCTGAGGGGGCCGCCAGTCAGGGACCTGACTGGCGCCCCTCCTGCTGGCTGAGGGGGCCGCCAGTCAGGGGCCTGACTGGCGCCCCTCCTGCTGGCTGAGGGGGCCGCCAGTCAGGGACCTGACTGGCGCCCCTCCTGCTGGCTGAGGGGGCCGCCTGTTAGGGGCCTGACTGGCGCCCCTCCTGCTGGCTGAGGGGGCCGCCAGTCAGGGACCTGACTGGCGCCCCTCTGCTGGCTGAGGGGGCCGCCAGTCAGGGCCTGACTGGCGCCCCTCCTGGCTGGCGGAGGGGTCCGCCGGTCAGGGGCCCTGACCGGCGCCCCTCCTTGCTGGCGGAGGGGGCCAACCGGCGCCCCTCCTGACTGGCGGAGGGGGCCAACCGGCGCCCCTCTTCTTCCTTGACCATTTCCCGGAGGATTTCCGGGAGTTTTGCTGGTTTATCATGGCACGTGCGGCACACGTGCACACACATGCCCGCATGTATTTGACGTGCATTTGACGTGCGTTCTTGCCCGTCTCACGTGCGTTTGACCTCATTTTCGGAGGGCACGTGCATTTAACCTTTTCGGACCCATCCGAGTCGTACGCGACCTTTGGCGCGAGTCCGGACATCAATTTTCGGCTATCCGGGTGTGTGTATTTCCGTTGTCGGTGGGACTTTCGAACGCCATATTCCGGGTTGACACACGGACTCGGATCTGTTTATCCTCCGGTGTTCGAGTGGGGAGGCCGGGGTTTATTCCCAGACTTTTGTGGATTTCCGGACGAGTTTGCCACCCGGGACTTGTTTAAATCCCGATATTTTCGGGTTCAACACCCACTTTCAAAAAAAAGTCTGAACAGGCATACATTTCAGATCATAATCCAAGACTATTTTTAATACCATTGAAAGAGAAGACACGGGATCCTTTAAAATGTTTCAATTGAACTAGACATTGTTACACATGGTTTTTGCAGCTGGACATTCAAGTGAGAATGCCTAATGCATGACATCACCCACTAATGTCCCTAGGACTTTGTAGAGACAAAAAAGGAATTAGTCTCCAACCAGTTGCTTAGATCTATCTTGGTAGCTCAATGGCTAATAGTCCAGAGATTAACTGAGCTTCAAACTTGTAGTTAATAGAAACTGGTTAAAAACTTAAAATACCATGCAAAGGTGCCCTTATACATGCGTAAAGATGATAAGTAGAAGTATCTTTCAGATTCCCAATACAATAAACAAAGATCCAATACACTAAAGAAACAAGGATTATACAAATAATCTCTTTGACCTACCGATTGTTTCAACTTCCCCCTACCAACACCATGTGTACCGCATCCTGTAATGACTCTGAGAAACTGTATTGCTAGAGAAGAAAAATGCATACAACATCAATGAAATATAAATTGAACAGATCTTTGAGAAAGGAGGATAAACTATTTGATTGTAGCGTCTTGGAGGCTGGAGCTTACAAGGAATATAAGTAAACAATAAAAGGTGAAGCTTCAAGAGTTTGACTGCTTGCTTGACATGCTGTCCATGTAAATCAATTGTCACTGCATTCCTTATATCCTTGTTTCTGCAGATGGCAATTGACAATATCATGTTCAATGGCGTATCAACAAATCCTTAAAAAAAAGAAACAATGTATGCTTACCTCGCTTCAAAAATCTCTCGGCTAGCTTTCTCATCTGCCTCGCGAGCCAATTTACCATAGAACTTTCCCTGAATGAAGAAAGATAGCAAAAGTTTCATTTCTAAACATAAGTCGTGAAATTTTTAGGTAGCAGAAGGGGGTAGGATATCTATAAATGTCAACGAAAGCTACAAATTCCACAGACAAATAGAGAAGCCACTAATAGATCTTTTTTTAATGTCATAATATATTGAAAGGTAGGGCCGTAAACAGTTCCGGATAAAATCCGGATCTGCTTCAGATCCGTATCCGGTTAAGCGGATTTTATCCATTTAACAAGTATCTGATGGAGCGGATATCAGATACAGATAATATCTGGATCATAAACAGAGCAGATGCGATATTCTCCCCCTCCTCCACGGATCTCCCCATCTCTGCCATCCTCCACCACCCCACACCCCATCTGGCATCCCCCTCTCCGTCATTCTCCGCCACCCCCACACCCCCTCCAGCAGTCCGGCATCCTCCTCTCCCCCTCTCTGCCATCCTCTGCCACCCCCACAGTCCCACCCGTCTGGCATCCCCCTCTCCGCCATCCTCCGCCACCCCCACACCCCTTTGGCAGTCCGGCGTTGTCCTCTCCCCCTCTCCGCCATCCTCCACCATCCCCACACCACTTTCGGCAGTCCAGCGTCGTCCTCTCCCCCTCTCTGCCATCCTCCGCCACCCCCTCCAGCAATCCGGCGTAGGGCTGTTCAAAATTCGGTTCAAACCGAAAAACCGAACCGAACCGGCCGGTTCGGTTCGGGTTGGGTCCTTATGTAGTTCAGTTCGGTTTCATTTTCTGAAACCGAATAAACCGATTATATATATAATATATATATTTTTTACTCAAACAAAGGATAGCACAGTTGGTTCCCGCAGGGCCCGCATGGGCGGGAGCATTTCCCGCTGGCGCGGGTTCGAAACCGGCCTCCCCTCTTAAAGGATATTTTGTAAAAAATAGTGAACTTTTACCAAAAAGTATGGCAACACTGGGTTTCGAACCCAGGACCTGGCTTGAGAGAGTGTAGCGCCTTGGCCGTCGCGCAGTTGCGATCGAATATGTATTTGACTTCGGTTTAAACCAAACCGAACCGGTTCGGTTCGGGTTGACCTTGGGATTCGATTCGGTTCGGTTTGACCAAAAAATGAAGCAACCCGAACCGAACCGAACCGAACCGTGTTCAGCCCTAATCCGGCGTCCTCTCCCCTCTTATCAAGATCATGTTTCCGAAGCGAACAAAATCAGTATATGCTCCAAATCCGGAAAATATCTGACTACATTGTTCGCTCCGTTTACAGCCCTAATAAAAGGCATTATTTATTAGTGAAGAGACCACCCAAAAATAAAGCAAGGAAAAACAAATCAAATAGATCTGACTGTTACAGAAATCGAAGAGAGAAACAGAAACAAGAGAAAAAACAGAATAAAAGGGGAAATTTCTGCAGCTCAAACTCCAGTGAACCACTTCTGTGTGGAGATTGTTAAAGAGACAAAAAGCCAAAATGAAATAGGTCAAGGCAGTTAAAATGGGTGGAAGTTTTAAAACAACCCCTCTTACAAGTACTTGTGCGCATTATGTGTGTTATCTACAACTAGTAACACATACTTGTCCCCACATTCTCTAGGGATCGGATGTCTTCCTCCAGATCAGCTGATCTGAGCCCAGTGAAATCTAATCCAGACATGCCAATTCTTATGTTATAGTTTTAATTATAACATCACATATTACTATTTTTATTGCATTTTCATGAACACTGATTTATTATATAACTATAGATGCATAAATTTTATAGAGGTGCCCAAGGATCCCAAAAACATTTTGGGGAGCCTTGGCGCCACGACAAGCATGAGTGGTACTACATTTCCTCTAGCTCTTTTAACTCATCTAAGAGTGATGCACCATGTTCTCCTTCATTGTTCTGCTGATATTGACTAACCAAACTCCATTTATTATAGGCAGGATTACAAACATAGGAAAACAGTCCAAAATATCCTCCATACCCACTTGTCCTTCCAAAAGGGAGGATTATTACCATTACTAATGTACACAAAAATTCCTCTCTCCTTAATCTCTGCGGCTGGGAAAAGAAAACCTTTACATATAGGGGAAATGGAGTTAGTATTTGATTTCAGGTTTTAAGTATTTGAAATTTTGAAGACAGTATCTGTTGGTGATTTTCCCTCATATTTTTGTCAAATACTACAAATGGTTGAATGCTGGTTAAAAAAAAGAGCATGTAACAAGAGCTTAAAATTGACTGTAGGCAGTAAACTAGTGTATCAACTGTGAATTGTGATCATGCAAAGATACATAGGAATCTTTTGTCACCAAGTTTCTTTGTCAAATACTAAATAGTTGAATACTGGTGAAAACATAATTTAATAGAAGTGCAAATTTGAGATCAGACAGCCAACCCAGTATAGACAATAGATAGATATGCAAGTCCATGCATGGATGGCAAAGTCGGCCGACTCGGAGCGGAGTCGGACGACTCTGAGTCGGGTCGGCCCCTGGCGACCCGACTCTGGGGGGGGAACACCGACCCACCCATGGGACTGGTTTAGAAAGTCCATTGTCCCGACTCAGGCCGACTCGGCCCGACTCAGGCCGACTATGGCCCGACTCAGGGTCGGGATCGGCTGGGGCCGACCCAGCCACCCGACCCGACTCTGCCATCCATGAGTCCATGGCCAAATTCTTAGAAACCAAGTCTAATTCCAACGTGAACAGTGGACAATTAGAGAATGAAGATCTTTTTGAAACATAAGTGAAAAACTGAATAAAGCAAATTACATGAGGACAAGTGTTGAGAAACTATGCAGAGGACTCAAGCAAGGATAACAGTTCTCTGTGAATAAGCCATACCTTCTCTGAAAGGTAACTAGCATGAGCTCGTTCCCCTTTTGAGTAAGCCACTGCAGCCTGTAGATCAGTTTGAAGACAGACATGACATCATGAACACTATCCTTCGGGAAGCGGAAAATGTCTGAAGTTATATGGCAATGACATCACAACAAGGTTCTGTAAAAACCTTGTACAAACATACTCTCTGGTAGTAAGATTTCATTGTCTCCCAATGCTGCACTGCAACACTTCGAAATACCACATAACCATCATCTTTACCTAGGATGTCAAACAGAGAGGATTGAGACAGTCAATGCTATGCTGAACAACATCATTACATGGGCGCTGGCCAAAGCCATGCAGTGTGCAATTATGAATTTAAAAGTGGATCTTCAATTCTTCATTCACAAACATAATACTAACTACTGAGCTCTCAAAGATGAATGTTAGGATAAGATGATCTAACTAGATATTCAGTAAAATAGACAGAAGTAAATCAGTAACATTTAAGTCTTCATACAGCAGGCATTCCATTATGGTCCATACATTAGGACAGAGTATGTAAGTCACTTATAAAAAAAAATGCCTTCTGCAAACTTCAACTAGTCTCTGATAATTTTGTCACTAAGATATTTAACAACATTTTTTCTGCAAATGATGGATGAATCATCCATAAAGAATTACCATCCAGAGCAGCTTCCAGTTCTCACTTTGTATATTCAAATTTTTGGTGGATGCTTCAGAAAACCCGGGATGGTAAAGCATGGGGTTGAGACTCAAACCCTTTTTGTCATTGCTGTTGATGTTGGTCTTCCCTCTGTCAAGGATGCATATTGGAAGAAAGCACAATCAGTTGTAAAATAGCTTCTGTCAATTCTCTGGATTCCATGATGTCCCGTGGCTATATAAACTCTGTTTTCTGCTAGATTACTCTTTTATTTCCTTCTTTTAGAAGGTTAAAAGCCTCGAGCATCAGAAAGAAGGGATTCGAGCTCTTCTCAATATTGGCAGCTTTCTCTTATGTAATAGTTTATGTTGTAGGGAGGGATAGGAGATGTTAAGGATGAGGATAGAATCACAAAGGGGAACCAAGATGATCTTCACCTCAAAGGTCATTGTTGGACCCCAAAAATTTACAATGGGTATCCATACAGGAATGCCAGAAGATATTTATATTGATCTAATGGTTACTTAGGTAATATTGGGTCCGGGTCATTTTCAAGTCAAGAAAAAGACTTGTTGTGAAAACCGACACCAAATCCTTCAACGAAGTACAAGTTCGGGAAGAACAATGCTTCGAAGAAGAGGACAAGTTTTAGAGAATTTTCTAACGGCATGAGGTCAACAAGACCAAGGGTTCGAAGAAGATTACAACTACAAAAACCACTTGCAAGAAAAAGCACCAAGCACTTGCAAAGTCCAAATTCAAGTAACTCCTCGTCGGGAGATCTCCAAGAAATGAAAGAGTCTTCACGGCATCAAAACACCCCTCGGCAAGGCCCGAAGGGAGATATTTATAGAAATCGGGGAAAGGAGCCCCTCCGGAAAGACCCCTACTGGAGAGACCCTCTCTCCAGGCTCCAGCTAAGGGGGGAGACCCTTAACCGAAGGGATCTTCCTCCGGTTAATCCTTAACCGAAGGGACCTCCTTCCAGTTAAGGAGGGACCTCCCTCCGGTTAGCTCTCTCTCCTCCCCTTATGTAAACATGAGAAAACCCCTATAAATACCCCATGTAGGGGGGACTTCGGAGGGAAAAGGTCGAAGAGGTCAGAAGGTGAAAAAGAAAGTGACTTGTTGGGGAAGATTTTGGGAAGAAATCTTGCTCGTGTTCAGCGTGAAGGTACTCACCCCCGGCAAGCCAAGGTCGTCCCCCTCCGACTACAAATTTTTGTAAATCCCCCTCCATGTCGAGCTAGACTCCATGGGGGGTTTTAAAATCTAAATATACATGTTTATATCTCCATGTCGAGTTAGTCTCCATGGAGATAAAATGTTAAATGTTCGTGTATTCATGTGTTCCAGTGTTTAAATATTTTCCATGTCGAGTTAGTCTCCATGGATACAAAATATTTAAACATGTTCATGTGCTCCGATGTTTAAATATTTTCCATGTTGAGTTATTCTCCATGGGCATAAAATATTTAAACATCACTATGTTTCTTCCATGTTCAAATGTTTCCATGTCGAGTTAGTCTCCATGGGTATAAACATTTAAACATGTTCATGTTATTTCCCTCACATTGAGCTAGACTCCGTGAGGGTAAAATATGTCTGTGTTCATATGTGCATGCCTCCATAAGGAGACTCTGCCCAAGCAGGGGCTCTGCCCAAAGGCATACCCATATGCTCACAAAATATAAGTTCATATGTGCATATTTCTATGGGGAGTCCTGTCCATATGGAGACTCTGCCCGAAATATGACTATATGTTCATCACAAATGTTCGCGTGTGTGTCTTTGTGCGGAAACTCTGCCCATGCAGAAGCCCTGCTCAAAACACCACTCGTTCAAATAATAAATTCTCGGGTTCATGCCCATTTCTTTCATAAAAAAATTGCATGTTAAACTCACAAATGGAGTCCATGCCTTTAAACAAACAAAAAAAAAGTCTATTTCGTTCGATAAAGCAATTTCACCGTGTTATTGTTTTCTATAAAAATGTAAACCTCGACTCTACTATTGTTGGCATAAAAAAATTGTCAAAACCCCCATTTCCAGAAATCCCAAAGGCACCCCTTAATGGGGCATGTGGGGGCCTATTTATAGGCAAAATCCCCCCTTCCCCCCAACCGATGGTCATGTCCATCGGTTGGAGGGGTAAAACCCCCTAACCGATGGACCACCCCATCGATTAAGGGGGTAATACCCCCCAACTGATGGGGGTACCATCGGTTGAGGGGTAAAACCCCAACCGATGGACCCCCCATCAGTTAAGGGAATCTTCCCCCCTAACCGATGGGGGGTACCATCGGTTAAGGGGAGGCCCACCTCCCATGCGCATGTGAAAGGGGGGGCCAACCCCTATAAAACCCCTTGCACCCCCAAGGGGCAAGGGGTCTTCCCCCGGGGTCCCTTCTTGGCTTCTTGGAGGCTCCTCCTTGGATTCCATTGAAGCTCCTTGCTGAAAAATTGTCTCCCCCAAAAAAAAATAATACAAAGCTCTTTGCCCCAAAATTCCCCTCTTATTCTTCAAGTCTCCCTGCTCGGCGCAAAGGTACCGGTCCTTCCCCTGCTCGGCGCGGAGTGCGGAACATCCGATAAAGCATAAAGAAAAGCGAGATCGCCTTCATACAGCATCGACATCTCTTCCATCCCCCTCCATGCTGAGCTAGCCTCCATGAAGGGCCTCTCAAAGAAATCATAGCGCGGTCCATGCCCCACATTGAGCAAGACTCTGTGGGGGTGATATCCTTCGAGGTTTAAATACCTTCCATATTAAGCAAGACTCTATGGATATATGGTATTTGAATACCCTTCTTCTCGTGCACTCCATTATACAGACGGTTCCGTCAGCCTCACTACTGGAGCAGGTATCATCTTGGTCACTCCCTAAGGAGGAATATTATATAATTCCTGTGCTCTTATGAAGCCGTTAACAAATAATGAAGCTGAATATGAAGCTCTAATTATTGGGCTTCGGCTGGCTCTCGAAATGGGGGTCAAAGGCATACAAGTATATGGTGACTCACAGCTGGTCATCCGACAAGTGTTGGGCCAGTATGAAGTCCGCAAACCACAACTGCTTCCATATTATACCACAGTCATGAAGATCAAAGAAAAATTCAACTTCTTCGATATATCTCATGTATCGAGAAGTGAAAATTCTCAGGCAGATGCTTTAGCCAAGTTGGCCTCTACCATAAAACTACCCCCTGAAGGGGAATTGGACATAATTGTCCGTCATAGAAGACTCATGCCGAGTGTCCTCGACAGTTGAGTCCAATATTGCAATTGAGGAAGTATATACTGTAGAAGAAAATGCAGCGAATGAATCTGAAGATTGGCGTGAGCCGATTACCAAAATCAAGAAGGGTTGGCTACCTCCTAATCAAGCTCAAAAAATTCAACTCTTGTGCAGAGCTGCATCATACCAGCTGATAGGAGATCAATTATACAGACTGATTCATGAAAGAAAAGGACCAGTCCTCCTCAGATGCTTATCTCCCAAAGAAGTCAAAATCATTATGAAAGAAGTCTACTCTGGACTATGTGGTGCCCACCAGGCAGGTGAAAAGATGAAAATCAATATCAAATTGAAAGGCTTCTATTGGCCAACCATGTACGCAGATTGCATCCAATATGCCCGTACATGTCATCAATGCTAAGCATTCGGCCCCGTGCCGAGGAAATCACCAAATATACTACATCCTACAGTGCCACCGTGGCCGTTCGCAGAATGGGGTATGGATATTATGGGACTGAAGAGACGTGATTTAAGTGTGCCTCCCAAGAGGTATTGTCCCCATGCTTGGGGTTTTGTCCTTTAAAAGGGCCCTCTTGGGAGAAGAGGTGAGACTCTTGCTGATAAGCACACACTTGTTCTCACTATCTTTCAATGTGGGACTAAAGAATACCTCTACACAGCCCCCTAGTGAGGATAAGGGTGTGCGGGTCTCATGAAGATGAGACGCTCGGGTAGGGCGCATGGCCTCTCGTTCGTTCCCACAGACGGCGCCAATGAAGAGACGTGATTTAAGTGTGCCTCCCAAGAGGTATTGTCCCCATGCTTGGGGTTTTGTCCTTTAAAAGGGCCCTCTTGGGAGAAGAGGTGAGACTCTTGCTGATAAGCACACACTTGTTCTCACTATCTTTCAATGTGGGACTAAAGAATACCTCTACAGGGACCATTCCCACCTTCATCTCAAGGTCATAAATTCATATTGGCTGCTACGGATTATTTCTCTCGATGGGCTGAAGCTATTCCATTACGGGAAGTAACAGGAGAAGCAGTCGCCAAATTTGTCAAGCAAAATATAATATACATATTTGGTACCCCTCACAGGATCATGTCTGATAATGGGTCACAATTTCGAAACAAAACAATATATGCCTTGGCAGCCAAATTTCATATTGATTGGAGGACATCATCAGTCTACAACCCACAAGCAAATGGGTTGGCAGAAGCCTTCAATAAAACCCTCTGCAAGCTACTGGCTAAAATAGTCGGCGGTCGAAAGCGAGAATGGGGAGGAAAAGTTCATGAAGCTCTATGGGCATATCGAACAGTATACAAAACTCCTACCGGATGTTCGCCTTTCTCCTTGGTATATGGGGCTGAAGCAATGATACCCATAGAAATTGAACTGGCATCCTATCGGGTGGCAATACAAAATGAACTCCAAAGTCAAGATCAAAATCGAATAGAAAGAAGACTCAAGGAGCTTTCCAATCTGGAAGGAAGGCGACTTGAAGCATATAAATACCTCTAAGCATATCAAGCCAGAATGGCTCGTGCATTCGACAAATTGGCAAGACCCAGAGCATTCAAGCAGGGGGATCTCATCATGGTCAAATGCAGAGAAGCAATGGCGGGAAAGTCAAGTGGCAAATTGCAACCCATTTGGCTTGGCCCATACATCGTCACCTTGGCATATGAAGGAGGTGTATATAGGCTGGTGGACCATAAAGGTACTGTGCCCTTCCCTCCACTCAATGGAAAACACATGAAACTATACTATGCACCAGAACATCAATTCTTTGACCAATCATCAAAGCAAAAACCCAATCACCAAGAAGGGCACGAAGCCGAAGAACAACGAAAGAGTGTTCAAATGAAGTTTGCCATAGATAGGGACAAAGGAATCAAATCTCCATCTGTCCATCATACAATCCAAATCTTCACATTTCTCAATCCTTGCCAGAGCATGAAGCCAAAGGCACTCCATGTATGAATCCAAGAGGCAAAATATAAGTGAAAGTTAAGGAGTCATCTTGCATCCCTCACTTTCCACTAAATTCAGGTTTTAAAACACAGCCAGCAAACCACAATGGAAGGCCGTGTTAAAATCCAATTCAAAACCATAGCCGTAAGCCACCAAGGCAGGCCATATCATATCCAATTCCAAATCCATAGCCAGTAAACCACAATGGTAGGCTATATCAAATCCAAACTCCAAACTCATAGCCAGTAAGCCATCAAGGCAGACCATACCCAAATCCAATTCCAAATTCACAGCCAGTAAACCACAATGGTAGGCTACATCAAACTCAAAATCCAATCATAGCCAGTAAGTCATCAAGGCAGGCCATATCCAAACCCAATTCAAAACCATATCCAGCAAACTACAATGCCAGAAATATACCAAATCCAAATACCAAATGTAGCCACAAACCATCAAGGTAGGCTGAACCAATATAAACCCAAATCCAAATCCAAAATCCAAACTCCACATATTGGCCAGAAAACCATCAAGGTGGGCCAAATATAAATTCAAATCCAAAGTTGAACCAAAACCAAAACCAGATCCGAAGCTGAACCGAACCCCAATACAAATACAAATCTAAGTGTATATTCAAATTCCACATTTCATCCATGAGCCATCAAGGTGGGTGGAACTCAAACCCAAAACCCAATTAAATTCCATATCGATACCCAAAACCAAATCCAAATAAAACCCAAATCCCAAAACCAAATCCCAAATCTAAAACCAATTTCCAATCATAGTTAGCGGACTATATAGATAAGCTAAATCATATCCTAAGTCTAAACCCAAATTCAAACCAGTCAACCAAAATCAGCCACATCGAAACCAAACCCTTATCCCTCCAACTATCAATATCAGTCAAATACCTCAAATGCCGAGTAAAAAAAAAGGACGAAAGAAGAAAAGGGTTAAAAATAAAGATACCCCGATGGACTTAAGTATACAATTCATTGTATTCTTAAGGGTAAAAAGATCAAAAAATCCAGCTGAGGTAAAAACCCGATAGTGCGCTTCAGGCAAAAATGGATCACCGCTCAACGTGGAAACCCGAAAGAGCGCGTTGAAAAAAGCTAAAGGGGGCCAGTGTCAGTGAAAACCCGAAAGGGTGCTGAGATCGGTAATGTAAAAAAAAAAAAGGAAGAAAGGAAAAGAAAAGGGAGTGACCCTTTGGTTCTCCATTTTATATCCACAAAGATACAAGCCACTCTGTTACAAATATACAGAGGATGGTAATTATTTTGTACAGGTCAATTAGAAAGCCGAAGCAAAAAAAAAAAAAACAGTATACAAATACTATACTGTGAAGCAAAGACAAGAAGGCTTCTTCCTCTTCAGCCGTTCGACTTCCTTGGCCTTGGAAGATACGGATTGGCAAAATTTGCCCTTATCCCTAGCAAGATTAGCCTCCTCCTCGGAGTCCTCAGCAGCATCCCTGGCCTCTTGATCCAAGGAAGATCTCGCCTCATCAAGTTCACGTTGCAGTCTGGTGATCCTTTACCTCTCTGCAGCAATCTTCGATGCTCGTGTCTTCTAGCGTTTACGCACTTCGGTAATCCGGGAGTCACGTTCATCAGCATCGCTGGTCAAAGAGCATATATCGCTCTCCAACGCCTGGATCTGTTGATCATAAGGAGCCCAAGCCACCTTAGCATCGCGGCGACATACTTCGCCCCAAATATCTTCAATGAAGCCCATCCAACGATCTCGGGAGATGCCCATGTTAAAGGCAATCATCGTGTTCTCCTCCAATACCCCCCTGATAGCCTCAGTCAGCGGGGGATTTTTCGCATTCGTCACCGCCTTTACTCTGCCAAGGAGAAAATTCCAAAAATCATCACTCCCAGAATATGGACCTGGCTGATCCTTTGTGGGCCATTCTATGCCGTGTCCAGACAAAGCATCAATCTCCAATGGCGGGGACCCACTATCATCAAGAGGTGGCGGATTACCTGCTGAAGATGTCAACAGTCAACCAAAAAGAAGACAATCAGCAAAGAGAAAACAAATGAAATTCGACCAAGAGGAGAAGAAATGAAATTTGCTCCTTCTTACCTGGCAAAGAGTTTCTTTCCTCTACCCCACCTCATGACTTGAGGGTTGGGCGAAATCCAACTGCTCAGTATAAAATCCCTGAGAAGAAGGGGGGAAATCAGCCGGATATGGATCGAAGTTTTCTCCATCAAATGGCAAGGTGGACGGCTCTGGATTATAATTCGCCTGCCGAATACCTCCGTCGTCACCTAAAATATCCCCTACTTGAAATGCAGAATATGCCTGCGGCTCCAAAAATGGGCCCCTTATATTTTCCCAAGGGGGGAAAGGAGAACTGGTCGCCGGGATAGAATATGGACCCGTTATTCCCCATGAGAAAAGCTGGTCGCAGAAGTTTGGCCCTTCTGAACATGAAAAGGAGAAAGCCGACATGAGAAGTATACAAAAATATATATATATATCAAAGGCTGTATATCACCTCAGAGGAGAGGAGATCACCTTCAGGGGCTACTCCTGTAGCAGAATGTCCCTCGATAGGCATCGGGATATAAGCCTCGACAGGAGCAGAAGAATATTGTCCCGTCGAGACTCCCAATTCGGCAAATGTAAAAGTGGTGTTACCACCATCCATCGCCGTTGTCCCAGAAAATGGATGGTGGGTTGGCGGTTCATTACTATCATCCTCCGGCAAAAAGTCCGCACATGCTTGCGAGGAACTCCCATGTTCCCCTCCAAGAAGGAGAGGAGAACCTCCAGGCGAAGGATCATGGTCGTCCGAAACAACTGGGTCGGCGCCTTCCTTATCTGTCTCGTCACCCGAGGCAGAAGAGTCTACAAAGAAGAAGGGGGAAATCATGAGATAAAAATGATGAATCAAAAAGGAGAAGAAAAAGAAGAAGAAGGAGAAGTTATAAATAAAAAAAAATTGTGAAGGACAATGATGAGAGAAGAAAAGAAAAGAAAAGAGGGCCTTACCGCTAGATGAGGTGGAATCCGCCACCCCACTCTTACCAGCTATCCTATATATGGAAGAGGAGAGAATATCCAAATGAGCTTCACCATTCCTGTCTCCAATAACTTCCGGAGCAGGGGTGGCTGAAAATCCAAAGTAGATATGTGAAAAAGAAAAAAAAAAGAAGAAAAAAGAAGAAAGATAGCGACTCCACAAATCTCCTCAAAAAGGAAAAGGAGTCGTCCTTACTGAAGAGAAACCAGTAAGCAAACAAGCCACTCATATCAAGTAATTCAAATACAAAATAGCCGTTGAGCAGAGCCGAGAAGGCTAGCCTCAGCCAAGGATGGTAGAGTCGGGTCGGGTGGCTGGGTCGACCCCAGCCGATCCCGACCCCGAGTCGGGCAGTGGTCCTTTGCAAACCTAGTCCCGTGGGTGTCCCCCCCCCCCCCGTCGGTATGGGCAGATTCCGCTCCGAGTGGGCCGACTCGGAGCGGAGTCGGCCGATTTTGCCATCTATGGCCTCAGTAGCAGAATTCCACATCAAATCTCGAGAAAAGCCAGGAAGGCAAGGAAGATATCAAATCAAGTCGGAGAGGAAAGCCAGAAAGGACAAGCTTTGTCAACCAAATGTTAAAGCAAGCCATTGAGTGAAGCCAAGAAGGTAACCCTCAGCAATAGAATCTCTCATTAAATCCTGAATAAAGTCAGAAAGGCAAGATTCAGGAAAAAGATGTCAAATCAAATTCAAGTAAATGCCAAGAAGGCAGATCTAAAGAAAGAGATATCAAATTCAACTTCGAATCAAGTTAGAATATCAAGTATCTGGAAGTAGGGTTGTTCATAATATGGTTCAACCCGAAAAACTGAACCGAACCGGCCAGTTCGGTTCGGTTCGGTTCGGTTCGGTTCGGGTTGAGAAGTCCCATGGTTCAGTTCGGTTTTGCACAGGAAAACCGAATGAACCGAAATATATATTAAATATATTTAAATAATAAATAATAACAAGAAAGAGCGCCTAGCCTAGTGGGCTAGCGTGTCTCTTCCTGCTGGGCGGTCCTGGGTTCGAAACCCAGGGCCGCCCAACGGCCTTTATTCTGCGTTTTTTTTGTTCGGTTCAAACCGAACCGGTTCGGTTCGGTTTGAATATAATTTCGGTTCGGTTCGGTTTCTTCAAAAAAGAGGTCCAAACCGGACCAAACCGAACCGTAAACAGCCCTATTTGGAAGAAGTTTCAGATCAAGCCACTGAGTGGAATCTGAAAGACAAATTCCAGTGACCGAATTTCAAGCCCAACTCCGAGCAAGATCGAAAAGGCAAGCCTCGAAAAAGGAATTTCAAATCAGGTTAGAGGGCAAAGTCAGAAAGACAAGTCTCATCGGTCGACTCTTCAATCAAATCAGGTCCTCGAGCAAAGCCAGAAGGGCAAGTCTCAAAAAAGGAAAATGTTAAGATTAAGTCCCTGGGTGAAATCAGAAAGATAAGACTCAGGCAGAGAAGATCGAAATTAACTCTGGGTAAATCCAAGGAGCAACTAGTCAATAAAGCTCAGCTGAGGAGTTAACTTGGTGGAGCAAGTCCATATCACTAAATCCCCTTCTACATATTGATGATAAGAGCCAATAGCTCGGCACAAGAAGCATGGCAAAGTTGATCGTTGCCCAAGGTTGTTGGTGTCACAGTGCAAGTACTTAAGCGCCTCAACTATGGCTACGATTTTTCAGTTCAAATTCCTCGTCAAGTCATGAAGACCCAAAGCAAAGCTCGAAGAACGCACGGGACGTCCTCCTTCGCCATCGGCTTCGGCGCACATCCCGTGGGGGGGCATTTGTTGGCATAAAAAAATTGTCAACACCCCCATTTCTAGAAATCCCAAAGGCACCCCTTAATGGGGCATGTGGGGGCCTATTTATAGGCAAAATCCCCCCTTCCCCCCCAACCGATGGTCATGTCCATTGGTTGGAGGGGTAAAACCCCCCAACCGATGGACCCCCCATCGGTTAAGGGGAAAAAAACCCCCAACCGATGGACCCCCCCCCCCCATCGGTTAAGGGGATCTTCCCCCTAACCGATGGGGGTACCATCGGTTAAGGGGAGGCCCACCTCCCATGCACATGTGAAAGGGGAGGCCAACCCCTATAAAACCCTTGCACCCCCAAGGGGCAAGGGGTCTTCCCCCGGGGTCCCTTCTTGGCTTCTTGGATGCTCCTCCTTGGATTCCATTGAAGCTCCTTGCTGAAAAATTGTCTCCCCCAAAAAAAAAATAATACAAAGCTCTTTGCCCCAAAATTCCCCTCTTATTCTTCAAGTCTCCCTGCTCGGCGCAAAGGTACCGGTCCTTCCTCCGCTCGGCGCGGAGTGCGGAACATCCGATAAAGCATAAAGAAAAGCGAGATCGCCTTCATACAACATCGACATCTCTTCCATCCCCCTCCATGCTGAGCTAGCCTCCATGAAGGGCCTCTCAAAGAAATCATAGCGCGGTCCATGCCCCCACATCGAGCAAGACTCTGTGGGGGTGATATCCTTCGGGGTTTAAATACCTTCCATATTGAGCAAGACTCTATGGATATATGGTATTTGAATACCCTTGTTCTCGTGCTCTAAATGCCTCCATATTGAGCAAGACTCTATGGGTATGCGCATTTAGATGCACATGTTCTCCTCGCCCGTCGAGCAAGACTCCGGGATGGTGGATGTTGTGCTTATATGTATATGTTTCTTAGAGGAGACTCTGCCCAAGCGGAGGTTCTGCCCGAGAACATACCCATATAATCACAATCTCGTGCTCATGTGTATATTTTTTCTTAAGGATACTCTGCCTAAGCGGAGATTCTGCCGAAAAACATACTCATAAGTTCACAACTCTGTACTTATATGTATATATTTCCTAAAAGAAACTCTGCCCAAGCGGAGGTTCTGCCGGAAACATGTCCATATATTCACAAATATTATGCTTATATGTATATATTTTCTAATGGAAACTCTGTCCAAGCGGAGGTTCTATCCGGGAACATATCCATATATTCACAAAAAGAGTTGTGTACATATGCGTATGCTCTCTGGGAGAAGCTCTGCTTAAACAGGGATCCTACCAAAAATATATCCATATGTTCACGAATATATGTTCATGTGAATATGTCTTTCAAAGGAAACTCTGCCCAAGCAGGGGTTCTGCCCAAAAGCATATCCATATGTCCATAATATATATGTGCATACGTGCGTATTGCATGGGGGCACTCTGTCCGTACAGAGACTCTCCCCTAAAGTCAACACAATCATATGTACACCCAACTTATGCTCATATAGTTGCGCGATAACTTTGCCTATGCGGGAGCGCAGCCCAAATTCACAATACACTCAAATTACCAAATGAATTCACGGGTATATACCCGTTCACTTTCAAAATCATAAGTCAAATCCTCAAAAAAAGAGGGAACTCATACTCCTTTTCAAAATAACATGTCCCGAGCACCAAACAAATTCACGAGTATACACCCGCATATCTCCTCAAATCATATTTCAAAACTCAAAGGAAATCCATACTCCCTTTCAAAATGTAACCCCTTTCACAAGACAAATACCCTTCCTTTCAAGAAAATGAAATACCTTTCTCAAAGGAACAAATCATTTCTCTCAAATTAAGACCCAAAATACCTCTTTTAAAGGAACAAATCCTTTCTCTTAAGTCAAAACTCATTTTGTCCGACAATAATAAAAAAGGGAAAAACATCGTATTACAATTTTCTAGAAATTGCATATTTTCCTCGTCTTTGCTATCAATGGTATTCGGGTTAAAACTGATGTTAAAATAACATCAAGGACTTTAACTTGATGTAAATAAAACATCGATTCCGATCGATGGAGACAGGGGTCCAGCATACGCTACCCTAATCGCCTGATGAATAAAAATGTGGAACCAAAGAAGTTCAGATTAAAAACTGGCGCATTTGTCCATTCCATGGACACCTAATTTCCTCTCCGCACTGCGCGGATTCTTACTTCTGTCTGTTAGGCAGGCTGGCACGCCCCGCAAGGCAAAAGAAATAAGAGAAACAAATAACAAACCAAGTCAAGCTCGAATTAAAAATCAAGAAAGAAAGATAAGAGAAGAGAAAAAACATCAAGATTTTCCGCGTGTCCACAACTATCAAGGGTGTTCGGGTTAAATTTGATGTAAATCAACATTAAGGATTTAATCCGATGTAAGTTAACATTGATTCTGGTTGATGGAGAAAGGGTCCAGCACACGATACCTTAATCGCCTGATAAAATAAAATACGCGGAACAAATGTGTTGAAAATAACAATAGACGCACTTGTCCAATAAATGGACAAAATTTTCCGGCATCGTGCGAATTTCAAGTTCTGTCTGTTCGACAGATTGGTACGCCCCGCAAATACAAAATAAATAAAAAATCAAATCAAATCTTAATGTCCTATTTATTTTCTACGGTCTAACAAATTGGCACGCCCGGTGGAACCCTTTCTTGCCGTTTCATAGTAAGAGTTGAAGTCTAAGCATTTTTCTTATGAAAATTCTAATCACGGTGTTTTCCTTCAAGGTGAACTTGGACGAAATCAGAAAGTTCAAGCTTCCGTCTACAAGGCATCGGAAGGAGATGGCGGTCACCTATAGACCACTCGTCATCAACAACCACGTCAGGTTCGGCTACCTGGCGACTCCGATCGTGTTCGGAGATTTTCCAACCATTGTCGGGTCCCCTTTCTTCTTAAGATTGGTCCTAGCTATACAAGAGGGTGCTGCTCAGAAGCTATCCACCAACAAATCAACAAAGAAGGCTAACAGGAGTGGCGGGCATGTCAAAGCTCGTCCTGCTATTGTCAACATGGACATCAAAACACCCTCTAAAGATGTTGCTGCCAAAGGGACCAAACCCCGCCCAGGTCAAGTTCAGAATTACTCGGTTCGAGTAATCTCCTCTGAGGTTGTAGCTGTTGTCCCCTCACAAAGGGGGCAATACAAAAATCACAAAAGCAAGAGGCCATCTACTGCTACTACGAGATCCGGCAAGTCCATGATGGTCGGAAGCTTGCGGGTGTGGCTCGATAAAGGCCAGCCTATCATTCCCGTGATAGACATATTCCCACAGTTTCTACCTCGAACCACTTCTCAATCTTGCGGTGGCTTCAAGGAAAACAAGAAGACTCTAAGGTGGAAGCCGGGAACAAACAAAAGATGCGACAATCCACCAAAGTCAAGCAAATTTGGGTCCCCAAAAATCAATAAGACTCAAGCAAATGCATCCGAGCTGGTTGAAAGGGGGAGTGACGCCAAATGCGCTTCCCTTCAATATGCTGAGTTCAAGCACCTCAATGGTCAAAAAAGAAAAGGGGTGTACAGAAAATCAAATTATACCCCTCAAGACCCGGAGCCTATTCGGGTGGTCAAAACAAATCCTTTTCAACAATTCAAATCTCGTGTATCGGTCATCGACCGTATAACGCGAATCTCAGTCTTCGACAGGCTGGGGGCAACTTCCAAAGCCAGTACCTGCTCGTCAAAAAGACGGCGAGTCGCCTGGACAACGGAAGAGAAACCCAAGCTCAAGATCTTCTCATGTTATGCCTCTGGGAAGGACCCCAGCGAACCAGCAGAACAAACTGCAGAGGCCAATCCAAATATTCTTGCTGAGGCTACTCATCGTAATATTAGACAATTTGCTAGAAGAAACTGCCAAGCACCCCCTGGTGGGCAAGCTGGGACGTCTGGTCAAGCTCCTCCTCATGCTAAGCTCCAACATGAAGGAATTCAAATCCCTTTCTTTGAGGAAGAAATTGCTCAAGTTAGGGAAGGCAGGCTTCCTATGTCAATTTTGATCCCGTCATTGACTTGCCTACAAGGGCGGATTTCCAGGCAATGTCAAATGATGACAAATATCAAATCATGCAGCAGTGGCAATCAGAAATGGCCACACTTCTGCATGAAATAAAGCGATTGGCTACCACAAGCCTTCGAAAATCTGTGGAGCTAGTCTCTAATCAAAATCAACAACAAAGCCAACATTCGGATGGGTCTGCCCCGACAAATCGTCCAATGGCTTCCATAAGTGGCCCTCTTCCTGGAACTATGGGTCAGGTGATCATTGATCCATCCAATATCATATCCTCTCAGTCAAATAGGGGCAATGCAAGATATCGCCATACAAAGGCATATGATTGAAAAGATCGTTGAAGATAAATTTGCTAAACAAGGTGAAGGGATTCACGTTATGGACTTATATAGTGTGTCATACCTTATACACCATCAATACAAGAAGCTACCACTTGAGTGCCCTAAAGTCCCAAAACTACAAAACTTTGACGGACATGGGTCACCTCTGGCATATTATATAACTGCCATGGGTGATCTCGCCTTTGAGGAGTCCTATCTTCTCCGATATTTTGCAACCTCCTTGACTGGTGTTGCATTTCAATGGTATTCAAAGCTGAAGCCTAATTCGGTTGATGATTAGGCTGATCTACAAAAGAAGTTCATCAACCGTTTCCAGACGGCTGAAAGAAAAGTCTCTCTTGCCGAGTTATGCTCCCTTAAGCAAAAAAAGGGGAGTCGGCACTCGACTTCATCATAAAGGTGGCGAGAGTTTAGCATGAAATACGACAACCCTCTTGCCCAAGAAGATGCAATTACTATTTGCCGAAGAGGGCTAGCAACGGTAATTAGCGAGAAACTCTTGGGAGCAAATATCAAGAGTTTCGATCAATTAAATTCTGTCGTGGTGGAAATTGAGATGTTCTTAGCCGATTATATGTCTCGTACATCTCACAAAGGCAAGCTCCGCAAAAAGCGCAATGTAACGTCAATGTTATTGATTTCTCACCTGATAATGAAGAAAAGGAGTGGTAATGTCAACCACTCCAAAGAAGAAGTCAGAATCAAGAGCGCCAATGCCACATTGGCGGATCACATGAAAGCTTCTTATTCCTTCAAAAAGGAGCATACTAGGAAACTTTTTAATCTTTGCTTAAACAACAAATTAATATCGCTGCCAGAACCAAAGAAGTCGACAGATGTTGGCAAGGTCAACGAGCCCAAGTATTATCCATATCAATGTGTGCTGGGGCACACAATTGAAGACTGTTATATCTTCAAAAATGAGGCTCAAAAGATGATTCAAAGTGGTCTCATATCTATGCAAGGTGGTCTGGTCGACCCTCCTCAGCCTCATGCTTGGGATTGGCCGGAGCTGTCAGTCAATGTGATACATGCGGCACAATCTGCCACAAATTCAAATGATTCCGAGGCTGGTCCCTCATGTGACCCACCTCAAAACTATTCTGGGGCTCATTCTCCGCCAAGATCCAGGCGTCGAACGATATGGAAAGTCATTCGAGGAGTCAAAAAGCAACTCAAGCGACTACAACAAGGCCAGTAAGAGTTGCGGCAAATTATAGAAAGCGTGGAGGAGCATCAAGATACTTCCTCTCAAGAAGCCTATGTTCCACAAACCACCCCCATTCATACATAAGCAACACAAGAGCTGCCTTTAATACCACCATACTCAGACTCAATAGGGTGGTTATCAGAAGGGCCTCCAAGTTTTGTCGAGACGGAGAAGTTATATTCTTTCCCTCGACATAAAACATTAACACTCTTCCGACTATGCTTGCGAGCCGGATTGTGGATGCATTACCCAACTACTTTCCATATCATCAAACAGTAAGCCATGTCATCGAAGATTGTACTGCTTTCAAAGATGACGTGGAAGTTATGATCAGACAGGGGGAAATTGACTTGGGTGACTCTCTCGTAAACCCTCCACAACCCCATGTCCGGCATCCGCCGAATAAGCTAATCAACTTTATGTCTTATTCGATAAATGTTATCCATGCACCTCTAGCCTCTGATCTCCCTGAATTAGGGCTGGAGGAGTCAAATTCAAATCAAGGCTTATCCAGGCAATGGTATTCTGGTTGGCATCCTACTCACTAGCGCTCCTTCCCTAAAGAGAATACCAAGCTAATATTTGATAATCTCATGAAGGAAGGGCGAATGCCCGTGCACTTACCGTGACCCTATATCACTAAAAGAGAAATGAGGCATGTATGTTATTGTGAATATCATGCCAAAATTATACACTCCACCAAAGACTGTCCGGAGGTCTAAGACTAGATTGAAACACTCATCCGAGATGGTGAAATTGATCAGTTTGGACATTCTATGGTTCAAAGACACCTTGGTGAGGCGTCACAACAAATATTCAATCAAGACACGGAGAACCCAGTTCACCAATCAAGCAGCCAAAATGAAGACATATATTATCAGTCTCAATTTGGCATCCAGCAAAACAAAGGCAAGGCTAAAATGAAGCAGCACAAGCCTGACAATTTGCAAGACTCAAATAAAAAAATAAAAGAAGTTGCGGTAAAGCCAATCTCACAACAAGAAGAGGGATTTGTGGACGAGTTCTACCAACTCCCACCTGAAATTGTTGAAGAAGCAATTAATGCAACTTTCGAGACACAAGCCTCATAGGCCAGTTGGGTCACTGTAGGCCCTCGAAGGTCAACCAGCTCCAAAATATTCAAGAAATTCATGTCAAGAGGCAACTCTTGCAAAGGGAGTGTCTTCAGATAAACAAATGAAATCATATTGCTGGTCCATCAAGATTAATATAAGGAGAACGTTGCTGTTCAAATAAAAAACTTATGCCATGGGAGAGAAAGAGACACAAACTAGCAAATCTGGACCAGAACTGGCGGAACTGGTACATCACAGTCCTAAGGGGAAAAGGAAAAAAGAAACTGGATTTGGAATTGGAATGAACTGTTCCGGTTCCATTCCAAGACCATGTTTGGGCAAAAACTGACCAGTTCCTGCCATTTACTTCCCATCCAAACCAGATTGGTTAGGACCAATTTGTTAAATCTCTTTTGCTTGAGAGGTCATTCATAAATGCTGATTCCTTTTTAACCTGATCCCTCACTCACTAGATGAACCGGAGGAGCAGGCACCATTAACAAACACCATGACACCCAACCCCACAAATACACACACTAACACGCCAATACCACCATTGCAGGAAGCATCCATCACATCTCCTCTCTTCTTCCTCCTCCCCCTTCCCACCTTCTTAGATGCCAGTGACCCAGCGTTTGGCACTAATGACTTCTGGAATAGGAAGGCGGCAGACAAGAAGGATGGGACCTGAACCAATGGGTTTCTCCTCTAATCCACCTGATACCAGCCAGATCCAGCTGCGCCTTGCTAGAACTAGCCAGTTTGTGGGTAGAACCAGAATCAGCACCAACCAAGATGAGTCTGCTTCTGATTCGTAACTCCTTGATTCCATGTCACTTGCTAACCAAATAAGAAAATAAGTCTACCAGCTTGAAACACACAACTTCAGGAAGAATCAGAAAAATTACGTCAAAATTAGGAGTAGTATATATTCTGTAATAACCAAGAAACAATAGAAGCTACACGCAGGATACATCAAGTACACTATGGATACCATTTGCCAACTTCTGTAGTTGTTCTGTGATGCCTGTAGAATTGAAATCCATCCCCTGACTGAAAGATTCCACTTTCTTTAGAGCTTCCTTCCAGTTCATACGACTTGGTTCTTGTTTGGAAGTATGGGCACATTAAACAAAGACTCCAGCACCTTTTGTTGAAGATCCAATTTTCCTGCCCCTGCCTCAGATGAGGAGTGGTCATCTGAACAAAGATGAACTTTGGGATAGACCCTACAAAATAATGAAACAAGGTGTCTAACGAGTAAGTGCAAGTGACAACTACATTAAAAGAAACAACTTACATTTGAATATTATTCTGAACTCTGTTTTAACATTTCAGAAGACAGAAAAACTGCAAATAAAGAGGGAAATATTTCATGACATAAATATGATGAAATCAGGCTTTTAGCAGGATTGATCTTTATTCAGTAATGAAGTATACAGGCGGTATTCACACCAATGCTTCACCAACTAATTCAACACAAAGAGACCAAAGACACATCTTTCCAGTCATTCCATTGTGACAAGATCACTTAAAACCCTCAACTACAGGTCACTAGCTGATATGATGTTTAGACCACATTTTCTGCCTTTTTCTTGCTTTCCTGAAGATGCAGATCATCATATCACAAACATATCAAGATTCAAAACTTGACACTGACCGCACCTTTGACAAACTACATCTACAAAAAGGAAGCACTGGAAGCTTCAGGAGAGGGAAAGTTAGGGTGTTAAAATTGCCAAAAAAACTAATATATTCACAAAAGGATATTCAAATCTTTAAGATTAAAAAGTTTACAGGTGGAGTTAATTCAGGATCAGGCTCCATATGGCTGAGTTCAAATAGGATTTTAGGCCGCTGTTCCAATCCCAATACCTAAGTCTTCCTTCCTTGGTCATGACAGCCCTTCTCAGGCATAGTCGCTTTGCACCAAATCCACGTGGTATTGCCCCAAAAGGCACCTTACAATGAATCTAAGCCTTCCATAGATAGACCAGTAACTTTCATTCATTTTCTTATATAGGACCTATCCAATTCATCCCCACCCCAGCTCCCATACAAAGTGGTAACTCACAGGTGGATCACAATCACTATAATGCCCATATATCTACACATGCATTATCATGGTTGACAAGGCATTCACCTAGGGGAAAGGTGCTTCTTGACAGCCCAGGCCCTTCAAAAAGGCAGGCGGACCTAGGTGCCACTGAGGCGAGCCAAGTGACCCAAGGTGCCCCACCTGAGTGCTTTGGACTGGCTAGACCAACCCAATAAAAAGATCCGACTAGTCGGGATCTTCAACTAAAGACTCCCAATCATGCACCTCAGCCCCTCTCAGAATCCCATGCCCCCATCACAATGCTAAGGTTTCAAACCCTGCCTCCATCTCATGCTGCTGATGCCACATCATCAACCATCGCTGCCATCATTGCCAGCTGCCACTGACACAGTCACCAGTTGTTGCTGCCACCACCCATGCAGTCTCACCATCGGCCGTTGCCACTGACGCAGGCCCCTCTAGTGTCATCCCTCCACTTCCATCGTCAGTATTCCATCTCCACTTCCATCCCACATCCTTCTCTGCCATATCTGTTGGTCACCCGCCATGGGTCTGACCAGTGTGAGGACAGGGGTTTGAACCCCTCCTCTGATGCTCCCTCTCTCAGGTCCCCCACCCCACTTGGAAAATTCATATTTCCATCCTTGACTCTCTGCAAACAGGCCTTTACCCTTATCCTTCTGTAAGCGTAGCAAGCAGATAATACATAGGCCCTGCAGTCTGTGCTTTATCATTGAAAATTCTCAGGCATGGAGACCACCACCAGCACAAAGGCCACAGAAAGCGAAAAAGGGCACTAGATTCCATATTAGGCAATTAGCTCACCTGGATCATTCTTTAAGCTCTTATACGCCAGGAAATTTACATGCACGCAGTTTCTTCATCTAGCAAAACAGAGAATAAGAAGAATGAGAAATGGGGTAAAGCTCACCTGGGATTATATCCTACCGACTGTCGGAGCTCATGCACTTGCACACGAGCATGATATCCAGATCCCAATGTCTTATCCATTGCCTGCAATAAATTTATATTGAAGATACAATGATAATTAAAAAAAAAATTACAAGAACTTTCTACATGACAAACAATGGTGAACAAAAATGAACACAGGTGGGATTAAATTCATCAGTTTCCAACCGCTTTGTTGGATGTAGAAGTGAAACCAGATTAATAAAAGCATGGTTCTTCCACAAATCGGAACTAGCAACTTTGCTGATAATCATTAAGGTCAATTAAGCAGAAAAAAAGCGGATATCTTGGATACTCATTTTCTGCTAGGATTAGATAATTGATTAAACCATTTTTCCTGAACAAGAAGAATCTTATCCTTACCCAGGAAATAAGAGATTTATGACAAATTACATATTAAGCAACCAACTGTATGTTATCTATCACATTTTGGATCAGGTAATTACACAACCAAAATAAACTTGTACGTTGAAATAAACTTCTAAAATCTAAACTGCAATCATGTATGTAGCATCCCAGGCTTTCCGGATATTGGTCCACAAATTTTGGGTTGGCTCAGGCCTTTGGGAGGCTTGGGGGTGCCATATAACCCAGCTGGGACCTTTTTCTGGAAGTTTTAGGGATTTTTCCCACTCAGAGTGTAAACACGGTCAACCTGGTCAACGCATCTATGAACGCGGTTGGCAGGGGTGAGGCGTTTAGGTTTTTGTTGTTTCTGCAACCTAAGTGGACTAGCAGACTGACAGCGCCTGACTGGGGTGCCACGTGGCATTTCTGCATGTTCCTAGTCGCGGTTGGTCACCCATCCGCGTTTAGGTAGGGCGCTAGTCACACTGACAGCTGCCACAGCATGAGCGCCAGGTGTCCGATTGTGTCAGCCTAGTCGCGGTCAAGTAGGCCGACGCGTCTTCAGCCAGTCAGAAAGACCGACACATCTTGAGTACACGATCGCTAATCTCGACGACTCTCTATTCCCAGTGGCCTTTAAGTACCAGTCGATCTCCAGATGATCCAGTCTTCTTCCTTGGCCCTGTTCTCCAGCTTAGCTCTCTCTCCCACCCTCTCCTTCTCCATCCAGCAGCCGACGGCAAGTTGGAGACATGGCAACAGCAACGTGGAGCTCTCCTCGGCTTAGTGGCAGTGGGCAGATCGGCATGGAGGCGGCGTCCAACCTACAAGAAGGCCTCAACGTGTCAGCACCTTCATTCTCGGAGGTAGGGTGACGAACCTTGCTTCCTGAGAGTGCTTATCGGTGTTTCTTGCTCCGTGGTATACCATGCACATGAGATCAAGGCTTCATTTAGTTGGAATGGGGGTTTCCATGAGAAGGGGAAGATAGATCAGATTTTGGTGAGATTCCAGTTTGAATTGGGGATTGAGGGCTTGCATGTGTACTCTTCGAGTTCTTGGTGCCTTCCTGCACCTCCCTTTCTCTTTTCCCATGTTTTCCCAGTGATTTGGGGCCCAAAATGGCCCATTTCAGTGGGCTCGGGTTCGTCTGGCGCTCAGAGTACAAATGTGGAGTCTTCACAGGACAGGTTTAGAAATGCGTCACCAAGGCCCATCGCGTCTGCTTTCCCGAGACGCAGTTGGAGTGTCGACCGCGTTCCTAACATAGTTGGGGTCTCCAACGCATTCTCAGGGAAGCTTCTGCCCTGGTTTTTGTGTGGCCCTGGTTGATGGGACAGTGTCCGAGAGCATTCCTGGGGTCTACTGTGTAGGGTGTGACCCTCTATGGTCAGGCGTGTGTCCCCTATGGTGTTTCGATTGCCTCGAGTTTTTTGCGAAATGCGGTCTGTATGGGAGATGCATTTAGGAGGGGGGCAGCGCAGGAGCTGTGATAGTTCATCATCACCATGGAGCTGAGGGTTACCTCTGCTGGTTCACGTGTAGTTGAGGGCAGTGATCTCAACGCGACGTGTGGGTGATGACCATGCTCCCAAAGTCATTCTCTGGACTTGTGCCTTGGTGTTTCCAAAGTGTCTGTAGGTGTTTCTAGTGGCTGTGGTTCTTTGGGGAGTTTGACTTCAGGTGTTCAGTTACCATGGTAAGAGCAGTGTGCGACACTGAGACTGGCTCTGTGTTTTGGTACGCTTGCGGTCAGCGGTCGAGCGGACGCCCATGTGTTGTCGTGCTCGGAGGAGTGCACTCCATGCCGTGACCGTGGTTGGTACCATGGCCTTAGGACCGTGTAGGGCTGCAAATGAGCAGAGCCAAGCCGAGTAGCATTCTCTTGGACTTGGCCCGTTCATTTTTGGCATCTTCGAACTCGGCTCGATACTGGTCGAGTAATTGTCACCTTAGCTCGAACTCAACTCGTTAACAATTTCTGATGTTCGAGCTCGACTCGTTAAGCAACTCGATTATGTAAACAAGCTCAAATTCGAGCTCGAATTCAAACTTAAGAGCCAAAAGGCATAGAAAGGTATGCTCTGCTAATAAGCTGTGGAGGCCATTTTATAAAAGCTAACTCCACCACAATAATTCTTCATATCCGATATGGGATTATGAGACATACATATGGGGTGGGGCGGCTGGTGCATGGGGATGGGGGGGGGGGGGGGGGCAGTGGGTGCCAAGGAATTCCGGATTGGATCCCCCCCATCTCGATCCGGAATTGGATCGGATCAGCCGAAATTTTGTTTAACTACATGGGTTTATTGGATATGGCATGAGGAGATCCGGATCCAGCCCGTTTGGAGCGGAATCTAATCGGCCAATCCTGCAATCCATGGAGGGTGCAGGGGGTAGGGAAGGGCGGGCGGGAGGTGCAGGTCAGAGAACGCCATTGCGGGCACCGTGAACAGTGTCCAGCACCACCAGAACCGTCGCACGGGCGTTCGCATCACTGGGGTCGGCTGCATCTCTTCCACTGCCACCGCCACCGCCGTGCCGGGAGCTCTGTCCGGCACTGGCGGGGGTCCACGGTGGTCATCAGAGTCTCCAGGACCGTGGCACCCCGCAATGCCGCACTAGGATGGGGTCGAGCGACGCACCGGCACTGTTGCACAGTCACCAAGAAGAAGATGATGATGTGGTCCCTAGGGACCTTGGAATATTAGATTTTGTGTATACACCTTATTCGCATTATTTGATTAAAACCAGATTTTATATATATGCCACTATTTGCATGATTTGTATATATATATCCTGACATTTAGTCTATTACATCTAAGCCCTCATAAGTATTTCATACTTCAATAGTAACTCTAAAAATAAATACATATGTATATGTCCTCATACTTATTATAAAAAAAATCGAGTATATAACGAGTATCAATTCGAATATATTATCGAATAGTTTATTGAGTATCTTAACAAGTATGTTATTAAGTATCTCAACGAGCTGCTCGCGAACATAATCGAGTTGAGCATAACTTTGTTCAAGCTCGGCTTGCTTATGAATTGAGCTTATGTTTTTGTTCAAGCTCAGCTCATTAATCTAATAAATGAGCTGAGTCGAGCTTTTATCGAGCCGAACTCCGAGCTACTCATCAAGCGCATTGGTTCATTTGTAGCCCTAGGACCATGGTCTAGGTCCTTGTTCTTTGTAAGCCACGGTCGCAAGAGTCTAGATCTTAGCGTAGCACTCCACTAGTAGGTGCAGCGGCACCACAACCAGACGGGTCGAGGGGTTAGAGTCTTGTGCCTGGGGCACGTTGGAGGTTTGGCTGTTTACTTGAGTTCCCCCCTTGTTGAGCCTACATCCAGGCATGGGAAAGACGAGCCAGAAGGCCCAAGACAACGTCCTTTGCGTCGTTTGAGTGCACTCATGACTAGGGGTGTCCACACCTAGGGAGTCAGGCATGAGCGTGTCCCCAATCAATCCCTTTTCTTTTTCACCTTACTTCACCCTACCGTCCTACGAGGCTCCAGAGCCGAGTAGGGGTAGGGAGGTGGCGAGAGCTGCAATGGGGAGGTTGCGGTTTGCCAGTGGTATAGCGGTACTCACACGGACACAGTTTGCTCGACATGCCGAGGGGGAGGCATAGAGCAGCAGCCAAGAGTTGAGACACCAATGGGCGCCTGATTGCGAGACTAATGGCTAGAGCTTTAGTGCTTCCTCACAGGTCTTGGGAGCATGGATGGCAAAATCGGCCAAATCGGATCGAAATCGGCCGATTTCCCCCCACGATTTTAAGTGGAATCGGGGTGGGATGAGTGGAATCGGACCGGATCGAGCCAATCCAGTCTGATTCCATACGATCCCGATTCTACCCTCTGTAGCCTGATTCAGGCGGGAATTGTTTTGAAGTAATGGATTCAGCCTACATCGGACCGGATCTAAAACCAAATATATATTTATTTACCTGAATATCATTTAAGGGAGTCACTCTTCTACTGACAGCAACTAAGTCCTAGTCAGTAAGAGAGTGACTCCTTGGAGAAGTCACATACACGTTTGACTTTTTTCACCGAACTTTGAATTTTTAGTGTTACATGAGATTTATTTGAATTATAATTTTTTAGATAGACTAACTTATGAGGGATTAGAAAGACGCTATTTGATGGAATCACCAAAATCGTGATTTCCTTCTTGGATGAGAGAGTTGACTTTTATTGAAAAGAGATATAATTTTTTTTTATATTTTTATTCAATTCAAATGGGAGATACTTTCTTATTTACATGTAATATCTTAAGTAAATGAAACTACAAATACTAACATTGACTTAGATGATCTTCAGGTAAATAACCATGCCTCGAGGTGATGCTCAAGTAAACTGCAATTTCTCATTAATCCAATTTATTTACATTCACATGCATATACATGATAAGAATTGAATTTCATTATGTTTATATTAATGAATTTTGTATGTTTTCATATTTTAATGATTTTTCCACATTTTCTCTTAATTTTTTAATATGCCCGATCCAAATCGGCCAGATCCTTAAGAATCGGCCGGATCCCCCGATCGGTCTGACTCGGATCGGGATCGGCGGGGTCCGATCCAGTACCCGATCTGATCCCGCCATCCATGCTTGGGAAGAGTTCCCGGTCCTACTGATTGACCTGGTAAGAGCCTTGGGTTTAGTGTAGTATGTGGGTGTCTGTTGTTGCTGTAGGCCCTTGCTGTCAAGTTTAGGGTTGTCGTACTGCTACTACTGGCTTGCTAAGGGCATGGCATGGTACTGTGTCGCTGTGCAGCCATGGTGGAATGGTGGCCCGTGCTTGCCGTGTTCGCAGTGGCGTCGTTCAAGCATGGTGCAGTATTATGCAGTTGTGCAACCGTGGTGTAGTTCGTCATGCCTTGCTCGGGTTGGTAGCTTTGTAGAGCAATCCATGTTGTTGTGGTCGTGGTGGTGTGGCTCGTAATTTGTTGCATGGTCAATGGTTGGTGCTTTCCTGCATATACTTTTAGCGGTGCTTTAGTAGTTTACTTCTGCCTTTAATTTATGCATTTATATTTATCTGCTCTGATAGTGTTTGGTCGAGTGTGGATTAGAAGATCCCTACTGAGCCTTCGTCTTCGTGAGGCTCATCCCCTACCCTTTACAAATTGCGAACTTGCAAGGAGCAACGTCTACCTTAGACTGGGGTGAGTGTTTACTGGTGTTCCTTTGTACCAGTAGTTTTTCTTTGTTATCCTCCTTGGGATATGCCCCTTAAGGATATGTATTTATTTTGTACCCGAGTTATGAATTGGCAGCAATGTAATATTGTAATTCTTACAAGTTAAATTACTTAGTCACTTGTTATCTCTCTAGACTATTTTTAACATTTCCAAGTCTTCGGACTCGTGGGTGGCGATGCAAGATACGTGTACAGGTCCTTAACAAGTCCCGGATCTTGGGTCATTACAATGTAACTTACAATTTTCTCAATTTTCCTCAAGTCACATGCTTTCCATTTTATATTAGCAACTTAGAGCTTCCTCAACTTATCTAACAGTATGGGTTCTATTAGAACTCAAAGACGCAACAAATTTTTCTAAAGTAGTTGCGGCCCTTGCAGGTTAAACCACCAACCTTATTAGTAAACATGGCAAGCTTCGAGATGTGGGACTATGTCGAAGAATTGGTCGGGGTGGGCCCATACTCGGCCAGCTGCCCCATGGTGGCCTCCAACCTCTCAACTGCTGCTCCAAGCGCTCCATGCTCACTTGCACATGACAAAAGAGGATAGCCAAGTCAATCTCCATGAAGCAGACTGGTCGTCCCCATGGTTTCAACAGCAAGCCGGCTCCAGTAGGCCCGAACATGAACAAAGATGGGCATTGCATCCAACATCCAATGTGCATCAGATAGGCGACTCGTGGGAATGTCCAAGCTGGAATGGCTAGTTGGTAGAGCATGCGGCAGTGATGGTGTGGTGTTCAGGCAAGCATGGGCAAGGATGGCAGAGTCGGGTCGGGTGGATGGGTCGGCCCCAGCCGATCCCGACCCCGAGTCGGGCCGGAGTCGGGCTGAGTCGGGCAGTGGACTTTGCAAACCTAGTCCCGTGGGTGGGTCGGTGTTCCGCCTCCCAAGTCGGGTCGCCAGGGGCCGACTCCGCTCCGAGTCGGCCGACTTTGCCATCCATGAGCATGGGCTGGGCTTATGTGCCGGTCAGACGGCCAGCACTGGCTGACTAGCCGTGTTAGCAAATGCCAGTATGCATCTGGGCGGCACCACCAAGTGGGGCGAGCATGATGCAACGGTGCAAGGGCAGACGTACACATGAAGGGACATGCAAGCTTCAAGTTAGGGCTTCTACCGTTAAGCAGGGCACTGCTTTGTTGTTGGCTAAGCTCTTGGTGCATCTCGTCGAGCAGCTGGCGTGCACCCCAGTACACCCCATATGTTAGTGCTGTTTGTGAAGATGACCATAGAGGTCCTTTGGCTGCTAATGAGGGTAACAGTGGCACAGTAGCGGTAGAGAAAAGTCAGGCGGAAGGGAGAGAATTACAGGGAGAAAGAGAGGCAGGCAGAGGGAGAGAACAAAAGAGAGGTGGCCGAATGGAGAGAGGGAAAGAGCCGTGGAGAGAGAGAGAAGAAAGAGAGAGAGGGAGGTTTAAAGGGGGAGAGAGAGAGAGTTCAAGCAAGACAGGGAGAGAGGTGGCGGCACATGAGGGTGCAGGACGACACCATAAACAGATGTCCAATCTCCGTCTCACAGGGAGACAGAAGCAGCAACACTAAGAGGGCAAAGGCGGGGGTGGTAACGATCAAGCGCCAAAGGCGGCATAAGGCGAGCCAGCTAGGGGCCTCCCACCCCTACCCTGGTCAAACTAGTTCCTCTCTTACAAAGGACCGATAGAGAGAAAAGAGAGAGAGAGGAGAGGAATGATGGCGGGGTCCCCAAGGCAGACTTCAGACTTTTCCTTACTACACTGTATTCATTACTCCAAACCCTAGGATATAACCCTTTTTTTTATAAGGGTGGGTAACCCTTTGGAGCACTTGGGTCCAACAACTAGCAAAGGCCCATGGGCCACGTACTAACAGAAACCAAAGAGAAAATACATAAAAAGGTAAAAAGACATTTACTACCCTAGCTACCTAATAATGAGTCCAAATATAAATACATACACATCCCTGGCCCAAAAACATCTAAAGCCCCAAATACCACATGGCCCCAAACACACAAGGCCGACCCCTAGCTCATGCTCCCGCATCACTTTGTCCCTTAATAGGAAGATCAACAACTCAAGTATAGTGCCTAGTCATTATAATATTAGCTAGTTAGGGTGATGGGGTAAACATAAAACACATAAAGGAAGTTTTCTTAAGACAATGCCTCACAGTTAACTTGAAAGGAAAATGAGAAATGTGAGGGACACCAACATGTTGAGCAAGTAAAGAGATGACTGGAAGAGTGGGCAAGTGTGACATCTCAATTGTCCAAATCCCATTTATTGCTGTTATGTGTCCGTTTGGGTATTTGTTTAAGAAACTTGGGCATTGTTCTAGGGCTCGGTTGGAGGCTTAAACAATGGAATTTGAGGTTGGAATAGGAGTCTGCTGCTTTTCGCAGCAAAACCATTATAGAGCTCTGAGAGACGATTCCATGAATAGGTCATCATAGCGATTCTGATGTCAGAGCGAAAAGTTATAGTGTTTAGGTGAAGGATGCGCAATACATTGAATGCATATCTGGAGGAAGGGCATTCTGGTAGGCACCCTGATGGTGGACACATTCAAAGTTAGCTTTAGACAAGGCCAATAGGTGAAGACATCTTGGGTTGTGGACGCATCCAAGAAGGCATCCTTGTAGACAGACGTCTTCAAGCCGTGTCAGAGGTGCAAAGCATCAGTCAGAGATGTCAGAGGTGCCTGTTGCACACCATCCTTATATTTTGGCTGATTAACAAAACTGATATAACTTGACATCACTACTTGTTGTTCATGTTCAACTAAATAATGATTAGTTGTTTCAACAAAATAACCGACTATTTAAAACAATTGATTACTGGTCTATATATATATATATAGAACAGAGTCTTGGAACAGCCATGTGGCAGCCCTAGAGCAATTGTTTTACCGCCTAAACTCTCCCCGAAGACCGCTATATTCTCCATCTTGTACAGCGGTTCATCCGTTTTTTTTTTATCCTAAAGTGGTTATCACAAAACTATCTATTCTACACCATCGCAGCCGTTTCTTCCATTAAAAAAAAAAAATTGCACATGGTCTTACATTGTCGCCTCCAACGCCACCCTGTTCGTGTCTGCCCCTAAGCATGTTTTTCCTCACCCCTGCGCCGCCATATCCATGAGCAACGATGTCACCTCTACCGCGTGCGCCTATCTCCAGCACCGACTCCTTCACTCAGAGTTCGTCCCCTATGGCAACGCCCTCTCCCCAGAAAGCCACTGCGACCCTTCCACTGTAGTTCACTGATAACAAACTTTGGATTTTGGCTTTTGCTTCTTTATTTTGGTGTTCTAATCTCCGTTAAACAGTACCTCTTCCCTGCCATGCATAATGTCTACAACACCATAAAGAACCTCAGCCACGCCGACAACATCCACCCCCTTTCGCTATGAGTCCCTCATCAAGTCCTTCCCACCGTCCAAAGGGAGGTTCCACGATAGCCTCCAACTCATCGTCTGGCAGATACTTGAATATCTTGATGGCACATACTCCTTTTTAATGGTAAATATCTACCCCTTCTTCACCTACAGAGAATATCCGAAGATTAGTCGTGAATACTTCCACGGCCTATCCAATCCAGGCGTGCAAGACCCTGACTCCGACCTCATGTACTACACCTCCCTAACGTCGAGCAGGATGCCGCCTTCTCAACCGTCGCGGCGCTCGGTCGTGCATGTCGACAACAGCACAACAACCAACCTTCAACGTATCTTGGTGACTCTCGGGTAGCAAAAGTTGCGCATATAGACAGGCGGGGCCAGCAGCACCCTCAACTCTTTGCTTGCACGGAACTCGGTTGCTCCATAGAGAGAGCGCAGGCGTACAATAGCATCCTGGTGTAGGATCCTATCCGAAAAGATGGAGATGCCACTGCACCCCAACGCCAACATGATTGTCTACATCTTCTCACTATTCAACGAGAATCTTAACCCGAAGTTGGAGAGTAGCTTCGGCCTCTTCTACCTGGACGAAAGGAAGGTGTATGACTTGCACGTTAAGCCAACCAAGGGCGATTCATGGTGCGTGGCGGACCCGGCGGTGAGACAGCAGAGAATGCAGGCAGCGCTAGACTAGGCATGCGAGCAGGGAGGGGCAAACTGCGGGCCGATATTGTAGCAACACGTTATTTTCAATAATGTTAAATAACAAAAGGGAAAACAATTAGTACCAATAAATAAAATGGTAAACCATCAATAATGGAGTCCAATAGAAATATTAGGCCAATAGAGGGTCACACCAAGAGAAATAATATTTAAAATTCGTATTAACCTAATACTCATTAGTAATATGGGTCATTTAAGCCTAAAGATGAGTAAATTGAGCCATAAAACAAGTTTAAACCTAAGTCCATTATGAGCACAAATTTGCTCTCTCTTATACACCTATTAGGGTTAGGTTTGATAAGGAAATAACTTTCAATAGGAAATTCTAACCATAGTAGGACTACTACAATGAGATTAGGAACAATAACTCGGAATTAACCACCCCTAGCCTTGTTAGACCACCATACACCCTCTTTGGAACCAAAACTTCTCTCTTCGTTGTTGGACGTAAGAGAAACACCTAGGTGCAAGAAGGACGATCCAAAGGCTTGGGCTGGTGGAGTTCTTCTTCCCTTTTGCCTCTACATCGACCTGTAGGAACTTGAACTTGGAAGCGATCAAAGATAGGTGATTTCAGGCTTAAACCTAACAAGGAATATATCATCTTGTTCTTCATCGAGTCTAGTTTGTTTTGAATGTCATTTCCCCAATTTTTATGCAATAGATCATGAGTATTAAGTGTTTTGTGTTCGTCGTACGTTTTGATGGCTCTTCTTGTTCATCCCATGATTCACACATCCCTAGGTCGATTTGAGTCAATCCAAAGTCATAGGATTCTACTATTTCAAGTTTCCAACAAGTTTCATGTTGAGAGTCTCGTCTAAAAACTCTTAGCCTCAGTTTGGTAATGGGTTAGACTAAAGTTAACTCAGGGTTAAACTCAAAACTAACTCAAAAAGTAGTTTGGAAAGGTTACAAAGTTAACTCAAGTGAGTTAGATTAAATGTGAGTCAAATGTGAGTTAACTCAGAGGTGGGTTGGAGTTAATCTATTGAGTTAACTATCCTTTTGCTCTCACGGTACACAACATTAATTGCTAATTTTTCTTTTCCCAACATAGGTTAACTCACTTTTTCTTACCAAAGTACATTGAGAAAAAATAAGTTAACTCACTATAGTCAAATGAGTTAACTCAGTTGCAAACAAAGTAAAAGTGAATTAAAAGTGGGCTAACTTTAGCTCTGGGTTAAAGTTAATTTTAACCCAACCCATTACCAAACTGAGGCTTAGAAACCCATGTTTTAAGTCAAAACATGGTCATAGGTTGTTTTCACATGGTTTTTGGATGAAACTCTAAATTGCGTCCAGTCCAGTGGACACGTATTTGGAGACCCTTAAAGCGTCCTTCTGATCGGACACGACTCCGATTGAAACACGTCGCCATACGCTGATGCGATTCACATCCTGACATGACTAAGTTCTGTTCTACGTACACATTAAACTGTGTGCCACCTAGTTTTCAAAGCCTTAGGAAAACACGTCCAATACACGCGATGCGATTTAGACTCATTTTTCGCCCTTGGTTTGTGTGCTCAGTTCGAACTTAGAGTCAACCGATAGATGTGTTATACGAACCCGACACGATTTTGGTAAGAACACATCGCTTGACCCTAACGAGATTTGAACGCGTCATCATGGCTTGACACGATTCAGCCTATGACCTGTTTTTCTTCCTAAGGACTTTGTTTTCACTGTTTAACGTTGGTAAAGTGTGTCATCTATGTATGACGCGATTTATAAGTCTTTTAGAGCCTTCGTTCTGCTTGTTTCCAAGGTACTCAGTGGTGTTTAAGTCTTATTAGCATGTTGTTACTGTGTGTCTAGTTTTGTCCAGTGCCTTAAAAACAATCAACCACATATTAAAAAGTGTTAATTACATGAATATGATTCTAGTGTTCTAAATGAATGTGATTGATCATGCTCTTCATTTGATTATGTTTTGTTTGTCTTTATGTTTCAGCTTAATTTAAAATGTCATGATATAAGTTGTGCAATAATCATGCTTGTTGAAAACATATGCTATGTATAGAGATGAGCCTACTTTGTTTAAAGCTTTGCTTAATTGATACTTGCCGTTTGGACACTTTCCGAATTTAGACTTTCCTTATTTGATATGATTTTGATATTTACATGATCGACCGCTATTCGCAAATGGTTAGGAAAGTTTCCGAGTTACGACACTTTCACACTTGTACGATAGGCACATCCTTCTTAATGAATTGGAACCTCTCCGTTAGGCATTCTGTCCTAACAAACTAGTGACCTTTTTGTTGAGACCTCTGTAAGTCTCCGTACTCTGTGGATTCCCTTATAGAGATCGAGTTGGTTGTACTATGAAATTCCTTGTAGTTAGAGAGCACTATGTTCTGTGTACGATCTATCATTCACTTACACTTCAACCAAGACCTAAAAGTTTATGGAACTTAAAAATAAGTCGTTATGTTGTCCGATTGAACTCTCGAACTATCATCATACCTTTGAACTCCATGAAAGATCATGTCTTTATTACTATGTGCTTGTTTTAGGAAATCTGTGACCATAATATGTATTAGTTGATCGGCACAATGTGGGACTTCAGTCCAATGACTAATGCATGTGCAATAAGGGCCATGTCTGGTCCTAGGGAGGAGCGTCCCAACGTACTTATTAACCGCGGGAGTATGGGCTTGTGGTATGTGGCATGACACCGGTATGTGTGCAAGATTTGAATGTGTCATCGTCTTAATATGATATGTTTGATTATGTAAAAATGTGTAAATTGTGAATATGGTCAGTTCTTGTTCATGTGATACGTCCTCATTCTTGAAATCCATGTTCATCGCTTATGAAAGTCACTATATGATTCGCTATGCAACCTGTTGGGTATTCTACTCTATTCAACCATTCGAACTTGTTAGTAATGTCATGCATATTCTGTCATCTTATTTTTGTAGAAACTCTACTTATTAAAATGTTAATCACTTATAACATTGTCCACACATTGAGGTATAAATCCTACTGGACGTAAGCTCATTAAGTTACTTAACATTTTCAGGTTGCGAAGATGAGTTTTGGAAATGGAAGGGGACAAACAAGAGTGATGAGCGTCCTAGTCATCCTGAAGATCTGAAATAAAGTCTTACGGTTATATAGTTGTTTTTCTTTTAAGTCTATTATGTACTTTGAACATTGGACCCTATGTTTGACTCGATGATTAATAGTTGTAATAGAACGAAGTTATTTGAAAGTAATCAATATTCACTTGATGATGTCAATATTCCTTTATTTTGCTCTGATTATTTATCTGATACAACTGCACATTCTGATATTCCGTGTCGGGGCATGACATATACATCATAGGGTGGCGTGCTACGACGCTAACATGGTAGAGGCGCATGCCTCCTACACCATGAACAGCTATTATCAAAGAGGCAAGGCCACGACATCAGCACTTGTGATTTTGGGGGCGTCAGTCGGATCGTCTCCAACGGCCAAGTGAGTCTTCCATCCCCGAATTCAATATGTTTTTCGTAAATCATATTATGTGGCGAACCCGGTAGTAGGGCAGCAGAGGATGAAAGTGGCATACTGGCATTAGACTGGGCTTGTGAGCAAGGCGGGGCGGATTACAGTCCTATACAACCTAGGACAACATGCTACGAGCCCAACATAGAGGAGGCGCACACCTCCTATGCCATTAACATCTATTATCAGCAACGACGCCACGGCGCCGGCACCTGCGACTTCAACAGCATCTGTCGGATCGTCTACCAGTGCCCAAGTAAGCTTCTCTTCTCAGATGTTTAGTATGTTTAATCGGTTTAACTTAGATGTATTTAATGTATGAGATTATCTATCTATCGACCTATCTATACATATAGACACGTTTTGACAGAGGAAATTTTTTTGGTAAACAGATATAATATGGTTCAAAGGTTCTTTAAAAGCAGTAATTGTCTAAAAATTGGGATCTTTGGGAATATGCCTCCTACAAGAGTTCTTAAAAAAATCTGTTTCTTCTATTTGTTCTCTTCAATTTAAAAATAATTATAACTATGTATACTAATTATAACACAAATTTATACAAATCTAAATATGGTTGAAATTTTTAAAAACATCTGTTTCTTCTATTTGTTCTCTTCAATTTAAAAATAATCATAACTATGTATTATACTTATTATAACATAAATTTATACTAACCTAAAATCTATAACTATGTATACTTATTATAACATAAATTTATACAAACCTAAAAGCTTCCCGTGCATTGCACGGGCATGGAGCTAGTTTCAATATAACAACTGACTATTTAGAATAATCGATTATTTTACTCATTAGTTTGTCGAATAACTGATTTTTAGTTATATGGTTTAGTCGATTATTTTGCTCAATCTGACTCTTTTATTCTGATCAAGTGACATAACTCTTACACTCTGTATCACTTTAATTTAAGAGTGTGTAACTCCAAATCCAAATTAATCATGCTCTGTGAAAATGTTTTTTGTAAATGCATTGACAATGTCTACGTGTCACCCCAATAGAAAAGCTTCACATGCATCAATGCACTTTTCTAAGACCACCTTTCATGTGTCGAACGCTCATTAGTTGCCTGTAATATTTTAAAGTTCAAATCTGATAAGATATCTTGAGACTTTCTGGCAAGAAAAGACGATCTACGTAGATTCTGGAAGCACGCCAGTCCATATCTTTAAAATCAGACAAGATAGGTCATACGAGGTTTGCGCAAATAAAGAAGCATGAAGACTGAAGATGTATGCAAGACCTCCTATGTGACACAAATAGAGTGATGTCAAGACAATGAGTCTAACATTCAGATGATTCATGTAACAACAGGTCGATCCAACGGCTATTAACATAGAAGATTGAAATAGAAGGTTGCATCAAGGATCAAAAACTCGGCCGGATCGGGATCGGATCGGCCGAGTCGGCTCGGTTTTGACCCTCCCGATCCGAGCCGGGATAACCCATTATGGAAGGGGGTCCAAAATGTTTTGAATGTAATAGAACCACTTGTTCGAGTCTTAAGGGCGGTAGATGAGGAGAGGAGATCTGAGATGGGCTACTTGTACGAGGCCATGGATCGAGCAAAGGAGCTTATCCAAATGAACAACAAAACGACGTATGCCAAGTGGTGGGAAATCATAGATCGACGATGGAGCACACATTGCATCATGATCTTCATGCTGCAGGTAAGCATAACACTTCAACTCTTGTGAATTGTGATTACATATTATTTATAATTTAAGGAATCATATCATGTTTTAACATTTTTCTTCTATATGTAGGGCATTTCTTCAACCCCCAATACATGTATAGGACTGATGGGAGGAATGAGAACTATGACAATGCCTCCGAAGTGTTGATTGGGGCAAAAAATGTAATCAAACACATGCTAGACAATGAGGATAGGGCAATCATAGCATGCAAACAAACACATGATTATAGACTTCAACTCTACCACTTTGGTACTAGCACGACACAAAGAGTTGCTCAGATTTTGAGTCCAGGTTAGAAGTTACTCATCATATTTATTTGCCTCTGGAATGAGTTGGTTCTACTTCTATTTTCTAAAACACTATACATGCTTCATTTACAGTGGATTGATGGTTGGATCATGGAAGAACTTATGGATATGAAGACTTAGCATATGTAGCTATTCGGGTGTTAAGCCAAACAACGTCTGCCACAGGGTGTGAGAGGAACTGGAGCACATTTGGCTTGATCCACACAAAGCAAAGAAACCGCTTGAAGTCTACACGTCTTGAGAAGTTGGTATTTTGCCACTACAACATGAGATTGAAGCTTAAAAATCTCCAATTAATCAAACAAGTTCAAGATAGAGAAAAATATAGAGCCTCGGGCCAACAACAAGCTGAAGCTACAGCATCCGAGACAATAGATATAGAAGAAGTTTTGAGGAGGAACATTCACTCCATGCATGGGTAAATACAACCACTTCGGTTGAACCAGAGTTCGACCCGCATGATCGTGCATGGGCTGAAGGTAGATGACCTTTACAATGTACATGCAACATGGCATTATAATTTATAAATTTTTTATTTCTCATGTTAACATGCTTATGTCTCATTTAGGTGAGCTTGATGATGTGCCTTTGCTTCCGAAGTTTGAAACTCCCCCAGCCCCTAAACGGCAAAAGAAGACAGTGGGTGCAAGAGGAAGGAGCAAGAAACACGGCATTAGCATTGCAGACTTGGAGACAATCGAGGAAGATGTAGATGATGAAACACCAGAGCCAAGCGATAATCTTGTATACCAAACTTCTAATGACTCCACATCGAAGACAAGTACTCCTAGTGAGGGATCCGATCATGGAGGAGATGTCAGCAGTGTACCGCCACCGGCACCGCCACCAGACCCTATTGTATTCACTGGAGAGAAAGACTTCACCCATGCTATTCAAGATGAGCACCATGGGAGTAGGCAAGGGAGGGAAGCACAAACCTCAAGTCAACAATATGCACGGAAGGGGAAGAAAGTGGCATCTCAATTCCAAGGGCAAGGGCAAGGCCAAGGCCAAGGCCGACAAGCATCCGAAGATTCGGGATACAATCCCAACTTCATTCCCCATAGACGGAATTGGTTAATGAAGAAGAAGAAGATGCAAGAGGAGTGGGAGCGTCAAGAAAAGCTACGGATGGAGTTTGAGACCATGGAGCAAGCCTCAGATACATCATCTTATGCTTCCACTGAAGGATACTACCAAGGGCAGGGAGGCTACTTGGCATATCCTCAATACCCGGATGCATCGTATGATACAGGAGGCAGAGCATATGCACAATCCACTGAGTCCGATTCGCATTCACATGACTCATATGAGTCATATGGCTCATATCAAGTGCCTGAAATACCTGGATACACACCAATTACTATCATATATGCGAACACGGATGCATATAGTCAATATTTGACTCAATATGAGGCATATTACCAACATTATATGTCTTTGACATATTATGCAAACCTTATGTCCACACAATATAATGTGTGATTCCAATAAATATAATTTTATTGCTTTTCTCAGTACCAATGATGTATTATGTCCTATTTTTTCATGTATTTCAGTTTATAAATACAATGTTTATATTTTTCCTATTTTTCATATTTTTTCTAATTTGTTTTCAATTTTTTGAGGGGGGCGATCCAGCCCCCTTTAGCTCGGCCAGACTCGGCCGGGCTCGGCCGAGCCGGGGTCGAGATTGGCCGGTCGGATCGGTTTGGGGCCGGCCGATCCGATCCTGATCCCGGGTTCTTGAACCTTGGGTTACATCAACTAGAAGAAACAAAGAGAGTGAAAATATAAGAAGAAAAAAAGAACCTACCCTTCTAGAGAATTGAAAGATCTACACACCGTTGAGCTCTAGTGAAGATCTAACATTTTGAATCTTCCTCACACGTGCAGTGTAAAGCTTGTTGAAGGAGGAAGGCCTTGTGAAAGCTGCTCTAGCTACTCAGCGTCGTCCGTGATGTGTCTTCATTCCTCTTGCTAAGCATTGAAGGCCCAACTGCAACGAACTTCCTGCTGCATCCTTTATAGTTGCAAATTGCAATAGCATTCATTGTGCTTATTTGTGTGCCACATTTGTCTATACTGTAGACAACTTTATTGGCACTTGCTTGAGTTGTTTTAGTATTTCCTCCTCGTGGGAGAGGACCTGACTATGGTAATCGGTCAGAGGTCTGCATCTGGTGGAGTTCCTCCTTGTGTAGAAGGAGAAGACCTAAAAGGTTCAAGTGTGGTGTAACACCTGTTGAAGGTCAGTATCTAGTGTTGTATTGAGGGCTGTGGTTGCAGCTAGAATAGTGGAATCTCAAGGTGTCTGTCCTTGAGGACTAGAGGTAGGTGTTGAGTGGTTCAACACCAAACTAGGATAAATATTAGCATCTCCTATATGCTTGCTTGCTATCATCCCCCTAACATATTTATTTATCATCTGCATTAAACACTCTTAAGACTTGTTAAGAAATGCCTAACTACGTATTTATCATGATTTTGTCCCATTTACCCCCCTTCTGAGTCTCTATAGTTCGGGCAACAGTGCCCATGGTTGTTAGGAAAAGGTGTACTTAGTGATGGACAAGACTAGCTACACGTCGGCCTTAAGTTGGTGACAAGTGTCAGTGCATGTCAGGGGAAGGCATTCGATCATCAGAATACATTTGGGTTAGCAGGTCAACCTGTCAGGTATCAATCTGGTGCAGGGGGTGTTGCAAAGGTATCAGGCGAAGGCACTTGGGTGGCAAGTTGTGTTTAAGATAGAGGCATTTGGAAATAAAGATGCATTATCCAAAGCAAGGCCTTTAAAAGGAACGTCATTCTTCGACTCATCACACACTCTCCTCACTTCTTCTCTAACCTCCTCTCCTCTCCCTCTTCCTCTTCCTTCATTGGTCAACAACGGCTAGTTGGACAAGGGGCGATAGTGTGTGGTACTCGATGGCTTTTTATGGTGAGCATGGTGATGATGTTGTTAGGAGAAGGCAACCAACCTACGAGAAGGCCCCTTGGTTGGTGAATATCGTCATTTGGAGGTAGAGTGACGATCTCCTCATAATCTAATCTCAAAATCCAAGCTTGATTCGGTGCTAGAATCATGTTTAGGTAGAGAAACTGGGGTTTCCTTGTGGTTTGGGGGTTCTGCATGCCATCAGTTGTAAGAGACCAGTTTTCCCTTTGATCTCTACAGTTATGAGAGACCATGTTTTGAATGTGTGGTTTGGTTTTACCTCGAAGAGGGCATTCTAGTGAGTTTGTTACCACCTCATCCTTAGCAATTTGAGGTGGTGGAATAGGTCGTCGAAAGAGATGGGGCTCTATCTAGTTCTTGTCTGAAAAGGCATCCGACATAATGGACTTTTATGTAGGTGTCACATCAAACAGATGTGTCTCAATATTAGTTAGGGTTGACTTTCAGGTTTATATGGGTAAGGTGTTCAATCATGCGGACACCTAGAGGCATCTGCCTTGAGCGATGCATTCACAGTAAATGCGTCAAGGATCATGGACGCGTTCTCAGTCCAATGACTAGTTTTGAGTGTTTTCCATAGTTTGGAGATGTGTTCGTACATCTAGAGTTTCACAAAGGCAACATTGTGTTCCTAAAGTGACGCCCCACCCATGGAAGGCAAAATCGGTGGGATCGGCCTAGAATTGGCCGATCTAGGATCGGATGGCAGCATGGGGATTCGACTCCGGGGGAAAGTCCCTAAATCTGCGAGACTTCGGCCGGAATCGACTAGAATCGGGCTGGGTCGGCCAATTCCAGGCCGATTCCAGAACTTATTTACCCGAATATTATTTAAGTAAATGTTTCATTTACTTAAGATATTACATGTAAATAAGAAAATACCCTCCATTTGAATTCAATAAAAATATCAAAAAAATTATATCTTTTACCAATAAAAATCAACTCTCATATCTAAGAAGAAAATCTCAATTTTGATGATTCCATCAAAATAACGATTTTCTAATCTCTCATAATTTGACATATCTAAAAATTTCATAATTCAAATAAACTCAATAGAATACTAAAAATTTAAAATCCGGTAAAAAAAGTCAAACGTGCATATGACTTCTCCAAGGGAGCCACTCTCCTACTGACAGCAACCAAGTCCTAGTCAGTAGGAGTGTCAGTACGAGAGTGGCTCTCTTGGAGAAGTCATATACATGTTTGACTTTTTTCATCGGATTTTGGAGTTTTAATGCTCTATTGGGTTTATTTGAATTATGAAATTTTTAGATAGGTCAAAATATGAGGGATTAGAAAGTCGTTATTTTGATAGAATCACCAAAATCGTGGTTTCTTCTTAGATGAGAGAGTTGACTTTTTATTGGTAAGAGATATGATTTTTTTGATATTTTTATTAGATTCAAATGAGAGTACTTTCTTATTTACATGTAATATCTTAAATAAATGAAACTACAAATTCTAACATTTAGTTAAATAATATTCAGGTAAATAATACGCAAAATCTTTAATATTTTATGTTTTTCTTGTGTTCTTATAGTAGTAATAATACACAAAGTCTTTAATTTCATGTTTCATACAATATGAATGCATGTATGATTAATTTTTTATGCAAATGTTAGTTCTTTCAACTTATCAGATTTTTTTGATTTTTTATTTTTCTGAATTTTTCTCAATTTATCAAGAAAAAAACCTTTTTTAGTCTGACCGATCTTCTGGCCGATCCAAGATCGGCCAAACTTCCCTTGGATCCGTCGGATCTCTTGATCCGATCCTGATCCAGATCGGATCGAACCTTAGTGATCCCAATCTAATTTCGATCCTGCCTTCCATGGCCCCACTAGTCAACCACCCAGGGTGCTACGACTACGAGCATATCATGACCGACGGAGAGGTAAGAGGTTAGTTCTATGCATTAAGCACGATCGATTTGGAGCCGTTTCTTGGAGCTCCCCTTGTGGTTGAGCCTACGCCCGGACAAGGGGAAAAATGACCAGGGCAGTGGTTGTGTAGGAGACCCACTTGTGTGCATACATGGTTGGGACTGAAGACACCATGGAGAATTGGAGATAGTGTGGAGGGACACAGTCCCCAGCTAGTCCCATTCTTTCTCACTTTTCTCACTTTACAAGGTTCTAGAGCCTAATATAGACATGGGGCCGCAGTTTGGCCAGACTGCAATTTGTGTGTGGTTGTGGTAGCAGGTAGTAAGTCACTAGTGGACGCACCTGTTAGTCATGCCCTCACTTGCCGCACTTCAAGAGAGGAGGTGGATCAGGCGTGAGACAACAGTTGAGTGGTGTGATTCCAGTTAGTACACCTAAGTCCTAACTACAAGACTGGTGGTAGAGCCTTCCTCTCACACGAGTCTAGGGAGTCGGTAGGACCAAGTGTGGTGTCAGGCAATGCAGGTCGACTGACCCCTAGTCTTAAGCTCAACTACTAGGTTATTGCATGCACTTTGTGAGTTGCAGCATTTGCCATGTTAGATTTTGACTTCGTAGATCGTGCTCAATGTTAATGGTTTGATTGTTATTTTTCTTGCACTGTTAATTTACATGTATAATTGCTTTGTTTATATTTTGTTATTTTGGCTAGCGGTGGGATTGAAGGATCCTTATTGAGCTTATGATTTGTAAGACTCAACCCTTATTTTTTCATGTAAGGGTCCCAACAGTAGTGTCAACCTCAGACTAAGGAGTAGTCTTCGAGACCAGACTCTTCACATACATCATGCTAGCAGTAGTTCTTTTTAGTTTGCTTGTCCTTACATTTGGGACACCTTTGTTATATTGCAAAGCATGTACTTTATTTCTTGTTATAGTTATTCTAGTTTCTTATTCGCCTCACTAGATAGGTAGTTTTACCCTTTCAGGTTTCAGCCCCGTGGGTAGCGGGTCGGGATTCAAGCTGCACTAGTTACTTATTGGACCATGGATCCCGGGTTGTTACAATAATTCCTGCAAAATAGTAGACATGCAATCGTACCTCCACTGAGACAGCTTCATTATCACCAACGGAAAAACAAACTACTGAGGGTGGATGAACAGAACACTGCAATACTGGGGTTAGCAGGTAAAACCTCAAGAGTGTCGGCCACATCTAACCCCAACATATGCAAGTTTTCCTTTTCCTTTTCCTTTTTCTCCTCACTTCTTTTTTCTTTGTTAGGGGAGAAGTGTGGAGGATGTGCTATCAGGTCGTGGTAAAAGCACTTGGAGTGTTGCATATGTGAGGTCTAATTTTTAAAGAACTGTGGCTCATACTGCCAACATTGTTCAAAATAAAAGAACATAGGAACCAAATGAGGAAGGAGATGTTCCTTACCGTTGGAACCACACCTTGAACACAGACTCAGAGCCACTAACATGGATGGCAAAATCGGCCGACACGGAGCGGAATCGGCCCCTGGCGACCCGACTTGGGTGGGGGGGGGGGGGGGGGGGGGGGACACCCACCCACCCGTGGCACTAGGTGGAATCGGGGTTGAATCGGCCCGACTCTACTCGCTTCTGGTCGCTTCCACGGGAAGCAGAGCCATTTAGAGTCGAGTCGGCCCTAGTCGGGCCGGATCCGCCTGGAGTCATCTGACTCCAGGCATTCCTCCTTAAGGAGGGATCACGGGACTGCGGTCCCGAGCCCCCCTTCCCACTTCCCAGTCCTTGCCCCCCCCCCCCCCCCCCGCCGGAGGTGCTCTCCCTCGCCGCCGCCGGAGCTCCGAGGAGGGTTGCCGCCGGCCACCGCCGCCGGCGCCGCTGCACGTTGCCGCTGCTTGCTTCTTCCTCTCTCTTTCTGTTCTCTTCTCTCTCTTCCTTCATGTGAGTTTTTTTAAATTTTTTTAAAAAATCTGAAAAAATAGGAAATGTTAAATATGCTATAGACCTATAGATAAATAGCATTGATAACATGTTTATGACCCTCATTCTCCAAAATCCCCAAATTGAACCCTAATTAGGGTTTAAAAATTAGGGATTTTGTGTCCATGAATGCAACTAATGTGCAATTGAGTGTCTAATAGAATTATTTTAGTTGATTAGAGTTTGTTGGTAGACTCAATTGCATTACATGGTCTATTTTCCCCAAAATCCCCAAATGACCCTAATTAGGGTTTAAAAATTAGGGATTTTAGGTCATTAATATAATTAATGTGCAATTGAGTGTCCAACGTAGTCATTTGAGTTGATTAGAGTTTTTTTGTAGATTCAATTACATTGCATGACCCATTTTTCCCAAAATTCCCAAATTGAACCCTAATTAGGATTTAAAAATTAGGGATTTTGGGTCATTAATATAATTAATGTGCAATTGAGTGTCCAATGTAGTCATTTGAGTTGATTAGAGTTTTTTTGTAGATTCAATTACATTGCATGACCCATTTTTCCCAAAATTCCCAAATTGAACTCTAATTAGGGTTTAAAAATTAGGGATTTGGGTCATTAATATAATTAATGTGCAATTGAGTGTCCAATGTAGTCATTTGAATTGATTAGAGTTTTTTTGTAGATTCAATTACATTGCATGACCCATTTTTCCCAAAATTCCCAAATTGAACCCTAATTAGGGTTTAAAAATTAGGGATTTGTGTAATTAACGTGCAATTCAATTGCATTCTTACACAGGAATATGGCACATCAAGAACATGAAGAGCAAGAGGTGGAGCAGGCCATTGATCCTGGTTGGGCTCATGGTACTCTCCTTGATGCACGAAAGAAAAAAATGAAATGTAATTGGTGTTCAAAGGAGATGTTTGGAGGCATATATCGCCTTAAACAACATATTGCTGGGATTTCTGGTAATGTAGCAAAATGCCCATCTTGTCCACTTGAAGTTAGGAATGAAATGAAAGCATATATGAAAGGGAAGAAATTAGAAAAATTATTGGCAACTCAGCAGCAACAATAACTTCAAGATGAGATTTCTGGGCGACAGATTTGTAGAGATTATACTTTACTAATCAATGTGGATGATGAAGATGATGATGATGATCCTGATCCTGAGTTCACTGCAGCTGTACGTGCTAGTCGCCGTTCTTATGCGGAGGAAGATGACAGACGAAGGGGCTTGGGGACATCGGGGTCACATTTGTCTAGAGATGACTCTAGGAGATCTCTTCCTAGGAGCACATCAGTTCGTAGGGCTACCGGTGCATTAGGGTGTGGAGGTAGACTTTCAGATGTTCATGCTCCTACACAGGGTCCTATGGATACATATTTATATAGATCAAGGTCTGTAAAGCAACCAGGAATCAAGCAGGCATTGAAAGGAGTGAAAGCCACTGCAAAGGGAGCAATCAAAGACATTGTGAAATGGTTTTTACATGCAGGTGTGCCGGCACATACGGCAGAGAGCCCATATTTCCAGAGTATTTGGATGCAATTGCAGAAGCTGGGCCTGGTCTTAAGGCTCCTGCATGAAAGTACATTTATGATGCTGGGCTTGATGAGGAGTATGATGAGTTGAAAGGATGGGTGAATGGCTTCAAAAATGTTTGGAAAGAACGTGGTTGCACCATTATGTGTAATGGTTGGACAGGGACCACAAGGAAATCCATGATTAATTTTCTAGTGTATTGTTGTGAGGGTACTATTTTTCTTAAATCTGTTGATGCCTCTAACAACATCAAGAATGCAGATTATTTGTTTAGACTAATGGATGAAGTTGTGGAGGAAGTGGGTGAAGAAAACGTTGTACAGGTTGTGACTGACAATGAAGTGAGCTACAAGGCTGCTGGTAGATTGTTGATGGAAAAGAGAGAACATCTCTATTGGGTTCCTTGTGCAGCACATTGTATTGATTTGATGATGGAGGACATAGGCAAAGATGCACATATTCATGGCCTCATTGATGATGCTCAGATGATAACTTCATTTATTTATAGTCACAACAGGATTTTGAATATGATGAGGCAATACACAAATGGTCGAGATCTTCTTCGTACTGGTCCCACTCGATTTGCATCAAATTTTATTTCTTTGGAGAGCCTCATAAAATATAGGCATCAATTGGGCCAATTGATTAATTCTGATGATTTTTTGCAACATGTAAACACTCTACGGCCTGATAGTAAAGATGTTGCTCTCCAAGTCCAAGATATGATTAGCAATGCATGATTTTGGGAGAGGATTTCCTACTACCTCAAAGTAATAGAGCCTCTGGTACTTATCCTTAGAATGGTTGATGGTGATGATAAAAATGATATGGGGTATTTGTACGAGGCAATGGACAAAGCAAAGGAAAATTTGAGGGAAAGGAATCCCAAAGCATACAGAAAATAGTGGGCCATCATAGACAAGAGATGGGAGATGACTCTCCACCATGATCTTCATGCTGCAGGTAATTTATTTAATCTAATTAATTGCTGAATTTTTTATCATACCATGCTGAAAATGTTTATCATATGCAGGGTATTTTTTCAACCCTACAATTCAATACAAAGATAATGTGCACAATGATGGAGAAGTGATGAGAGGCACCATGAATGTCATCACTCGCCTTGCAAGGACAATGAATGAGAGATTAGATGCAATGGCAGAGGTAGGATAGAATGTTTTCTTTTGCATATGTATGCATGTTTCATTTGACATATGTTATATCTTCCATTTTGTAGGTGGAGAGATATAGGATGAAACTTGGGATATATGGAGGATATGACATGAGATGTGCAGCTCAAAGACTCACTCCAGGTTATTTTACATGCTTGGGTGTTTGCCAAAAATCGTAAATTTAGGAATTTACCATTATAAAATGATTAATGTTCACTCCTTTTATTACAACAGCTAAATGGTGGATTCAAGTCAATTATCAGCAAGCTGACACAAATCCTTTAACGTATGTTGCAGTGAGAGTGTTAAGTCAAACCACTTCTTCTAGCCCATGTGAAAGAAATTGGAGTACATTCAGCCTCATTCACACAAAAATCCACAATAGGCTGGGTGTGGATAGGCTAGAGAAGTTGGTTTATTGCCACTATAATATGCGTTTAAGGGTGAAGCAAAAAGAAGAAAGGCGGTAGAGATTCATGCAGCTAGCTGGTAGACCATTTGAGGAGGTAGTTCCTGAGATAGATGTGGATGAATTGCTAAATAAAGAACACCTTTTACATGCTTGGGTGGAGACGAGAGCTGAGGGAGAGATACCTGACTTTCATCCTGATGATCGCCTGGTTCAGGCATGTGAAGAAGATGTTTTATTAGAAGAACATGTACCTGAGAGAGGTCAAATGCCCGAATTAAGAAGATCTGCCACTCTACAGGATACTAGAATTTCTTCATCTCAGCCAGAATTCAGAAGATCTACCTCTCAATTGGAGCCTAAAAGAAAGAAAGACAAAGGTAAGAAAAAAGCAAAGTCCAACAAAGAAAGAAGAACAGAAGAACCAAGAAGAAAATCACAAGAAGGTGCAGAGGACTCTCCTGAGGCAGAGACACATATTGGGGAGCCATTTTTTGAGGCTCCACCCCTACCAGCTCACTTGGCAGATTATATGAGGCAGAGAAAAAACATTATCAACGTCGAAAAAAGATGATTAAGAAGGGAAAAACAGTTGGGAGTGATGACTCCACTCAATCACCTGATGATGATGATGGTGATGATGATGATGGTGCTGTTGCAGGTACTGGAGCCACAGGAGGTTATGGGCTTGGGGGTATCCTTTCAGGATATGAGAATTATTCAGCACCACCCCATCAACAACAAGGAAGCCAAGGGGAAGCACAAGAACAACATGGGGGATATGAAGGCCAACAAAGGCAAGCAGGGCATGATTGGGGATATGGGCCTTCTTATCCACCCTTTTTTAGTCTTCCAAAATTGCCATATTCAGATATCAGCTCTAGTAGTGGGATAAGTTACTTGGGCAATATTAAGTTACTTGGGCAATATTCAAACTACTGGGTATGGTAGTTTCTTCACTCCAGGACAATCAGGAGAAAGTTCAAACCAACAAGCAACGACACCTCGAGGCATCCAAAGAGGATTCCAAGACATTGCCAATTCTTTGTTTGGCTTTGGATATACCCAGTATGGAGGACATAAGTATGTGCCACCTGTTCAGTCTCATGAGGTAGAGGATGAGGGTTCAGAAATGTCAAATTGAGAAGGTATTTTTATTTATTTCATGTTATCAATTTGTACATATATCTATTTTTTTCAATGTATGAACATAATCATTATGTCTTTAATCATTGTTATTGTTCTTTATGATACATGAACATGATAAGATTTGAATTTCATTGTGTTTGTGTTCAATGAATGTTGTATGTGTCTTCATAATTTTCTGCAATTTTTACTGATTTTTTCTGATTTTTTCTCATTTTTTACAAATTTTTAACATTTTTTAACCTGGTCGATCCTGGATGGGCCAGACTTCATTGGAGTCGGGCGGATCTTGCGATCCGACCAGACTCGGGTCGGGGTCGGCTGGGTCCGACCCAGCCACCCGACCCGACTCTGCCATCCATGGCCACTAAAGAGAAACCAACTGCCAAAAGATATGCAACTCTCACTTCCCTCCCTAAGGGGGAAATGATGAAAATATAACTACAAATTCTCAATAAAAGTTCTACATTACAAGAAGGTAAACCTAATGTGGTTGCTCAAATATGCCACCAGATAACCTGCAGTATGAAGAACAAACTAACAATGCAACAACTCCAGTGTGCGCTTCGACTAAAATATGGAAGACCAAACACAGAAAATTGTTCAGAATCATAAGTTCTGAAATGCAGCCACCCAGTCTTCACCAATATTGCTCTCACAAGACTGCCAGAGCAAAATTGAAGACTGTAATTGATTCCTCAGGTCCCAAGTCTGACACTCTGACTGCTTCCTCAAACCACCCATTTGACGCCCTCCTGCATTCATCTGCATTTTATCCTCGGTGGGGGCTTATGCTACGCAGCACTAAAGAATTTGATCAACCTCAGTTTGATGAGCACCCAGGTGAACTCCAACATGCTCCATTGGCCACTATATTTGGCAAATTCTTTTAGGGCATCAAAAAAGGCCATGATGTCCTCGAACATTTCCAGTCCATAGATGATGTTTGATACCAATTAAATGACAATTCACAAATAAACCCTGATATGCAACCATATTCCTACTTTGTCACCCACTCCTCCCATACCATGGAACAGTTAATGCAGTAAAAAGCAGCTTGCTGTCAATAAAAATATTTGATCCCCAATCTTGTGAAACACTACAACTTTCTTGTTATCAGCTTTATAGACCTTCCTATGCTTCTTAGCTTGCCATATAGCCTTCAAAGTCTTTTTTTCTTTTCAAGTTCCAAATGCCATTTGGACATGCTCCGGGAGACGTCCCTACAGGGCTTCAATTTACAGTGGATATTTTCCAGAAGGTGAATCCCTGATCTGTCCAAACTTTAGAGATTGGCTTAGCATTTTCTTGGCTTGGTGGAACAAGGAACCAGAGCATGAGGAGGAGGGTGGCCGGAATTGACGCTCAGTCCTTCAACAGCCTTGGCCGGCTGATCCAGCCCTTTGAAGTGGAGGACTGGGCTGAGTCAACTTCATAACATGCCACTCTGGAGACGCAAGGCACAGGCAGGCAGGCAGGCAGGCAGGCGGGCTGGCTTGGTGGCTGTTGAACCCAAAATTGTTCGACATGAATTATCCAATTTTGGAAATACTTGTTTTGATTTTTAGAACAAGTATATAGGGAGAAAAAATATTTATTCGGGTTCCCGGATACAAATAACTCCCAAATCTTTTATTCTGAATTTTCAGGATGAATAAATGAAATTGAAAATATTTGTTCTGATTTTTCAGATTAAATCACAGAAAATAGAAGAAAGAAAAATATCTATTTTCTGTGATGTTTTGAAAGTCTGAAAACGGTCCCTCCAAGATAACTCGGAGTAAAGACCGACATATCCCCGGTGCTTTCGAATTAAAGGTCCCTCCGAGAGAATATGTTTAATGCCCCGGAATAACCCGGTGGAAGCCGTCCTACATGGCGCACGATATGAGGTGTGTAAGGGTCGTCCGATACCCATGTCAATTGAAAAAATGACGTGGAAGTGACGTAATCCTTCACAAACGAACAAAAAGAACAAAAGACCCGCCTTGAAGCAAAACACGTGGCAAAAAACAATGGCTGCGTGGACTAATTTATAGGAAGAAAACAAAAAACCAGAACCACCAGTGGTGTACACCACCGGTTGCACCAGCCACACCACCGGTGGGACAGTCCGGTGGGCCCCACCGGCTGTGCAGGCCAGTGGTATGCACCACCGGCTGCGCGGGCCGGTGGTGCACACCACCGGCCTGTCCGGTGGTGTACACCACCGGCCATAAACACCACCGGGGGGCCCAACCGGTGGTGTACCCCACCGGTTCCGGTGTTATACACCACCGGTCCCAGTGGTGTACACCACCGCGGCCCCTCCCAGTGGGGTGCACCCCCCTGTCCATGCAAAAAAAAAAAGGGAGAGAAAGGGACAGAAATAAATGCTCACCTGGTGGTGTGTATGCCCGGTGGTGTAGCCACCCCTCTGCTCAGCCCCCTATAAAAGGAGAGCACCTCCAGAACAAAAGGGAAAGAAGAGAAGAAGAGAACACCAAGTCCAGAGTCTTCAGAAAATCGCCCTGGGCTTCTCTGCTACTTGAAGTGCTGTGTGTTGTGTTTACAACAGGCAAGACCATATATTAAGCCTGCTCTTTTGTTAAAAAACCCCTGGAGGTCCATGATTTGCCTCGGCGGATTGTTTTGTACCAAAACTCATATGTATGAAAAAGGAATGAATGAAAAGAATGTACCAAAGTTTTTTTAAAATTGAAGTGCACTGGATAGAGGGCATTATTTCTGTATGTTTTTAAATTACAAATAAACCCTGTATTCTGTTTATTTGCGTAAATGACCGATAAATAGAAAACGGTCTGAAATTGATGTTTCTAAACATGAAGAATGGGTCTAAAAAGTTGAGGAATGATATTTCAAAGAGTGATACTCAATGAAAACCCCTTGTTCATGAGAAAAATTACAAAATAACCCTCGAATGACAAAAAAATTGCAAATCAGTCCTCATTTCTGGGGTGTTTTGAGAATCAGTCCTCAAACATAAGATGATTTACTAATCAGTCCTCATTTTATGAAGGGGAAGGTAATTCAGTCCCTATTTTGAGGGAGATTTCACAAGTCAGTCCCCATTTGGAGGGGTGTTTGTAAATCAGTCTCTAAAAACAGAGGAATTATATAATTCAGTCCTTACTTTGAGGGTATTTCCCAAACCAGTCTGTTGTGTTGAGGCTAATTGATGCTTTTATGCTACTATCTACAATATTCTTTACACATTTGGTGCCATATCTTTTTGGTGTTTTAGATTGTTATGCTTAATCCTCTCCCTTTGTTCTTCATTCATGCCTGACATATTTATCTTATCTTATCTTTCTATTATTTTAGAGTTGATACCTATTCATGGGTTACCATCTTCCCAAGAATAAACCTACTCATGGACCATCTGCTCCTGATCCATTAGCAGTTCTGTCTCCAACTTCCTTTTCTCATTGTCTTGGATCATGTTCTCCCACTACTGGACCTTCATCTTCCTTGTTCATGGTAGGTGGACTTGGATCGGCAGAAGAATCGGCCAGATCTGAGTATGATTCAATCCCATCATGGTTTGGATTGGCTGAATCGGCAGAACCACAGGAAGTCAAATGATTGGCTGAATCTGCTGATCTGGCCAATCCAGGCTGATTTCGGCTGATCCCAATCCCAACTGATCCTGCCCAGTCCCAACCGATCCCGGCCAGTTTCGGTTTGATCCTTACAAGATCAGCTCAATCCAGCCTTAGCAATTGAACTTCAAATTTTGATTGGCTGGATCGGTCGATCCCAAACCAATCCTGGCCAATCCGGATAGAATTTTTCCGATCCCACCCCTACCCCCTTAGAATTGGATCACCATTGGGCGACTCCAACAGGAATTGGCCGATCCCGATCTGGATCAGCCGATTCTGCCTTCCATGTTCTTGTTAGATTCTTTATTTATTGTCTCTGACTCTCTTCTAGTTCCATTACTCTTTAATCTTGTTTCATAATATACACCTGTGAATGCTGTCATCTTCCTGATATTCTTTTACGTCTATTGGTTACTAAATCTGACCAAAGTATAAATCACCCTGATCTGGTCATGCTTAGTGATGAAACTTGGTGAGAGTTGACAATATCTGGCCAATTCGACTCTGTAATCAGCTGAAGGACATGGCCCTGATCAGTCTAACTGGGTTGCTCCCTGGAACAGGCCCTTTATCATCATTATCTGGTTCTGAAAGTCTATATTGGGTCGCTCATGCCTGTTTGCAGCCGTCTTTCTCTGGCTCTTCTATTGATAACTAATCAGCATAAAGCATTTTAGGACTTTTAGGAAGGTTGAGATGTTATAGTTAAGGTTTGCTACATTGGATCTTGGCTTTTTCTTGGGTGGGTGGAATAGAAGGGATCTGGTTAAAATCTTGGGAGATTGGGGCAATGTGAAAAAAGGAGATATATAAATATATACATCATCTTTTTTTACACTTATAAATATAAAATATCATCATTAACAGGAAATAACCCACACTTATTTAATAACGTATATACTTTTGTCACTGTAGCAATTATTTAATAAAAACATAATCTCATCATTATGGCTGGAATTAAAACATAATTATTTTAATAACATAATAAGAAATTAGCCACATTAGAGGAATTAAATCATGATCATCATGTAAAAATTATTTTTGTTTTAATAAAGCATATTGTTTTATCAAAAAGGTGGATGACATACCTCAGGTGGGGGAGGATGTCATCGGCTAGAGATTGAGTCCGGAGAAGGGAGGGGGAGGATGTCGATGGCGGTGTCGATCTGGTATAGGATTTTGTCGGTCGCCTGGGGTGGGGGAGTGATGGCCAGCAGTTGGAGAGAGGATCGCCAATGGCAGAGGCAGAGGATCCTCTAACAGCTGAGAAGTGGAGGGGGGAGATGTCAATGGCTGCACTGCAATAGTGTAGGAGTCCGTAGGTCTCCTCAGATGAGAGTGATGGCCACCAGTGGGAGGGGATAGCTGCCACCGCCGGAGGATCCTTTGCTGGCTGAGAGTTCGGAGGAGGGAGGGGGGAGGATGTTGATAGTGGCAGTGCAATGGTGTAGGAGTTCATCGGCTGCCTCAGGTGGGGGAGTGATGACCACCAGTGAGAGAGAGGATGGCGAACAACGGCAGAGGAGCATACTCTGGTGGCTGAGAGTCTGGAGGAGGGAGGGGGAGGATGTCAATGGCAGGGACATTGTATACACTGTTGCAGCCACCTCAAGTGGGGCTGTGGTGCCATGGTGGGGAGCGACGGCGACTGATGGGAGAGAAGGGTAGTTGATCCTCCGGTGGCTGAGAGTCCTGGAGGAGGATGTCTGATGTTGATGAGGATGCTGCAAAATTGTGGAGGATCATCAAATTGCTGCAGCTGGAAAGCTCAGCTAATTACCTTTTACAGTCAGTGGGGGGACTACCCTTGTGAGTGGATTGCCCAGTCCAAAGTCACAGGCGCCAATGGACTGGCTAGTTAAAAGCAGTGTGAGGGATAATTTTGAATGAATCATGGACGGTGGGAGGGGTTATTCATATTTTAGATGGTCCTCCGGGTGACCTTGTTTTTCAGGGACCACTGAGACTGAGTCTTGCAAGGTGGCATTCAATGATCATAGTCATTCCCTTATGTATGTGCGTGCATATGTGCATGCATGCATAAGAGTTGACCCTGCTATCTTCAGGTAGGTCCATTCAAAGACGGCAGCTCTAACTTTTAAGCTGCAGGTGTTCACAAGTAGGTTGTTGTTGTTGAGTTAACTGTTCTTATGCATAAGACATACAGTGGCTATTCCTCCTTTTCTTTTTCCTTTGACAGAGAAACAAGATTCCAAGTACCTGGATTGTTACGTTTGAGCATTCTCAGGTCAGGCCCACTTTATAACCAAGAGGGAATGTAGCATTGACTCTGAGGAAACCTTTGCATTTGTGCTGTATTAAACTTCACATCTGTTAGGTTTCTAATTATTGTTGCACTTTTCTTTATTAGTTCGACATGAACCATGCCCTTCGTCATTGTGAGTTCCTATGGCATATGGGATTTGTCAGTGCCATAGGCATTGTTAATTGTTCTGAAAATATCTATAGTCCCTCCCCCCTTTTGTTCAGCTTCTTGCAATAGATACACTTTGCAACTTACTTTTAGCTGGATAACAAGAATCTTATCTTTTTGGAATAGCTCCTTTCGATGTCATTCTATATTACTTGTATTGATAGTTTGAACTTTGAAGATTTGGTGGGTATGATGCAGCACATGTTTAAATGGTCTAGTTGTTCTGGTATCATCTTGCCAACCTTTTTCTGTCATATCCCACCTTTCTTTACTGTTTCTTGGTTCTAAGCTTTTGAGGTCCAATGATATTCTTCTCCAAAGCAAGACGTATGGCATTGTAGCTATTGGTTGTTGGCCACCACTGCTGGACGCTGGCAGCTGCCCCATCATGCCAACCTGTCATGTCACACCATGCAGGTGTGATGTGGACCAATAGATAGGTGGACAACTAATCCACCCTTTGCTGCCCGACCTGTTGGCACTTGGCAGCAAGCATTTCTCTAATCCCCAGCCAGATTACTGTGACACATCACAGTGATGACCACACAGGCCTGCGCCATCCCATGATGGCGGAATCATTTGCGAGATCGTACCATCTGTGATCGACTTCCAATCTTACCTAAATCCATGTGGTTATTTGTGGATTTTAAAAGCTCTAAAGTTTCCTGTGACCTTTGTGTGTGTGCTTTACACAAAATATCTGACTTTTCCTCAATTTCCTTTTTTTTTTTTTTTGAAATGTGGATGGTACCACATAGTATATTGAAAATAACAGAATGTACAAATGTAGAGGTAAAAGCAACAAAAACCTCTATACAAAAAGGCCTTTCTCCAACCTTAACAACCCAAAATACCTCACCTCCCCAGGTACAAAAGGAGAGGTGACTGAGGATTCTCCAAGTTTCCCAATAGTTTAGCCCAAACCAAAACATTAGTCTTAATCCCTTGAATTACTGCTTCTTCTGGTCTTGATTCCTCAATTTCCTAAATACTCCAGTTTAACAAAATTGAGTACTGCTTTTCCTTCTTTATCGTGCTTTTATGCTATTTTTGGTGTAGATTTCTACACTAAACATTTGTGTCGTCACGACGTACCTTATTCCTCAGTAAGATTCCAACTTCTGATGAGTCCTATGTTTGTTAAAGGTCATATATTATATATATCTATGCGGATAGGTATATGGGCTGAGGCCATTGTCCTCTTCAATGAATCTTATCGTGAATTCACTCTAATTCTATTACTGGCTTTCTTTGTTCTGCACAACTATTCTTCTAAATAACCATTTGAAGGTCTCCAGGATACTTTATGCATTGTCACTTGAAAACTTTAATGAAAATTTGCAAACCATGAATGTCCAATTGTCCCCACCGAGTTATTATGCTCAGGAAGGATATATGGGAAAACTTGTGATTGAATATTTTTTTTATATGAATGCTGGGGTGATTGGTTTACCAAATTGAATTTTGGCTGAGTTTGTTTTGCTTTGTGGAACATCTTTTAGTCTTTTTGAACACTTAACATCTTTTGTTGCTTGATAAGCAATTTTGTTTTGTTTCCTTAGTGCTTATACATGTTATGGCAGGGAGCATGTTGCATTAGTGATTCTTATATTGTCCACATCTAAAAATAATGTCTCTTTTTCTTCTCTCCCTTCATTTGCTATATCAGACATTGGATACATTGCTTGATATGTCTGCTTCTTCAAGCAACTGGTCTAGAGAGAAAAATTATGATGATTGCAATAAATTAAATTATGCGATGGCTTGCCCTGAAGAATTTAGCGGCCATCTGAAGGTCTGTTTAACCAAGTTCCAGGTACCATTGAGTTGTTTGTACTAAATGGCTTTTAATTTGTATTCTATTTCTCATACTTCTCAAGGATCAGTAATTATATAACTTGAGTTACTCAGTTTTCCTGTATAGTTTTTCTTTATTTCCCATTAGGAAGAAATATTGATGGCAACCAATTAGTCCTTTTGCACCTGCTTCTCTTGCTTTTGAAGGGAAAATGTTTCATCAACTTGGATGCCACTAGTTTGACTCATTATTGAAACCCAAAATTGCCTTCATTCATGTGGTCTTGTTCATTCTGGTCTAAGGATGCTTCTAGGTTGGGCTGGCCTGAAAGCCACTGTTTGAAAAGAACTTTTCATCAATCTGAGAAATTTTCTCTCTAATATCGTTTCTTTTCTTTGATATTAGTTTCGTTCTTTTCTTTATATATGTATCATCAATACATGGAAAATAAGGATACGAGGCCCGCAATGTATCTAGCTAGGGACTCGTTATCATCTTCCACATAGGAGCTTCAGGTGATTCGGAGTTCATGTGCTGGACCACTCCCCGTCGATTAATCGACGTTTCTTTTACATCGAGGAGAACTCGAACACCTTTGATACATGTCTAGACCTTTAATTATTGAAAGCAAATTATGGAGAAGAAAGACACCGTTCAAACAAGTCGGTAGTCTCATAATTTGTCTTTCCATATGAAACTATGATTGATTCATCAAAGTATCCCCTGGATTGGAGACATAAACAATGGGGGTATGGACCCAGAAGAAAAAAAGCATGTATACTCTCGATCTTGCAACAATCTTTCCTCTGTGCAAATCCATTCTAAGGGGGAGGAACTCCATGACAGAGAATGGAAAAGGTTGGTTAAGGAAAAAGAATGATGTACTAATTTATAAGATCAGGGCTTGGTAACATGATGGCAAAACATTTGGGGAAGGTAGAGTGTCCTCACTCCCCCCTCTTTTTTGTGTATGGGTTTGGTGTTTCTCTTGTGGGGGAGGGCTCCTTGTATTGAGGTTTTTGTTATATACACCTTTACACTTGTATCTTCCTCTATCAATATAATTTGTGGTACCATCCACATTTCAAAAAAAAAATGATGGCAAAAAAGCCAGAAAGCATGGCACTGAAATCTTTGTCAATATCAAGATCAGTAGAAAGAAGATATGCATATTGAAGTGTTGTCAACAGGGCACAACACACCAGAGGCCCCACAGACCCAACCTAACCTGCACCAGTATTGAGCCAGAAAAAAGACTCAGAAAAAACTACAATGGACTGGCTCAGCACATAGCATGGATGGCAGTTTCAGCCGAAACTGATACATTTCGGTTGAAACGTATGGTTTCGGACATGGGCAATCCAAAACCAAGCCTGCTTACTGTAGCAGGTCCAATACTTTAAAAAAAATAAATAAGGTTTTAATCCGTTTCGGGTGGAACCAGGTCCGGTTTCAGTCTTTTCAACCCAATACAACCGAAACCAGACGAAACTGGACACGAGCTCCCCTCTTAAGGGGAGTTCAAGTCCGAGGCACCCCTCAGATCTCAGATCTAAGTGGCTGCTGTGACTGGGGAGGTGGAGGAGTAGGGGGGAGCTGGGAGGTTATTTTGCTGCCGGGAGGAGATTTTGCCGCTGTTGTTTCTTCTTGTTCACAGTGCGTAGCCGCCGCCGGTCGTTGTTTACTCATTGGGTTGAAGATTCCTCAAGGATCTTGTAAGTTTTCTGATTTGTTTTTCCTTTGTTGATAGTTTTCTTGTTGTAGGTTAGGTTATATGCTCCACATAGGTTTTTATACATTAATTATTGTAAATGTGCTATTAGGGGGCCTAATTAGCGATTTAAATTTGGGGTGTTTGCCTAATTAGGTAAGTTTAGCATCAATTGAGCTTAATTAAACTTCATTGAATATTTTAGGGTGGGAACATGCTGCTAATTGTATTGCGCACCATCTAATTAGGGTAAATCCACAAATTAGGGCCTAATTAGTGGTTTACAATTGGGAGTTTTGACTAATTAGGTAAGTTTAGTGTCAATTGAAGCTCAATTAAGTTTCATTGAATGCTTTAGGGCGGGAGCATGCTGCTAATTGCATTTAATGAAGGGTATTTAGGCAAAATCCCCAAATGTGACCCCAATTAGCGATTAGAAATTGAGGCTTTCGTCTAATTAGCTCAATTCAGCATAATTTGAAGCTCAATTCAGCTTCATTGCATTTTTTTCATTGTACTTACAACCATTCGTCTTTGACCGTCTTAATGTAAGATCACAGCTAGATGTAAACAAGGTAAGGAGCATCAAGGGCAAGACGATCTAGGGTGGGCCCACCTCACCGTAGTTGATGCTGGAAGAAGAAAAGTGAAATGTAATTATTATGGTAAGGAAATACATGGCAGAATTATCAGAGAAAAACAGTATTTGACAGGGGTAAGAGGAAAGGTCAAGCAATGCAACATAGCTCCTCGAGCGGTGAAGAAGGAAACAAGCTAGTGCCTTCTGGGCGAAAAAGAGAGCATGCAATGAAGAGCTAAACATCAGGCTGAAATTAGTAAGGAGATTTTAGACAGAGTAAGTAGAAGGGGAAGGAGGGATGACGATCATGAGAAAAGCACTGAGGATTCAGATCCAGACCTGATCGAAGCAATAGAACGTAAGTGTATGGCTCGAAGTAAGACCAAGGGAAAAGCACATGTAGGATAATGGACCTACTCCAGCACAGCTAGTGTAGCCCCGCAGAGGCCTGGCCCCATGGACAGTTTATGCGCACAGAAGGTAAAGTGCTACACACCAAAAATCAAGCAGGCATTAAGAGGGGTAAAAAATCAGCTGAATGTGCAGAGTATATATTTAAAAGTACTTGCAAATAGTTTTTCCATGCAGGTGTTCCTACACATGTAGCTGAATCAGAATAATTCCAGCCTATGTTTTCGTAGCAGTCTAGCAGATGTTGGCTCTGGCTTCAAGGCCCCGTCACGTCAGAAAATAGGGGTGTGGCCTTGAGAGAGAGGATGAGGAGCTTCATCAGTGGATTGAAAGCTTCAACCATATCTGGATGGAGAGAGGATGCACCATTATGTATGATGGCTTGACTTGGTCCATTATCACTTTCCAGTTTATTGCATTGAAGGTACAGTCTTTGTAAAATCAATTGATGCATCAAATTATGAGACGAATGCAAATTATTTTGTTTCATTTAATGGATGACATGGTAACAAAAATTAGAGAGGAACATATTGTGCAAGTAGTCATCGATAATGAAGCCAGTTGCAAAGCTGAAGGGAAGAAGTTGATGCAGAAGCACAAGCATTTATATTGGCTCCCATGTGCAACACATTGTTTGAACTTCAAGCTTGAAGATATTGGGAAGGATAAAAATGCGAAGAAGACAATTGATTAAGCACAAGAAATCATTAGGTACATATATGGCCAGCCTAGGATCTCGAACATGTTCGTGCAAGGCCAACAAGATTTGCTTCGAATGTCATTTCTTTTGGGTCCTTGCACATATATAAGAATAACCTCAAGTCCTTCATGTACCACAATTCTTTCAGGGAGTACATAGACAAAGCTAATGCTAATGCTCAAATGGATTATTTGGACTGCAGCCACATCATGGAAGACAACAAATTATGAGACAAGGTCTCACGTTACATTAAAGTCTATGTAATCAAAGGTGTGAGGCGACCCGAGGCGACCAAGGGTTGCCTTACCCTCAAAGGCCTAGACGATGGGCTAGGCGATTGAACCGATATATTATAAATTAATAATATAGTTAAAAAATATGAATAAATCTATAAATATCACCTAAATATGTGCATGAAATTAGTATATTTCATAAAAGTAAATCCATTCATTTACAAACAAATTTGCAATAAACAATTAAAACACATTCACACAAACATGTAAATATGAAATGAAAATAAAATTGTGATACTAAATTGCAAGTAAGTGATTAGAACAAACTCATACATGTAAATATGAAATAAAAATAATAAATGCAATATTATAGGATTGCAAGTAAACAAACTCATACATGTGAGAATATGTATGACTCCGTTATAGGGATCTCAAGCATGGATGGCAGAGTCGGCCGACTCGGAGTGGAGTCGGCCGACTCTGAGTCGGGTCGGCCCCTGGCGACCCGACTCTGGGGGGGGAACACCGACCCACTCACGGGACTGGTTTTACAAAGTTCACTGTCCCGACTCAGGCCGAGTCTGGCCCGACTTAGGGTCGGGATCGGCTGGGGCCGACCCAGCCACCCGACCCGACTCTGCCATCCTTGATCTCAAGGGGGTGAGTCGGCCAGAGTCGGCCGACTCGGAGTGGAGTCGGCCGACTCTGAGTCGGTCGGCCCCTGGCGACCCGACTCTAGGGGGGGGGAACACCGACCCACTCACGGGACTGGTTTACAAAGTTCACTGTCCCGACTCAGGCCGAGTCTGGCCCGACTCAAGGTCGGGATCGGCTGGGGCCGACCCAGCCACCCGACCCGACTCTGCCATCCTTGATCTCAAGGGGGGCGAAGTTTAGGGTTTAGCGTGTGTGTGTGTGTGTGGTCACAGAGTCGGCCGACTCGGAGTGGAGTCGCCGACTCTGAGTCGGGTCGGCCCTGGCGACCTGACTCTGGGGGGGGGTGGGGGGGGGGGGGGGGAACACCGACCCACTCACGGGACTGGTTTACAAAGTTCACTGTCCCGACTCAGGGTCGGGATCGGCTGGCCGACCCAGCCACCCGCCCCGACTCTGCCATCCTTGATCTCAGCGTGTGTGTGAGAGAGAGAAAGGGGAGGAAGAGAGGGTTGCCAAGCCCCCTATCTGTGTAACACAGTAACACAGTCATGCAGAGAGAGGGCTGCCCCCTCTCACGTGTGACTGTATGTGCGAGAGAGGGAGAGAGAGATGAAGAGGGGGAGAGGGATGTGTGTGTCACCGTATGTGTGTGTGTGTGAGAGAGAGAGAGAGGGGGGGGGCAACTTTGGCTGGTCGAGATGTTCGTTATGCCGCTCACCGTCGCCGGAGATGTCTGTTGCGCCATTCGCCCTCGCCGAAGAGGTTCGCCGTCACCAAAAAGGTTTGCCGAACTACTCGCCCTCGCCGGAGCACGTCTGCCGCTCGTTGGGGGTTCAGCTGATGGTGCTTCGAGAAGAGGAGGGGGGGAAAGCTCAAAGTCAAGAGTCGATTGCAATGTATGGCCTTTTAGGGTTCCCAGGGGGGTTATGGGTGGGAGCGAACCGGCCCGGATCCGATCCGGTTTAGCAGGGCCTAGGCACTTTAGGCACCCAGAGCGGCCAAGGCGATGGAGGCGATCGTGTCGGCGATCCTGGTAGACGCGGGGTGCCAGCACATCGCCTCATCACCGAAGCAATCACCTCGGCCGCGTTTGATAACATAGATGAAAAAGTAGCCCCCCACCCCCTGTAAAGGTCATAAGTGTAACGTCATGGTTATTCAGATTCAAATTTAGTGGATTTAGCGTAGTGTTTGGGCCAATGTGTGGCCATGGAGCGGTGTTCTGGGCTTTAGTGCATTGTGTGGGCGTTCTGGGCTAGCAATTTTGGCCCACAGAGCACCCAGGCAATTTTGGCCATGTCGCGATCTTAGTACCGCCTATTTTGAGGTTTTATCCGCTTGTGTGATGCGTAGCGCACGCGGGCTGCCGCATGGCATCACGTTTATAAACGCGACGTCCAGGCATGTCACGTTCTGAACGCGACAGGTAGCTCCAACCCGTTCTTGATCCCGAGGTTTTAAACCCTTGTTTGTCGGCCAAACAAGGCAAACAGCCCTGCTCGGCCAAGGTGAACTTCCCAGAGGTGGCCTGTCGTGATTTCGGTCCGGGAGCTTGGGTTTTGGCGAGGTTTCCACGCAAGGAAGGCGTCCGGAGGGTGGGAATTGCCAATCGAGCGTCGTTCTTCACATTAGTAGAGAAATTCTCTTGCTCTTTTGTGTTGTTATATGGTTTAATGGATGGGAGATGTTGTTTTGGCATGCATGGATGACTCTCTGTTGAAACAGTTGATTTAGAGGATTGAAACATATGAAAATTAGGGTACCTTGAGGTTTTCTAGATGAGAATGGTCGACTGTGCATTCTGTCAGAGAATGCGACGGGTCGGGTTGTTGCGTTCAGGTCACGACCTGTGACCCCAACACGTTCTCATTGTGAACGTAACATATCGGGTCATCGCATTCTTAATGCGATCGTCTACTCTGTCACATTCTGCTTCCCGAAGTGTTTAACTTTGTAAATTGCAATGTGGGTCCAATGGGGCTGGTTTTGGTATTCTCCGCTAGTTAAGTGTATCCAAGTATTGTTCATGCTTTTAAATGTGGATTATCAGGAATAATAGTTTATTAGTAATTTAAAGCCATTAGATATATTAAGTTATTTAAATGCAAGGAGTGATGGTTAAGCTTGGTTGTGAATGAAAGATTTTAAGGTTATGAATTACGGTTTAAAGGTGTGTTCAATAACCAACAATGATTAGTTATGAACTCTTGTGGTTTGTCGAGTTTGATGCTTCGGCACAATCCGAAATGTCTCTCCAGTCAGGTACCCAGGTTCTTTGTGAGCCAGGCACGTAGTGCTCGGGGTTGTCTCGATACTATATGAACCTAGAGATCTATGTCGTATTCCTGGACACCCTCACTCGTTTATCGAGGGTACATCCGGCTGAGGGAAAATGACAGTGAGGCAGCGACTTGTGGTGTGTTGTACTTTCTGTTTGGTCGCTTGTAGCGCACTCATAGTTGGGGGACGGACACCAGTAGACATACTAGGCCCCAGCTAGTCCGTATTGCCACAGCCTCACTCTAAGGGCTCCGGAACCCTTAGAGGTGTGTCAAGTGTGAGTCTGCAGTGTGGTTGTCTGCAGGTGGCATTGGTTTGTCTCCACAGTTCGTTTGTACTTGTAAAGGTGGAGCTACAGTTGGACCTTCGTCTGTGACTACGAGATGAGATGTTTTTGCTGTGTTGGATTGTCCGCATTAGATATTTGCATCATGAACTAATAGTCGTAACTCGAGTGTTAGCGTTGTTCCTTCCAACTCTGCTTCTGGTTACTTTGTAGTGTGTGTAAGTGGAACTCGATAAAGTATCTTCGTTGTACTTTTTATTTATAGCTTTCTTCCCTTTCTTTCCAGTAGTTTATTTACAGTGCTTATCTGGCTTTAATAGCTCTTAAGATTACCTACTCTTACTTCTGTTGTTATAAACTCTATTAGTGGTTTAGCTGCTTAGTTGTTATTAGTAAGATTTTACTTGAGCAAGTAGAGATCATGCTTAGATTCCAATTTCCTCCGTGTTTACTCTAAGTTGTTTATGTAAATCGATCAGTAAGATGGTGTTACTTTCGTTACTCTTCTGTTATACATGGATTACATTTATGTTGTTTTGAGGAGGAAACTTGTGACTTTGTGAAGCTCACACCTTACCCCCCCCCCCCCTTTTCAGGTGCTTTAGCGAGTGTGGTTGCTTAGAGGCGGACCTGTACCACCAGTAATAGTGTGAGCTTTTGCTCATGTTGTACACCTCGGGATATGTCCCAGGCTGTTGTACTTTTCTTTTAGACGTGTATTAATATATGGGACAATGTAAATTTATGTAATTGTATATGAGATCATGTACTTATCGTGTATCTTTATACCAGTGTGGTTGTCTTTATATTCTTCTTAGACACGTGTGTGTGATATCCCTTGCGAGACTTCAGTCTATTCATGGAGGCGGATCTAAATATCCGGGGCCACTTCAGTAAGAATGGTGGAAGGCGATAACAAGAATGATATGGCTATCTGTATGAGAGGCCATGGACCGTGCCAAGTTAGAGTTGCAGAAATCCCTTCCCAAAGAGCATCAAAAGTGGTGGAAAATTATTGGCAGCAAAAAGGAAAACACATTACACCATGATTTGCATGCAGTTGGTGAGGTGATTAATTGTACTAATATAAAGTTCCTTGTTTTCTAAGTTATTTGACATCTTACATTTACTTAATTATACACAAATGCAAGTTATTTCCTCAATGCTCGATTATATACGCTGCCAATACAAATGTTCATGGCGAGGTGCTTCAAGACGCCTTCATTGGTCGTTTATCGAGGGCATCAAAAAAGAAACTTCAGGCCGAGCTACAGGTTGGTTTTTTCGGATTTTATCAATAAGAGAAAAAGAATTTACTTACTGGTGTTAATTTGTTACTTTATCCTTATAAATGGGTGCATATAGAATGAGGACTGAGATATATTCTGACTCACAATTGCAATATGTTGCGGGAAGAGTGAGCCCAGGTATACTAAATTCAATCAATATGTATTAGTACATCATGAAGATTTAATCTTCACTTACATCTTATATTTATTTGTTTTTGGTTGGTGGAACGTTAACTAGTGGATAATGGTGAACAATAAGGATTTGGTCAGTAACACATTAGCTTACATTGAAATTAGGGTGCTGAGTCAAACAACATCAACAAGTCAATGTCAAAGGAATTAGAGCACGTTCAAGGTTCGCAATCAACTAAAGGCTGAATGGCTAGAAAAATTAGTTTACTGCCACTACAACATGATGTTGAGAATAAAGAATATGAAGTTGAGACAACAATTGAGAGACAAACGCATCGCAAATGATACAACTAGCCAAATTGATGTGGATGCATTATTTGATGATGACAATCCCTTGCTTGGGTTGAGGTACGAGAGCAAGTTGATAAGCCCATTTTTATCTTGTTTACAAAACATAGGCAGAATGTATATTAGATGGAGATGAGCCAAAGGATCCAGAATTCAAATAGCCAGCAAAGAGGCCAAGAGTGACACATGAGCACCAAAGAGGAAAAGCAACATGAGTTTGTTGATGACACTAAGCAACAACATGAGATTGAGCCAGCTTGTTACTCAGAATCAGATCGCAGATCAATCATTCTCAAAAATCATCAAGCCACCTCCAACCTTAGAAGAAATACATCAGTGTATGAGATGACTAAGAGAACTAGTGTTATTCCTTGACAGGACCCAGCATTGAACAAATGAAGCAAGTTTATGTGAGACAAATGCCACGGGGAAAAGGATTCCATTCGAGGATGTACGAGATAGACACACCAAAAGAAAAGAAAACATGGCCAAAGGCTAGAAGGCGATTAGTTTCTTATACTTCTAATGACGATGATGAAGATAATGCACTAAGTGATGATCCCAGTCCAGCTATAGGCAAGGTTCAAGAACTTCGGGCTAATCCCGGCTGAGCCAAAGGTGGTTGGTTCGGGCCGTTTGGCCCCCTCAAAAAAATGTTAAAAATTAAGAAAAAATATTAATAAATAAAGAACATAAGGATTGCATTTATTAACTAAAATACAACAAAATGAATTACATGATACATCATTTTTAATGTATAAACATTATATATGTAATCATACACTATATACATATCGAAGTAAATTATTAATATATAAACATATTAATATGTATATCAATCATATATTAATGAATAACATAATTAATATGTATATCATTCATATATTAATGTGTTTATGTGTGTTAATGTACATAGAATCATATATTAATGTAAATATAATAAAATATGCTCATATATATACAAATTAATATGTAGGGGTGAAAACGGGTCGAATTCGGACCGAAAATGGGGTTTCCAATTCCGATAGTGATCCAATGTTTCGATTCCGATAAAATTGGTACAATTGATTCCGATTCCGTTTTGATTTCGATAATATTATCGAAATTGGAACCGAATAAGAACATAATAAAAAAGAAACTTACCCTTCGTCAAATGGCGACGGTGGTGCCTATAACGGCGGTGGTGGCGGCCTCCAACGATGGCCTCACCAAAGGGCTTCTCATCGACATCTTCAAATGGTTGTGTAGTGTCCACGACTCCAGATTTCGTCCGCTTCCGTACCATTTGAGAGTCGTGGAACTAGCATCGGCCACGGCAGCACCCTGCGGGGGCCAGCGCCAACACGAGCATCCAACTCTGCGCCTGCAGGAACTTGCTGATGAGGAAGTAGGTCGCCATGGCGAACAGCTGCGGCAGTATCCACAGCACAAGACGCCCTGCAGCCTCTGATATCCCCACATTCTGCCTGATCGCCTTCGTCAAGGGTACTGGCGTGAGCAATAGGGCTGTGGCGAGGAGGATGACCTCGAGGGCTAGGAGCACTGCTATAGTGAGAGGGGTTGGAGAGGAAGGAGTGAGGGGAGTGGAAGGGGAAGAAAGAGACGGGGCTCACACCCCCATACGCCTGTACTGCTCATTCCGGCACCCAAGAAACTTTTTGACTTTCAAAACCCCCGCCCCAACATTTGAAGCCAAAAAGTGGGGGGGGGGGGGGGGGGGGGGGGGGGGGGGGGGGGGAATAGGCTGCAATTTTGAACTTTCAATTCAAAAACCACCATCCCACGTTCTAAGCCTTGTGGCTATTTTTTTTTTACTTTTATTTTTATTCTTAACGGATTTCTAATTAGATATCGTACTCGAATTAATAGATTTCGATTCTGATAACATATCGGAATATTCGATTCTGATTTCAATAAACTATCGATATGAAATTTTGGTTCAAATCCGATAATTTTTATCGAAATCGGATCAAAAATTCGGATTATCGAATTCCATTTGCAGCCCTATATATCAATCATATTATATGTGTGTTTTAATGTATATATAATTATATATGAATGTAAACATAATAACAAGCACATGTACATAGTTAATGCATATATATATTTATATTTATATAATATATGTATAATTTATGCGGTAGAATCGGTCTGGACTTAGCCTGGAATCGGCGGGTCAAAACCCTTGGCAACTTGGCAAGTTACCCCGGATCAGATCACTCGGGTCTAAACCGACCCGAATCGGCCGATCCAATCTCGATCTTAGTCAATTTTTGATACCCTGATATAGGTGCTACTACTGGCGGTGGCATGGATGCACCTTATTCCTCCTTCAATGCTGACACAAGCATATAGTCCAATGCCAGACGTAAGAATTTCATCTAGTGGCATCACTCTACTAATCCAGTGGGGTCACTCTTTTTAGAAAAATTTCTAACCAAACCAATTTAATGAAAATTTTTACACACATTAATAGAGTTTAAAAAATTCTACCTAGATCCGCCTATGATATTATAGTCGTGTGAAGAAGGACATGATTCACAAAGCCACTATGAACATCAATCAGGTTATGGAGGTGGCCAACACGAAGCAGGCATGCATGAGTAGGGTCATCAACTAGGATTCAAATTTCATCCAATTCCAGCGAGTAGCAGTTATGGGTCAGCATCCTTTTTTATCCCCAAGGCTCTACTTCTTATGCTAATTCTGGATTCCAATCGAGCCAACAAGCTTTAACTCCAAGTAACTCCAAGAGGGGTCAGCATCCTCTTCTTATCTATCTTATCATCATTGTTTGGTTATAGTGAATATAGAGAATATATGCATCCTTATTATAGGTATCAATGGCAGCAGTCAGAAGATGAGGGAGAAAGTTCTTCGGCTATTATCCATATTAGTACATCATTATTTGGGTAAGAATCATTTAATTTGTGCATTTGTAATGTTTATTGTACTGTTTGAACCCACTCCATGTTCAATATGTAGCAAATACTAGTTTAACATGTCCAATGCCTACTTCCAACTTAACCAATTTACTCACACTCAAATGCATTTTTTCTGATTTTTATAATTTATTTCAGGATTTTTCAAATTTTCTCTGAATTTTTAAAGTGTCTTAGATAGGCTTTGGCCGAAAACGAAACCGAAACATGGTGGTTTCGGATCGGCCAAAACCAAGACCAAAACCGACACTGCCATCCTTGGCACATAGATAGGTCAGACTCATGCATGGATGGGTTCGGCCCATAAGGGTACTATATTGTCTTAACTCTTACCCCAAAATCCTGTTCTCCTTTTCCCAACACCCCCCATTCTCACTCCTCTTTATGGTGTCTTCCTCTCCTATATCCTCTCTCTCTCTTCTACCTTCTCCCCTATTCCTCACCTCCTACCATTCACCCTCATTATCTTGAATTCATTATGAAAATGCGGGGCCACTATCCAACTCCCCTTCCTCTTCTATACTCCTACCTCCCTTCCTCTTCTATTCCATAGGAAATGATCACAGATCACAGTTTACAATGGTGAGACTGAAGTGTTACTATGGCAGGTCCGAGCAGCGAGGACATGTCAACTTGTCAAGGAATCTTCGCCACAAAGGGGACCATGTCAAAACACTGGCAAGTTGGCAATAACAAGGGGCTCTACCACTTCCATCCTTCTCCTGCAACCCCTTCCCTGTATGGAATCTCACCCTAACACACACAGCCCAGGTGGCTGGGCTAAGCTTTTAGGGTTTTGGAAGCTATGCACAGCCGGATGGCATGCTCAATCCATTCTACCCTTTTAATACATAAGGAGAGATTCTTCAAATATCTGACTCGATAAGATCAAAATGTACCGTACAAATATAAGGAAAGGGTCCCAAAGAGATTGAAATGTTCATTAATGCTCAAGCGATAGAGTTTCATATCATGATTGCTTTTTCGCTCTTCCCTTTCCCTTGCCTTTTGCTCTTACCTACAATCTCAGTAGGCCTTTTTGTTTTATTCTCATCTTTTTACTGTTCTTTCCTTTTCCTTGCATTAGCCTTGTCTGTTTCTCTGTTTTTTTTTTCTTGAGATCTGGGTCTCATTGTACTTTACCTTCCTGCACTCTTATTCATCTATGAAATGCGATCCCTGGTTGCCTTCAAAAAAAATGTTCACTAAACAATAACAATGACCTATAGATTCATTTTCCAATATGACATCCAAAGCCACCATCCAAAAAGATGACAGCGGAAGCAACACTTGCAAAAATGATGGTCAATTCAGAAGATCTAGAGGACCCAAAAGACTAAAGTCAACAGCATACAAACTCATATCAAAAACCTTCAACATATATCCATAATTATAATATAGATGTACACTAAACAAAACAAGTAACATTTCCCCAAATTCCGGCAAATTACTATGCATCTCTAAAAGGAATTTGAATAAGGGTCTTGTAAAACCATGCAAATTTCATCCCACATGATCATTTTAGTCTCTCTCACCTTCTTACCATTAGTTAATTGTCTGCTCAATTGGAGATCATCTCAAGTGCATATATGGGCTGGAGATGGAGGATGTTGAGGAACAACGATTCAAGTCAAGAAAACAAATCAAAGCTTGCAACTAGAACTTCAACCAGCATTATCTAATGCTATGCAAGTTATGTACCTTGAAAATGATTTTATGAGGAACAATGAGATGCTATTCCTTGAACTTTGGCTCTGTGAGATAAAAGCTTATTGAACCTTGGCTCTATGAGATAAAAGCTTGTTTATATTGAAAACGGAAGCACCTTTGTCTTTAGAACACCAGTTCAGTCTAATTTCCTTCTCCTTTTATGGTTGTCATTGCCAATTAATAGCTTCTGCAGCTAACTATGCAACTAACAAAAGACACTTGAATCCGGACTTTCCAATGGAATAGGTATAGAAATGGCCACTAAATGAGTCAATTTAACAATTTTCACTGGGCATAAAATCATTTTAAGAAACTGGATAACAATATGCTTCATCTAAATCTCCCTTGACAAAGATTTTTTAACATAGCATCTCTTTTTGGAAGATTGGGAGATGCATTAGTGCAGCATTCATAGTTATGCATTGAACATGAATTGAAGCGGATGTTCCACAACTGTAAAAGTTTTATGGTACCTTTTCAACATCATAGCCACAATGACCTGCAAAGAACAAATTCTCTTATTCACCAAAGGAAACATGACCCACTGTAGAATATTGCAGAAAAGCAGAAAATGCACAAATCGAAGTCACGCTATCTTCGAATTCTATATGCAGTGGTTGACTAGCAAAAATAGCATGAACTATAGAGGTATAGAGAAATATCCAAATGATTCTCGACAATCAGTTACCAAGGATAATGCATTACAGGCATTTCATGCTCTCTTCATCTATCGTGATGTATCTGTTGGGTAAAAGAAATGAGGTGGCACTACGAAAACAAGGAAAGAAGATGAGAACTCAGATGAGATGCAATCAAGAGGGAGGATGCATGAAGATTTCTCTACCATTACAGACCAAGTCATTTTAGATATGGGAAAGAATAAGTAGACATCAGTCTGTGTAAAACACGGTAATTCATACTTCTTGTCAAACAGGATGGTGTTGGGAGCAAGAAGACAAGAGGGATAAGAAAAATAAAGATAATGTATGGGAATGTGAAGTTTCTGGAAATGAGAACACAAAATTAGTAACTGCTAAGTTGGCAAGAATGAATAAAGTGTATCTTTATACACCCAAGAGACCAGCAATGCGGTCTCCATAGAAGAGGGATCTTTGTCCTTACACCCTGAATGCCACCTATACCTCTCTAACCACCAAAGCTATTGATATAACCTTCAATATGTGATATTAGCTGACCACAAATCCTGGAAAGACAGACAACTTAAACCCAAACAACTAGTTTAGACTTTAGATCATGATCAGCAGATTTTTGTTTTCCTTTTTCAATATGTTAATGGAACCAAAAGATTTATGCAATAGAAAGCATACAGCAAACAGGAAAGATCTTTGGTAATATGGGGTTCATAACGGATGTGGCCAATTTAGATTCTTCTAACCAGTATGTGGTCTGACAAACCACTGGAGATGAGAGTCATGAGACAATCAGAGGAGATTGGCCATCAGTAGATATAACTACTGATAGACTCACTAAAAGTCTTAGAAAATGCTCGAAATAAAGAACTGCAGCCTGCATTCTTGGCCTTTAAAAGACTATAGCTCATGCTTCATGGGTAAAGATTCCATGTTACATGCAAGGTTGGCCAGGATACACAAGGGTGGAACTATGCCAAGAATTCCAGTGTCTTCATTGTTCTGGAAGTCAATCTCAAATCGGAAAGAATATTCATGTCCACATTGTCACCAGAAATGGTGGGAGAAATTCAGGGAAGTTGCATAAACACAGTTAGAAGGCACAAGAAAAATTGAGATTCATGAAATGAAGGTGATGCATGCAAATGGATTAGCTTCATCCATTGTAATCTTATATACATCAAAATGGGGCAACATAGAAAAGAAGACAAGAGAGAGGGCAAACTTCATAAAAAGCTGGAAGATTGGGATATTGATCCGGTTCATAAGAAGCTGATGGCACTTGGAAGACCGGATGTCTTTTATAAGTTAGCGCACTAATAAAAAAGGGATAGGCAAATGAGAGAGATCTGAAATTTGGACTTTTTTAAAAGTGGATCGTACCACAATTTATTAAAAGATAAAAGAAGGGAATTTGCTGGTGAAATCTGAGCTTGAAGGATGTCATCTGGAAAGTGTCAATGGCTCAGGAGGAGGGATCTTCATTTTATACCTCCTCAGATGCAAGGAAGATGATAAAAAAACAGTAAGTTAGTACCAACAGAGAAGTCATCTAAGTATATTGAAGACCACATTGTCTGACTCCTTAAGTCCTTTTCTGCAATTACTTCGCTGGTAGAATATTCAAAATTTGTTCAACAGTACCATAATAAATGGCTCAAGGCTCTTAGAAAGACCCATGCAAACTCTGAGCTGGTTAGCAAAAATGCTAAAGTAACTGCCATCACAATAAAGCCCAGGCAACCACCACTGAAGAAGTTAAGGAGATTACTTTGTCATGCTTGGAATGTCATGCTTGGATCATGGATGAGACAGTAGGATCACAAATAACTGTTAAATCTCCAAGGAGGGAATCCAAAGAAGAATAAGACACAGAAATTTAAGTAAGAGCAAAGACAAGGGGAAGCGTTCGAAGAGGCAACAGGCAGCAACAAGAGACCATCAGAAGAGCTCCTTCTTTGAACCAAATTTATTGGAGGCAGCAAATTTTGTTTTGTGGCACAGAGAGATTCTTGATGACATAAATAATCAAACATGAATACCTTTCCTTTGAACAATCACATTTTCCTTTCAATGAATCATTTTTTAATTTTTTTTATGAATCATTTTTAATTTAAAGAGTTAGTAGAGAAAATAAAGCCCCCTCAAAAAGAACATTTCAAATTTTACTCTGCTAAACGATAACTTGAAATCTAATTCAAAAATTCTCGTTCTCAAGAATCAAGATCAAATGATATATAGGAGTTTGAATTTGGGTTTGATGAGCAATGATGTGCTTTTGAAAAACAAAGTTAAGTTTGGGTGGTGACGAAAACAATTTAAATTCTGTTATCCATTTTAACAGGCAAAAGATCTATGTTATATTCGGAATTAAAAAGAGAAGCTCTTGGAGAGAGGGGATATTTTCTGTTAGAAAAATAAAAGCTTTTAAAGTCTTTCTTTCAAGTGATCCATTGTCACTTGCAATTTCCATGAAAAGAGTCAGGCTATGTGAATTCCAAATGAACAAGTTAAGACACGGACCTGCAAAGTGGACCCAAGAAACTTGGTTACCAAAATAAACATACAGAAACCAAAAATAATTGGTGAATAAAAGGCAAGGATTCACTTCTTCTCTTAGTTTCGGGGTTTTATAATTTTAAGTGGATGGAACCATAAAACTTATCAAGACAAATATATACAAGTTTACAGTGGAAAATGACAGCAAAAAAGAGCTTGCTATAGCAAAACTTGTAAAAAAAAAAAGGGAGTGAATAACTATATCTCCAGAGAACTCAACCATCACCCATAACAAGTCTTATACAAAAGATCCACAATACCAAGGTTGTATATAGTGCACAATAAACCAAAAGTAGTAGCCAAAAAGGCCAATACCAAGATTGCATGGTGTTCTAACCTAAGAAGTTATCCAAGGCATACAGTCAGCCGCATTTTTCCACTCCCCAAAGGCGCAGCCCATGCCACAACTATGTCCAAGAAAAAACCCTAACTACGTGGTCTGAAATTCTACTTTCCCCAGAAGGCTCAAAAGAGTTGAATGTAAAATCAGAGTTGGGGCTATACTAGATGTCAACATCACTTCTGCCTTTCAATCCACATTAACTTGGATTCCTTAAGAAATCTTGGTATTTAGTTTGCATCTCCAAGGAAGAGAAGGGGAAAGGAGTGCTCCAACTTCAGAAGAAGATGAAGTTGAGAGTGTAATAGTGAAAGGGCCTCTGTCTAAAGACGATCAATAAAACTTTTAAAAGCAAAGGAGATAAACGGACTTATACATACAAAATCAAAGCAAGGCTGCCAAATGTAGATACAAACATGCCTGATTCCCAACTAGGAGAAAGAATGAACTTACATAGGGGAAGAGTTTTTTTTTTCTTCTTCCTTTGCTTTTCTGGACATGGGTGTGTAATGGGGGGTGAACTGGGTGTAAGCCATAAGATGATACTGGAAGAGGACCTCAATTCCATATTTCATTTTGGCAGGATATGAAAATATTACCCTTTAGCTCTACCCCTTGGTCAATGCTCCTTTCGATTAAACATTGTCTTTGAATAATGACGATCTTGTTCAACATAGAATAACATCTTTCTAACCAAATTAAAACATAAAACATGACTCAAAGATGTGTTCCACGAGTATGTGTTTTCCTTCTAGTGTCTTATCCTGCTACTAAACGCACGTAAAAAGCTGCCACTCAGCAAAACTACAAAGTTTATCATAGGACTTCTGATAGTCGCCACCCAACAAACAGATTTTAGAGTACAAAAATTGGTCATAGCTCTTTCTGAATGACAATTAATGCAGCTTAAAAAGGGAGAAGATAAAACCAATGAAAAGAAGACAAGGACGCTCACCAAACACATCCTGACCACAGCGGGATCCAGCTCGCAGGTCCCCCCACTATCGAGCAGAGGAACTCCTCCGCCTCTTCCAGGGTGTAACGTTCATTCCAGGGTCCCTTGTTCCAGGCACCAACAGTCCTCCTCCCCCCTTCTCCGTAAACAGAGCCCCCATACCCTCTCCCAATAACATCGGACACCAATCCCGTGGAAGCCACGACCTTTTTCTGCTTCCGGCTCCCACCAATTCTCTTCTCCGCCGCGGGGGCTTCCCTCGAGCTCGAACTCTCACTCGTCATCGACCCTTCCGAAGACGTCCCAATATATCTGCCGCCCTGAGAGGATCCCCCCGCGCCTCCAGGTAAGCCGATCGCACCTGCTCCAACGAAGTGGAGGAGAAGGCATCGACCAACCAATTCAGCACCCTCTCTTCGTCCCCTATCCTCCTCCTCCTCCTACCGCCGCCTCCTCCTTCCCTTCCATGGATTCTCCGCCGTCGGCGGCAGAAGGGGCGGCGGCCGCAGCCGCGGCGTCTCCCTGGGGAGGAGCAGACGCGGAGGCGCCCTTCTTCTTCCTCTTCCTGTTCTTCTTCGCTGCGGGGGGTTTCATTACCTCGTTGGACAGTGCCTCCCACGGCGGAGGCGGGGGGCCGCAGAGGGGTCGCCGGCCGTAAATAGCGGGGGTCGAGGCCGGGGCGGCGATCCGAACAAGGTTCGCGTGCGGATCGGAGGAGACGCGAGATGCGGGATGCAAAGCGCGCGGCGGAGAAGCGCGCCCAAAAGAATCCCCAACGTTCGCGGTTGTCCTCGCGTCAACTGCCAACGCCACGACCGGCGTGTGGAATTGTGATGGGCCAGTAACTTTGAACGGGGAGGACGAGGACAGACCCTTTATAAGGCGTGGCCCATTGGTGAAAGAGTAATACTTAGCACACGGGGTCCTACTCCTACCCTATTAAAATATGTTTTTTTTATTTTCTGATGATGTAATTACCCAAACATTGATATATCTGACTTGTCTGAAGAACTTTCACCAGAGATAATCATACAAACCGTAACAGTTAAAAAGAAACAATTTCATAGATTGCATGATCTATGTGGGCAGACATATCTATATGCTCAACAATCTTCAAAAATATGAGAAACAATTTTTATCTTATCAATCGAGTAAAAAATATAACATGTCTTGTTCGGCCGTCCAATCAATGATCAGACGGTCGAGTTGGGTGATTAGACAAGTAATATCGATTGATAGGTAGAAAATTTTTTCTCTAAAAAACAATAGTCCTTATTCGGAGAGGATACATGATAGGGATTATTGATTTTGATAAATTATATAATATATAAGTTAAGTATTTGTTAGATTTGAATTCAAAATCACCCATATATAGAGTCGGACATCATTATAGTAGATTTTTTCATTATAAAAAAAAAACTAATAAGTCCCGTTTTGACGAATCTTTTCATCAACAATCATTTCTTAAACTTAAAATTATTGCCGTTTACATATATTCGAGTAATCAATCGTACATTAATTTTTTTAATAAAAAATAAGCCCCACTGTGAGAAATCTCTTCTTCATCGCTAATCTCGAGCTCAGTGCATTCCTTCCTAGTAAAATATAGCATTAGTTTTTATAGATAATATAAGAGTGAATCTACTCACTTGGATATATATAATATAATTAATCACTGAAAAAAACTTACTACGGAAATAGCGAGGTCCATATCTTAATTTGTAATGTCACATCTTATTATATACCCTTTTTTTTAGGAAGCTCGGACCTTGCCTTGTGGGCGAAAAACCGTTTTCTGGTACGTGAGCAAGGGCAACTTATAATGAGGACAGCCAGCTTCCACCGACAAAAGGAACCGAGTGGATGCTTGACACGTGGAGACTATCGGGTGGTGCTGCACTGATGTCACACGCTTAATTTTCAGCTTTTAATATTCAAAATATACGAATATATTCACACCACGAGCAATTCGGGGGATTACTGATTTACATGCAATCCTCGAGGTGTGTAAATCGAGATTTTTCTGGTCAAGTGGGGGTAAGGGCAATACGGGTATACGGAAAGTAGGAGCTGTCAAGTCCTGACCTGGAGTTCACGAACACCAATCCTTGAGTCCGCAAAGACACACGGGGCGGGATTTCCTCGTTATCAAAAAAAAAAAAAAACCTCCTAGGTGACATTCTAAACACTAAGAACCATTCAGGTCAATTTCGTTCAGACAATTTTAAGAAATGCGTAACAATTAGTGTCTTGCATCTCAAACACTAATGTTTTGTTGAAACGGAGTATGTCATCCGGACATGTCACGTGGGCGCCACCGTGGTGGTTGACGACTGGCGAAGGCACCGGCTACCGACGGCGGGTCGGCGACAGATGGCGGCAAATCGACTATTGTATGTCTATTTGGTTACTATTTGTTATCTTATGTAGTTATTTTTGTCACGGTAGATCATTATTTGTCATCACTATAAACTAATTTTGTCACCATTTGATAATTATTTGTCACCGATATATAGTTATTTGTCATCGATAGATAGCTATTATCACCATTTCATAGTTATATGTCACGGGTAGATAGTTATTTGTCATCGATAGATATCTATTTGTCACCGATAGATATCTATTTGTCACAGATAGATAGCTCGTCATTAGTAGAGTAGTTATTTGTTATTAATAGATAGTTATTTGTCACCACTAGATCTATTTGTCACGGATAGATAGCTCGTCACCAATAGGGTAGTTATTTATAGTTATTTGTCACCATTAGATATCTATTTATTTCTGATAGATAGCTCATCACTAGTAGCATAGTTGTTTATCAATAGATAATTATTTGTCACAACTAGATAAGTATTGTCACAGATAAATAGTATTTGTCACTACTCACTACTGGTTGTCCGCCGCCTTGTCGCCACCATGGCCGCCAGTCGTCTTGTCGCCACCACGGCACCCGAGTGGCATGTTGGGGTGGCATGTCTGGACATTCCAATAAGGAATTAGTGTCCGAGATGTCAAACACTAATCATTTCTTTTAAGAAATTGTTGAGAAAGCATATGGGTTGTTGATTTTACTAAATAAAGTTGATGCCACTAATTAAATAATGAAAATTAATTATAAATTTTATAATTTGAAAAAAATAGAGCAATCATTCGAAAGAAAACCCACATAATCTTTTTTTATATTTTTTCAAATTCTCTCTTACTGATTGTGTCTATATCTCTCCTCTTGGTAAATGTCCAAATCTTATGAAAGCTGAGAAAACTTTAAAAAAGTTTAGAACGAGAGTGAGAAATATTCCAACTACAGTTTACAACTAATATATATTTCTAAAAAGTATCTAATGTGGTAGGTTTGGCTAACCACAATGATGAGGTTGGGAGTTCGGTCGACCTTAAATTGTAGTTGGCCAAGGTTGTACTGACCTAAAGTTTTAGTAGATTGATATGGAGGGTGTATGAGTTGTTTGACTAATTTAGAGCCTGAGCTGGCCAACCTTGAGCAAGGTTTGGCGCATCACCATTCACCCTGAATCAATTTTTAAAAATCCGATTTGATTCATATGAATCAGCCCGATTCGCATGGGAGAATCGGGTGTTCTCCTTATTCAATTTTGAATCAGACCGATTTGCTCCACCACGGAAAAACCTGACCTGGAGGATGTCCGACATGTAGTTGATTTGGCCTACATCAGGATTTAGTTGATCGAGATGGAAGCTAATCGAGAAGAGGGACTCAGATGTTGTTATACCTCTCACTAAGGATGATCCTTCTTGAAAATATAGTCAATCTCAGGGGAGTGTTCTCAGGGCCGACCTTTCAACAGGCAAGTTAGTTGTCTCAGCTCTAACTTTCTTAGGAGAAAGAGAGATAGAGAGAGGTTGAAGATGTTGGTCATACTATAGAGACCCAGAGGGGAGTGAATGGGTATAAATTGAATATTAAAAAATGTAATCAAATGATGCTAAGTAAATCAATTTGGTTAAGCGAAAAAAAGCGAAACAAAAATATGCAAGGCACGAAGCAAACAGATAATGAACACAGAGATTTTATCTTGATTCAGAGCTGAACTATTTCAGCCTCCTACATTTAGTCCCTAATAAAACACCTTTGAGATTCCACTGATCAACCCAAGGGCCCAAAATCTTGGTGCACAATTTGCACACAAGTTTTCCTCAACTCGAGAGAAGTGGAACAACCACCTAGATTACAATTGATCTTCCTCCCAATGGAAGGAAGAATACCCTATTGCCGCAGGGTATAGGTCTTCCTCCCAACGAAGAGAAACATAGGGCACACGGCTAAGCTTCAAAAGAAGCAACCACCAAGAAAGTATTTTCTTAAAAAGATAGATTTGGAATAAAAGCACAAGTCTATGCGACTTAGAAACACAAAGACAAGAAGAAGCTCGATGTCGAAGGCTAAAGTTCGGTACAGATGATCGTTGAAGTTCAATGTCAAGCGGGCTTTCTCCTCATAAGGTTTGCACAAGAAGATGCAAGTAGAAAAGGGTCCCTTCAAAAAGACTGGAAAGTAGGAGTGATCACTCAGTCTTCTAAGGCTCTCTCATGTAAGATTGTGGCTTGTATGCTTGCTATGCCTATTCATCATGTTTTTCTTCATGGGTCTAGATCGTATATATAGAGAGTTGCCGACTGTTGAAGCTTTTTAGCCTTGTATCTTCTTGTCCAGTGGGATTTACTGTGTAAAGTTCTTCATAACGTTCTATCTTGGGCATTTCAATGAAGCAAATTGATCTTTAAGAACATGTTGCTTGGTAACCATTGGTCTCTGAGACTTATTCCTCGTATTTGCTTTGTTTAGGCTGATCACTTCTTCTTTCATATGTTAAGAGCAATCAATAGGAAGAAAAAATTTCAAAGGTTTCTATTCCTTTGCAAACCATTAATAGAACATCTGGATAAAAAGGGATGTAATATCCTGGCTTCTTGACTTTCCGTTGGCTCTGGGTGACTGGCTCCTAACGCGTCCAGGCTAGGCGACGTGTTGGTGAGGCGTCGGGGTGGCCTGACACGACAGTCATCCTTGTCACGCCCTACTTGTGCGTCACATCTTGTCGCGCCCGGTCAACAGGACGCGATAGTCTTCCATGGCTTTGGTCGTCTGACATCTGTCAAGGTGGCAGGTGTGTCAGTACAACTTTTTAGATTGTCGCGACGTCCCTGAGGGATGCGTTGGTGTCACGGTCGGTTGACCCATCGCGTTAAGGTTCTTAACACGACGCGTAGCCCTGTCACGACTTGGGTGCCAGACGCTTAAGACCTTGGTCGGTGACCCTTCTTCCCTCTTATTCTTCCCTTTCTTCTCCTCCCCTACAACGGGAGCTCCGCCTCCCTCTCTTTTCTTTCTGTGATTCAGGCAAGGAGCAGGGTTGTGTTCGTGTTCACGACGTCGAGGAGCTTGCATGGAGCGAGGAGGAGATGGCCATTCCGACGGTAAAGGGCCCCCAATGGGTCGTTCCTTCTTGAAAGGTAGGGATTGCTTGGTGCCCTTCTCGATCCGGATGGATTTGGAGCCCCTCGTGCTTTCTAGATAATTTAAATAGCTTCTCCATGCTCCCCTCCCCGTGTGGTGTGTTTGTAGCTCGTGGGTGGCCAAGGATGAAGCATTCCACGAGTCTGCCTTTCTTCTGGTGTCATGACAGTGGTGCGCGTCGTGACACCAGAGGAGGCGTCTGCCCGGTCGAACACGATCATGTCACGATGGGTTTCTCCATTGTAATAGGGTTGCTGTCGCGATGCATTTCCCCGTCGTGACAGGGTTGTTGTTGTTGGCCCTTTTGGTACGACAGCAAGCTAACCTAGAGGGGGGTGAATAGGTTTTCTAAAAACTAAAACAGAAACTTAAACACATAAAATTATCACTTGAAAGTTTGGTTAGTTGAGTGTGATAGAGAGTAGCAGTGCGGAAGCAAATAAACAATCACACATGGAATTTATCTTGGTTCGGCCCTTCCCACATGAAAGTCCTACGTCTAGTCCCCGAGTAATCTCTTGGGATTTTACTAACCAAGAGTACAGTCCCCCTCAAGGACAATACAACACCCAGCACCCCAGCTGGTCATCTTCTCTTTCTCGGGCAAGGAAGGCAGCCCACTCTCTTACAGGTCAAGAAGCCAACCTCCTGGTACAATCCCAGTGCGGTTCTGCTAGACTTAAACCCCTAGCTAGGTTCTACACTGTATACAGTCCTACAACTGGACAGAAATCTTTCTTAGAAAAGAAAGAAAAAAGCTGAGAGTTTTACAAGAATAGACTCTAACCCAGAAACTCTCAGCGAAGGACTCTCCCAAAAATTACAATGACCAGAGAGAGAGAGAGTGAAGAGATGAGAAGGAGTTTGAAGCTTGAAGGCTTTAGATGCTCGAAGCACTTCTTCTCGGGCTCGGGCTCTTCTCTCTTTTTCTTTGAGTGTATCTGGAGTTCAGGTTCTTCACTGGATGTACACTATTTGAATGTTCTTCAGGAAAGCTCTCTTATTGTTTTCAGCCTTGCTTCATCTTTATATGAGTAGCTTTGAATAGATCCGTTGAAGAGATCCGTGGGGACTCTTCTAGTCGTTGCTGATTTTCTATTCTTCTTGTTCTGACTGTCAGCCACTTGGTGGTCTTCGAGATCTGCAGGCATAGAAGAAAGTGTTTAGATCAAAGAGTGTTTCTTGTCAAAAGGCTCACACTTCTGTGTTCTTACTGTCACTTAGAAGTGGTAGGTAAGCCCTTTTTGTCTAACAGGAGAGAAGAGATCTAGAGAGATAGAAAAGATCTTCTGTCAGAAAGATAGAAGATTACGCAATGAAATATATGACTATTCACTAGATGCCAAAATCATTTGAAATATAAAGGAAATCGATGTTTAAGTTTAAATCTATGTTTGAACAGAATCCATGTTCAAGTGAAATCCATGTTTTCAAAGGAATCGATATTTAAGTGAAATCGATGTTTAAAGTGAAACGATGTTTGAGTGAAATCGATGTTTGAGTGAAATCGATGTTTGATATTTGAGTCAAACCGATGTTTAAGTGAAATCGATGTTTGAATGAAATCGATGTTTAAGTGAAATCGATGTTTAAGTGAAATCGATGTTTGAATGAAATCGATGTTAAGTGAAATCGATGTTTGAATGAAACGATGTTTAAGTCAATCGATGTTTAAGTGAAATCGATATTTGAATGAAATCGATGTTAAGTCAAATCGATGTTTAAGTGAAATCGATTTTTGAATGGAATCTATGTTTTCAAGGGAACGATGTTTGAGTGAAATCCATGTTTTCAAAGGAATTGATGTTTTCAACAGAATCTATGTTTTCAACAGAATCGATGTGGCACTTTGTGAACTGAAATCGATGTATATTAAATAGACATGATTTAGCTTTTGAGTGCAAATCACACAACAATAGTAACATAAATTTATATTTATTAGAAAAACATAATATTAAATATATTTAATAATATTTAATTAATCATAAGTTTTGTATCATCAAAATATCATAAATTTATATTATTAGGAAAAAATAATATTAATATATTTAATAATATTTAATTAATCATAAGTTTTGTTATCACCAAAATATAGGGTAAAATATAAGAGTGGTTTAAAATCTCCCTCTTTTGGTGAGGTAAAACTTATGAGAATTTTCTGACAAAAATACTTAAAGTATAGAAAATACAGAAAATTACAGATAATGCATACTATGCATACTCTCCCCCTTTTTGGACTAACCAAAAAGGAAGGATCTTACCATGTATTCTCTCCTTTTTGTGAAATTTCTTACCAGTGAGGGGTTCAACAATGATTGACATTAATGAATAACTCCCCCTTAATCTGTGCCCCTCTGAATGAGAGACTCACCTGAATGAGACTTACAAATAGTGTTAGTAACACTAACATTAAAAATAAATTAGTGACTACTCCCTCTTCAGATATGAGTTAGATGAAGAGATGGCAGTCACTAATGTCCTGAGCATCTTTGTTCCTGATGCTCCAAGGTCATCTTGCAAATAACTACTCAGAAGTAGGCACCCAAATCTTTTGGGTCCTGATGGTTAGATGCATGAAAATATCCTTCGAAATCCATACTAGGTGCCTTGTTGTGCAGGTGAGGTGTGTACTATGTGTCTTAATTTATTACAATGAGAAAAACAATGAATATAGTTTGTTCTGCAGTTCTATTGTCTTTGTGATGCCTGTTTAGAACACAGTTTTTATAAGCCTTGTTCTTTTGATAAAACTTGTTTATTTCAGGTGCCTTTTTCTGAGGTATTTTGGTTTCTTTTACAAATTTGGCAAATGATATTTTCCTGGAAATGTGGCTTGTTTCCTTTTTCCAGAGGTATGTATCCAAGCCCTTATTTATTATTCACAGTTTTTTATCCTTTTAAATATAGAGCTAGAGATGTTTTCCCTTGGTTAATTTTCTAACAGATTCTTTTAAATAAAGATTTCTTCAGTTAGAGTTTTTAGTTTTCTTCTAACTCTAACTTCTCATTGTTTTGCTTTTCAAATCCTCATTTAAAAGATAATTATTATCTTTACTTTCTTTTAATTGTTTTTCTAATTGTTCCATTTCGGATTTAAGATCTGAATTGGTATTTTCTAAGCAAGTCGTGTTATTTTTCAGAATTTTTAATTCTTTTACAACACCTTTATGTTTTTCATAAAGTTCATTAAAGACTTCTTCTAAGCTTCAGACTCTGATCTTGAATCAGTGCATGAATCAAAAATGGGTCAGAATGTACCTCATCTAGTCCTACCATGGGGGCTTAGACTTTCTACTCTTTTTCGAGATTGAGCTTGATGATTCTAAGTTGTGGCTTCTTCATTGTCCCAAGCAGCCGCCATGGCTTTTCTTTTGAATTTCTTGTGCTGCTTCTTGGATTTTTCTAGCTGACCAGTCTTCTGAGTCTTGGACAATCTGGTCTCAGATGTCCAGGTTTTCTGCATTCATAGCAGACTGGTTCTTTTCCTTTTTCTCTTTCTTTTGATTCTTCTTGATCCATTTTTCTTCTTCTTGAGAATTTTCTGAAGTTTGGATAGGATCATCCACATCGCTGTCTTCAAAACCTGCATTTTTTGAACTAGAAGAAGAAGAAGAGGTGGAAGGAGTAGCTGCAAACTTAAGAGCATTAGTATTTTTTTTGATGAGCTTTCAGATAACGCTCCATATTAATTTCATGTTCCATGGGAACCAATTAACTTATCAATAGAAAACGTGGTCAGATCATGGGCTTCTTCAATAGCGGGTGACCTTAGGGTCCATGAAAGAGTTAAAGATCTAAGTATTTTCTGACAGTTTCTTCATTAGAAAGATTTTTACCAAGAGAACTTAGGCCTACTACTATGCTTGAAAATCTAGTATACATTTGAATAATATTTCGTTAGGAAGCATTTAAATTGCTCATATTGTGAAACAAGAATATCTATTCTAGTTTGTTATACTTTATCTGTTCCTTCATAAGTTACTTGCAGTTTATCTCATATTTCTTTAGCTGATTTACATGCAGATATTCTACTAAATTCTCTTTTGGATAAAGCGCAACATAGATAGTTCTTTGCTTTAAAGTTTAAGGATAATTTACTTTATCTACTGCTGTTAATAGAGTAGTAGTAGTACCTTCAGCAGGAACAATAACATAATCACCTACCTCTATTACCTGCCACAAATCCAAGTCTATGCCTCGAATGAAGCATTCCATTCTCATCTTCCAATATTGGTAATCTCTCCATCGAAGAATGGAGGTCTGGTGACTGATTGGCCTTCAGAAAATCCTTGAGCTGCCATGGATCTTCTCTAAGATCGTTGGATCTTCTTGATTTATCAGATAACCTCGCTCTGATACACTTATAGCCCTTTTAGTACGACAAAAGCTAACCTAGAGGGGAGAGTGAATAGGTTTTCTGAAAATCTGAAACAGAAACTAAAACAGAAAATTATCACTTGAAAGTATGGTTAGTTGAGTGTGATAGAGAGTAGCAGTGCGGGAAGCAAATAAACAATCACACAAAGAACACAAGGAATTATCCTGTTCGTTCGGCCCTTCCCACATGGAAGTCTTCGTCTAGTCCCCAAGCAATCTCTTGGGATTTTACTAACCAAGGGTACAGTCCCCTCAAGGACAATACACACCCAGCACCCCAACTGGTCTTCTCTTTTCCCAGGCAAGAAGGCAGCCCACTTCTCTTAGGTCAAGAAGCCAACCTCCTAGTACAAACCCCAGTGCGGTTCTGCTAGACTTAAACCCCTAGCTAGGTTCTACACTGTGTACAGTCCTACAGTTGGACATAATCTTTCTTAGAAAGAAGAACAAAGCTGAGAGTTTTACAAGATGGACTCTAACCCAGAAACTTTCAGCGAAGGACTCTTCCCAAAATTACAATGACCAAGAGAGAGAGTGAAGAGAGGAGAAGGAGCTTGAAGCTTGAAGGCTTTAGATGCTTGAGCACTTCTTCTGAGCTCGGGCTCTTTCTCTCTTCCTTTGAGGTATCTGGAGTTCAGGTTCTTCACTGGATGTACACTCTTTGAATGTTCTTCAGGAAAGCTCTCTTATTGTTCTTCACCTTGCTCATCTTTATATGAGTAGTTTTGAATAGATCGTTGAAGAGATCGTTGGGACTCTTCTAGTCGTTACTGAATTTCTATCTTCTTGTTTTGACTGTCAGCCACTTAGTGGTCTTCGAGATCTGCAGGCATAGAAGAGGAGTTTAGATCAAAGTGTAAGCCGATTTCCCGGCTTCCGTCCAGGTGTCGTGGGATGGACTAGCCACTAACGCGTGTAGGCTGGGCGACGCGTTAGTTTCGCGTCGGGGGTCCCCGACGCGACAGTCATCCGTTGTCGCGACAAGCTTGTGGGTCCCATTCTGGTCGTGACCTGGCTCTTCGTCGCATCTTCGTGTCGCGCCCGGTCAATGGGTCGTGACTGCTTTATGTCGCTTCGGTCGTCTGACGCTGTAGAGTGGCAGGTGTGTCAGTACGGCCTGTCGTGTTGTCGTGGCACCCGTGGGGGGCGCGTTCTTGTCGCGGGCTGTGGACCCGTCGCGTTAAGGTTGTTAACGTGACGAGGCGGTCCGTCGCGTTCTGGGTGCCGGGGGCTTAAGGCGCTGGCCCTGCTACCCCTTCCCCCTCTCTCTTCTTCCTTCCATTCTCCCTCTCCCTCCGGCGGTGCTCCGCCTCCCCCTCTCCCTTTGAGTGTTTCAGGCGAGGAGGAGGGTCGTGCGTGGTGCCGTGGCGTCGTAGACCTTGCGTGGAGCGAGGAGGAGGTGGCCAAGCGACATGAAGGGCCCCATTGGGGTTCGTTCTTCGTGAAAGGTAGAGATTTCTTGTGCCCTTCTCGATCCGGGTGGATTGGGAGCCCCTCGTGCTTTCTAGATAGATTTATAGCTTTCCCCATGCTCCCCTCCCCCGTGTGTGCATGTGTGTATCTTCGTGGGTGACCCGGGATTGAGGATCCCGCTGGTCTGCCTCCCGGCTGATGTCACGACGGCTCGGCATGTCGCGACATCAGAGGAGGCGTCGGCCTCGTTGGGCGCGACCTTATCGCGACGCCGTTGGCAGCCGCGATAAGTCTGTCGCACCGCGCTTCCCGGTCGCGACAGGATTGCTGTCGCGGCGCGTTCCTGGGTCGCGACAGGGTTGCTGTCGCGACGCCTTACCCGGTCGCAACAAGGGCTGTCGCGGTGCCCTTCCCCATCGCGATGGTGTCGCGACGGCCTTGGGGGTTGCGACAGTACCTGTGTTGCCTCGGGTGGTTCCGTGGGCCCGGTTGTGTGTCGGCGTATGCCCCAGGGCAGGCCTTGCCCTTTGGACCTTCTGGTAGGGAATGCGGCAGGTTGCCTCCCTGCGTTCAGCGACCGAAGGTGACACCTTCGTGGTCGTGTCCTAGCAGTGGTGCCAGGAGGGTCACGTCTGTCTAATAATCGATTATTAGCAGATCGACGGGTTTCCGTGCTGTCCGGTAGTGTTCCGAGGTTCTAGCTAGGGGTGTTCAAAAATTGGTCCAAACTGAAAAACCGAACTGACCGGTTCGGTTCGGTTCGGTTCGGTTCGTTTGGAGAGCAGCCCAATTCAGTTCGGTTTGGAACTGGAGAACCGAAATGAACCGAATATATGTATATATAATATAAATAATATATTATATTATAAACAAAACAGTGGCGCAGTGGTTGGAGGTGCCTGGTATCAGGGCGAGGTTGTGAGTTCGATGCTCACAACCCCCTCCTTTACACACTTTTTTTTTTATTTTTTTCTAGTTCGGTTCAAACCGAACCAAACTGGTTCGGTTCGGTTCGGTTTGACCTTAAATTCGGTTCGGTTCGGTTTTCTAAAAAAAGAGATGCAAACCGAACCGAACCGAACCGTGAACACCCCTAGTTCTAGCCGTTCGTGCATGGTTGTTTGGTCGACGGCCCTCTTGAGGGTCTATGCGTGCCTCGTGCTTGCTGGGCTTGTCATGTGTTACAAGCCAGCGGCGCGACACGGTTCCTGTTGTGCTTGCCCCGCCCTTCGCCCGGTGCTTGGCAGTTGAGGGCTTGTCCCGTTCAGAGGTTATCTCCGTTCCTGGGACCCCCATTCTCATGAGCCTTAGAGGGAGCGTTCAGGGCTACGAGCATGCTCGAGTTGGTAGTCAACAGAGCGGACTCTGGAGCTGAGGGGAAAACGAGGGTGGATAGCGGCGCCGAGTCATTTGTAGAGCTCTCTTGTCTGGGTCTGGGATGCCGAGGGGTTCGGAGTGCTTTCCTGGTGCAGACAGACAGTCCTTTGTCTCACTGCCTCGCTCTACGTGGTTCTGGAACCGCGTAGGGAGGTCAGGCGTGGGGTCGCAGCTTGGCCAGGCTACAGTGCTACGTGTGTTGTGTGTTCTTGGCGGTTTTGTCTTGCTCTTCTTCGGTGGGAGGTTAGAGGCGAGTGCCGGCTGGAGAGTGAAGAGTGTGCGGACGGCGCGTCCCCTTCTTAGCTGCAGTGGCGGTGGCTTGGTTGCTATTGTTGTGACGGCGTTCCCTCACGACGTTTCTAAGTGTATCCGTTGCCCTAGCTTGCATGGCGGTTATAGCCTGGTCGTGCCTAGTTCCCGTGGGCGTCGTTGGTCTGGCCTTGTGCAGACCCGTGCTTAGTGGTTTCCGCTTTGGTGTTCACTCGATTCTGTAGTCCCGTTCTTGGGTGCCAGTCCGTGGTGGCACCGGTGAGTGCGGTTCCCGACCTGGTGGTGTGTCCAGGGTCCGGGGTGGTTCTGCTTGTGGGTCCTCGACCTCGGGGAGGTCTGAGGTGGCCGTGCTTGAGGTGAGACGTCGTTCTCACTTGGTTGTTGCATAGTCTCGGCGGGTGTGCCGAGCGTTGCTTCCACTCTGTGCTCGACTCCGTGGTTTCTGCGGGAGTCCTGTATGTGTGACCCGACCTCGGTTGTGGGGCGTGGCATTGCACTGTTCTCTTCCGCTACTTAGTAGTATCATGTTGTAGGTGTATCTCGCTTTACAGCTTTCTAGTGTAGCTTTCTTGTTTTCGGAGTTCCTGTGCTCTGGCCGGTGAGGGACTGGTAATCCCTACTGGGCCTTGTTCGTAAGGCTCACCCCCCTACTTCCTTCAGCTATGGGCTCGTCGTCGCAGGAGCTCGGTGTCAGACGGGTTGCAGAGGCAGCTGTGGCGCCGTGTTGTTGTCAGCAGCAGTGAGAGCAAGCGTTGTGAGCTCTTGTATCTGAGTGAGCAGAGAGTTGTGTTTGCAAGTTCTCGGGGTGTGCCCTTTAGGACTGCATCTTTCTTCTGGTACCTGTGCTTTTGCTTGGGACACGTTGTACAGACCTTTGTATATTGTACATATTGTCATAGTTAATTAAATTCAGTACATATCTCACTAGACTATTTCTTCTAACCCTTCCGGATCTTCGATCCGTGGGTGGCGGCGCGACCCCTCGGGACCCCTAGCGAGGGTCCAGGAGGTCGGGTCGTTACAATTGGTATCAGAGCGAGGGTCTACTGAGATTTGTAAGGAAGTAATAACTATAACTGTCCCAAAGAAAGGTACTAGTGTGCTGCTGACACCGTCTAACTAGTGTTAGGCTTGTGCCTTTGATTGTTTTACAGGTGTGTGGTTTCCCTGCAAGTTTCGTGTGCGCGATGCAGTAGGTTGCAGTTGTTGCTACGTCGCGTGCGTGGCAGGTGTGGTCGCTCGGCGTGTTCGTGCCATGGTGGCGCGGTTGGCGGTGGACTTGCTGGCAGTGTTCTTCCTCGTATGGAGGAAGGTTGCAGGCAAGTCCAGGTGCGGTGCTCCTGGTCACCTCCGGCGCGTTTGAGTGTGTGTGTGCCGCTGAGCTGAGAGAGCCTGCGTGTGGTGTGGCCTTCACCGGTGCATCATTGTTACCTGTGGAGTCGGTGGAAGGTGTCTCTGCCTTGTTAGCTGCCCCTTTATTGTTGGGGTGTGTGTTGCGTTTGTTGTGCGTGTGATCTTCTGTCTGTGCACTATTGTGTGCTGTGCTCTGCTCAGTCGGCGTTGTTGCTTGGGCTAAGCAGATGTCCTGTGTGCCGTGTTGCATCGCTAGTTGAGCGCTGCGATGCTTGCCTGTGGTTGTTGTCAGCCTGGCGCTGGCTGGTTGTGAGCTCTGGTGAGGTGCTCCCGGAGTTCTTCTCTATTGGTTCTGGCGGGAGTGAGGTTTCCCTAGAACTGTGTTGTGCCCGTTTCTGGTTGTTGTTGCACTACCCTCGATGTGAGGTGCATCGCTTGGTTGCCCTGTGTTTGGTGAGGTTTCCCAGAACCGTTTGTTGTTGTCCTGGTGAGGGTGTCTCTCAGGTCTGCTCCATGCTCGTTCCTGTCGTGCTATGCTACCTCAGGGTTTGAGGTATGTTGCTTCTGTTGGTTTTGGCTGGTGCGTTCTGGAGGGTTTTCCCAGAACGGTGCCTTGGTGGTTCTGGTGGAGGTTCTCTTAAGACCGGCTTGTGTGTTTCTTCTCTGCAGTTCTACTGGCTGCAGTATCTTCTCTGATGGTCCGTGTTGTGTTTGGTCGTTGGGTTTGTGCATTCTGGTGAAGGTTCTTCCAGGATTGCCCTTTGTCGCTTCTGGCGGAGGTTCTTCCCAGGAGTGCTCTGTGTTCGGTTTGGGCCACCGTTGTGTTGCCCCTGTGGTTTGAAGTGTGCCGTTCGTTGGGTTGTGTTCTGGTGAGGTTCTTCCAGGACAGCTCTTGGCTCTTTTTGGCGGAGGTTCTCCCCAAAGCTACCTTGTGTTTTCTTTGGTCGTCGCTGCTCTCTCTCGGTGGAGATGAGCTATCGTCGTTGCCGGTTGGACTGTCTGTGTTACAATCTGCCTGGGCATTGTCGGTCAAGGCGTTGTGCACTTGGCCGTGTTCTGGCCGTTGCATTGGCCAACTTGTCTCGTTAGTCATTTCCAAGTTTCTCGATTGTGCTGGTGGGACTTTGTGTGTCCCCGTGGCTCGGATGGTTCGTTTTGTTTTCCTGTGCCCTGCGTGCTCTCCCAGATGGTGGTCTGGTGGGTGTAGTGGGTGTTTGATGGCTGTGCTTCTTGTGGAAGCGTTAGTCTTGCGTTGTGGTTTTCTCTCTTGCACGGGAAGAGACTTGTTGTGTGTGTCCTCTTCCTCGCTTTACGTTGGTTGCTCGGGGTGGCGATGCTCCACTGTGGTGTTGTGTTGCTAGGGTGTGCATCGTTGTGACCTTCTGGTGGAGTCATCTTCCCTTGAGTTGTTTTTTGGGTTGGGCTGGTTGCTCCCCTCGTGCTATCGTTCCTCATGGCACCATGGGTTGGTGGACCTGTTCGTGCCATTTGTCATCGTGATGGTTTCTTGCTACTTGCCTGGACACTTGGGCTTTGGGTCCCTGTTGGTGTAGGGCAAGGTAGTACCGTTTTCCTCGTTTGGTTGCAGGCGTGAGTGTTGTTCTATTGTGCATTGGTTCTCTATGGTTGGCTTGTTCGTGCAAGCGTTGTTCCAGTGTGCGCTCAATCGTGCCTCGGCTTGTGCCTTGGAGGCCTTTTGCGTCATCATTTTGGTGTTTGGCCTCTCTATCGATTGCAATAGAGGTAGTGCTTCCTGCTCTTGCGCGCCAGGGAGTTGCTGCGGTCTTCACTCCCCGTGCGGCAGAGTCGGTGCTCCATGTTTTGGTGTGCTTTTTGGAGCCGACATGGTCGTTGTGCTCTTGAAGTCGTCGACTTTCCGGGTGCTTCCCTTGTGGTCTCTGGTGGAGAGTCCCCTTGTAATACCCCGAAAATTATATTTACTAGAAAACTATAAATAATTAGATTATTAAATATAACCATTATCATGAGATGTAATTAACTCTAATTTAGGATTTATTTACATCAGTAAATGTTATTCCAGTAACGTACTCAGGGGTGCGCGCTCCGACGGGCGACACCGAAATTTTGTAACAAAAATGAATTTGAGAAAACCATAATTCTTAGAAAATGTGGTGATATCAAATATATAAATATCTGAAATTGTTGACGCGCGGATTTTAAGATTAAGCCGACGCAACTATTTTTTCGGGCGATTTTTCACACCAGTGGAAAATAAATTCTAAAAATTAACTAAAATCACCATAAATTGTAAAATCATCACAATAGTCCTAAGGTTGAAATTTCACCCAAACGGACATCATTTAAACATATTTACAGGAGGATCTTTGGGCCAGCCAAATTATGGTCCAATTACGGTTTGGCTTTTCTCTGGAATTTTTGGGTGCCTACGTGGGGGGCCCTGGGGAGGCCAGCGCACATGGGGGTGAGACTAACACGTAAATCCCTTAGGTGTAAGGCTTAGAGAGTCGCATGAGATAGGTGGCCTTGCTTGGTTTAAAGGGGTTTATACCTCGACACCTTGATGGCCAACGTGCCTCATGCATGAAGGTTTGTTGGGTTATAAAAACACCCCAACACCCATCGTATGCATCTTTCCAACACTCTTGTTCTTCCTACTCCTTCTGTTGCTGTGGTTGCCACTTGGAGTTGGTGAATTGCTGTTGGAGCTGTGTGCGTTGAAGCTATTATTGCTGTAGTTATGCTTACACCCTCGCGTGGGAGACTGCTATTGAGCTGCTACTTCCATTGCTTCCATCGGAGGTGTTGTGAGCTGATTCAGGGGGCTATTGTGTTGCACCATTGGTTCCATTTCCTTTCATCAACTGTAGGCCATCAGAAGTAGAAGCATTACTTTTCAAGACAAGTAGGTTCCCCTACAACTCCTCTTCCATTCCTTGTTTTGTACCTATGCTCTCCAATTGTACAACCCATGTTCCTATTTGTTCCATGTTCTGTAGGTTCCTACCTTCTCCTCATACTTCTACCCACTGCTCTTATTAAAAGAATTTAACCTCATACAAGTTGCCTTTGAGTCTGTTAACCAGTCTTGATTAAGTTATATACGAGGTTGTAACCTTAGATTTCTTTTGTTTGATTTCCTAACCACCTTTGGAACTATGTGATTATCAAAGAAGAATCTTCACTTTTCTTTCAGATCAAGTAGGTTCCCAATTTCTCCTTCCACCCCTGATCCATGGTTATGTTATAGAGATTTGCTAAAAGTTTCGATATCTTTAGAACAGTGAGGTTGCTTTCCCATTTAGTATTGTACCTCAAACCTTGATTTTGGAGCATTAAATACCTTAGTTTGAGAGTTTATCTCGTGGAAATCTTTCCATCTAATCCTTGTATAAGCGCCATACTTCCAGTACTACATTATGTCTAGTTTCTAGCTAGACAAGCTTGAATTGTAAACCTCTCGTTTCATCTCTCTGTTCAGTTTATAAACCACTGTGAGAACTCTAATTAGACTCTTCCATTTGATATAAACATGTCTTGGTTTATAAGTTCTATAATTAGGATGCTTAGAACATATTTACAAATCATTTCTGGAAGTTCTGCTGCTACTTGTCGCAGCCAGCCCAAAGCTGTCGACAGGCGCATGTCTTCCAGAACTCCAGATGTATGGACTGTAGCTATCTGTCGACAGCCAGCCCCTTGCTGTCGACAGATACCCACAGAACTAGAAATCTTGAGCTCTGTCTGCTGCTACCTGTTGACAGCACCTTCCTGGCTGTCGAAACCTACAGTTCTGATTGAATTTCTGCACTCTTTTATGTCCGAATCCATGCTAAAACTTCATCTTAAAATCCAAGAAAGTTACCCTCTCATTTTCCTTGTATTTACTGTCATACCACAGCAAAGTTTACCCACATTATGTTCCTTAACCTCCCCTGAATTATTCTTAACATTGTCAATTACGAATAGTACTCCGATTGAGTCTATTCTTCCGTATTCGGTAATTGAGTCTATAAAACCTGATCACCTGAGAGTTCATATGTTTAAACACCTTATGAGATGTGAATAACTTGTGATGACAATTGTGGATCTTCATTTCCTTGGATTCTTATGTGATTTTAATCTTCCGAAATTATTGGCTTTGAGTCATAACCCTGTCTCAACCAATTGTCTTTCTTATATTATTGAACTCCGAGCAACTTTGTCACCAAGATATCTGTATTAATTCTCAATCAAAACTACCTTTGGATTTCCAATCTCTGTTATGCTCATGAAAAGAAATTTATGATATGAAGACAGTGTCTCTTCAAAAGAGGGTTTAGAATCACTTGTGGTAGCACCAGCCACTTGTGATCAGCTGAGGGCGATAGTTTTGTAGGTAAATCCAATTCAATGGACTGACGATGGTGGGTAATAACCCCCGTTCTTGCGCAAATGAACAAGATCTAAGGTGCTGGAATCGCCTAGGCACTGAGGATGGTATATTACTCTATATATAACCTCTTGAGAGCAGTGATGCCTGTCGAATTTGTTCTGAAATCAAGATATGATTTGAATTTTGAAAGACAAATATGACTCTTATTCTGAAATTTGTTTGAGCTCATTATGAAATCAATTGAGCTATATGTTTCTGTTAAGTATGAAGTTCATGAGCAAATATGTTGAATCCATGTATGTACTTTTCTGAATACTCACTTAGCTCTGCAATTGAAACTCATATCTTTACACTTACTTTCACCTACTGAGTCCCTCCAACTCATTCTTTGTTTCCTCCACCCCCCCCCCCCTCAGATTGAAGGAGAATGCAAATCTCAGCTACAGATTATTTACAACCCTACGGGTGATGAAGAAGAAGAAGTAGAAGAGCATAGTTTTAGTGAATCTTTAGAGATTTTATTGTACTATTAAAGGTCTAGAAGAGAAAGTTTGGCCTTATGTAAATAAGGGGTGTTGATACTAAGTTACTTTGTTGAGGTATACAATACTTCCAAAAATACCTTTGTGGAATAGTTTGCAAATTTTGGGCACTACACATATTTGTCAGCCCATAACGAAGTTTGTTAGTGTAACCCCTCTTCCGATCAAGAACTATGAGATATTGATATGTATATGTGTGTGCGGTCGGAGGAGGGTGTTACATCCTTTCGGTGCGCCCTGTGCTGTTTCGGGCCGTTGGTGCTGCTGTGTGTGCTGCACCTTGAGCGTTTTCTCTGATGCTTCGTGTTGTGTGCCTCAAGGGCTGGGGCCGGCATGGCATGTTGTGCCTTTTAGGCTTGTGGTCTTTGGCATGTGGCTTTTGGTGAGTCTCTGGTGAAGAGCTCTCCCCTTTAGCAGTGGTGTTGTTTTCGGCCGCTGGTGCACTTGTGTTGCACTTCGCTTAGTTTTGGTGCTTGTGGCAGCACCATATGCTCGTGCTCGAGTGTTTCGATTTTGTGCCGTCTGGAGCCTTGGTATATTGTGTTGTACCTTGGGTGGCTCCTGGTGCTTGTGGTAGCACCATGTGTCATGTTGTGTGTCTGTTCGTGTGATTTATGCGTCGTTTAACGAGTTGCTCGATGTTGGAGGCACTGAGCTTTATGCCTCTAGGACAGTTTGTGTGGGCCCATGCCTTGTGGTTGTACCGTTACCGCTGTGGGGTGGCTGCTTTGCTTTGTCTAGGTAGCCCTATCGGTGGTACGCTAGGCTTTGGTCGTGGCCAGTGTCCCGTTTTCCCTCTCGCTCTGGGAGCGATTGTGTTTGGCTGCGGTACCCTGCTTCGGTTGGGTCCCTCTGAGGTCGGTGTGTTGTTCTCGACCTCTGCGGTTGCTTCGGTTCCCGTGTGGTTGTGTGCCTTTCTGGCGGTTGGAATGTTGGTACCCGCGCTAAGCCCTGTGTGCGTGTGGTGGGTGTGCTGCCAACTCTTCATTGGTTCTCCATTGTGCTTGGTGTTGGTGAGTCTGGAAGCCGATGGCGGAGTCTCCTGTCGGTCGTCCGGTGACAGTGAGCTTATTGGCTTGCTAGTACTCGACCACGTGGTTTGATTGTAATCACAGGATTTGCTCCCAAAAAAAATACATGTGAAAAGGTAAGGAAAACTGACCTTGATCACCACCAAAGTAGTTGCCAAGAAGAATAGATGGATGAAGATGGGCTAACTACCTCGGAAAAGGAAGAGAAGACAGAGGCGTACCTATTCCTGTGAACGCGACAAGATGAGGGTCGCGGCCTGCTTAACTGAACGCGATGGGAAGACTGGCGCCTTCTTGGTCGCGACAACAGGGTCGTCACCTTCTGCTTCAGTGGATGAAGATTGTGGGTTCTTCTTCTTGCTCCTCAGCCGACCAAGGGATAAGAGCCTCGTGCCTCTCCTGTCTTCAAACACCTACCAAGATCATGAAAACAATAGGAAACCCATTAGAAACTCGTGTATGATGAATCTATTCCAAAAATATGAAGAAACATGCACTATTTTGGAGGGAACTCATGTGGGATGGGTTTTTTTAACCCCTTTGGTGATTAAGATCGGTGTGTGTGGTGTGCTCTAATGAAATCTACGAAAAAAACTATGCTAAGCATGCATGAATGAAGAGAAAACTTGATGGAAAGGGGAGAGAGAAAGTATAGTCGAGGGAAAAATGCCCTGGGGGGCACTTCCTGGTCGTATGGGGGTAGAGCACCCTTCTGAGGAATCGGAGCTCTCTGGGAGAGGAAGCAGCAGACGCCGGTCTTACCCTAAAAGACGCAGTATTGATCAACTTATAGGTGATTATTCCTAGAAGGGCTGTGAAGGGAATAATGGGCAAGAGTCCAGGTTTGGGTAGGTATGGCTGCGCATGGGCGATTGGAACTCGGAAAGGAGGCTTTAAGGAAGGTCTTCACGAGTTTTGGTAGGATTTAGATGCTTTTAGGTCGACCAAAAGAGGGAATATCCATGTGTGGCAAGTGTCCAAGTCATGCTCGGAAAGGATTCCCTGCATGGCATCCAGAACGCGACGGCCTCCTGGTTGCCACCCGGATGGCGACGCCTCGACACGTCGCCTTCCTTACAAGGAAGGTCTTTGAAGTATTTCTTGTGATTTTTCAAGGAATTAAAGGCCAATTTATGAACGCGATGTATCGAGGTGTCGCCTTCTAAAGGAGATCGATTCTGACTTGGCAAATCGTTACAGTGCCAATAGCGACAGAAGGGTGTCACCTTGCATAGGGGAAAACGACAGGGGGGCTGTCGTCTTCAGGGACTTTTCAGCACATGGCCGTTCAAAGTGTCTCATCTCTTTGCACGGGCATCAGATTGACTCACGGTTTGAAACGTCGGATTCCTAACCCAGAGAGCTACGAGATGATGATGAAGATTGATTGATTTGACCAAGGAGAAGCCACCAGGGTGATGAACTAATGAAGAAGATATCATGATCGGAGAAAACCAACTTGGTGATGATGAGCCACCATGGGGCATCAATGATATGATGAGGAATTTAGCTCGACTCATGGGTCAAAAATGGGTGTCTACAGATTGCCCCTCCTTGATGCCTGCTTTGCAAGGGAGTGGAGTGATAATGGAGCGAAGATGGCATGAAATGAAGGTGTAGTGTAGTGAAGCGGAATGAGATGAAAAGTGGGCATCAAGGTAAAGAGACACCCATTCTGAACGAATAAGCAGCAAGAATTATCTGGCGATCTTCGAACATGGCTGGAGACAGAGTGCAAGGATGGTTCCCATCTGGATGAATAAAGATCCAAAGAAAAGAAGTGATCAACCTCTTGATTCAAGAGGTACCCTGGCTATCTTTAGCTTGCAGGTTTCATTCATTAGGGGATAGGTGCTACCTGGCGGGTCGATTCGACTCTGGCCTTCGAGCGATTCATGACTAATGAGCGGATCGGAGGATAAAGGAATGACTGTTATAATGAATGGGGATGAGAGGAATCCTGAATGGGAACCATACTGGCAGACTGGACCGAACAACTAGCTCGAAGAAGACTTTCAAATTCGGAATGGAATGAAATTCTTGTCAGAGAAATGAGGATCCGGTTGAAACATCATTGAGAAGCTGACTTTGACTAATCATGAAGCATGAAGCTCAAAATTCCTAAATGATGCATGCTGGGCTAAAAGAAAGAAATCATAAAAACAAATGCAAAGAAAGGAGAAAATACAAATACTCAAGGATAATATTGCTAGACAACACGAGCAAGGGTCAAGACACTTCGCATCCCCGACGTGCGATAGAATCCATCGTCCCCGAGTCATATCATCTAAACGGCCTATCCAGCGATTAGCAATGTGTACCTAGATCATCCTCGTTTTTGGTGAAGGGGAACTCAGATCCCAGAACACACTGAGAACCTGCCGATCCTCGAGATGATATAATAGCGTAGATACCATATAGTAATGCAGAGATAGGGTTAGAAATACTTACCTGTACTTACCTGACGAGCCGTCTCTTGGATTTTCTGAATTTTTCAGATTTTTTTGGATTTTTCTGCATTTTCTGATTTTTATGGATTTTCAACAATAATTAAAGCAATAAAAACATATAATACAAGATACAAACTCGAAATGCACCAAAATACAGGAAAGATTTTTTAGAGCATGAGTGCAAACACATCTTGGAATGGCAATTGATGATTGTGTGAAAGAAACAGGCAATAAAAATGCACACACAGAACGCGACAAGATATGGGTCGCCACCCCATAAGAACGCGACCAGAGGTGTGCCGCGACCTAGATCAGAAAGCGACGCCTAAGCTGTCGCCACCTGAAGGTGACGTATCGATGCGTCTCGACCACAGGATTTGTGGCCAGAGCACAAAACAACAATCCGAAAATCTCATTTTGACTCCCACTTGGACTCTTAAAGCTCTCTAATCAAAGTCCTACTCACATTAGCTCTTCTAAACCCTTTCCTACCATGAATAGGAGTTTCAAGGCTCTATAAATAAGGGGTGAGAGGTCCAAATTCGTAGCTCATACCCTCCTCCTCCTCTCTTCAAGCTTTCAAGCTCCAATGGCCATGAAGAGAGCTCCAAATGCTTCTATGGGTGAGGAGACTCCCTACGAAGGTCCCAAGTGTGCTCGGACATCTTATGGCGATCTCCTGAGGCTGACGGACGTCCCCAAGCATCTGAGCAACAACGGGGATGCGAGAGAGGTATGCAAAACCATGTTTTCAATTTTTAGTTATTTTTGACTCCGAATTTCTTCTTTAATGCACGTCCTCCTCTTCCTCTCATTCTCTTTTCCTTTTCTTCTTCTCCTCTAGCTCTTCCCCGGCTCCCGCCGCTATTCTAAGCTCACGTGGATAGTACCCATGATCAAAGCCCTACCCATGTATGTAATCTGATTCTTGAGAGAGTGGGGTTTGGGGGGAGTGTTGACAGCGGCCCACAATTACCACAAGATATCTTTTGATTGGCATAGCATCACCGCCTTGATTGAATTATGGCACCCACAAACCCATACCTTCATGTTCCTGAAATTTGAGGCGACCGTCCTTCTTGAGGAGGTCAAGGCGTTCTTGGCTTTGCCTAAGACCAAACGGGGGGATGAGCAAATATCTGCTACACCGTCGAGCCCATCAACCCAAAGCTTATCTTAGGAGAGTTTATGACGGATCCCGGGGATGTCTACACCATGATCATCCCTCAATTCATCCATCTTGTTCCTTTGTCTAAGTGGGTCATCTCTCAATGTAAGAACAAGAGTGGGCATCACCGGGGGATAGCCAAAGCCGTGGCTATATGCTTGTGTGGGGTAGTACTTTTCCCGTCCGCAGATCACCTTATAGATTATGCGAGCTTGAGCGCCATTAGTGGGGTATGGTGGGGACTTTCCCTCTCTTACGCGGTCTTGGCCTACCTCTATGCGGGTCTCACCTCGGCATCTACGGGGGGCCCACTCTATGGCTCTATGATTCTCCTAGAGTGCTGGTTGGGGGTAAGGATAAAATTCAAACCTGCAGAGAATCCCACCACCGAGAGTCGGATCTTTGGGTGCCATCCATTGTGCTTTATCGGCGAGGCGGCCAAGTTCCCCGATCGAGTTATTTGCAGGACGGTGGACAAAAAACCTGGAGTGCATGGTGGCACTACTTCAGCACACTCCCGGTAGAGCATTTCGCCTTAGGCATAGCGGCGCTACGTGACACGGAAATACGGCTTCCTCTTGGACGCGGATTGGACCTTCAACTTGTGGGAAATATGGCGATGGTGCTCTACAACCCACAAAGATGCTATCTTCAGATCAGGAAGCCAAGGACCAAGCTACTGCAGCCGTCTCACTTGCCTCCTATGAAGAAGAGACGTTTGGGAGATCCGGAGGACGAGCAGGCTGTGCGGAGTGCACTGGCGCTATGGCGTGCGTGTGCTACCCACGCTCTACCACCTACGCTGCACAAGGAGCGGGAGACATACCAGGCGTACCTTCATGAGCACGAGAAAATTCGGCCACTCGGGGACCGTGAGCTAGAGAGAGAGAGACATGATTGTACTTTTTTGTGAATTTGAGAGATTTTGAGGGATTTGATGTGGTGAGAGTGAGAGAGTGATGTTGAGTTAGCTTTTCAGCCTTTATTTGATGTATGCATTAGATATTTGCAATGGAAATTCAAAATTTTAAGAGTTCTGTGAACAAACTGAGAAGGCGACGGACTCGGCGTCGCGACCAGAAGGCGACAGGTCAACGGGCGCGACCTAGGAATGAACGCGACATGGGTTCTGTCGCGACCTGAAAGGAACGCGACAAGCTCTATGTCGCGTTGACAGGACCGAGCGGTTTGAAATTTGGGGCCCAGCGCCCCTTCTTCCCTCTCCTTCTTCTCCGTTCCTTTCTCTTCTCTTTCACCCCTCCGGCGACCGGAGCTCTTCCCCTTTCTCCCTCTCTCTCTTTCCTCCTTATATCCCTTCCAACTCTTCTCTCTCTTTCTCTCTTGCTTGCTCTTCCTCTCTTCTCACCCCGGGGTGGCTAAGGATGGAGGGCGGCGACGAAGGTCATGGAGGCGACGGCGGTGAGGAACAACACAAGAGGAGCTCCAAGCGGATGACCTATTGGAGGCGGACGGACAGGGAAGCAGATCTGACCACCATGGAAGTGGACCCCGTAGAGGAGGCCCCGGGCGAGGAGGAGGCCATCGGCCCTAAGAAGGTATGTTCTAGAACCCCACTCCCCGTGCGATTGAGTGTACTATTTGGAAGGGAAGAGGGTGCTAGGCACCCATGTAGGGCTTTTGCCCAAGGTGAAACGACCGGGAAACGGGTATTGCTCATTCCCGGTCAACCTGTGAACGCGACAGCTTAGTTGTCGCATTACCAGGTAGAAGGCGACGCTATGCCTGTCGCCTTCAGAAGGCGACACCTCGACATGTCACCTTCAGAATCTGAAAACGACGCCCCGTGCGTCGCCTTTAGAAGGCGACAGTGACCCTGTCGCGACTATATCTGACTGCCTATATTGCTAACTTTGTGTTCTTTCTGTGGCTATTTGGCAGAGCGGGCTGCAGTCCCGGCTAGGGTGGGCCGTCGTCCGGGCGACTTATCAGGGATTGCCGGACTTTCAGAGGACGCGCCTGGAGGAGATTGGGTTCGGCCCCTTCTTGAGGTTAGATGAGCTGACGCCAGACGTGGCGCTGATCCAGGCTCTGAAGGAGCGATGGGACCCCGAGTGCCACGCCTTCCTCTTCCCGTAGGGTCACATGATCCCCACACTGGAGGACGTGGCACGGATCACCGGCCTGAGGGTGGACGGCCAGGCGGTGATAGGGGTTACCTACCCCAGCTACCAGGAGTTAGCGGAGAGACTTCTGGGGCTAGAGGTGACGAGGGAGAGATCCTCCCTGGTGCCGAGGACGAGGCTGCAGGCGAGCCTCGGTGTGGCGGACGCGCGCCACCAAACATGTTAGATCCGTTCTTAGACTTAGCCACTTGCCTTAAAATGCGACGAGTGACCAACCTTGATAAATGGTCAAGTGGGCTAAGCCTTATTAAATAGGCAAAAGATGTAAATAGATAAGTGACATGCATGAATGAATGCAGTTTGGGATTTTGAAAACATTGTTTGGGATTTTGAACTATTTGATTTTTTTAGAGTTTTGAAATATCTAATTTTTTTGGGTTTTGGACATATTTGATTTTTTTTTTGGTTTTGAATTATTTGATTTTTGGAGTTTTGAAATATCTGATTTTTTTTTGAGTTTTGGACATATTTGATTTTTTGGAGTTTTGAAATATTTGATTTTTTTGGAGTTTTGGACATATTTGATTTTTTTGGAGTTTTGAAATATTTGATTTTTTTTGGAGTTTTGGAATACGCCAAAAGCCGACGTTTGCCCCTTCCAAAAATACGACGTGCGAGATGGAAGGTACTCGCCCTTTGGGCCACAACACATAGACTGGTTCGAACCACTGGTTTGGAGTCTTGATCACCTCTCGTTCTCGCCACGGACCTCACTAAGCTAGGACGTGCGTTGAGGGGTGACATACCTTGGGAGACTACCCTTGGTTTGACGATGCGACTATTTAAGCCATACCCAAGAAATGATTCGATCTTATAGGGAGAAATGGAAGACTACTTTAGGAAAGTCTCATGTAGGTTTTAGGGATGTTGGGTTCAGTTACTTTCTGCAGCATACCCTTCAGAGGTTGGGTCTATTGTGTAGGGGCTTTGTGGTCTTCTTATGGACTTGCATTATTTGGGGCATGCGTACGACCGGGCTCATGAGCGTTCCGCGGGGACTTTGCCACTCTTTGCCATGCCCCTATTGCGTTATAGACTTTTTCTTTTCTTTTGTTTCTTTTGCTTCTTTGCCCCTTATTGTTTGACCGTCCCTGTTTGAGACTTCCCCTCGTCAGGGTATGCCTTAGGTCGACAACCTCACCCTTACAACCCTTGCCCTTACACTTCGACCGATTAGAAGAGAACGACCATCGCATTGCTAGGGTAGGGCCTACATAGCCGCGACATCTACCAAGTGTAGCCACCCGGGCTTGCCGTGTGTGTGTGTTAGTCCTAACTTAGAGCGACCTTTGACGATTAGGGAAGAACTTCAGACCTTCAACGTGGGGTTGTCCCCTAATCTAAGTGTTGTGGCCTCACACCTATAGACCTAGGGATAGAATCTTTTGAGGTACAACCCATTCTACGGATGCGACAATTCGACGCCCTCAGCATTAACTAAGCGGTAGGCATTTCCGGGATACACTTCCCTCACAACGTACGGACCTTCCCAATTAGGCTGAAATTTAGACATAGGACCTCCAGGTTTGATAAAAATGCATTTCAAGACCATATCACCCTCTTGGAATTTTCGCTCAATTACCTTCTTTTCAAAAGACCTTCAGATTCGCCTTTGATATGAGAGCACGTGGTCGGCTGCCATAAGTCGCCTTTCATCTAAGAGTTCCAATTGGACTAGCAATGCCTCTCGACGTTCGTCAAGATTAAGTTCCTTGTCAAGTTGGACTCTCAGCGAAGGGATCAAGATCTCATACGGAACTATCGCCTCCATCCCATAAGTGAGAGCGTACGGGGTTTGCCCCGTAGGAGTACGGACGGAGGTACGGTAGGCCCATAGAGCCTCTATTAGCTTTTCTGGCCAATCGGCGAACTTATGCGATTCACAAGTCTTCTTCAATATTTTAAGAAGGGTTTTATTAGTTGACTCAGCTTGGCCATTGCCTTGTGGGTAATATGGAGATGAATGATGCAGAGTGATGTTGTATTTCTTACAGAGGTCCTGAAGTTCTTGTGAAATGAATTGTGGCCCGTTGTCCGTGACAATGCTGCTTGGCACTCCGAACCACAAGATGATATTCTTCATGATAAAGCGGCACACCATAGATGCTTTGATTTTCGCAAACGCTTCCGCTTTTGCCCACTTGGTGTAATACTCAGTTGCTGTTAGGATAAAGGATTTCTGTTTGGTTTGAGCATTAGGATCACCAAGAGGGCCGACAATATCAAAAGCCCACATGGAGAATGACCAAGGTGTGGAGAGCGGATGAAGTGAGGATGAAGGAGCATGGATTTTATCAGCATGGAGTTGACAATTGACGCACCTACGGATGTAGATGGCACAGTCTTCTTCTAGGGTTGGCCAGTAATAGCCCTGCCTAATGATCTTCTTAGTGAGCATTTGACTGTTGACATGTCCTCCGCATTCACTAGCATGGGCTCCTTCCACCACTCTCCAGGCTTCATCATCATTCAAGCATCTCAGGAGAACTCCATTAAGAGAGTGCCTGTATAGGACTTCTCCCACGACTGTGTATCTTAAGGCGGCTCTTCTGATGGCCCTGCGATCTTCCGCATTTGCCCCTTCGGGGTATGTCCCATCCCTGCAGTATTGCTCAATCTCAAAATACCATGGCAGTTCTTCTTTTAAGATTTCCTCAAGCTCAGTTAGCATGACTTGCTGCACTCCTCTCTTCTTAGCCCTCTCTTCTAAGGTTGTCTTAAGGTCCTTGAACCAAGGATCCTGCATAGATGGGATGTCGAGCCGTTGGACGACAATTGTCTCGGTCTGGCGACTCAGAGGGGAGGACATGGATGAAGCTAGCGATGCCAGAGTGTCAGCCACGATATTTAGGAGCGAGGAGTGTGGATATAGATGAGCTTGCGGAACTGCCTTGCTAACAGCATGACCAAATCTTGATATGGCTTAAGCTTTAGGTCACGAGTGCGGTAAGTTGAGAGCACCTGCCGCAGAACAAGCTGAGAGTCTCCTATGATTCTAAGGTGAGATGCCCCTAGGATGTAAGCATGTTTGAATCCAGCGAGGAGAGCTTCGTACTCAGACATGTTATTAGTGGCGGAAAAGGTGAGTTGATATGCGATGGGGATGGTAATACCTTCCGGGGTGAGCAGCACGGCTCCAATGCCTCGTCCCTGGGAGTTGAGTGCTCCATCAAAATGGAGGGACAAGAACGGGTCTTTGATGATGACCGAGAGCTCTTCATCGAGGAATTCTTCTTGGACGGAATCGCTGTGAGGGAGTGGGAGATGGGCAAGGTGCTCAGCGATGGCATAGCCTTTGATGGCCTTTTGGACCACAAAGGAAATGTCGAATTGTGAGAGGAAGCTCAGCCAGCGTGCCAGCCGATCAGAGAGGACGGGCTTTTCTAGAAGGTATCTGAGTGGATCCATTCTCGAGATCAGCTTGACCTCGTGGGCAAGGAAGTAGTGCTTGAGCTTTTGGACTACCCACACGAGTGCGGCACAAGGTTTGTCCGCGGTGGTGTACTTAGATTCTGCGGTGTTAAGAGCCTAGAGAGATAGTATGCTGCCCTTTCTTTGCCAGATTCATCATGTTGCGCCAGGACAGCGCCTAGGGAGTCCTCAATGACCGAGAGATATAGGATTAGTGGTTTTCCGGGTACAGGAGGTTGCAAAACAGGGGGATTCATGAGATAACTCTTCAAATCATCGAAGGCTTCTCGGTATTTGTCATTCCATTCGAACTTTGCCCCTCCTTTCAAGAGATCATAGAATGGACGACATCCTTGTGAATGCTGAGATATGAATCTTCTGATGAACTGCAAACGCCCAATTAGCCCTCTTAGCTATGAGATGTTCTTTGGAGGTGGCATGTCTGCTATAGCCTTGGCCTTATTTGGATCGATCTCAATGCCCCGCTTGCTAACTATGAACCCTAGCAATTTTCCTGATGATACCCCGAACACGCATTTCTTTGGATTCATTCTCAGTTGATACTCCCTTGACCTTTGCAACACCTTGGCAAGGATTTCGAGGTGTTCTCTCCTGGTTCTTGACTTCACCAAGATGTCATCCACGTATACTTCTACATAGACATGTATCATATCGTGGAAGATGGCCATCATCGCCCTTTGATAGGTAGCCCCAACATTTTTTAGTCCAAATGGCATGACTACATAACAGTATGTTCCCTAGGGCGTGGTGAAGGATGTTTTCTCTTGATCTTCAGGAGCTAGACGGATTTGGTTGTAGCCTGAATATCCATCCATGAATGAGAGGGTCTCGTACCCAGCGGTGTTATCAATTAGCACATCAATGTGAGGAAGCGGGAAGTCGTCCTTTGGACATGCCCTATTTAAGTCCCTGAAGTCGATGCAGATTCTGACTTTACCATCCACAACTCGTCGACTGTCCTTCCTTCTTCGTAAGGGATGTCCGGCTCTCCTATGTCTGTGGTTTCACTCATAAGCTGCCTCTTAGATGTGATGGATGTGAGGGGGTCTAGTAACTCGGCTGCAGCTGGCGGCCACGTTCTTTCTTCCTCCCAGAAAAGATGGCTGAAGGCCACGGTGATGTCTTCTATGTCGAACCAGTGGCACCATTCGGCCTCTGGGTCCCCCATCTTCCTCCTCTTTCTTGGGCGGAGTGCTTCTAGTGCCCTATAGGTGAGCAGAGGGGCCATGTGCCGAGAGAAGTTTCAGCCATGCACCTCATACTGCGATAATTCTGCCTCGACTACCACGGTGTTGTATCCAGGTTGGGTAGGACCCCTAATGAAATGACACCAGAGTGTCCATGTGAGTGGTTCTTGGTCGGCTTTGAGAGTGGATGTGCTGGATGACCATGGCTTAGACTTTTCTCTGTAACCCAATCCCCATCGGCTTTTCTTTACAATGTCCGGGATGGGCTTGACTATGCCTTGCAGTTCTGCCCCTAGACCCTTGCCTTCTTCATACCCCAACTTCATCATGATTTGCCACTCCTTTTGACCGCATTGACCTGTGCTGGATTGGCCTCTCGTTTGGACTGGAACGAGTAACTCCAGGGGTAGTTGATGTCCATCACTGAGACAACGGGCTTGTTGGCGGGCCACACGGCTGGGAGATGGGTGTCATGAATGGCATCGACTGAATGAGCGGTGGTTACGCTTTTAACCTTGATAATCCATCCTTGGAAAGGGAACTTGAGACATTGATGTGCGGTGGACGGTACGGCTCCCAGTGCTTCTAACCATGGACGCCCTAGGATGGCCTTGTACATGGGGTCAATGTCGAGCACATAAAGATCCACACTGACAGCGAGCGGCCCCAGTTCAGCGTGTACAGTCACCATGCCGTGGCAAGATCTTCTAGAGCTGTCATAGGCGGCTATGGTGGTTGGCGTCGGTCTGAGCATACCCTCTGACATGTCGCATACTCTTAGAGTGCTCAATGGGCAGACATTAATTGATGCCCCCGTGTCGACCAGTGCTGCCCCTACTGCTACGTGGTTGATGACAAGGGTAACACAGAGTGGTAGCCTCCTGGCCTCTGGGGGTGCTAGTTCATTTTCGGAAAATGTAATTGCCGGCCCACGAGTCACCATGGCCAGTGCACTTGGCCGTTTCTCGGCTAGCATATCCTCATTCACCACTACCTTTTGCAGAAAATTTATCAATGCCTCTTGGTGCTCCTTGGATTTCTTTATCAACTCCAGTATGGAGATCTTGGCTGGCACATGATCAAGATGCTTGAGAATATCATAGTGTGTCCCAAGTAATGGCTCAATCACCCCCTCGTCTTATGGTTGCTGCTGGGTTTGCTGTTGAGGTGGTTGCAGGACCTGTTGGGGGTTGTTCTGGATGGTGGAGGTAGTGGAGATAGGTGGGTACGGGCGGCGAAAGACTCGCCCGCTCCGTAAGGCGGTTGGTTGGTTGAGGGGTTGTCTGGCGAAGGATAGTGTGGCGGCGGAGGGTTGGTCCGGCCCAGGCGGTGGTAGGATGATAGGTGAGGGAGCGGATATAGCAGGTGGTGGTGGTATGGAGACAGGTGGGGTGAAGGGTAGGATAACGGATGGACTAGCGACTGGCGTGGGTGTTGAACTGACTGGCAGTATGACGGCGTTGGCCAAGGAAACTAAGGGAGGGATCGATCGAGGAGCCGTGTTGGTTGGTTGTATTGTTTGGGATTGTAGAGGGTACTGGTGTTTAATGGCCATCATCTGCTAGACATCGAGTTCATCATCATACGTCCAGTTCGCTTGTAGAGGGGGGTCGTGGACGATGGGTTCACCTGGGCTGGTTGCTGTGGTGGGTTAGGAGCTGGTGGATGGTTTGGCAAGGGGTTGTGGACAATGCCTAGGTCCTGCAACGGCTGTTGTTGTTGCTGCTGTTGTTGCTGTTGAGGGGGTGGTTGGCGCTGCTGCCTCTGCCTTTCTTTGATGTCTCCGATCACTTGCCGGAGGGCTGTCCAATCTAGTCTGTTCTACTCATGCCAGTCATATACCAGATCTTTGAAGGTGAAGCATTGCTCAATGGTATGACCGGGTTGCCGATGGAACACGCAGTACCTGTTTGGTCCACACTTGGGTTCAATGGTCTTTCTGGAGGGAGTCTGATAGCTTTTGTGGAGAGCAAGGCCAAGAAGATATCGGAGAGTGTCTCCGAAAGTGGCGGGTAGTGAGTTGTCCTTGGACCTAAGGGACGCCTTTGTTGGGAATCATCGGGAGGTGGCACTTGGTTGTATTGGCGCTGCTGTTGGCCTTGTGGAGGGTTGGTAGGATTCTGACCCTGGGCAGTGTAAGGTTGGCGGTTTTGGTTCTGGCCGACAGGGTTGAACGCGCTCACTTGTTCATTCACTTGGACACCCTCGGTGACTGGCCCTTGAGGCTTCCTTTGGAAACTGGACTTCTGGGGTTCGAACATGGAATGGATGGGAGAGTCTTTGAGCTGGGTTTGGATAAACCGGGCCCGGCTGTAGAGTTGGTGCATGGTGGTGATATCATTCATCGCTAAGATGTTCCTATAGGCAGGGGTTGCATTAGCAATGATGATCTTAACCTTTTCTCCCTATGGAAGGTACCCTGGAACCCGTGTAGCCATTTGCCTCCACCTGTCGGCATACATGGCAAACTCCTCATCTGACTTCATCTTCTCTGCCATGAGGTCCGTGAGGGAATACTCGGGCCCGACTCTGTCTTGGAATTGTTCGAGGAATTTGGCTTTCACTATGACGAAGTCTTCTGCATCCTCGGGTAGCAGGGAATAGAACCAATCTAGGGCATGCCCGTCCAGCGTCCGGCGGAATAGATACGCCATCAAGCGGCGATCATGCTGGTAAGGTGCGGACTCATAGATGAAGTCTTTGATGTGGATGTATGGATTGCCCGAAGCATTGTACTTGCGGTACTTCGACAGTTCGGATGGCGAGGGGACCCGTAGGCCATTGAAGTTAGACATGTGCACGTCATGGTGTTGCCTAGGGTCGACTTGCTTTCGCAGCTCTTGGAGCTCCTTTTTAATGGACGCCCACTCGGACATCATGTCCGGAGCGGCGGATGGTTGAGCGTATAAGGAGGAGGCATGAGACGCCGGCCTGGCGCATGGCTCAGGAGGATGGGGTGAGTAGCAAGGGTGATATGGGGGAGACCGGGGCCTCGACTCATGTGGATGGTAATGCTCAGACTCAAATGGAGTGAATCGAATGGTCCACGGCCGGATGGGAGTGTTGTCGGCTTATCCCATGATGATATGGGGGCCGGAGGTAGATGCCATGGGGCGTGAAGCGCCCGCTCTGGGTGAGGGTGATGAAGTGGCCTTTCCTTTGAGGGCCGTCATGAGAGTTTGGATTTGAGACTGATCAAGCTGAGGGATTAGGCGCAGGAGCTGAGCAGCTTGATCGTCCGACTGAGGAGGGTGGATGGTTTGTGATGGGACACTGTCGTCGTGATGGTGACTCTCAGTGGCATGGACTGCAGCGACCCAAGGGCGGGTCGACTCCCCAAAGAGGTCATGAGGAAGAGATTCCTCATAGTCTTGGGAAGTATAGAAGGCAGGGTCCTGATTCTCATCGTAGACCGGATTTAAATATGACTCCATGTTTGGAAAGTGGGCGCACCAAGATGGGGAAAGCCTGTTCAGACTTCAACAAACAACCTAACCTAGACGGACACCTAGTTTCCTAAACAGACAACCCTATGCAAACAAAAGAAAGAGGAAATGTCTCACCCAAAGCAAGCAGTTGGCAATGATGATGGTTTTTTTTATTCGGTTCAAGTTTGCCTTTTAATGGATTGATCTTTTAGCAAGTTCTCTCAAAAGGAAGGTTTCCTAAAGGGAGAAGGCTTCCGACTTCGGGTGTGACTAGGGTTTCTCATAGACTCACAAATGACTGGATCTTATTCTAAGTGGCAAAAAGTACAACCAGCCCGGCGGCCGTGTGGGAATCCACGGTCAGCGGGGACTTACGGAGGCCCTCAAGCGAGTGCTCTAGTCGGACACAAGGAATATGTGGCTGAGAGAGCGGGCGTCACTGAGGAGGTCAACCTAAACTACGAATATGGGAATATGTATGCAAATCCTATGTGCACCGGAGTGCATGCAAATTCTAACCTAAAACTAACAAAACAAAACCAGGCCGACCTGCTCTCAGAAGCAGAAGGCGACAGATACACTGTCGCGACCAAGATTGCGACAGGAAGCCAGTCGCGTTCCTTTTCACAGTGGACACGGAACAAGTTGGACCTGATTATGCACAAAACACAAACAACCCTATAGCACGAAGGATGGACAGACTCTCAGAAGCATGGAACAAGCATGATATGACTTGAAATATAGATGGAGTACTCGAAGTAAGCCCAAAACACAGAGAGATTGATTGAACCAGACCCACTGACTTGATAGCGACGACCTCCCTGTCACCGTATTCGTCGCGACAGAATCCACATCGCTTTCCAAGCAGGCACACAGTATTTTAAAATAACATAGACGAGTGAACGGGCAGAAGACACATACCTGATCGCGACGCTCTTCCAGTCGCCTTCTCTATCGCGACTCCTTCGATGTCGCTATCCAGAACAGTACGACAGAATGAAGAAATAGGATGAATAGGAATGCTGATGTACTGACCTGATCGCGACACCAACTTTGTCGCTTCCTGATTGCGACGCGTGCTTCGTCGCTACCTTTATAGCGACGCTCCCGACGTCGTCTTCTCACCCAGAGCAGCATAACTCAAAAACAATGTAAGTAAATGGAAAGACAGGAAACCTAAGAAAGAACCACACACATGGACGCCGAGGGAAGGCAGGGAAAGACAGAAAGAAGCATGATGGGCACTAGATGTCCCACGGTGATCGCCAAAAGGTGTAATCACGGGATTTGCTCCCAAAAAAATACATGTGAAAAGGTAAGGAAAACTGACTGTGATCGCCACCAAAGTAGTTGCCAAGAAGAATAGATGGATAAAAGATGGGCTAACTACCTCGGAAAAGGAAGAGAAGACAGAGGGCGTACCTATTCCGGTGAACGCGACAAGATGAGGGTCGCGGCCTGCTTAACTGAACTCGACGGGAAGACTAGCGCCTTCTTGGTCGCGACAGTAGGGTCATCGCCTTCTGCTTCAGTGGATGAAGATTGTGGGTTCTTTCTTCTTGCTCCTCATCCGGCCAAGGGGCAAGAGCCTCGTGCCTCTTCTGTCTTCAAACACCTGCCAAGATCATGAAAACAACAGGAAACCCATTAGAAAACTCGTGTATGATGAATCTATTCCAAAAATATGAAGAAACATGCACTATTTTGGAGGGAACTCACGTGGGATGGGTTTTTTAACCCCTTTGGGTGATTAAGATCGGTGTGTGTGGTGTGCTCTAATGAAATCTACGAAAAAAAACTATGCTAAGCATGCATGAATGAAGAGAAGACTTGATGGAAAGGGGAGAGAGAAAGTATAGTCGAGGGAAAAAACACCCTGGGGGGCACTTCCTGATCGTCTGGGGGTGGAGCACCCTTCTGAGGAATCAGAGCTCTCTGGGAGAGGAAGCAGCAGACGCCGGTCTTGCCCTAAAAGACCAGTATTGATCAACTTATAGGTGATTATTCCTGGAAGGGCTGTGAAGGGAATAATGGGCAAGAGTCCGGGTTTGGGTAGGTATGGCCGCGCATGGGTGATTGGAACTCGGAAAGGAGGATTTAAGGAAGGTCTTCACGAGTTTTGGTAGGATTTGGACGTGTTTAGGTCGACCAAAAGAGGGAATATCCATGTGTGGCAAGTGTCCAAGTCATGCTCGGAAAGGATTCCCTGCATGGCATCCAGAACGCGACGGTCTCCTGGTTGCCACCCGGATGGTGACACCTCGACACGTCGCCTTCCTTACAAGGAAGGTCTTTGAAGTATTTCTAGTGATTTTTCAAGGAATTAAAGGCCAATTTATGAACGCGATGTATCGAGGTGTCGCCTTCTGAAGGAGATCGATTCTGACTTGGCAAATCGTTACAGTGCCAGATAGCGACAGGAAGGGTGTCGCCTTGCATAGGGGAAAACGACAGGGGGGCTGTCGTCTTCAGGGACTTTTCAACACATGGCCATTCAAAGTGTTTGATCTCTTTGCACGGGCATCAGATTGACTCATGGTTTGAAACGTCGGATTCCTAACCCAGAGAGCTACGAGATGATGATGAAGATTGATTGATTTGACCAGGGAGAACCCACCAGGGTGATGAACTAATGAAGAAGATATCATGATCGGAGAAAACCAACTTGGTGATGATGAGCCACCGTGTGGCATCAATGATATGACGAGGAATTTAGCTCGACTCATGGGTCAGAAATGGGTGTCTACATTGATGACGTTGTGAGGTGCTCGACTTTTGGCTTAATCTCAGATGTCTTCCGTGTTTTCGTCGCGGTGTGCCACGTTGTGGAGTGTGTGACTCCCAGTTTCTGTGGCTCCGCGTGCGTTTGGTGTCCCTGTTGGACCACGAGGAAGATCTGGGTGAGACCTAGTGGTGACAGTGGATGCCATTTTCACGTGTTGAGGGTTCCTCCGCGTGCGTTTGCTGTCCCTGTTGGACCGCGAGGAGGGTCTGGGTGAGACCTAGCAGTGACAGTGGACGTTGTTCCGTGTGTTGCGGATTCTCCGCGAGTGCGATGTTGCTCTAGTTCTCGTCGCTCGTATGGCTTCTTGGTTGGGCTGGTGACCGATGCCAGCTGTCGCTAGTAGCGTGAGGCCGTTTCCCTGAGACTTGTGGTTGGTTCTTAGGTATTTCTTGTGTTGTTGTCGGTAACTGCGTCCTTTGTCGAGTTCGGCTGGCGACAGAGTGGGTTGCTGGTTGGTTGGTCCCCACAGTGGGGTTTGTTGGTGGCTGCAGCTGTGCGGTTCACGGCTGGCGTTTTCTGCTGTTCGGGTTGGTTTTGGCGTTGCTCGGCACTTGTGGGGTTGTCGTCCCAATTGGACGCCCCACATGTGGCTGGAGTGAGCCGTTGGTTTCTCGGCTTGGTGCTCCAGGTGCGTTGGAGCATGTTGTGAGCCGTTGAGTTTTCGGTTCTGTGCCTCCCGTGTGTTTGGGGATCGTTGTGTGAGCCGTTGGTTTTTTTTTTCTGGCCTTGTATGCTCTGCGCGTGTTTGGTTGTGCGAGTGTTTCCATGAGGAAGTTGCGTTAAGACTTAGTTGCTTTTTCGCACTGGTCTTACGTTTGCTCCCTGTGCTTCGTTTCATGCCTTGAGATCCTTTGGGCTTGCCCCAATTTCGAGGATGAAATTGTTTTAAGGGGGGTAGAATGTAAGACTCGGTTTCCTGGCTTCCGTCCGGTGTCGTGGGATGACTGGCCACTAACGTGTCCAGGCTGGGCAACGCGTTAGTCTCGCGTCAGGGGTGTTCGACGCGACAGTCATCCGTGTCGCGACGAGCTTGTGGGTCGCATTCTGGTCACGCCCTGGCTCTCCGTCGCATCTTCGTGTCGTGCCCGGTCAACGAGTCGCGACTGCTTTATGTCACTTCGGTCATCTGACGCCTGTCAGAGTGGCAGGTGTGTCAGTACGGCCTGTTGTGTTGTCGCGGCGCCCGTGGGGGGCGCGTTCTTGTCGCAGTCCGTGGACCCGTCGCGTTAAGGTTGTTAACGCGATGGGGCGGTTCGTCGCGTTCTGGGTGCCGGCGGCTTAAGGCGCTGGCCGGCTACCCCTTCCCCCTCTCTCTCTTCTTCTTCCCTTCTCCCTCTCCCTCCGGCAGTGCTCCGCCTCCCCCTCTCCCCTTTGAGTGTTTCAGGTGAGGAGGAGGACCGTGCGTGGTGCCGTGGCGTCGTGGACCTTACGTGGAGCGAGGAGGAGGTGGCCAACCGACGTGAAGGGCCCCATTGGGGTTCGTTCTTCGTGAAATGTAGAGATTTCTTGTGCCCTTCTCAATCCAGGTGGATTGGGAGCCCCTCGTGCTTTCTAGATAGATTTACAGCTTTCCCCATGCTCCCCTCCCCCGTGTGTGCATGTGTGTATCTTCGTGGGCGACCCGAGATTGAGGATCCCGCTGGTCTACCTCCCGACCGATGTCGTGACAGCTCGGCGAGTCGCGACATCAGAGGAGGCGTCGGCCCCGTCGGGCGCGACCTTATCCGATGCCGTTGGCAGCCGCGATAAGTCTGTCGTGCTGCGCTTCCCGATCACGATAGGATTGCTGTCGCGGCGCATTCCTGGGTTGCAACAGGGTTGCTGTCGCGACGCCTTTCCCGGTCGCAACAAGGGCTGTCGCGGTGCCCTTCCCCGTCACGATGGTGTCGCGACGGCCTTGGGGGTCGCGACAGTACTTGTGTTGCCTCGGGTGTTTCCGTGGGCCCGATTGCGTGTCGGCGTATGCCCCAGGGCAGGCCTTGCCCTTGGGACCTTCTGGTAGGGAATGCGGCAGGTTGCCTCCCTGCGTTCAGGGACCGAAGGTGACACCTTCGTGGTGTCCTGGCAGTGGTGTCAGGAGGGTCGCGTCTGTCTAATATCGATTTAGCAGATTGATGGGTTTCCGTGCTGTCTGGTAGTGTTCCGAGGTTCTAGCTGTTCGTGCGTGTTTGGTTGGCTGACGACCCTTTTGAGGGTCTGTGCGTGCCTCGCGCTTGCTGGGCTTGTCGTGTGTTACAAGCCAACGGCGCGGCGCGGCACGGTTCCTGTTGTGCTTGCCCCGCCTTTTGCCTGGTGCTTGGCACTTGAAGGCTTGTCCCGTTCAGAGGTTGTCTCCGTTTCATGGGACCCATGTCCTCGTGAGCCTTAGAGGGAGTGTTCGGGGCTACGAGCGTGCTCGAGTTGGCAGCCGACAGAGCGGACTCTCGAGCTGAGGGGAAAACGAGGTTGGACAGCGGCATCGAGTCATTTGTAGAGCTCTCTTGTCTGGGTCTGGGACGCCGAGGGGTTCGGAGTGCTTTCCTAACGCAGACCAGACAGTCCTTTGTCTCACTGCCTCGCTCTATGTTGGTTCCGGAGCCGCATAGGGAGGTCAGGCGTGGGGTCGCAGCTTGGCCAGGCTGCGGTGTTGCATGTGTTGTGTGTTCTTGGCAGTTCTATCTCGCTCTTCCGGGGAGGTTAGAGGCGAGAGCCGGCTGGCGAGCTAAGAGGGTGCGGACGACGCGTCCCCTTCTTAGCTACCAGTGGCGGTGGCTTGGTTGCTATTGTTGTGACGGCGTTCCCTCACGACGTTTCTAAGTGTTATCCATTGCGCTAGCTTGCACGACGGTTATAGCTTGGTTGTGCCTAGTTCCCGTGGGCGTCATTGGTCTGGCCTTGTGCAGACCCGTGCTTCTAGTGTTTCCGCTTTGGTGTTTCACTCGGTTCCGTGGTCCCGTTCTTGGGTGCCAGTCCATGGTGGCACTGGCAAGTGTGGTTTCCCGACCTGGTGGTGTGTCTAGAGTCCGGGGTGGTTTTTCTTGTGGGCCCTCGACCTCGGGAGGTCTGAGGTGGCCGTGCTTGAGGTGAGATGTCGTTCTCACTTGGATGTTGCGTAGTCTCGGCGGGTGTGCCGAGCGTTGCTTCCACTCTGTGCTCGACTCCGTTGGTTTCTGCGGGAGTCCTGTGTGTGTGACCCGACCTCGGTTGGTGCTCATGGCATTGCACTGTTCTCTTCCATTGCTTAGTAATATCATGCTATAGGTGTTTCACGCTTTACAGCTTCTAGTGTAGCTTTCTTGTTTTTGGAGTTCCTACTGCTATGGCCGGTGAGAGACTGGTAATCCTACTGGGCCTTGTTCACGAGGCTCACCCCTACTTCCTTCAGCTAGGGGCTCGTCGTCATGGGAGCTCGGTGTCAGACGGGTTGCAGAGGCGGCTGTGGTGCCGTGTTGTTGTCAGCAGCAGTGAGAGCGAGCGTTGGGAGCTCTTGTACCTGAGTGAGCGGAGAGTTGTGTTTTACAAGTTCTCCGAGTATGCCCCTTAAGGACTGCACCTTTCTTCTGGTACCTGTGCTTTTGCTTGGGACACGTTGTACAGACCTTTGTATATTGTACATATTGTCATAGTTAATTAAATTTAGTACATATCTCACTAGACTATTTCTTCTAACCCTTCCGGATCTTCGGATCCGTGGGTGGCGGCGTGACCCCTCGGGACCCCTAGCGAGGGTCCGGGAGGTCGGTCGTTACACAAAGAGTGTTTCTGTCAAAAGGCTCACACTTCTGTGTTTTCTACTGTCGCCCAAAGTGGTAGGTAAGCCCTTTTTGTCTGACAGGAGAGAAGAGATCTAGAGAGATAGAAAAGATCTTCTGTCAGAAAGATAGAAGATTACGCAAATGAAATATATTTGACTATTCACTAGATGCCAAAATCATTTTGAAATATAAAGGAAATCGATGTTTAATTTGAAATATATGTTTGAACAGAATCCATGTTCAAGTGAAATCCATGTTTTCAAGAGAATCGATGTTTAAGTGAAATCAATGTTTAAGTGAAATCGATGTTTGAATGAAATTGATGTTTAAGTCAAATCTATGTTTAAGTGAAATCAATGTTTGAATGAAATCGATGTTTAAGTCTAATCAATGTTTAAGTGAAATCGATGTTTGAATGAAATTGATGTTTAAGTCAAATCTATGTTTAAGTGAAATCAATGTTTAAGTCAAATCGATGTTTAAATGAAATCGATGTTTAAGTGAAATCGATGTTTGAATGAGGGAATCGATGTTTTCAACAGAATCCATATTTTCAACAAAATCGATGTGGCACTTTGTGAACTGAAATCGATGTATATTGAATAGACATCGATTTAGCTTTTCAGTGCAAATCACACAGCAATAGTACCATAAATTTATATTTATTAGGAAAACATATAATTAAATATATTAAATAATTTTAATTAATCATAAGTTTTTGTTATCACTAAAATACCATAAATTTATATTTATTGGGAAAACATAATATTAAATATATTTAATAATATTTAATTAATCATAAGTTTTGTTATCACCAAAATATAAGAGTAAAATATAAGAGTGGTTCAACAGTTGTCGCGGTGCCTCTACCTGTCGTGATGGCATCGCGACTGCCTCGGAGGATGTGACAGTGCTTGTGTTGCCTCAGGTGTTTCCGTAGTTTTGGTTGGGGTGTCGGTGTGTGCCCCAGGGCTGGCTTGCCCTTAGGACCTTTAGGTGGGGAACGCGGTAGGTTACCTCGTTGTGTTCAGTGACTAGAGATGACACCTTCGTGCCGTGTCCTGGCAGCGGTGCCAGGAGGGTCGCTTCTATCTGATATCGATTGATTGATGGTCAATTGATTATTAGCAGAGCGACAGACTTTCCGTACCAACTGGTGGTGTTTCGAGGTTCTAGCTTGCTTGTACGTGTCTTGTTGGCCAAAGGCCCTCTCGAGGGTCCGTGTGTGCCTCGTGCTTGCTGGGCTTGTCATGGGTTACAAGCCAGCGGTTCGGCATGGTTTTTATTTTGCATGCCCCGCCGTTCGCAAAGTGCTTGGAACTTGAGGTCTAGTCCCATTCAAAGGTTGCCTCCATTTCCTGGGACCCCCATCCCTGTGTGTCCGTTGAGGAAGTGCTTCAGGCAACGGGCATGCTCGAGTCTACGGCCTAGTTGGTGAACTTTGGAGCAGAGGGGAAAATGAGGTTTGGACAGCAGCGCCGAGTCGTTTGTAGAGCTCTCTTGTTTGGGGTGGGACACTGAGATTGTTGAGGTGTTTTCTTCTCGGCACGGCCCAAACAATCCTTTTTCTCAATGCCTCTCTCTACGTTGGTTCCGGAGCCATGTAGTGGTGCCATGCGTGGGGCCACAACTTAGCCAAGCTATGGTGGTGTGTGCATTCTTGTGGTGTTTTTGTGGCGGCTCTATCTCCCTCTTCCGGGGAGGTTAAAGGCAGAAGCCAGCTGGCGAGCAGAGGGAGAGGCCGACGTGTCCTCCTCTTAGCTGCCAGTGGCAGTGGCTTGGTTGTTGTTGTTGTGACATCATTTTCTTGTCGTGTTTTTAAGTGTTATCCATTGCCCTAGCCTGCACGGTGGTTGTAGTCTGGCCGTGCCTAGTTTATGTGGGCATCATTGGTCTGTCCTTGTTGGCCTGTGCTTCTGATGGTTTCCACATTGCGTGTTCTCTCGGTGTGCCTTGTGCGGGCCCCGACCGTTGTTCTGTAGTCCTGTTCCTTGGTGACAGTCCGTGGTGGCATCGACATGTGTGGTTTCCTGACCTCATGGTGTGTCTGAGGTTCAGGGTGGTTCTGCTTGTGGGCCCTCGACCTTGTGGAGGTCTGAGGTGGTCGTGCTTGTGGTGAGATGTCGTTCTCACCTGGTTATTCTATGGTCTCGATGGGTGTGCCAAGGGTTGCATCCGCCTGGTGCCCGACTCTATTGGTTTCTACGGAAGTCGTGTGTGTGACACGACCTTGGTTGGTGGTCATGGCATTGCATTGTTCTGTTTCGCTGCTTTGTAGTACCCTACTGTAGGTGTTCCTCGCTTTACAACTTTCTAGTGTAGTTTCCTATTTTTGGAGTTCTTGCTGCTCTGGCCGGTGAGAGACTGGAATTCCTTACTGGGCCTTGTTCGCGAGGCACACCCTCCTACTCCCTTCAATTAGGGGCTCGTCATCGCAGGAGCTCGGTGTTGGGCAGTTTGCGAAGACGACTGTGGCACCGCGTGCTATCAGCAATAGTGATAGCAAGCGTTGTGAGCTCTTGTACCTGAGTGAGTTGAGAGTTGTGCTTTGCAAGTTCTTGGGGTATGCCCCTTAAGGACTGCACCTTTCTTCTTGTACCTGTGCTTTTACTTGGGACACGTTGTACAACTATATATCCTGTTATAGTTATTTAAATTCAGTACATATCTCACTAGACTATTCTTCTAGCCCTTCCGGGTCTTCGGGTTCGTGAGTGGCAGTGCGAACTTCGGGGTCCCTGACGGTGGTCCGGAGGTCGGGTCGTTACAGTTGCTATCAGAGCATGGGTCTACTGAGATTTATAATGAGTTAATAACTATAGATGTCCCAAAAAAGGTACTAGTACACTGTTGACACCATTTGTCTAGTGTTAGGCTTGTGCTTTCAATTGTTTTACAGGTGTGCGGCTTCTCTGCAAGGTTCATGTGCGTGCTACAGGAGGGTTGCAGCTGTTGCTATGTCACATGCGTGGAGAGTGTGGTAGCTCGATGTGTTCATGCCATAGTGGTGTGGTTGGCAGTGAACTCGCTGGCAGTAGTCTTCCCTAAGTGGAGGACAGTTGCAGCAAGTCTGGTGCTGTGATCGTGGTCATCGTCGGCCTGCGTGTCCATGTGGGTGTGTTGCGAAGGCTGCAAGAGCCTACGTGCGGTGTGGCCTTCACCGGTGCAGGGTTGTTGTTTATGGAATTGGTCAAAGGTGTCCTTGCCTTGCTGGTTGTCTGCCTGTTGTTGGGGTGTGTGTTGTGTTGGTTGTGTGTATGGTCTCTCGTGTCTATGTGCCATTGTGCATTGTGCTCTGCTCAACCGGCGTCATTGCTCAAGCTAAGCAGATGTTCTATGTGTCGTGTTGCATCACTGGTTGAGCGTTGCGACACTTGTTTGTGGTTGTTGTCAACCTTGTGTAGGCTGGCGGTGAGCTCTAGTGAGGTGCTCTCGGAGGTCTTCTCTGTTGGTTCTAGCAGAAGTGAGGTTTCCCCAGAGCTATGTTGTGCTCGTTTCTGGTTGCTGTTGCGTTGCCCTTTGGGTTGAGGTGCATCGCTTGGTTGTCCTATGTTCTGGTGAGGTTTCTCAGAACCGTTTGTTGTTGTCTTGGTGAGGGTTTCTCCCAAGACTGTGTCGTGCTCATTTTTGTCTATTTCTGTGCTACCTCAGAGTTTAAGGTATGTTGTTGATTTGGTTGGTGCGTTCTAGCAGGTTTTCCCAGAACTGTGCCTTGGTGGTTCTGATGGAGGTTCTCCCAGGATCGACTAACGTTGCTTCTGCTTGCTGCAGTGTTCTATCTGAAGATTCGTGTTGTTTGGTCATTTGGGTTGTGCATTCTGATGAAGGTTTTTTCCAGGATCGCCCCCTTGTCTTTCTTGGCGAAGGTTCTTCCCAAGAGTGTTCTGTGTTTGTTTCGGCCACCGTTGCGTTGCCCCTGTGGTTTGAAGTGTGTCATTTGGTTTGGTTGTCTGTTCTAGTGAAGTTCTTCTAGGATGACTTTCTGTCGTTCCTAGTGGAGGTCCTTCCCTGGGCTGTTTCGTGTTGTTTTGGTTGTTGTTGTTCTCTCTCTTTCTGTAGAGATGAGCTATCATTGTTATCGGTTGGACTATATGTGTTACAGTCTACTTGGGCGTTGTCAGTCAAGGTGTGGTGCCTTTGACTGTGTGTTTGGCCGTTGCGTTGGCCAGCTTGTCTCATTGTTCGTTTCCAAGTTTCTTGGTTGTGCTAGTGGGACTTTGTGTGTCCCCTTGGTTCGGGTGGTTTGCTTCGTTTTCTCGCGTCCGACGTGCTCTCGTTAATTGTGGTCTGGTGAGTGCAGTCGATGTCTGGCTGGCTGTGCTTCTTGTGAAAGTGTCAGTCTTGCGTTATGGTTTTATCTCTCTCGTGTATGGAAGAGACTCGCTGCGTGTCTCCTTCCTCTACTTTTCATTGGTTGCTCGGGGTGGTGATGCTCCACTATGGTGTTGTGTCGCCAGGGTGCGCATCATTGTGACCTTCTGGTGGAGTCATCTTCCCTTGAGTTATTTTGGGTTGAGCTGGTTGCTCCCATCGTGCTGTCATTTCCTTGTGGCACTGTGGGTTGGTGGGCCTATTCATGTCGTTTGTCGTTGAGATTGTTTCTTGCTACTTGCCTGGACAATTTGGGGCATTGGGTCCCTGGTGGTTTGGTGCGAGATAGTATCATTTTCTTGTTGAGTTGCTTGCGTGCGTGTTGTTCCGCTGTGCATTGGTTTTTCTTGGTTGGCTTGCTCGTGCAAGTGTTATTCTAAGGTGTGCTCAATTGTGCCTCGGCTTGTGCCTTGGAGGCTTTTCATGTCGTCATTTTGGTGTTTAGCCTCTCTATCGGTCGTGATGGAGGTGGTGCTTCTTGCTCTTGCATGCTAAGGAGTCGTTGTGGTCTTTTGCTCCCCATACAGTAGAGTCAGTAATCCATGTTTTTTTGTGCTTTTTGGAGCCGACGTAGTTGTTGCGCTCTTGAAGTTGTTGGCTTTTTGTGCGCTTCTTTTGTGGGTCTATGGTGAAGAGTCTCCTTCGGTGGGCCCTGTCTGTGTCGTCTCGGGCCGTTGGTGCGATTGCGTGTACTACACCTTAAGTGTTTTTCGATGCTTCATATTTTTGTGTCTCAAGGGCTAGGTAAGTGTGGCCTATTGTGCTCTTTAAGGTTCACGGTCCTTTGCGTGTGGCTTTTTGGCGGGTCTCTAGTGAAGAGTCATTCCTGTTAGCCCATGTTGTTTCCATCGTTGGTGCACCTGTGTTGTACTTTGCTTAGTTTTGGTGCTTGTGATAGCACCGTGTGCTCGTGCTCTAGTATTTTGATTTTGTGATGTTTGGAGTCTTGGTGCATTGTGTTGTACCTTGGGTGGCTCTTGGTGCCGAGTTTAGCACCATGTATTGTGCTATGTACCTTGATCGTGAGCTTTGTGTGTCATTTCATGACTTTGCTCGGTGTTGGAGACGTTGAGCTTTCCGCCTCTGGGACACTTTGTGTTAGCATTTGCCTTGTGTTTGTACCATTACTGCTGTGGGGTGGCTGCTTTGTCTTCTCTAGGTAGCCCTATTGGTGGTACCCCAAGCTTTGGTCGTGGCCTGTGTCCATATTTTCCCTCTAGCTTTAGGAGCGAGTGTGTTCGGTTGTGGTACCCTGCTTTAGTTTGGATCCCTCTGAGGTCGACGTGTTGTCCTCGACCTCTATAGTCATTTCAATTCTCGTGTGGTTGTGCATTTTTTTGGTGGTTGGCATGTTGGTACCCGTGTTGAGCCCTGTGCGCGCGTGGCAGTTGTGTTGCCAAATCTTTGTTGGCTCTTCGAATGTGCATTGTGTTGGTGGGTCTGGAAGCCAAGGACGGAGTCTCCTGTCGGTTTTTCTGGTGACAGTGAGGCCTATTGGCTCGTTAGTACTCGACCACGTGGTTTGTCGACATTGTGAGATGCTCGGTTTCGACTTAACCTCAAATGTCTTACATGCTTCCATCGCGATGTGTCACGTTGTGAAGCGTGTAGTTTCCCAATTTTGTGGCTCCGCGTGCATTTGGTGTCCTTGTCGGACCGCGAGGAAGGTCTAGGTGAGACCTAGTGGTGGCAGTGGATGTCGATTTTGCATGTTGAGGTTTCTCCGCGTGCGTTTGGTGTCCTTGTCGAACCACGAGGAAGGTCTGGGTGAGACCTAGTGGTGGCAGTGGATGTCGTTTTTGCATGTTGAGGTTTCTCCACGTGCATTTGGTTTCCTTGTCGGACCACGAGGAAGGTCTGGGTGAGACCTAGTGGTGGCTGTGGATGTCGTTCCGTGTGTTAAGGATTCTCTGCGAGCGTGATGTTGTTCTGGTTCTCGTCGTTCGTGTGATGTCTCGATTTGGGTTGGTGACAGATGCTAGCTGCTGCTAGTAGCGTGAGGCTGTTCACCTGAGTGTTGTGCTTGGCTCTCAGGTGTTTTTCCGGGTTGCTGACAGCAATTGCATCCTCTGTCAGGTTTTGTTAGTGACAGAGTGGGTTGCTGGTCGGTTGGTCCCAACAGCGAGGTTTGTTGGTGGTTGTGGCTGTGTGGTTTTCAGCTGACATTTTTTGTTGTTCAGGTCGGTTTTGGCGTTGCTCGGCACCTATGGGGTTGTCATTCCATTTGCACACCTCACGTGTAGCTGGAGTAAGCCGTTGGTTTTTCAGTTGTGTGCTCCTCGTGTGTTTGGAGCTCGTTGCGTAAGCTGTTGGTTTTCCAGCTTCATGTGCTCCGTGCACGTTTGGCAGTGCAGTTGTTGCCACAAGGAAGTCGTTGTGAGACTTAGTGGCTCTTCGCACCCACGCTTCGTGTGCTCTGCGCGCGTTTGGCGGTGCGGTTGTTGCCACGAGAAAGTCGTTGTGAGACTTAGTGACTTCTTCCCACTGGTGTTGTGTTTGCACTCTGTGCCTCGTTTTGTTCTTCGGGATTGTAGATCCCAGTTCTCATCTTAAAGAAGACTCGATTCTCAACAAAGAAAATAATGAAAGGGATAGGATATGAAAATAAGGAAATAACGGGCGAGGCACAACTCCTAAAATATGGAAAGAAAAGATGACCATGATCGTCAGGTACGCGAGGGTACCGAAGGGGGTGCACAACGACGGTGCGAATGAAAAAAGTTGATCGCATGTGTACCTTTGAAGCGGAGGGAGATTGCGCGGGGACGTGGGTTCCTCTTCTTCTACGAGCACGGCGGCCGTGGTAGAAGGCACTTTTCACTTGATTACCCTTGCAAAAGGACAAAAGACAAGAGGATTAGCCAATAATGCGTGTAGCATTGAATCCCAAATGAATAAATGAAATGAATAAAATGGGGAGAACACACCACGTGGTGGTTTTTAAACCCCTGGGAAAGGTAGATGTGTGTGTATGCTAAAAAAAGGAGAATGGAAATGAAAAGAGCCTCGTGGGGCTCGGAGGAGTTGATATAGACAAGAAAAAGGAGAAGAGGTGCTTCCCCAAATATCGGATGGCGCAGTAGCCGCTGCTGGATGGTACGGAGGAAGAAGGGGAAGAAGCTTCCCGCGTCCCGCTCCGATGCACGCGAAGAAGGCGACGACGTCGGGCTCCGAGGAATGAGAAGATTGGCGTGGAATGGTGGGCGCTCCTCCTTGGCTCGGAGTCGAGTCGCCGATCCAGCAGAGCTTCGCTGTGAATGCCCCCCCCCCCCCCCTCCTACAATGACCCTCAGGGGTCTATTTATAGAGGTGAAAGGCTTGAATCGCGTGGGGGACAGCCCCGCGACTATGAATTGAAAACGCGTCGGGTATGAGCGCTGCGATTCAAAAGTCAATTTGATGGGACAGTCGCATGATGATCGTAGCTCACAGCTACGCTTGGAATCGCACCGGGTAGGGCCGCCGCAACTTGAAATCACGGCGGTCCTCGCGGACGCGATTTCAATTGGGTAATGATTCGAAGCATGGGCTCATAAATGCACCAGTCCTAGCTGGAGACTTTAGGTTTTGACCTTTAAAACTGCGACTGCTCAGGCGGACGCGATTCAAAGATCCGCCATGATTTGATGCATGGGCGCCCTTGAGTGCGACGACTTTAGGTCCAGGGCCTAATCGCGGCGGCCATGGTGGATGCGATTCCAATTGGAACATGTGCCAAAAGGCAGATAAACGAGCATAATCGCGTCCACCAGACCGGATGCATTTCGGCTGTCTTCATAAATGCGTCCGCCATACCCGACGCGACTTGAAAATGATGCCTACGTTGCCCGGCGAGCCTTGGAAATGGAGGGGAAGCACCGGGGAGGAATGGGGTGATCCAAGAATGATTGGGAAACTACTCTTTGTAAGGCAAAAGGAGGGCCATTTGTGTCATTAGGGCGCAATATGAAATTTGCCCGCGGTGGAGTCAAAATCACGTGTCTACAGCTGCCACGTCTTGGCGTCTGCTTTGCAGGGGAGCAAAGCGAAGGGACACGAAGTGGAGTGCAATGGAGTAAAATGGAGTGAAATGAAATGAAAGAAATGAAGCGTAGTGAAGTGGAGTGCAGTGGAGCGGACTGAAAAGTTGACGGCAAGGTGAAAATTAGACACGCATGACAATTGGTGACTACCACCTGATAAGAGTCTTTTACCAACACCCAAGAAGTCACCCCAGGAAGAAGACCACAAGAAGCAAATGTTTGGATTGGAAGAAGGGGTAAGGGTGCACGAAGGGCACAACTGGAGGTGTGTATGTGGTACACGAAGGAAAGGTGCCACGTGGGGCACGAAAGGAGAGATCAACTTCCAGCGAAGGGAAGTACCTAAGGACACAATCCTTAGGTTGCACCGTTGGCGGAGTCTACCACTGCCACATGTGGATCTCTGGAGTAAGGATGAAATGTAGAGGGACAATCCAAACAAAGTTCTTAAGGAAATCAGCCCGAAGGCGACAACAGAGGGAGTTGGGTACTTGACCCGGATTAGAAATTTCAAATTGCTTTAGATTTGGAGCGAGAATGGCTCTCAAATTGCATTGGAAGAGTGGTTTTCCACAGTGATTTCAATATGCATGTATGATGGGCTAAAAGAAAAATATGTTAAAGGAGAAATAATCAAGTATATTATTGTTACTATGGCATTGAGTCAAGACTGGATTTTTATGCATGGGTCTGTCGTCCTCATGTGTCAAGCGTAACGGCCTATCCGTGTGGCTAAGGATCCTCTGGGATAATCATTGTTTTTGTTAAGGGGAACTCAAATCCCTGATTCCTCAGAGCCACAAGGTCCTTGACATGTTCTAAGGGTAACATATAGTAAATGTAGATAGTTGATGGTGAAGGCAGCGTTGTAGCTGATGTAGCGCCAGATGAGGTAACTCGAATCGTGCACTCAAAATCATTAGCCAAGATAACACATATCATGGAATAACACATTTATAACACAGAGCATGGATAAAGTAGTCAACAACAAACACAGCTCAAACAATTTTGTTTGTTAAACCATGAGGATGAGTGATGTTTGACCGAAGAGATTGGAGTTCAAGATGGGAGGAACTAATGATTGGAAGAATTGGCTTGATCTGGAGCGAAGAGGGCAATGCGCATGTGCAGCACCATCATGATTTTTTGGATTTTTTTTTTCTTTTTTTGGATTTTTTTCTGGAGGTATTTGAATTTTTGTGGATTTTGAAAATATTGATTTTTTTATTTTTTTTGAAATATTTGATTTTTTGGGAATTTGAAAATATTTGGATTTTTTTTAAATATTTGATTTTTTTGTGGGATTTTAAAAATATTTGAATTTTTGTTGATTTTTTTGAAATATTTGAATTTTTGAAATTTTTGAAAGATTTTTTTTTTTTGGATTTTAGAATATTGCCATGCCATGGCAGTATTAGGTTATAAAATTGACTGGCGATGGGTCCTCGTTACCTCCTGTGTCATTAAAGGATGCCCAGAGTAAGGTGTGCTTTTATAGTGGTGTCCTAGGCTAATTGCACTTGGTTAACGGTGGCACCACCACAGCTATGCTTGAAAAGATGACTAAGTCTGGCAGGGAGAAGGGAAATGTTTTTGGAGATAAGCTTGGCATGGGTTTTTGAAGAGTTTGGGTTTGACTTCCTCCTGCGCACAACCATCAAAGATTCAGTCTAATTTAAGCATTTGGGACTTTTGGAATTAGTTTTGATGATCATCTTATTTGTAGAGACATGCGTACGACTGGTCCGTTTGGATCTCTGCGGGGACTTTTCCACTCTTTGCCATGCCTATTATAGTGATTGATTGATTTTGATTTTTGCATGCATATGCCCAGGTCCATTTGGATCTCTGCGGGGACTTTGCCGCTCTTGACATATATTTGACTTGATTTTTCATTGGTCATTTTTATTGCCCTTTTTTTAGACATCCTCTCATCAGGGAGTGTTTTAGGTTGGTTGCCTTGCCCAGACTACCTCTACTATCCATACTTTGGCCCGAGCGAGAAGAGAAATAGACTTCGTGCCTTTCAGGCATGGCTGCGACAGTGACGGTGTCTTCCGAGAGCAACCGGCTTGGGACGCCGTGCAGTGTGTGTAAGTGCCCATACTAGGGGCAAACCTTAATGACCCGGGGGGAATTTTAGACTCCTCGCACGGAGTTCTCATAACAGGAGTGCTGCGATAACATGGCAATATTGAAATATTCGTCTTTTTATGGATTTTTTTTCAAAAATAAGAGTTCGGAGGATAACAGGTGGACGAATGCCCTGCGCTGGGGCGAGAATCAGAGACTATGAAGAATGTATAGAATTATTTAGAATTAAAAAGATAAGTGGGGGCTAAAACCCCGAAAATAGTGAGAGAAAGGTCGGATGACCTGATTGAAAATGGAGAGGAGAGAATTGCGGAAAGAATTTGGAGACTCCGGCGGGACCGGAGGGAGTAGAAGAAGAAGGAGGGCGCGGTGCCCTGAAAGAGAAGAATCCGGATGGCCCGGAAGAAAGCAAGGAAAAGGTAGGCCGTGAGGGGCCAAGAAAGGAGGTGCGCCGCGTGGGGTACGAAAGGGAAAGGCGCCGCGTGGGGCACAAGATGGAGATGTGCCACGTGGGCACATGATTGAGATGTGCCTCGTGGGCACGGGAAGGAGATGTGCCTCGTGGGGCACGGAAAGGAGCCGTGCCTCGCAGGGCACGGAGGGGAGAGTAAGGATTATAATCTGGGATGCGATGCCCAGTACAAGAGGATGAATCGTAAAAAAGATGGAAATAAAAGGCCTCTCGTGGGGAGGGAATGCGGAGAACCCACGGGAAGGTGCTAAGTAGCACAAAAGATGATTGAAACGGAAGTGGAAAAGATGGAGGCCCCCTGGTCTTTTGCCTTGCCCGGCGCTTATGTTTTCGCTTGGGAATCGGTTTTCTGACCCTCAGGTACTTCCTTACATATTTTGCCCAGTGGGTGGGGGTCTAGCTCTTCTCGGAGAGTTTGAGTGGCTCTCAATGATTGGATTGTTGACTTCCATCGGAGTTTTAAGCAACAGTGGCAACTCCCTTGGAATATAACTCAATGAAAGGGTGGGGAGTTCCACTGGTGGAGTTGGAAGCAACAATGAGGGGACCGTACCCAAAGATTGTATAGTGTGTGATACGGAAAGGGGCACGTCCCTTTGAGCAATTGATTGTGCTAAGGATTTGGCCTTTGAATGGGTGAGCACAATTTGGATAGTTGACCCCTTCACTGGCGTGGGGAGGTTCACAACAACGGTGTGAGGGGTCATGAGAGTTTGGAGGGGGAGATTCCCTATAAGTATTTCGAATTGAAGTTGGTTGGCAACTGGAATGATTGACATCTTTTCCGAAGGCCTCTTGATGGCCATGAATGGGGGGGAGGACTTCCTCAGTGAAAATGCCCGGTATAGAAACACTGACCGGCATGCGAGGGATGTAATCTTGGATTTTGAATAGCATGCCAGGTCCCGGGGCTTCCTTCTTCTGCTGATGCATGCGGCTCTTCAAGGGAATGCACCTACTCCCGTTGGAAGGGGGCGGATGTGGATGGAGTGGAAGGATGTATGGCCGGTGGAGGTGTAATGGGCATGATGGGAAGATTTTGCTCAGGTTCGGTTGCCAAAGGTGTTGGCGCAGTGGAGGTATAATGGTTGGTGGAGGTTTGATGAAGGAGGGTTTAATAGTGGAAGGTTTGGTAAATGTGGATGGTAGTGTAGGAGGCGTAGGTAAATGGCGTACGAACATGACCTCAGAAGGTTCATCGTCGTAGCACCAAGTGGTTTCGCGGATGGGTTAGGCATTGGCAACTTTGGCCCGAGCAACAGGCTATGATGGAGGTGGAGGTTGTTGTGGGGGTATGGGAGCTGGCATGGATGCTGGAGCAGCTGCAACATAAGGCGCAGAAGCTTCTTCATGCATGGGGACATCGTAGGGCCCAGTTGGAGGTTGCTGGGTCCGAGGAGGGCGAATCAGTGGACGCTGGGTGGAGGCATGTTGTGGTAAATGGGGGTTTGCGGAGGTGTATATGATGTGGATGTTGTATGGTGGCGAGGTGGGTGGCGGATGGCGTCCACTGGTCCGTTCTTTCTCGGATTAATTTGATTGAATAGTTCTATGATCGGGGAGTCCATTAAATGGGCTTGAATGTAACGTCCCCACTCGTAGAGCTCTTCCATCGTATCGATTTGGTTCTTTGCCAGGATGTGCTTGAACCTCGGAGCAGAGTTAGAAATGATTATTTTGACTTGCTCTGACTTCGAGAGCACATGTTGCAGGCGGGTGGCCATTGACCTCCAACGGTCGGCAAAATGGAAAAATTCCTCATTGGCCCTCATCTCCTCGGATGCTAGATCCGCGATAGATAGATAAGGGCTAACGCGGTCTTTGTACCTTTGAAGGAATTTCTTATGTAATGGGCGGAAGTCTCCTGCCTCACTTGGCTCTAGAGAGTAGAACCATTCGAGTGCAAGGCCGTCAAGAGATTTTCTAAATAGATATGCCAGAGTGATGGGATCTCACTGCCAACGAGAAGAGTCATAGAGGAATTCCTTGACATGAAGGTAGGGATTGCCCGTGCCATTGTACAATTGGTACGTTGGCATCTCCGAAGGATGTATATAAATTTGAGGGAGAGCCGGCATGGCGGTGACGGGGTCACCCGTGGGATTGGACAGCTTGTTTATTTGATTCTCCAAATTGTTCAATTTGTGGAGAAGAGAATTTTGGAGTGGAGTAGTGGATTGCCGCTGGGCAAGTGAGGGAGTACATGGGAGTGACCTTGAATGAATGGGCCTTCCCAAGGGGTCTGTTCGGACCGGAGCACGGGGGCTCGAATGGCCAGGGGGGCGAGGTGATGAAGATTGTACAGGGAGATGTGGTGAAGTTGCCGGAATATACAAAGGCGGGTGCCTAGGGGAAGGAGAGGGAGGAGGAGTCACACCCTCAACCAAAGATTGTATCAGATTTAGTTGTTGAGGGTGAGTTGATCGAGTGCATTCAAGACAGTTTGGACTTTGGAATCTTGGCGGGGGGAAGGCTCTTGGCGAGTTTTGATCAGAGGTAAATGTGAGGGACATCAAATTGGTTAGTGCGTGGTGTGCGCACATAACAATAGGAAGTGGAAGGTTGTCCCTCATGGTGGTGAGATGGACGGACATGGGATTGAAAAGATTGAGATCTAACATTATCCTCATAGTCCATATTAAAAATAAGCATGATGATGTGGGTCCATTTTTAACAAAACGCAATCAAACAAGTTGAACAAGATATAAGTTAATCAATGTGGTTCAAACAAGTTATGATGCTTACATTGTTTTTAGGAGTTTCATAATAATTAATAGATTGAAAAATATTGTGTCACTCTAGATGAGACCTTAGTTGGGTAGAGTATGGAACTTCGGGATGCAACTAAGCTCACCCTCACTACGTAGTAGGATGTCTAACCCGGGTCAACAGAGAGGTACCGCCAGCTCGGTCCGCCGTTAGGGAATCCATGGTGTACGGAGACTTACGGGGTTCCAGGAGAAGGTTCTCTAGTCCAAAGGGACGGAATGCCCAATGGAGAGCTTTCCTTCACCGGAAGGGTGTGTGGAGCCTAGGATATGAGGGAAGGAGGTCCCCCGACCGATGCAGAATGCCCTGTATGCACAAGAGATAACACAGAAATGACAAAGGGGCACGTTCTGTCAACAGAAGGAATCGCGTCGGGTACAGACGTAGCGACTCCAACTGAATCGCGTCTAATCACCTGGACGTGGATCTGAAAGCCCCAGAAGACTGCCAGAGCCACGCCTGGCCCCTGTGGACGGACTGTCAGACAGAAACGCATCGGACTTAGCCGCCGCGACAACAAAGTGAAATGCGTCCGGTTAGGCGGACGCGTTACTAAACACTGAATCGCATCCTCTGTATCGGATGCGATTCCAAAGGCAACCCCAAACTGAAAAGAAAGCAGTAAACTGCAGGATATGTGTATAGGAAAAAAAAAACAAAAAAATAAAATCAAACACACAAAATGGTTTTATAGGAAAGAGAGGAGGAAAATAAGAGGGGCACACGAGGGCGCTGAGGAGAGTGCCACGTGGGGCATGAAGGAGGGAGGGTAATCAAAAGGAAAGCACAAAAAGCGGTCCCACCGTGATCGCCAATTTGTAGATCCCGGATCTCGTCTTAAAGAAGACTCGATTCTCTACAAAGAAAATAATGAAAGGGATAGGATATGGAATAAGGAAAACGGGCGAGGCACAACTCCTAAAATATGAAAAGAAAAGATGACCGTGATCGCCAGGTACGAGAGGGTACTGAAAGGGGTGCACAACGACGGTGCGAATGAAAAGTTGATCGCGTGTGTACCTTTGAAGCGGAGGGAGATTGCGCGGGGACGTGGGTTCCTCTTCTTCTACGAGCACGGCCGGCCGTGGTAGAAGGCACTTTTCACTTGATTACTCTTGCAAAAGAACAAAAGACAAGAGGATTAGCCAAATAATGCGTGTAGCATCGAATCCCAAATGAATAAATGAAATGAATAAAATGGTGAGAACTCACCACGTGGTGGTCCTGGGAAAGGTAGGTGTGTGTGTGTGTATGCATGCATGTGTGTGTGTATGCTAAAAAAGGAGAGAATGGATATGAAAAGAGCCTCGTGGGGCTCAGAGGAGTTGATATAGACAAGAAAAAGGAGAAGAGGTGCTTCCCCAAATATTAGATGGCGCAGTAGCCGCTGCTGGATGGTACGGAGGAAGAAGGGGAAGAAGCTTCCCGCGTCCCACTCCGATGCACGTGAAGAAGGTGACGACATCGGGCTCCGAGGAATGAGCAGATTGGCGTGGAATGCTGGGCGCTCCTCCTTGGCTCGGAGTCGAGTCGCCGATCCGCAGAGCTTCGCCGTGAATGCCCCCCCCCCCTCCACAAATGACCCTCGGGGGTCTATTTATAGAGTTGAAAGGTTTGAATCGCGTCGGGGACAGCTGCCGCGACTATGAATTGAAAACGCGTCGGTTTGAGTGCCGTGATTCAAAAGTCAATTTGATGGGACAGTCGCATGATGATCGTAGCTCACAGCTACGCTTGGAATCGCGCCGAGTAGGGCCGCCGCAACTTGAAATCGCGGTGGTCCTCGCGGACGCAATTTCAATTGGGTAATGATTCGAAGCATGGGCTCATAAATGTGTCGGTCCTAGCTGGAGACTTTAGGTTTTGACCTTTAAAATCGCGGCGGCTCAGGTAGACGCGATTCAAAGATCCACCATGATTTGATGCATGGTCGCCCTTGAGTGCGGCGACTTTAGGTCCAGGGCCTAATCGCGGCGGCCATGGTGGACGCGATTCCAATTGGAGCATGTGCCAAAAGGAAGAAATGAGCATAATCACGTCCACCAGACGGACGCATTTCGACTGCCTTCATAAACGCGTCTGCCATACCCGACGCGACTTGAAATGATGCCTACGTTACCCGGCGAGCCTTGGAAATGGAGGGGAATCACCGGGAGGAATGGGGTGATCCAAGAATGATTGAGAAACTACTCTTTGCAAGGAAAAAGGAGGGCCATTTGTGTCATTAGGATGCAATATGAATTTGCCCATGGTGGAGTCAAAATCGGTGTCTACAGGGATCTTTTGGGCATACCCTAAATTTCGAGGACAAAATTATTTTAAGGGGGGTAGGATGTAATATCCCGACTTTTCAACTTTCCGTTTGGCTTCTGGGTGACTAGCTCCTAATGCATCCAGGCTGGGTGATGCGTTAGTGAGGCATCAGGGTGGCCCGACGTGACAGTCATCCCTGTCACGCCCTACCGTTTCTTGTGGCGCCCGCGTTCTTGTCACGTTGGCTCAACGGACGCAACAGTCTTCTGTGGCTTTGGTCGTGTGACATCTGTCAGAGTGGCAGGCATGTCAGTATGCCTTGTCAGGTTGTCGCGGCGTCCCTGAGGGATGCATTGGTGTCACGGTCGGTTGACTGGTCGCGTTAAGGTTCTTAACGTGACGTGTCGCCCTGTCGCATTGGGTGCTGGAGGCTTAAGGCCATGGCCGGCGACCCTCTTCCCTCTTCTTCTTCCCCTTCTTCTCCTCCCCTTCGACGGGAGCTCCACCTCCCTCTCTTCTTTTGTGTGTTTTAGGCGAGGAGGAGGGTCGTGTTCATGTTCTTGACGTTGAGGATCTTGCTGGAGCGAGAAGGAGGTGACCATTCCGACATGAAGGGACCTCAGTAGGTTCGTTTCTTTTGAAAGGTAGGGATTGCTTGTGCCATTCTCGATTCTGGTGTATTGGGAGCCCCCATGTCTTCTACATAGTTTAAATAGCTTCTCCATGCTCCCCTCCTTCGTGTGGTGTGTTTGGGCTTGTGGGTGGGCCCCAAGTGGAGCATCCCACATGTCTGCCTTCCTTCCAGTGCCGAGACTGTAGTGCGCATCGCGACACCGGAGGAGGCGTTCACCCAGTCGGACAGGATCATGTCGTGATGCGTTTCCCTGTCGCGATAGGGTTGTTGTCATGACGCGTTTCCCCATCGCGACAGGGTTGTTGTTGCGACGCGCTTCCCCATCGCGAAAGGTTTGTTGTCATGTGCCTCTGCCCGTCACAATGGTATTGTGAAGGCCGAGGAGGATGCGACAGTGCCTGTGTTGCCTCGGGTGTTTTCGTGGTTCTAGTTGAGGTGTCGGTGTGTGCCCCAAAGCTGCTTGCCCTTAGAACCTTCAGGTGGGGAATGCGGTAGGTTACCTTGCTGCGTTCAGTGGCTGAAGGTGACACCTTCATGGACGTGTCCTAGTGACGATGCAGAGGTTGCATCTATCTAATAATCAATTGACCAATAGTTAATCGATTATTAGCAGAGCGACGGGATTCCATACCAACTGTGGTTGTTTCGAGGTTCTGGCTTGCTCGTGCGTGCCTTGTTGCCCGACGACGTGCCTCGTGCTTGCTGGGCTTGTCGCGTGGTTTTTGATGTGCTTGCTCCACCGTTCGCCTGATGCTTTGCACTTGAGGGCTTGTCCCTTCAGAGGTTTTCTCCATTTCCTGGTACCCCCATCTCCGTGCGTCCTTGAGGAAGTGCTCCGGGCGACGGCGGCTCGAGTCTACGGCCTAGTTGGCGGACTACTGGAGCGGAGGGAAAAAGAGGTTTGGACAGTGGCACCAAGTCATTTGTAAAGCCCTCTTGTTTGGGGTGGGACGCCGAGGTTTTGAGGTGTTTTCTTCCCCGACGCGGCCCATACAGTCCTTTTTCTCACTGTCTCTCTCTACGTGGTTCCGGAGCCACGTAGTGGTGCATGGGACCGTAGCTTGGCCAGGCTACGGTGGTGCATGCATTTGTGTGTTGTTCTCTTTCTGGCGGCTCTATCTCGCTCTTCTAGGGAGGTTAGAGGCAGGAGCCAGCTGGCGAGCAGAGGGAGAGGCTGGCGTGTCCTCCTCTTAGCTGCTAGTGGCAATAGCTTGGTTGTTGTTGTTGTGACGTCGTTTCCTTGCCGTGTTTTTAAGTGTTATCCGTTGCCCTAGCCTGCACAGTGGTTGTACCTGGTCGTGCCTAGTTTTCCGTGGGCATCGTTGGTCTGGCCTTGTTGGCCCATGCTTCTGGCGGTTTCCGTGTTGCGTGTTCTCTCGGTGTGCCTTGTGCAGGCCCCGACCGTTGTTTCCGTAGTCCCATTCCTTGGTGCCAGTCCATGGTGGCACCAGTGTATGTGGTTTCCCGACCTCGTGGTGTGTCCGGGGTCCAGGGTGGTTCTGCTTGTGGGCCCTGACCTTGTGGAGGTCTAGGTGGCCGTGCTTGGGGGAGACGTCGTTCTCACCTGGTTGTTCTATGGTCTCAGCGGGTGTGCCGATGGTTGCTTCCGCTTGGTGCCCGACTCCGTTGGTTTCTGCGGAGTCGTGTGTATGGCATGACCTTGGTTGGTGGTCGTGGCTTTACATTGTTCTGTTCCGCTACTTTGT
>CM024756.1:62710520-62767045 GCA_014218235.1 Colocasia esculenta
GGGGATAGCTGCCACCGCCGGAGGATCCTTTGCTGGCTGAGAGTTCGGAGGAGGGAGGGGGAGGATGTTGATAGTGGCAGTGCAATGGTGTAGGAGTTCATCGGCTGCCTCAGGTGGGGGAGTGATGACCACCAGTGAGAGAGAGGATGGCGAACAACGGCAGAGGAGCATACTCTGGTGGCTGAGAGTCTGGAGGAGGGAGGGGGAGGATGTCAATGGCAGGGACATTGTATACACTGTTGCAGCCACCTCAGTGGGGCTGTGGTGCCATGGTGGGGAGCGACGGCGACTGATGGGAGAGAAGGGTAGTTGATCCTCCGGTGGCTGAGAGTCCTGGAGGAGGATGTCTGATGTTGATGAGGATGCTGCAAAATTGTGGAGGATCATCAAATTGCTGCAGCTGGAAAGCTCAGCTAATTACCTTTTACAGTCAGTGGGGGGACTACCCTTGTGAGTGGATTGCCCAGTCCAAAGTCACAGGCGCCAATGGACTGGCTAGTTAAAAAGCAGTGTGAGGGATAATTTTGAATGAATCATGGACGGTGGGAGGGGTTATTCATATTTTAGATGGTCCTCCGGGTGACCTTGTTTTTCAGGGACCACTGAGACTGAGTCTTGCAAGGTGGCATTCAATGATCATAGTCATTCCCTTATGTATGTGCGTGCATATGTGCATGCATGCATAAGAGTTGACCCTGCTATCTTCAGGTAGGTCCATTCAAAGACGGCAGCTCTAACTTTTAAGCTGCAGGTGTTCACAAGTAGGTTGTTGTTGTTGAGTTAACTGTTCTTATGCATAAGACATACAGTGGCTATTCCTCCTTTTCTTTTTCCTTTGACAGAGAAACAAGATTCCAAGTACCTGGATTGTTACGTTTGAGCATTCTCAGGTCAGGCCCACTTTATAACCAAGAGGAATGTAGCATTGACTCTGAGGAAACCTTTGCATTTGTGCTGTATTAAACTTCACATCTGTTAGGTTTCTAATTATTGTTGCACTTTTCTTTATTAGTTCGACATGAACCATGCCCTTCGTCATTGTGAGTTCCTATGGCATATGGGATTTGTCAGTGCCATAGGCATTGTTAATTGTTCTGAAAATATCTATAGTCCTCCCCCCTTTTGTTCAGCTTCTTTGCAATAGATACACTTTGCAACTTACTTTTAGCTGGATAACAAGAATCTTATCTTTTTGGAATAGCTCCTTTCGATGTCATTCTATATTACTTGTATTGATAGTTTGAACTTTGAAGATTTGGTGGGTATGATGCAGCACATGTTTAAATGGTCTAGTTGTTCTGGTATCATCTTGCCAACCTTTTTCTGTCATATCCCACCTTTCTTTACTGTTTCTTGGTTCTAAGCTTTTGAGGTCCAATGATATTCTTCTCCAAAGCAAGACGTATGGCATTGTAGCTATTGGTTGTTGGCCACCACTGCTGGACGCTGGCAGCTGCCCCATCATGCCACCTGTCATGTCACACCATGCAGGTGTGATGTGGACCAATAGATAGGTGGACAACTAATCCACCCTTTGCTGCCCGACCTGTTGGCACTTGGCAGCAAGCATTTCTCTAATCCCCAGCCAGATTACTGTGACACATCACAGTGATGACCACACAGGCCTGCGCCATCCCATGATGGCGGAATCATTTGCGAGATCGTACCATCTGTGATCGACTTCCAATCTTACCTAAATCCATGTGGTTATTTTTGGATTTTAAAAGCTCTAAAGTTTCCTGTGACCTTTGTGTGTGTGCTTTACACAAAATATCTGACTTTTCCTCAATTTCCTTTTTTTTTTTTTTGAAATGTGGATGGTACCACATAGTATATTGAAAATAACAGAATGTACAAATGTAGAGGTAAAAGCAACAAAAACCTCTATACAAAAAGGCCTTTCTCCAACCTTAACAACCCAAAAACCTCACCTCCCCAGGTACAAAAGGAGAGGTGACTGAGATTCTCCAAGTTTCCAATAGTTTAGCCCAACCAAACATTAGTCTTAATCCCTTGAATTACTGCTTCTTCTGGTCTTGATTCCTCAATTTCCTAAATACTCCAGTTTAACAAAATTGAGTACTGCTTTTCTTCTTTATCGTGCTTTTATGCTATTTTTGGTGTAGATTTCTACACTAAACATTTTGTGTCGTCACGACGTACCTTATTCCTCAGTAATTCCAACTTCTGATGAGTCCTATGTTTGTTAAAGGTCATATATTATATACTATGCGGATAGGTATATGGGCTGAGGCCAATTGTCCTCTTCAATGAATCTTATCGTGAATTCACTCTAATTCTATTACTGGCTTTCTTTGTTCTGCACAACTATTCTTCCTAAATACCATTTGAAGGTCTCCAGGATACTTTATGCATTGTCACTTGAAAACTTTAATGAAAATTTGCAAACCATGAATGTCCAATTGTCCCCACCGAGTTATTATGCTCAGGAAGGATATATGGGAAAACTTGTGATTGAATATTTTTTTTATATGAATGCTGGGGGGATTGGTTTACCAAATTGAATTTTGGCTGAGTTTGTTTATGCTTTGTGGAACATCTTTTAGTCTTTTTGAACACTTAACATCTTTTGTTGCTTGATAGCAATTTTGTTTTGTTTCCTTAGTGCTTATACAATGTTATGGCAGGGAGCATGTTGCATTAGTGATTCTTATATTGTCCACATCTAAAAATAGCTCTCTTTTTCTTCTCTCCCTTCATTTGCTATATCAGACATTGGATACATTGCTTGATATGTCTGCTTCTTCAAGCAACTGGTCTAGAGAGAAAAATTATGATGATTGCAATAAATTAAATTATGCGATGGCTGCCCTGAAGAATTTAGCGGCCATCTGAAGGTCTGTTTACCCAAGTTCCAGGTACCATTGAGTTGTTTGTACTAAATGGCTTTTAATTGTATTCTATTTCTCATACTTCTCAAGGATCAGTAATTATATAACTTGAGTTACTCAGTTTTCCTGTATAGTTTTTCTTTATTTCCCATTAGGAAGAAATATTGATGGCAACCATTAGTCCTTTTGCACCTGCTTCTCTTGCTTTTGAAGGGAAAATGTTTCATCAACTTGGATGCCACTAGTTTGACTCATTATTGAAACCCAAAATTGCCTTCATTCATGTGGTCTTGTTCATTCTGGTCTAAGGATGCTTCTAGGTTGGGCTGGCCTGAAAGCCACTGTTTGAAAAGAACTTTTCATCAATCTGAGAAATTTTCTTCTCTCTAATATCGTTTCTTTTCTTTGATATTAGTTTCGTTCTTTTCTTTATATATGTATCATCAATACATGGAAAATAAGGATACGAGGCCCGCAATGTATCTAGCTAGGGACTCGTTATCATCTTCCACATAGGAGCTTCAGGTGATTCGGAGTTCATGTGCTGGACCACTCCCCGTCGATTAATCGACGTTTCTTTTACATCGAGGAGAACTCGAACACCTTTGATACATGTCTAGACCTTTAATTATTGAAAGCAAATTATGGAGAAGAAAGACACCGTTCAAACAAGTCGGTAGTCTCATAATTTGTCTTTCCATATGAAACTATGATTGATTCATCAAAGTATCCCCTGATTGGAGACATAAACAATGGGGGTATGGACCCAGAAAGAAAAAAAGCATGTATACTCTCGATCTTGCAACAATCTTTCCTCTGTGCAAATCCATTCTAAGGGGGAGGAACTCCATGACAGAGAATGGAAAAGGTTGGTTAAGGAAAAAGAATGATGTACTAATTTATAAGATCAGGGCTTGGTAACATGATGGCAAAACATTTGGAAGGTAGAGTGTCCTCACTCCCCCCTCTTTTTTGTGTATGGGTTTGGTGTTTCTCTTGTGGGGGAGGGCTCCTTTGTATTGAGGTTTTTGTTATATACACCTTTACACTTGTATCTTCCTCTATCAATATAATTTGTGGTACCATCCACATTTCAAAAAAAAATGATGGCAAAAAAGCCAGAAAGCATGGCACTGAAATCTTTGTCAATATCAAGATCAGTAGAAAGAAGATATGCATATTGAAGTGTTGTCAACAGGCACAACACACCAGAGGCCCCACAGACCCAACCTACCTGCACCAGTATTGAGCCAGAAAAAAGACTCAGAAAACTACAATGGACTGGCTCAGCACATAGCATGGATGGCAGTTTCAGCCGAAACTGATACATTTCGGTTGAAACGTATGGTTTCGGACATGGGCAATCCAAAACCAAGCCTGCTTACTGTAGCAGGTCCAATACTTTAAAAAAAAAAAATAGGTTTTTAATAATCCGTTTCGGGTGGAACCAGGTCCGGTTTCAGTCTTTTCAACCCAATACAACCGAACCAGACGAAACTGGACACGAGCTCCCCTCTTAAGGGGAGTTCAAGTCCGAGGCACCCCTCAGATCTCAGATCTAAGTGGCTGCTGTGACTGGGGAGGTGAGAGTAGGGGGGAGCTTGGGAGGTTATTTTGCTGCCGGAGGAAGATTTTGCCGCTGTTGTTTCTTCTTGTTCACAGTGCGTAGCCGCCGCCGTCGTTGTTTACTTCATTGGGTTGAAGATTCCTCAAGGATCTTGTAAGTTTTCTGATTTGTTTTTCCTTTGTTTGATAGTTTTCTTGTTGTAGGTTAGGTTATATGCTCCACATAGGTTTTTATACATTAATTATTGTAAATGTGCTATTAGGGGGCCTAATTAGCGATTTAAATTTGGGGTGTTTGCCTAATTAGGTAAGTTTAGCATCAATTGAAGCTTAATTAAACTTCATTGAATATTTTAGGGTGGGAACATGCTGCTAATTGTATTGCGCACCATCTAATTAGGGTAAATCCACAAATTAGGGCCTAATTAGTGGTTTACAATTGGGAGTTTTGACTAATTAGGTAAGTTTAGTGTCAATTGAAGCTCAATTAAGTTTCATTGAATGCTTTAGGGCGGGAGCATGCTGCTAATTGCATTTAATGAAGGGTATTTAGGCAAAATCCCCAAATGTGACCCCAATTAGCGATTAGAAATTGAGGCTTTCGTCTAATTAGCTCAATTCAGCATATTTGAAGCTCAATTCAGCTTCATTGCATTTTTTCATTGTACTTACACCATTCGTCTTTGACCGTCTTAATGTAAGATCACAGCTAGATGTAAACAAGGTAAGGAGCATCAAGGGCAAGACGATCTAGGGTGGGCCCACCTCACCGTAGTTGATGCTGGAAGAAGAAAAGTGAAATGTAATTATTATGGTAAGGAAATACATGGCAGAATTATCAGAGAAAAACAGTATTTGACAGGGGTAAGAGGAAAGGTCAAGCAATGCAACATAGCTCCTCGAGCGTGAAGAAGGAAACAAGCTAGTGCCTTCTGGGCGAAAAAGAGAGCATGCAATGAAGAGCTAAACATCAGGCTGAAATTAGTAAGGAGATTTTAGACAGAGTAAGTAGAAGGGGAAGGAGGGATGACGATCATGAGAAAAGCACTGAGGATTCAGATCCAGACCTGATCGAAGCAATAGAACGTAGTGTATGGCTCGAAGTAAGACCAAGGGAAAAGCACATGTAGGATAATGGACCTACTCCAGCACAGCTAGTGTAGCCCCGCAGAGGCCTGGCCCCATGGACAGTTATGCGCCAGAAGGTAAAGTGGCTACACAACCAAAAATCAAGCAGCATTAAGAGGGGTAAAAAATCAGCTGAATGTGCAGAGTATATATTTAAAAGTACTTGCAATATTTTTTCCATGCAGGTGTTCCTACACATGTAGCTGAATCAGAATAATTCCAGCCTATGTTTCGTAGCAGTCTAGCAGATGTTGGCTCTGGCTTCAAGGCCCCGTCACGTCAGACAAATATGGGTGTGGCCTTGAGAGAGAGGATGAGGAGCTTCATCAGTGGATTGAAAGCTTCAACCATATCTGGATGGAGAGAGATGCACCATTATGTATGATGGCTTGACTTGGTCCATTATCAACTTTCCAGTTCATTGCATTGCATGTCAGTCTTTGTAAAATCATTGATGCATCAATTATATGAGACGAATGCAAATTATTTGTTTCATTTAATGGATGACATGGTACCAAAATTAGAGAGGAACATATTGTGGCAAGTAGTCATCGATAATGAAGCCAGTTGCAAAGCTGAAGGGAAGAAGTTGATGCAGAAGCACAAGCATTTATTGGGCTCCCATGTGCAACACATTGTTTGAACTTCAAGCTTGAAGATATTGGGAAGGATAAAAATGCGAAGAAGACAATTGATTAAGCACAAGAAATCATTAGGTACATATATGGCCAGCCTAGGATCTCGAACATTTTCGTGCAAGGCCAACAAGATTTGCTTCGAATGTCATTTCTTTTGGGTCCTTGCACATATATAAGAATAACCTCAAGTCCTTCATGTACCACAATTCTTTCAGGGAGTACATAGACAAAGCTAATGCTAATGCTCAAATGGATTATTTGGACTGCAGCCACATCATGGAAGACAACAAATTATGAGACAAGGTCTCACGTTACATTAAAGTCTATGTAATCAAAGGTGTGAGGCGACCCGAGGCGACCAAGGGTGCCTTACCCTCAAAGCCTAGACGATGGGCTAGGCGATTGAACCGATATATTATAAATTAATATATATAGTTAAAAAATATGAATAAATCTATAAATATCACCTAAATATGTGCATGAAATTAGTATATTTCATAAAAGTAATCCATTCATTTACAAACAAATTTGCAAATAAACAATTAAAACACATTCACACAAACATGTAAATATGAAATGAAAATAAAATTGTGATACTAAATTGCAAGTAAGTGATTAGAACAAACTCATACATGTAAATATGAAATAAAAATAATAAATGCAATATTATAGGATTGCAAGTAAACAAACTCATACATGTGAGAATATGTATGACTCCGTTATAGGGATCTCAAGCATGGATGGCAGAGTCGGCCGACTCGGAGTGGGTCGGCCGACTCTGAGTCGGGTCGGCCCCTGGCGACCCGACTCTGGGGGGGGAACACCGACCCACTCACGGGACTGGTTTACAAAGTTCACTGTCCCGACTCAGGCCGAGTCTGGCCCGACTTAGGGTCGGGATCGGCTGGGGCCGACCCAGCCACCCGACCCGACTCTGCCATCCTTGATCTCAAGGGGGGTGAGTCGGCCAGAGTCGGCCACTCGGAGTGGAGTCGGCCGACTCGAGTCGTGTCGGCCCCTGGCGACCCGACTCTAGGGGGGGGGAACACCGACCCACTCACGGGACTGGTTTACAAAGTTCACTGTCCCGACTCAGGCCGAGTCTGGCCCGACTCAAGGTCGGGATCGCTGGGGCCGACCCAGCCACCCGACCCGACTCTGCCATCCTTGATCTCAAGGGGGGCGAAGTTTAGGGTTTAGCGTGTGTGTGTGTGTGTGGTCACAGAGTCGGCCGACTCGGAGTGGAGTCGCCGACTCTGAGTCGGGTCGGCCCCTGGCGACCTGACTCTGGGGGGGGGTGGGGGGGGGGGGGGGGGGGGGGAACACCGACCCACTCACGGGACTGGTTTACAAAGTTCACTGTCCCGACTCAGGGTCGGGATCGGCTGGCCGACCCAGCCACCCGCCCCGACTCTGCCATCCTTGATCTCAGCGTGTGTGTGAGAGAGAGAAAGGGGAGGAAGAGAGGGGTTGCCAAGCCCCCTATCTGTGTAACACAGTAACACAGTCATGCAGAGAGAGGGCTGCCCCCTCTCACGTGTGACTGTATGTGCGAGAGAGGGAGAGAGAGAGATGAAGAGGGGGAGAGGGATGTGTGTGTCACCGTATGTGTGTGTGTGTGTGTGTGTGTGAGAGAGAGAGAGAGAGGGGGGGGGCGCAACTTTGGCTGGTCGGAGATGTTCGTTATGCCGCTCACCGTCGCCGGAGATGTCTGTTGCGCCATTCGCCCTCGCCGAAGAGGTTCGCCGTCACCGAAAAGGTTTGTCGAACTACTCGCCGGAGCACGTCTGCCGCTCGCTGGGGGTTCAGCCGATGGTGCTTCGAGAAGAGGAGGGGGGAAAGCTCAAAGTCAAGAGTCGATCGCAATGTATGGCCTTTTAGGGTTCCCAGGGGGGTTATGGGTGGGAGCGAACCGGACCGGATCCGATCTGGTTTAGCAGGGCCTAGGCACTTTAAGCACCCAGAGCGGCCAAGGAGACAGAGGCGATCGTGTCGGCCTCATCACCGAAGCGATCACCTCGGTCGCTTTTGATAACATAGATGAAAAAGTAGCCCCCCACCCCCTGTAAAGGTCATAAGTGTAACGTCATGGTTATTCAGATTCAAATTTAGTGGATTTAGCGTAGTGTTTGGGCCAATGTGTGGCCATGGAGCGGTGTTCTGGGCTTTAGTGCATTGTGTGGGCGTTTTGGGCTAGCAATTTTGGCCCACAGAGCACCCAGGCAATTTTGGCCATGTCGCGATCTTAGTACCGCCTATTTTGAGGTTTTATCCGCTTGTGTGATGCGTAGCGCACGCGGGGTTGCCGCATGGCATCACGTTTATAAACGCAACGTCCAGGCATGTCACGTTCTGAACGCGATAGGTAGCTCCAACCCGTTCTTGATCCCGAGGTTTTAAACCCTTGTTTGTCGGCCAAACAAGGCAAACAGCCCTGCTCGGCCAAGGTGAACTTCCCAGAGGTGGCCTGTCGTGATTTCGGTCCGGGAGCTTGGGTTTTGGCGAGGTTTCCACGCAAGGAAGGCGTCCGGAGGGTGGGAATTGCCAATCGAGCGTCGTTCTTCGCATTAGTAGAGAAATTCTCTTGCTCTTTTGTGTTATATGGTTTAATGGATGGGAGACGTTGTTTTGGCATGCATGGATGACTCTCCGTTGAAACAGTTGATTTTAGAGGATTGAAACATATGAAAATTAGGGTACCTTGAGGTTTTCTAGATGAGAATGGTCGACTGTGCATTCTGTCAGAGAATGCGACGGGTCGGGTTGTTGCGTTCAGGTCACGACCTGTGACCCCAACACGTTCTCATTGTGAACGTAACATATCGGGTCATCACATTCTTAACGCGATCGTCTACTCTGTCACATTCTGCTTCCCGAAGTGTTTAACTTTGTAAATTGCAATGTGGGTCCAATGGGGGCTTGGTTTTGGTATTCTCCTGCTAGTTAAGTGTATCCAAGTATTGTTCATGCTTTTAAATGTGGATTATCGGGAATAAATAGTTTATTAGTAATTTAAAGCCATTAGTTATTATTAAGTTATTTAATGCAAGTGATGGTTAAGCTTGGTTGTGAATGAAAATTTAAAGGTTATGAATTACGGTTTAAAGGTGTGTTCAATAACCAACAATGATTAGTTATAAACTATTGTGGTTTGTCGAGTTTGATGCTTCGGCACTAATCCGAAATGTCTCTCTAGTCAGGTACCCCAGGTTCTTTGTGAGCCAGGCACGTAGTGCTCGGAGTTTGTCCCGATACTATATGTACCATAGAGATCTATGTCGTATTCCTGGACACCCTCACTCGTTTATCGAGTTGTACATCTAGCTGAGGGAAAAATGACAGTGAGGCAGCGACTTGTGGTGTGTTGTACTTTCTGTTTGGTCGCTTGTAGCGCACTCATAGTTGGGGGACGGACACCAGTAGACATACTAGGCCCTAGCTAGTCCGTATTGCCACAGCCTCACTCTAAGGGCTCCGGAACCCTTAGAGGTGTGTCGAGTGTGAGTATGCAGTGTGGTTGTCTGCAGGTGGCATTGGTTTGTCTCCACAGTTCATTTGTAGTTGTAAAGGTGGAGCTACAGTTGGACCTTTCGTCTGTGACTGCGAGACTGAGATCTTTTTGCTGTGTTGGATGTCCGCATCGGATATTTGCGTCATGAACTAATAGTCGTAACTCGAGTGTTAGTGTTGTTCCTTCCAACTCTGCTTCTTGGTTTACTTTGTAGTGTGTGTAAGTGGAACTCGATAAAGTATCTTTCGTTTGTACTTTTTATTTATAGCTTTCTTCCCTTTCTTTCCAGAAGTTTATTTACAGTGCTTGTCTGGCTTTAATAGCTCTTAAGATGACTACTCTTACTTCTGTTGTTATAAACTCTATTAGTGGTTTAGCTGCTTAGTTGTTATTAGTAAAGATTTTACTTGAGCAAGTAGAGATCATGCTTAGATTCCAGTTTCTTGCATGTTTACTCTAAGTTGTTTTATGTAAATCGATCAGTAAGATGGTGTTACTTTCGTTACTCTTCTGTTATACATGGATTACATTTATGTTGTTTTGAGGAGGAAACTTGTGACTTTGTGAAGCTCACACCCTACCCCCCCCCCCCTTTTCAGGTGCTTTAGCGAGTGTGGTTGCTTAGAGGCGGACCTGTACCACCAGTAATAGTGTGAGTTTTTGCTCCTGTTGTACACCTCGGGGTATGTCCCAGGCTGTTGTACTTTTCTTTTAGACGTGTATTAATATATTGGGACAATGTAAGTTTATGTAATTGTATATGAGATCATGTACTTATCGTGTATCTTTATACCAGTGTGGTTGTCTTTTATATTCTTCTTAGACACGTGTGTGTGATATCCCTTGCGAGACTTCGGTCTATTCATGGAGGCGGATCTAAATATCCAGGGCCACTTCAGTAGAATGGTGGAAGGCGATAACAAGAATGATATGGCATATCTGTATGAGAGGCCATGGACCGTGCCAAGTTAGAGTTGCAGAAATCCCTTCCAAAGAGCATCAAAAGTGGTGGAAAATTATTGGCAGCAAAAAAGAAAACACATTACACCATGATTTGCATGCAGTAGGTGAGGTGATTAATTGTACTAATATAAAGTTCCTTGTTTTCTAAGTTATTTGACATCTTACATTTACTTAATTATACACAAATGCAAGTTATTTCCTCAATGCTCGATTTATATACGCTGCCAATACAAATGTTCATGGCGAGGTGCTTCAAGACGCCTTCATTGGTCGTTTATCGAGGGCATCAAAAAAGAAACTTCAGGCCGAGCTACAGGTTGGTTTTTTCGGATTTTATCAATAAGAGAAAAAGAATTTACTTACTGGTGTTAATTTGTTACTTTATCCTTATAAATGGGTGCATATGAATGAGGACTGAGATATATTCTGACTCACAATTGCAATATGTTGCGGGAAGAGTGAGCCCAGGTATACTAATTCAATCAATATGTATTAGTACATCATGAAGATTTATCTTCACTTACATCTTATATTTATTTGTTTTTGGTTGGTGGAACAGTTAACTAGTGGATAATGGTGAACAATAAGATTTGGTCAGTAACACATTAGCTTACATTGAAATTAGGGTGCTGAGTCAAACAACATCAACAAGTCAATGTCAAAGGAATTAGAGCACGTTCAAGGTTCGCAATCAACTAAAGGCTGAATGGCTAGAAAAAATAGTTTACTGCCACTACAACATGATGTTGAGAATAAAGAATATGAAGTTGAGACAACAATTGAGAGACAAACGCATCGCAAATGATACAACTAGCCAAATTGATGTGGATGCATTATTTGATGATGACAATCCCTTGCTTGGGTTGAGGTACGAGAGCAAGTTGATAAGCCCATTTTTTATCTTGTTTACAAAACATAGGCAGAATGTATATTAGATGGAGATGAGCCAAAGGATCCAGAATTCAAATAGCCAGCAAAGAGGCCAAGAGTGACACATGAGCACCAAGAGGAAAAGCAACATGAGTTTGTTGATGACACTAAGCAACAACATGAGATTGAGCCAGCTTGTTACTCAGAATCAGATCGCAGATCAATCATTCTCAAAAATCATCAAGCCACCTCCAACCTTAGAAGAAATACATCAGTGTATGAGATGACTAAGAGAACTAGTGTTATTCCTTGACAGGACCCAGCAATTGAACAAATGAAGCAAGTTTATGTGAGACAAATGCCACGGGGAAAAGGATTCCATTCGAGGATGTACGAGATAGACACACCAAAAGAAAAGAAAACATGGCCAAAGGCTAGAAGGCGATTAGTTTCTTATACTTCTAATGACGATGATGAAGATAATGCACTAAGTGATGATCCCAGTCCAGCTATAGGCAAGGTTCAAGAACTTCGGGCTAATCCCGGCTGAGCCAAAGGTGGTTGGTTCGGGCCGTTTGGCCCCCTCAAAAAAATGTTAAAAATTAAGAAAAAATATTAATAAATAAAGAACATAAGGATTGCATTATAACTAAAATACAACAAAATGAATTACATGATACATCATTTTTAATGTATAAACATTATATATGTAATCATACACTATATACATATCGAAGTAAATTATTAATAATAAACATATTAATATGTATATCAATCATATATTAATGAATAACATAATTAATATGTATATCATTCATATATTAATGTGTTTATGTGTGTTAATGTACATAGAATCATATATTAATGTAAATATAATAAAATATGCTCATATATATACAAATTAATATGTAGGGGTGAAAACGGGTCGAATTCGGACCGAAAATTGGGTTTCCAATTCCGATAGTGATCCAATGTTTTCGATTCCGATAAATTGGTACAATTGATTCCGATTCCGTTTTGATTTCGATAATATTATCGAAATTGGAACCGAATAAGAACATAATAAAAAAGAAACTTACCCTTCGTCAAATGGCGACGGTGGTGCCTATAACGGCGGTGGTGGCGGCCTCCAACCGATGGCCTCACCAAAGGGCTTCTCATCGACATCTTCAAATGGTTGTGTAGTGTCCACGACTCCAGATTTCGTCCGCTTCCGTACCATTTGAGAGTCGTGGAACTAGCATCGGCCACGGCAGCACCCTGCGGGGGCCAGCGCCAACACGAGCATCCAACTCTGCGCCTGCAGGAACTTGCTGATGAGGAAGTAGGTCGCCATGGCGAACAGCTGCGGCAGTATCCACAGCACAAGACGCCCTGCAGCCTCTGATATCCCCACATTCTGCCTGATCGCCTTCGTCAAGGGTACTGGCGTGAGCAATAGGGCTGTGGCGAGGAGGATGACCTCGAGGGCTAGGAGCACTGCTATAGTGAGAGGGGTTGGAGAGGAAGGAGTGAGGGGAGTGGAAGGGAAGAAAGAGACGGGGCTCACACCCCCATACGCCTGTACTGCTCATTCCGGCACCCAAGAAACTTTTTGACTTTCAAAACCCCCGCCCCAACATTTGAAGCGGGAATAGGCTGCAATTTTGAACTTTCAAATTCAAGACCACCGTCCCACGTTCTAAGCCTTGTGGCTAATTTTTTTTTACTTTTATTTTTATTCTTAACGGATTTCTAATTAGATATCGACTCGGAATTAATAGATTTCGATTCTGATAACATATCGGAATATTCGATTCTGATTTCAATAAACTATCGATATGAAATTTTGGTTCCAAATCCGATAATTTTTATCGAAATCGGATCAAAAATTCGGATTATCGAATTCCATTTGCAGCCCTATATATCAATCATATATTAATGTGTGTTTTAATGTATATATAATCATATATTAATGTAAACATAATAACAAGCACATGTACATAGTTAATGCATATATATATATGTATAAATTTATGCGGTAGAATCGATCTGGACTTAGCCTGGAATCGACCGGGTCAAAACCCGTTGGCAACATGGTTTGGCGGACCGATTCGGTCGAATCGGATCGAATCAGGAGAAACCCGATTCACCCGATTCCCATCCGATTCCCATGCGAATCGGCCCGATTCAGGCGAATCGTGGCGGATCAGGAAAAACTTGATTCGCCCCGATTCCCTGATGCGTCGAACCTTGGTTGGCAAGGTTACCCCGGATCAGATCAGTCGGGTCTAAACCGACCCGAATCGGCGATCCAATCCCGATCTAGTCAATTTTTGATACCCTGACTATAGGTGCTACTACTGGCGGTGGCATGTATGCACCTTATTCCTCCTTCAATGCTGACACAAGCTATAGTCCCATGCCAGACGTAAGAATTTCATCTAGTGGCATCACTCTACTAATCCAGTGGGGTCACTCTTTTTAGAAAAATTTCTAACCAAACCATTTAATGAAAATTTTTACACACATTAATAGAGTTTAAAAAATTCTACCTAGATGCACCTATGATATTATAGTCAGTGTGAAGAGGACATGATTCACAAAGCCACTATGAACATCAATCGGGTTATGGAGGTGGCCAACACGAAGCAGGCATGCATGATAGGGTCATCAACTAGGATTCAAATTTCATCCAATTCCAGCGAGTAGCAGTATGGGTCAGCATCCTCTTTTTATCCCCAAGGTTCTGCTTCTTATGCTAATTCTGGATTCCAATCGAACCAACAAGCTTTAACTCCAAGTAACTCCAAGAGGGGTCAGCATCCTCTTCTTATTCTCTTCTCATCATTGTTTGGTTATAGTGAATATAGAGAATATATGCATCCTTATTATAGGTATCAATGGCAGCAGCCAGAAGATGAGGGAGAAAGTTCTTCGGCTATTATCCATATTAGTACATCATTATTTGGGTAAGAATCATTTAATTTGTGCATTTGTAATGTTTATTGTACTGTTTGAACCCACTCCATGTTCAATATGTAGCAAATACTAGTTTAACATGTCCAATGCCTACTTCCAACTTAACCAATTTACTCACACTCAAATGCATTTTTTCTGATTTTTATAATTTATTTCAGGATTTTTCAAATTTTCTCTGAATTTTTAAAGTGTCTTAGATAGGCTTTGGCCGAAAACGAAACCGAAACATGGTGGTTTCGGACCGGCCAAAACCAAGACCAAAACCGACACTGCCATCCTTGGCACATAGATAGGTCAGACTCATGCAGGATGGGTTCGGCCCATAAGGGTACTATATTGTCTTAACTCTTACCCCAAAATCCTGTTCTCCTTTTCCCAACACCCCCCATTCTCACTCCTCTTTATGGTGTCTTCCTCTCCTATATCCTCTCTCTCTCTTCTACCTTCTCCCCTATTCCTCACCTCCTACCATTCACCCTCATTATCTTGAATTCATTATGAAAATGCGGGGCCACTATCCAACTCCCCTCCTCTTCTATACTCCTACCTCCCTTCCTCTTCTATTCCATAGGAAATGATCACAGATCACAGTTTACAATGGTGAGACTGAAGTGTTACTATGGCAGGTCCGAGCAGCGAGGACATGTCAACTTGTCAAGGAATCTTCGCCACAAAGGGGACCATGTCAAAACACTGGCAAGTTGGCAATAACAAGGGGCTCTACCACTTCCATCCTTCTCCTGCACCCCTTCCCTGTATGGAATCTCACCCTAACACACACAGCCCAGGTGGCTGGGCTAAGCTTTTAGGGTTTTGGAAGCTATGCACAGCCGGATGGCATGCTCAATCCATTCTACCCTTTTAATACATAAGGAGAGATTCTTCAAATATCTGACTCGATAAGATCAAAATGTACCGTACAAATATAAGGAAAGGGTCCCAAAGAGATTGAAATGTTCATTAATGCTCAAGCGATAGAGTTTCATATCATGATTGCTTTTTCGCTCTTCCCTTCCCTTGCCTTTTTGCTCTTACCTACAATCTCAGTAGGCCTTTTGTTTTATTCTCATCTTTTTACTGTTCTTTCCTTTTCCTTGCATTAGCCTTGTCTGTTTCTCTGTTTTTTTTTTCTTGAGATCTGGGTTCATTGTACTTTACCTTCCTGCACTCTTATTCATCTATGAAATGCGATCCCTGGTTGCCTTCAAAAAAAATGTTCACTAAACAATAACAATGACCTATAGATTCATTTTCCAATATGACATCCAAAGCCACCATCCAAAAAGATGACAGCGGAAGCAACACTTGCAAAAATGATGGTCAATTCAGAAGATCTAGAGGACCCAAAAAGACTAAAGTCAACAGCATACAAACTCATATCAAAAACCTTCAACATATATCCATAATTATAATATAGATGTACACTAAACAAAACAAGTAACATTTCCCCAAATTCCGGCAAATTACTATGCATCTCAAAAGGAATTTTGAATAAGGGTCTTGTAAAACCATGCAAATTTCATCCACATGATCATTTTAGTCTCTCTCACCTTCTTACCATTAGTTAATTGTCTGCTCAATTGGAGATCATCTCAAGGCATATATGGGCTGGAGAGGAGGATGTTGAGGAACAACGATTCAAGTCAAGAAAACAAATCAAAGCTTGCAACTAGAACTTCAACCAGCATTATCTAATGTATGCAAGTTATGTACCTTGAAAATGATTTTATGAGGAACAATGAGATGCTATTCCTTGAACTTTGGCTCTGTGAGATAAAAGCTTATTGAACCTTGGCTCTATGAGATAAAAGCTTGTTTATATTGAAAACGGAAGCACCTTTGTCTTTAGAACACCAGTTCAGTCTAATTTCCTTCTCCTTTTATGGTTGTCATTGCCAATTAATAGCTTCTGCAGCTAACTATGCAACTAACAAAAGACACTTGAATCCGGACTTTCCAATGGAATAGGTATAGAAATGGCCACTAAATGAGTCAATTTAACAATTTTCACTGGCATAAAATCATTTTAAGAAACTGGATAACAATATGCTTCATCTAAATCTCCCTTGACAAAGATTTTTTAACATAGCATCTCTTTTTGGAAGATTGGGAGATGCATTAGTGCAGCATTCATAGTTATGCATTGAAAATGAATTGAAGCGGATGTTCCACAACTGTAAAGTTTTATGGTACCTTTTCAACATCATAGCCACAATGACCTGCAAAGAACAAATTCTCTTATTTCACAAAGGAAACATGACCCACTGTAGAATATTGCAGAAAAGCAGAAAATGCACAAATCGAAGTCACGCTATCTTCGAATTCTATATGCAGTGGTTGACTAGCAAAAATAGCATGAACTATAGAGGTATAGAGAATATCCAAATGATTCTCGACAATCAGTTACAAAGGATAATGCATTACAGGCATTTCATGCTCTCTTCATCTATCGTGATGTATCTGTTGGGTAAAAGAAAGAGGTGGCACTACGAAACAAGGAAAGAAGATGAGAACTCAGATGAGATGCAATCAAGAGGGAGGATGCATGAAGATTTCTCTACATTACAGACCAAGTCATTTTAGATATGGAAAGAATAAGTAGACATCAGTCTGTGTAAAACACGGTAATTCATACTTCTTGTCAAACAGGATGGTGTTGGGAGCAAGAAGACAAGAGGGATAAGAAATAAAGATAATGTATGGGAATGTGAAGTTTTGGAAATGAGAACACAAAATTAGTAACTGCTAAGTTGGCAAGAATGAATAAGTGTATCTTATACACCCAAGAGACCAGCAATGCGGTCTCCATAGAAGAGGGATCTTGTCCTTACACCTGAATGCCACCTATACCTCTCTAACCACCAAAGCTATTGATATAACCTTCAATATGTGATATTAGTGACCACACCTGGAAAGACAGACAACTTAAACCCAAACAACTAGTTTAGACTTTAGATCATGATCAGCAGATTTTTGTTTTCCTTTTTCAATATGTTAATGGAACCAAAAGATTTATGCAATAGAAAGCATACAGCAAACAGGAAAGATCTTTGGTAATATGGGGTTCATAACGGATGTGGCCAATTTAGATTCTTCTAACCAGTATGTGGTCTGACAAACCACTGGAGATGAGAGTCATGAGACAATCAGAGGAGATTGGCCATCAGTAGATATAACTACTGATAGACTCACTAAAAGTCTTAGAAAATGCTCGAAATAAAGAACTGCAGCCTGCATTCTTGGCCTTTAAAAGACTATAGCTCATGCTTCATGGGTAAAGATTCCATGTTACATGCAAGGTTGGCCAGGATACACAAGGGTGGAACTATGCCAAGAATTCCAGTGTCTTCATTGTTCTGGAAGTCAATCTCAAATCGGAAAGAATATTCATGTCCACATTGTCACCCAGAAATGGTGGGAGAAATTCAGGGAAGTTGCATAAACACAGTTAGAAGGCACAAGAAAAATTGAGATTCATGAAATGAAGGTGATGCATGCAAATGGATTAGCTTCATCCATTGTAATCTTATATACATCAAAATGGGGCAACATAGAATAAGAAGACAAGAGAGAGGGCAAACTTCATAAAAAGCTGGAAGATTGGGATATTGATCCGGTTCATAAGAAGCTGATGGCACTTGGAAGACCGGATGTCTTTTATAAGTTAGCGCACTAATAAAAAAAGGATAGGCAAATGAGAGAGATCTGAAATTTGGACTTTTTTAAAAAGTGGATCGTACCACAATTTATTAAAAGATAAAAGAAGGGAATTTTGCTGGTGAAATCTGAGCTTGAAGGATGTCATCTGGAAAGTGTCAATGGCTCAGGAGGAGGGATCTTCATTTTTATACCTCCTCAGATGCAAGGAAAATGATTAAAAAAAACAGTAAGTTAGAACCAACAGAGAAGTCATCTAAGTATATTGAAGACCACATTGTCTGACTCCGTAAGTCCTTTTCTGCAATTACTTCACTGGTAGAATATTCAAAATTTGTTCAATAGTACCATAATAAATGGCTCAAGGCTCTTAGAAAGACCCATGCAAACTCTGAGCTGGTTAGCAAAAATGCTAAAGTAACTGCCATCACAATAAAGCCCAAGGCAACCACCACTGAAGAAGTTAAGGAGATTACTTTGTCATGCTTGGAATGTCATGCTTGGATCATGGATGAGACAGTAGGATCACAAATAACCTGTTAAATCTCCAAGGAGGGAATCCAAAGAAGAATAAGACACAGAAATTTAAGCAAGAGCAAAGACAAGGGGAAGCGTTCGAAGAGGCAACAGGCAGCAACAAGAGACCATCAGAAGAGCTCCTTATTTGAACCAAATTTATTGGAGGCAGCAAATTTTTGTTTTGTGGCACAGAGAGATTCTTGATGACATAATAATCAAACATGAATTACCTTTTCCTTTGAACAATCACATTTTCCTTTCAATGAATCATTTTTAAATTTTTTTTAAATGAATCATTTTTTAATTTTAAAGAGTTAGTAGAGAAAATAAAGCCCCCTCAAAAAGAACATTTCAAATTTTACTCTGCTAAACGATAACTTAAAATCTAATTCAAAAATTCTCGTTCTCAAGAATCAAGATCAAAATGATATATAGGAGTTTGAATTTGGGTTTGATGAGCAATGATGTGCTTTTGAAAAACAAAGTTAAGTTTGGGTGGTGACGAAACATTTAAATTCTGTTTATCCATTTTAACAGCAAAGATCTATGTTATATTCGGAATAAAAAGAGAAGCTCTTGGAGAGGGAGTGGGATATTTTCTGTTAGAAAAATAAAAGCTTTTTAAAGTCTTTCTTTCAAGTGATCCATTGTCACTTGCAATTTCCATGAAAAGAGTCAGGCTATGTGAATTCCAAATGAACAAGTTAAGACACGGACCTGCAAAGTGGACCCAAGAAACTTGGTTACCAAAATAAACATACAGAAACCAAAAAAATTTGGTGAATAAAAGGCAAGGATTCACTTCTTCTCTTAGTTTCGGGGTTTTATAATTTTAAGTGGATGGAACCACAAAACTTATCAAGACAAATATATACAAGTTTACAGTGGAAAAGGAGAGCAAAAAAGAGCTTGCTATAGCAAAACTTGTAAAAAAAAAAAGGGAGTGAATAACTATATCTCCAGAGAACTCAACCATCACCCATAACAAGTCTTATACAAAAGATCCACAATACCAAGGTTGTATATAGTGCACAATAAACCAAAAGTAGTAGCCAAGAAGGCCAATACCAAGATTGCATGGTGTTCTAACCTAAGAAGTTATCCAAGGCATACAGTCAGCCGCATTTTTCCACTCCCCAAAGGCGCAGCCCATGCCACAACTATGTCCAAGAAAAAACCCTAACTACGTGGTCTGAAATTCTACTTTCCCCAGAAGGCTCAAAAGAGTTGCATGTAAAATCAGAGTTGGGGCTATACTAGATGTCAACATCACTTCTGCCTTTCAATCCACATTAACTTGGATTCCTTAGAAATCTTGGTATTTAGTTAGCATCTCCAAGGAAGAGAAGGGGAAAGGAGTGCTCCAACTTCAGAAGAAGATGAAGTTGAGAGTGTAATAGTGAAAGGGCCTCTGTCTAAAGACGATCAATAAAACTTTTAAAAGCAAAGGAGATAAACGGACTTATACATACAAAATCAAAGCAAGGCTGCCAAATGTAGATACAAACATGCCTGATTCCCCAACTAGGAGAAAGAATGAACTTACATAGGGGAAGAGTTTTTTTTTTCTTCTTCCTTTGCTTTTCTGGACATGGGTGTGTAATGGGGGGTGAACTGGTGTAAGCCATAAGATGATACTGGAAGAGGACCTCAATTCCATATTTCATTTTGGCAGGATATGAAAATATTTACCCTTTAGCTCTACCCCTTGGTCAATGCTCCTTTCGATTAAACATTGTCTTTGAATAATGACGATCTTTGTTCAACATAGAATAACATCTTTCTAACCAAATTAAAACATAAAACATGACTCAAAGATGTGTTCCACGAGTATGTGTTTTCCTTCTAGTGTCTTATCCTGCTACTAAACGCACGTAAAAGCTGCCATTCAGCAAACTACAAAGTTTATCATAGGACTTCTTGATAGTCGCCACCAACAAACAGATTTTTAGGGTACAAAAATTGGTCATAGATCTTTCTGAATGACAATAATGCAGCTTAAAAAGGGAGAAGATAAAACCAATGAAAATAAGACAAGGACGCTCACCAAACACATCCTTGACCACAGCGGGATCCAGCTCGCAGGTTCCCCCCACTATCGAGCAGAGGAACTCCTCCGCCTCTTCCAGGGTGTAACGTTCATTCCAGGGTCCCTTGTTCCAGGCACCAACAGTCCTCCTCCCCCCTTCTCCGTAAACAGAGCCCCCATACCCTCTCCCAATAACATCGGACACCAATCCCGTGGAAGCCACGACCTTTTTCTGCTTCCGGCTCCCACCAATTCTCTTCTCCGCCGCGGGGGCTTCCTCGAGCTCGAACTCTCACTCGTCATCAACCCTTCCGAAGACGTCCCCAATATATCTGCCGCCCTGAGAGGATCCCCCCGCGCCTCCAGGTAAGCCGATCGCACCTGCTCCAACGAAGTGGAGGAGAAGGCATCGACCAACCAATTCAGCACCCTCTCTTCGTCCCCTACTCCTCCTCCTCCTCCTACCGCCGCCTCCTCCTTCCCTTCCATGGATTCTCCGCCGTCGGCGGCAGAAGGGGCGGCGGCCGCAGCCGCGGCGTCTCCCTGGGGAGGAGCAGACGCGGAGGCGCCCTTCTTCTTCCTCTTCCTGTTCTTCTTCGCTGCGGGGGGCTTCATTACCTCGTTGGACAGTGCCTCCCACGGCGGAGGCGGGGGGCCGCAGAGGGGTCTCCGGCGTAAATAGCGGGGGTCGAGGCCGGGGCGGCGATCCGAACAAGGTTCGCGTGCGGATCGGAGGAGACGCGAGATGCGGGATGCAAAGCGCGCGGCGGAGAAGCGTGCCCAAAAGAATCCCCAACGTTCGCGGTTGTCCTCGCGTCAACTGCCAACGCCACGACCGGCGTGTGGAATTGTGATGGGCCAGTAACTTTGACCGGGGAGGACGAGGACAGGACCCTTTATAAGGCGTGGCCCATTGGTGAAATTAGCTGCACACGGGGTCCTACTCCTACCCTATTAAAATATGTTTTTTTTATTTTTCTGATGATTTAATTACCCAAACATTGATCTATCTGACTTGTCTCAAGAACTTTCACCAGAGATAATCATACAAACCGTAAGTGTTAAAAAGAAACAATTTCATAGATTGCATGATCTATGTGGGCAGACATATCTATATGCTCAACAATCTTCAAAAATATGAGAAACAATTTTTATCTTATCAATCGAGTAAAAAATGTAACATGTCTTGTTCGGCCGTCCAATCAATTGATCAGACGGCCGGAGTTGGGTGATTAGACAAGTAATATCGATTGATAGGTAGAAAACTTTCTCTAAAAAACAATAGTCCTTATTCGGAGAGGATACATGATAGGGATTATTGATTTTGATAAATATATATATATATAAGTTAAGTATTTGTTAGATTTGAATTCAAAATTCACCCCATATATAGAGTCGGACATCATTATAGTAGATTTTTTCATTATAAAAAAAACTAATAAGTCCCGTTTCGACGAATCTTTTCATCACACTCATTTCTTAAACTTAAAATTATTGCCGTTTACATATATTCGAGTAATCAATCGTACATTAATTTTTTTAATAAAAAATAAGCCCCACTGTGAGAAATCTCTTCTTCATCGCTAATCCCGAGCTCAGTTGCATTGCTTCCTAGTAAAATATAGCATTAGTTTTTCTATAGATAATATAAGAGTGAATCTACTCACTTGGATATATATAATATAATTTAATCACTGAAAAAAACTTACTACGGAAATAGCGAGGTCCATATCTTAATTTGTAATTGTCACATCTTATTATATACCCTTTTTTTTAGGAAGCTCGGACCTTGCCTTGTTGGGCGAAAACCGTTTTCTGGTACGTGAGCAAGGGCAACTTATTTTAATGAGGACAGCCAGCTTCCACCGACAAAAGGAACCGAGTGGATGCTTGACACGTGGAGACTATCGGGTGGTGCTGCACCTGATTGTCACACGCTTAATTTTCAGCTTTTAATATTCGAAATATACGAATATATTCACACCACGAGCAGCATTCGGGCGAATCTCATACGTGTAACCTTCCTAGGTGACATTCTAAACACTAAGAACCATTCAGGTCAATTTCGTTCAGACAATTTTAAGAAATGCGTAACAATTAGTGTCTTGCATCTCAAGCACTAATGTTTTGTTGAAACGTCTGAGTATGTCATCCAGACATGCCACATAGACGCCACCGTGATGGTTGACGACTGGCGAAGGCACCGGCTACCGACGGCAGTCGACGATAGATGGCGGCAAATCGGCCACTGTATGTCTATTTGTTACTATTATGTAGCTATTTGTTATCCTTATGTAGTTATTTGTCACGGTAGATCATTATTTGTCATCACTATATAACTAATTTTGTCACCATTTGATAGTTATTTGTCACCGATATATAATTATTTGTCATCGATAGATAGCTATTATCACCATTTCATAGTTATATGTCACGGTAGATAGTTATTTATCACCGATAGATATCTATTTGTCACAAATGGATAGTTTGTCATTAGTAGAGTAGTTATTTGTTATTAATAGATAATTATTTGTCATCACTAGATATCTATTTGTCACGGATAGATAACTCTTCGCCAATAGAGTAGCTATTTATAATTATTTGTCACCATTAGATATCTATTTATTTCTGATAGATAGCTCCTCACTAGTAGCATAGTTATTTATTATCAATAGATAATTATTTGTCACAACTAGATAAGTATTGTCACAGATAAATAGTTATTTGTCACTACTCACTACTGGTTGTCCGCCGCCTTGTCGCCACCATGGCCGCCAGCCATCTTGTCGCCACCATGGCACCCGCGTGGCATGTTCGGGTGGCATGCCTGGACATTCCAATAAGGAATTAGTGTCCGAGATGTCAAACACTAATCATTTCTCTTAAGAAATTGTTTGAGAAAGCATATGGGTTGTTAATTTTACTAAATAAAAGTTGATGCCACTAATTAAATAATGAAAATTCAATTATAAATTTTCTAATTTGAAAAAAATAGAGAAATCATTCGAAAGAAAACCCACATAATCTTTTTTTATATTTTTTCAAATTCTCTCTTACTGATTGTGTCTATATCTCTCCTCTTGGTAAATGTCCAAATCTTATGAAAGCTGAGAAAACTTTAAAAAAGTTTAGAACGGGAGTGAGAAATATTCCAACTACAGTTTACAACAATATATATTTCTAAAAAGTATCTAATGTGGTAGGTTTGGCCAACCACAATGATGAGGTTGGGAGTTCGGTCGACCTTAAATTGTAGTTGGCCAAGGTTGTACTGACCTAAAGTTTTAGTAGATTGATATGGAGGGTGTATGAGATAGTTTGACTAATTTAGAGCCTAAGCTGGCCAACCTTGAGCAAGGTTTGGCGCATCGTCCATTCACCCTGAATCGATTTTTTAAAAATCTGATTTGATTCATATGAATCAGCCCGATTCGCATGGGAGAATCGGGTTTCTCCTTATTCAATGTGATTTGTTCGAATCAGACCGATTTGCTCCACCACGGAAAACCTTGACCTGGAGGATGTCCACATGTAGTTGATTTAGCCTACATCAGAATTTAGTTGATCGAGATGGAAGTTGGTCGAGAAGAGGGACTCAGATGTTGTTATACCTCTCACTAAGGATGATCCTTCCTGAAAATATAGTCAATCTCAGGGGAGTGTTCTCAGGGCCGACCTTTCAACAGACAAGTTAGTTTGTCTCAGCTCTAACTTTTCTTAGGAGAGAGAGAGGTTGAAGATGTTGGTCATACTATAGAGACCCAGAGGGAGTGAATGGGTATAAATTGAATATTAAAAAATGTAATCAAACGATGCTAAGTAAATCAATTTGGTTAAGCGAAAAAAGTGAAACAAAATATGCAAGGCACGAAGCAAACAGACAATGAACACAGAGATTTTATCTTGATTCAGAGCCAAACTGTTTCAGCCTCCTACATTTAGTCCCTAATAAAACACCTTTGAGATTCCACTGATCAACCCCAAGGGCCCAAAAACTTAGTGCACAATTTGCACACAAGTTTTCCTCAACTCGAGAGAAGTTGGAACAACCACCTAGATTACAATTGATCTTCCTCCCAATGGAAGGAAGAATACCCTATTGCCGCAGGTTATAGGTCTTCCTCCCAACGAAGAGAAACATAGGGCACACAGGCCTAAGCTTCAAAAGAAGCAACCACCAAGAAAGTATTTTCTTAAAAAGACAGATTTGGAATAAAAGCACAAGTCTATCGACTTAGAAACACAAAGACAAGAAGAAGCTCGATGTCAAAGGCTAAAGTTTGGTACAGATGATCATTGAAGTTCATGTCAAGCGGGCTTTCTCCTCATAAGGTTTGCACAAGAAGATGCAAGTAGAAAAGGGTCCCTTCAAAAAGACTGGAAAGTAGGAGTGATCACTCAGTCTTCTAAGGCTCTCTCATGTAAGATTGTGGCTTGTATGCTTGCTATGCCTATTCATCATGTTTTCTTCATGGGTCTAGATCGTATATATAGAGAGTTGCCGACTGTTGAAGCTTTTTAGCCTTGTATCTTCTTGTCCAGTGGGATTTACTGTGTAAAGTTCTTCATAACGTTCTATCTTGGGCATTTCAATGAAGCAAATTGATCTTTAAGAACATGTTGCTTGGTAACCATTGGTCTCTGAGACTTATTCCTCGTATTTTGCTTTGTTAGGCTGATCACTTCTTCTTTCATATGTTAAGAGCAATCAATAGGAAGAAAAAATTTCAAAGGTTTCTATTCCTTTGCAAACCATTAATAGAACATCTTGGATAAAAAGGGATGTAATATCCTGGCTTCTTGACTTTCCGTTTGGCTTCTGGGTGACTGGCTCCTAACGCGTCCAGGCTAGGCGACGTGTTGGTGAGGCGTCGGGGTGGCCTGACACGACAGTCATCCTTGTCACGCCCTACTTGTGCGTCACATCTTGTCGCGCCCGGTCAACAGGACGCGATAGTCTTCCATGGCTTTGGTCGTCTGACATCTGTCAAGGTGGCAGGTGTGTCAGTACAACTTTTTAGATTGTCGCGACGTCCCTGAGGGATGCGTTGGTGTCACGGTCGGTTGACCCATCGCGTTAAGGTTCTTAACACGACGCGTCGCCCTGTCACGACTTGGGTGCCAGACGCTTAAGACCTTGGTCGGTGACCCTTCTTCCCTCTTATTCTTCCCCTTTCTTCTCCTCCCCTACACGGGAGCTCCGCCTCCCTCTCTTTTCTTTCTGTGATTCAGGCAAGGAGCAGGGTTGTGTTCGTGTTCCCGACGTCGAGGAGCTTGCATGGAGCGAGGAGGAGATGGCCATTCCGACGTAAAGGGCCCCAAGGGGTCGTTCCTTCTTGAAAGGTAGGGATTGCTTGTGCCCTTCTCGATCCGGATGGATTTGGAGCCCCTCGTGCTTTCTAGATAATTTAAATAGCTTCTCCATGCTCCCCTCCCGTGTGGTGTGTTTGTAGCTCGTGGGTGGCCAAGGATGAAGCATTCCACGAGTCTGCCTTTCTTCTGGTGTCATGACAGTGGTGCGCGTCGTGACACCAGAGGAGGCGTCTGCCCGGTCGAACACGATCATGTCACGATGGGTTTCCATTGTAATAGGGTTGCTGTCGCGATGCATTTCCCCGTCGTGACAGGGTTGTTGTTGTTGGCCTTTTGGTACGACAGCAAGCTAACCTAGAGGGGGTGAATAGGTTTTCTAAAAACTAAAACAGAAATTAAACACATAAAATTATCACTTGAAAGTTTGGTTAGTTGAGTGTGATAGAGAGTAGCAGTGCGGAAGCAAATAAACAATCACACATGGAATTTATCTTGGTTCGGCCCTTCCCACATGAAAGTCCTACGTCTCTAGTCCCCGAGTAATCTCTTGGGATTTTACTAACCAAGAGTACAGTCCCCCTCAAGGACAATACAACACCCAGCACCCCAGCTGGTCATCTCTCTTTCTCGGGCAAGAAGGCAGCCCATTCTCTTAGGTCAAGAAGCCAACCTCCTGGTACAATCCCAGTGCGGTTCTGCTAGACTTAAACCCCTAGCTAGGTTCTACACTGTATACAGTCCTACAACTGGACAGAAATCTTTCTTAGAAAAGAAAGAAAAAAGCTGAGAGTTTTACAAGAATAGACTCTAACCCAGAAACTCTCAGCGAAGGACTCTCCCAAAAATTACAATGACCAGAGAGAGAGAGAGTGAAGAGATGAGAAGGAGTTTGAAGCTTGAAGGCTTTAGATGCTCGAGCACTTCTTCTCGGGCTCGGGCTCTTTCTCTCTTTTCTTTGAGTGTATCTGGAGTTCAGGTTCTTCACTGGATGTACACTATTTGAATGTTCTTCAGGAAAGCTCTCTTATTGTTTTCAGCCTTGCTTCATCTTTATATGAGTAGCTTTGAATAGATCCGTTGAAGAGATCCGTTGGGACTCTTCTAGTCGTGCTGATTTTCTATTCTTCTTGTTCTGACTGTCAGCCACTTGGTGGTCTTCGAGATCTGCAGGCATAGAAGAAAGTGTTTAGATCAAAGAGTGTTTCTGTCAAAAGGCTCACACTTCTGTGTTTTCTACTGTCACTTAGAAGTGGTAGGTAAGCCCTTTTTGTCTAACAGGAGAGAAGAGATCTAGAGAGATAGAAAAGATCTTCTGTCAGAAAGATAGAAGATTACGCAATGAAATATATGACTATTCACTAGATGCCAAAATCATTTTGAAATATAAAGGAAATCGATGTTTAAGTTTAAATCTATGTTTGAACAGAATCCATGTTCAAGTGAAATCCATGTTTTCAAAGGAATCGATATTTAAGTGAAATCGATGTTTAAGTGAAATCGATGTTTGAGTGAAATCGATGTTTGAGTGAAATCGATGTTTGATATTGAGTCAAACCGATGTTTAGTGAAAATGTTTTGAATGAAATCGATGTTTAAGTGAAATCGATGTTTAAGTGAAATCGATGTTTGAATGAAATCGATGTTAAGTGAAATCGATGTTTGAATGAAATCGATGTTTAAGTCAAATCGATGTTTAAGTGAAATCGATATTGAATGAAATCGATGTTTAGTCAAATCGATGTTTAAGTGAAATCGATTTTTGAATGGAATCTATGTTTTCAAGGGAATAGATGTTTGAGTGAAATCCATGTTTTCAAAGAATTGATGTTTTCAACAGAATCTATGTTTTCAACAGAATCGATGTGGCACTTTGTGAACTGAATCGATGTATATTAAATAGACATTGATTAGCTTTTAGTGCAAATCACACAACAATAGTAACATAAATTTATATTTATTAGAAAAAACATAATATTAAATATATTTAATAATATTTAATTAATCATAAGTTTTGTATCATCAAAATATCATAAATTATATTTATTAGGAAACATAATATTTAATATATTTAATAATATTTAATTAATCATAAGTTTGTTATCACCAAAATATAGGGTAAAATATAGAGTGGTTAATAATCTCCCTCTTTTTGGTGATGGTAAAACTTATGAGAATTTTCTGACAAAAATACTTAAAGTATAGAAAATACAGAAAATTCACAGATAATGCATACTATGCATACTCTCCCCCTTTTTGTGACTAACCAAAAAGGAAGGATCTTACCATGTATTCTCTCCTTTTTTGTGAAAATTTTTACCATTGAGGGGTTCAACAATGATTGACATTAATGAATAACTCCCCCTTAATCTGTGCTCCCTCTGAATGAGAGACTCCACCTGAATGAGACTTACAAATAGTTGTAGTAACACTAACATTTAAAAATAAATTAGTGACTACTCCCTCTTCAGATATGAGTTAGATGAAGAGATGGCAGTCACAATGTCCTGAGCATCTTTTGTTCCTGATGCTCCAAGGTCATCTTGCAAATAAACTACTCAGAAGTAGGCACCCAAATCTTTTGGGTCCTTGATGGTTAGATGCATGAAAATATCCTTTCGAAATCCATACTAGGTGCCTGTTGTGCAGGTGTTTACTATGTGTCTTATTTTTACAATGAGAACAACAATGAATATAGTTTGTTCTGCAGTTCTTATTGTCTTTGTGATGCCTGTTTAGAACACAGTTTTATAAGCCTTGTTCTTTTGATAAAACTTGTTTATTTCAGGTGCCTTTTTCTGAGGTATTTTGGTTTCTTTTACAAATTTTGGCAAATGATATTTTCCTGGAAATGTGGCTTGTTTTCCTTTTTCCAGAGTATGTATCCAAGCCCTTATTATTATTCCAGTTTTTTATCCTTTTAAATATAGAGCTAGAGATGTTTTCCCTTTGGTAATTTCTAACAGATTCTTTTAAATAAAAGATTTTCTTCAGTTAGAGTTTTTAGTTTTTCTTCTAACTCTAACTTTCATTGTTTTTGCTTTTCAAATCCTCATTTAAAAGATAATATTATCTTTACTTTCTTTAATTGTTTTTCTAATTGTTCCATTTCGGATTTAAGATCTGAATGGATTTTCTAAGCAAGTCGTGTTATTTTTCAGAATTTTTAATTCTTTTACAAACCTTTATGTTTTTCATAAAGTTCATTAAAGACTTCTTCTAAGTCTTCAGACTCTGATCCTGAATCAGTGCATGAATCAAAAATGGGTCAGAATGTACTCATCTAGTCCTACCAGAGGGCTAGACTTTCCTACTCTTTTTCGAGATCTGAGCTTGATGATTCTAAAGTTGTGGCTTCTCATTGTCCCAAGCAGCCGCCATGGCTTTTCTTTTGAATTTCTTGTGCTGCTTCTTGGATTTTTCTAGCTGACCAGTCTTCTTGAGTCTTGGACAATCTGGTCTCAGATGTCCAGGTTTTCTGCATTCATAGCAGACTGGTTCTTTTCCTTTTTCTCTTCTTTTGAATTCTTCTTGATCCATTTTTCTTCTGAGAATTTCTGAAGTTTGGATAGGACATCATCCACATCGCTGTCTTCAAAACCTGCATTTTTTGAACTAGAAGAAGAAGAAGAAGAGGTGGAAGGAGTAGCTGCAACTTTAAGAGCATTAGTAATTTTTTTTGATGAGCTTTCAGATAATCGCCATATAATTTCATGTTCCATGAGGGGAACCAATTAACTTATCAATAGAAAACTTGGTAGATCATGGGCTTCTTCAATAGCGGTGACCTTAGGGGTCCATGAAAGAGTTAAAGATCTAAGTATTTTTCTGACAGTTTCTTCATTAGAAAGATTTTTACCAAGAGAACTTAGGCCTACTACTATGCTTGAAATCTAGTATACATTTGAATAATATTTTCGTGTTAGGAAGCATTTTAAATTGCTCATATGTGAAACAAGAATATCTATTTGTTTGTTTACTTTATCTGTTCCTTCATAAGTTACTTGCAGTTTATCTCATATTTCTTTAGCGATTTACATGCAGATATTCTACTAAATTCTCTTTGGATAAAGCGCACAAGATAGTTCTTTGCTTTAAAGTTTAAGGATAATTTACTTTATCTACTGCTGTAATAGCAGTAGTACCTTCAGCAGGAACAATAACATAAATCACCTACCTCTATTACCTGCCACAAATCAAAGTCTATGCCTCGAATGAAGCATTCCATTCTCATCTTCCAATATTGGTAATCCTCTCCATCGAAGAATGGAGGTCTGGTGACTGATTGGCCTTCAGAAAATCCTTGAGCTGCCAGGATCTTCTCTAAGATCGTTGGATCTTCTTGATTATCAGATAACCGCTCTGATACCACTTATTAGCCCTTTAGTACGACAAAAAAGCTAACTAGAGGGGAGTGAATAGGTTTTCTGAAATCTGAAACAGAAACTTAAACACAGAAAATTATCACTTGAAAGTATGGTTAGTTGAGTGTGATAGAGAGTAGCAGTGCGGAAGCAAATAAACAATCACACAAAGAACACAAGGAATTTATCCTGGTTCGGCCCTTCCCACATGGAAGTCTACGTCTAGTCCCAAGCAATCTCTTGGGATTGTACTACCAAGGGTACAGTCCCCCTCAAGGACAATACAACACCCAGCACCCCACTGGTCTTCTTCTCTTTCCCAGGCAAGAAGGCAGCCCACTTCTCTTACAGGTCAAGAAGCCAACCTCCTAGTACAAACCCCAGTGCGGTCTGCTAGACTTAAACCCCTAGCTAGGTTCTACACTGTGTACAGTCCTACAGTTGGACATAAATCTTCTTAGAAAGAAAGAACAAAGCTGAGAGTTTTACAAGAGTGGACTCTAACCCAGAAACTTTCAGCGAAGGACTCTTCCCAAAAATACAATGACCAAGAGAGAGAGAGTGAAGAGAGGAGAAGGAGCTTGAAGTGAAGGCTTTAGATGCTTGAGCACTTCTTCTTGAGCTCGGGCTCTTTCTCTCTTTTCCTTTGAGTGTATCTGGAGTTCAGGTTCTTCACTGGATGTACACTCTTTGAATGTTCTCGGAAAGCTCTCTATTGTCTTCAGCCTTGCTCATCTTTTATATGAGTAGTTTTGAATAGATCCGTTGAGAGATCCGTTGGGGACTCTTCTAGTCGTTACTGAATTTTCTATCTTCTGTTTGACTGTCAGCCACTTAGTGGTCTTCGAGATCTGCAGGCATAGAAGAAGGAGTTTAGATCAAAGTGTAAGACCGATTTCCCGGCTCCGTCCGGTGTCGTGGGATGACTAGCCACTAACGCGTGTAGGCTGGGCGACGCGTTAGTTTCGCGTCGGGGGTGTCCGACGCGACAGTCATAGTGTCGCGACAAGCGTGTGGGTTCCCATTCTGTCGCCCCTGGCTCTTCGTCGCATCTTGCGTGTCGCGCCCGGTAAATGGGTCGTGACTGCTTTATGTCGCTTCGGTCGTCTGACGCCTGTTAGAGTGGCAGGTGTGTCAGTACGGCCTGTCGGTGTCGTGGCACCGTGGGGGGCGCGTTCTTGTCGCGGTCTGTGGACCCGTCGCGTTAAGGTTGTTAACGTGACGAGGCGGTCCGTCGCGTTCGGGGTGCCGGGGCTTAAGGCGCTGGACGGCTACCCCTTCCCCTCTCTCTCTTCTTCTTCCCTTCTCCCTCTCCCTCGGCGGTGCTCCGCCTCCCCTCTCCCCTTTGAGTGTTGCAGGCGAGGAGGAGGGTCGTGCGTGGTGCCGTGGCGTCGTAGACCTTGCGTGGAGCGAGGAGGAGGTGGCCAAGCGACATGAAGGGCCTCATTGGGGTTCGTTCTTCGTAAAAGGTAGGGATTTCTTGTGCCCTTCTCGATCCAGGTGGATTGGGAGCCCCTCGTGCTTTCTAGATAGATTTACAGCTTTCCCCATGCTCCCCTCCCCCGTGTGTGCATGTGTGTATCTTCGTGGGCGACCCGGGATTGAGGATCCCGCTGGTCTGCCTCCCGGTTGATGTCACGACGGCTCAGCACGTCGCGACATCAGAGGAGGCGTCGGCCTCGTTGGGTGCAACCTTATCGCGATGCCGTTGGCAGCCGCGATAAGTCTGTCGCGCTGCGCTTCCCAGTCGCGACAGGATTGCTGTCACGGCGCATTCCTGGGTCGCGACAGGGTTGCTGTCACGACGCCTTACCCGGTCGCAACAAGGGTTGTCGCGGTACCTTCCCCGTCGCGATGACCTTGGGGTCGCGACAGTACCTGTATTGCCTCGGGTGTTTCGGTGGGCCCGGTTGTGTGTCGGCGTATGCCCCAGGGCAGGCCTTGCCCTTGGGACCTTCTGGTAGGGAACGCGGCAGGTTGCCTCCCTGCGTTCAACGACCGAAGGTGACACCTTCGTGGCCGTGTCCTGGCAATGGTGCTAGAAGGGTCGCGTCTGTCTAATAATCGATTGACCGACGGTGAATCGATTATTAGAAGATCGACGGGTTTTCCTTGCTGTCCGGTAGTGTTCTGAGGTTCTATCCATTCGTGCGTGTTTGGTTGGCCGACGGCCCTCTTGAGGGTCTGTGCGTGCCTCATGCTTGCTGGGCTTTTCGTGTGTTAAAAGCCAGCGGTGCGGCTCCTGTTGTGCTTGCCCCGCCTTTCGCCGGTGCTTAGCACTTGAGGCTTGTCCCGTTCAGAGGTTGTCTCCGTTTCCTGGACCCCGTTCTCGTGAGCCTTAGAGGGAGCGTTCGGGGCTACGAGTGTGCTCGAGTTGGCAGTCGACAGAGCGGACTCTGAAGCTGAGGGGAAAACGAGGTTGGACAGCGACGCCGAGTCATTTGTAGAGCTCTCTTGTCTGGTCTGGGATGCCGAGGGGTTCGAAGTGCTTTCCTGGCGCTGACCAGACAGTCCTTTGTCTCACTGCCTCGCTCTACGTTGGTTCCAGAGCCGCGTAGGGAGGTTAGGTGTGGGGTCGCAGCTTGGCAGGCTGCGGTGTTGCATGTGTTATGTGTCTTGGTGGTTCTGTCTCGCTCTTCTGGGGAGGTTAGAGGCGAGAGCCGGTTGGCGAGCGAAGAGGGTGCGGACGACGCGTCCCCTTCTTAGCTGTCAGTGGTGGTGGCTTGGTTGCTATTGTTGTGACGGCGTTCCCTCACGACGTTTCTAAGTGTTATCTGTCGCCCTAGCTTGCAAGGCGGTTATAGCCTGGTTGTGCCTAGTTCCGTGGGCGTCGTTGGTCTGGCCTTGTGCAGACCCGTGCTTCTAGTGGTTTCCGCTTTGGTGTTCACTCGGTTCCGTAGTCCATTCTTGGGTGCCAGTCCGTGGTGGCACCGACGAGTGTTGTTTCCCGACCTGGTGGTATGTCCAGGGTCCGGGGTGGTCTGCTTGTGGGCCCTCGACCTCGAGGAGGTCTGGGGTGGCCGTGCTTGAGGTGAGACGTCGTTCTCACTTGGTTGTTGCGTAGTCTCGGCGGGTGTGCCGAGCGTTGCTTCCACTCTGTGCTCGACTCCGTTGGTTTCTGCGGAGTCCTGTGTGACTGACCCAACATCGGTTGGTGGTCGTGGCGTTGCGCTGTCTCTTCCGCTACTTAGTAGTATCATGTTGTAGGTGTATCTCGCTTTACAGCTTTCTAGTGTAGCTTTCTTATTTTCGGAGTTCCTGCTGCTCTGGCCGATGAGGGACTGGTAATCCCTACCGGGCCTTGTTCGCAAGGCTCACCCCCCTACTTCCTTCAGCTAGGGGCTCATCGTCGCGGGAGCTCGGTGTCGGAGGGGTTGCAGAGGCAGCTGTGGCACCGTGTTGTTGTCAGCAGCAGTGAGAGCGAGCGTTGTGAGCTCTTGTATCTAAGTGAGAGAGAGTTGTGTTTTGCAAGTTCTCGGGGTATGCCCTTAAGGACTGCACTTTTCTTCTGGTACCTGTGCTTTTGCTTGGGACACGTTGTACAGACCTTTGTATATTGTACATATTGTCATAGTTAATTAAATTCAGTACATATCTCACTAGACTATTTCTTCTAACCCTTCCGGATCTTCAGATTCGTGGGTGGCGGCGCGACCCCTCGGGACCCCTAACGAGGGTCCGGGAGGTCGGGTCGTTACAGTTGGTATCAGAGCGAGAGTCTACTGAGATTTGTAAGGAAGTAATAACTATAGCTATCCTAAAGAAAGGTACTAGTGTGCTGCTGACACGTCCGACTAGTGTTAGGCTTGTGCCTTTGATGTTTTACACGTGTGTGGTTTCCCTGCAAGTTTCATGTGTGCACTGCAGTAGGTTGCGGTTGTTGATGTGTCGCGTGCGTGGCGGGTGTGGTCACCCGGCGTGTTCGTGCCATGGTGGTGCGGTTGACGGGTGGACTTGCTGGCAGTGTTCTTCCTTGTATGGAGGAAGGTTGCAGGCAAGTCCAGGTGCGGTGCTCCTGGTCGCCTCCGACGCGGTTTGAGTGTGTGTGTGCCGCTGAGGCTGAGAGAGCCTGCGTGTGGTGTGGCCTTCACCGGTGCAGGGTTGTTACCTATGGAGTCGATGGAAGGTGTCTCTGCCTTGTTGGCTGCCCCTTTGTTGTTGGGGTGTGTGTTGCGTTTGTTGTGCGTGTGGTCTTCTGTCTGTGCACTATTGTGCGATGTGCTCTGCTCAGTCGGCGTTGTTGCTTGGCTAAGCAGATGCCCTGTGTGCCATGTTGCATCGCTAGTTGAGCGCTGCGACGCTTGCCTGTGGTTGTTGTCAGCCTGGCGTTGGCTGGTTGTGAGCTCTGGTGAGGTGCTCCCGGAGTTTTTCTCTGTTGGTTCTGGCGGGAGTGAGGTTTCCCTAGAACTGTGTTGTGCCCATTTCTGGTTGTTGTTGCACTGCCCTCGAGGTTGAGGTGCATCGCTTGGTTGCCCTATGTTCTGGTGAGGTTTCCCAGAACCGTTTGTTGTTATCCTGGTGAGGGTTTCTCTCAGGACTGCTCCGTGCTTGTTTATGTCGTGCTATGCTACCTCAGGGTTGAGGTATGCTGCTTCTGTTGGTTTGGCTGGTGCGTTCTGGAGGGTTTTCCCAGAACGTTCCTTCATGGTTCTGGTGGAGGTTCTCCCAGGATCGGCTTGTGTTGTTTCTGCAATTCTACTGGCTGCATTATCTTCTCTGATGGTCCGTGTTGTTTGGTCGTTGGGTTGTGCATTCTGGTGAAGGTTCTTCCCAGGATCGCCCTTTGTCGCTTCTGGCGGAGGTTCTTCCCAGGAGTGCTCTGTGTTCGTTTGGGCCACCGTTGTGTTGCCCCTGTGGTTTGAAGTGTGTCGTTCGGTTGGGCTGTGTTCTGGTGTGGTTCTCCCAGGATGGCTCTTGACTCTTTTAGGCGGAGGTTCTCCCCAAAGCTACCTTGTGTTTGCTTTGGTCGTCGCTACTCTCTCTCGGTGAAGATGAGCTATCGTCGTTGTTGCTGGTTGGACTGTCTATGTTACAGTCTGTCTGGGCGTTGTCTGTCAAGGCGTTGTGCGCTTGGCCGTGTGTTTGGCATTGCGTTGGCCAACTTGTCTCGTTAGTCGTTTCCAAGTTTCTCGATTGTGCCGGTGGGACTTTGTGTGTCCCCATGGCTCGAATGGTTCATTTTGTTTTTCTGCGCCCTGCGTGCTCTCCCAGATGGTGGTCTGGTGGGTGTAGTGGGTGTTTTTGGTGTTGGCTGTGCTTCTTGTGGAAGCGTCAGTCTTGCGTTGTGGTTTTTCTTCTCGCGCGTGGAAGAGACTCGTTGTGTGTGTCCTCTTCCTCTGCTTTCCGTTGGTTGCTCGGGGTGGCGATGCTCCACTGTGTGTTGTGTTGCCAGGGTGCGCATCGTTGCGACCTTTTGGTGGAGTCATATTCCCTTGAGTTGTTTTTAGGTTGAGCTGGTTGCTCCCCTCGTGCTGTCGTTTCCTCATGGCACCGTGGGTTGGTGGACCTGTTCGTGCCATTTGTCATCGTGATGGTTTCTTGCTACCTGCCTAGACAACTTGGGGCTTTGGGTCTCTGTTGTGTGTAGGGCGAGGTAGTATCGTTTGGTTGCAGGCATGAGTGTTGTTCCGCTGTGCATTGGTTCTCCATGATTGGCTTGTTCGTGCAAGCGTTGTTCTAGTGTGCGCTCAATCGTGCCTCGACTTGTGCCTTGGAGGCCTTTCGCGTCATCATTTTGGTGTTTGGCCTCTCTATCGGTTGTGATAGAGGTAGTGCTTCCTGCTCTTGCGCGCTAGGGAGTTGCTGCGGTCTTCGCTCCCCGTGCGGCAGAGTCGGTGCTCCGTGTTTTAGTGTGCTTTTTGGAGCCGACATGGTCGTTGTGCTCTTGAAGTCGTCGGCTTTCCGGGTGCTTCCCTTGTGGGTCTCTGGTGGAGAGTCCCCTTCGGTGGGCCCTGTGCTGTTTCGGGCCATTGGTGCTGCTGTGTGTGCTGCACCTTGAGTTTTCTCTGATGCTTCGTGTTGTGTGCCTCAAGGGCTGGGCCGCATGCCTCTGTGCCTTTTAGGCTTGCGGTCTTTGGCATGTGGCTTTTTGGCAGGTCTATGGTGAAGAGCCCTCCCCTTTAGCCGTGGTGTTGTTTCGGCCGCTGGTGCACTTGTGTTGCACTTCGCTTAGTTTTGGTGCTTGTGGCAGCACTATGTGCTCGTGCTCGAGTGTTTCGATTTTGTGCCGTCTGGAGCCTTGGTACATTGTGTTGTACCTTCGGTGGCTCCTGGTGCTTGTAGTAGCACCATGTGTCGTGTTGTGTGTCTGTTCGTGTGATTTGTGCATCGTTTTTACGAGTTGCTCAGTGTTGGAGGCGCTGAGCTTTCTGCCTCTGGGACACTTTGTGTGGGCCCATGCCTTGTGGTTGTACCATTACCGCTGTGGGGTGGCTGCTTTGCCTTGTCTAGGTAGCCCTATCGGTGGTACGCCAGGCTTTGGTCATGGCCAGTGTCCCGATTTTCCCTCTCGCTCTGGGAGCGATCGTGTTTGGCTGCGGTACCCTGCTTCGGTTGGGTCCCTCTGAGGTCGGTGTGTTGTTCTCGACCTCTGCGGTTGTTTCGGTTCCCGTGTGTTGTGCGCCTTTCTAGCGGTTGGCATGTTGGTACCCGCGCTAAGCCCTGTGTGCGTGTGGCGGGTGTGCTGCCAACTCTTCGTTGGTTCTCCGTTGTGCGTGGCATTGGTGAGTCTGGAAGCTGATGGCGGAGTCTCCTATCAGTTCGTTCGGTGACAGTGAGGCTTATTGGCTTGCTAGTACTCGACCACGGGTTTGATGACGTTGTGAGGTGCTCGGCTTTTGCTTAATCTCATACGTCTTCCATGTTTCCGTCGTGGTGTGCCACGTGTGGAGTGTGTGACTCCCAGTTTCTGTGGCTCCGCGTGCGTTTGGTGTCCCTGTTGGACCACGAGGAAGATCTGGGTTAGACCTAGTGGTGACAGCAGAGATGCCGTTCACGTGTTGAGGGTTCCTCCGCGTGCGTTTGCTGTCCATGTTGGACCGCGAGGAGGGTCTGGGTGAGACCTAGCGGTGACAGTGGACGTTGTTTCGTGTGTTGCGGATTCTCCGCGAGTGCAATGTTGCTCTGGTTCTTGTCGCTCATGTGGCTTCTTGGTTGGGCTGGTGACCGATGTGTCAGCTGTCGCTAGTAGTATGAGGCCATTTCCCTGAGACTTGTGGTTGGTTCTTAGGTGTTCTTGTGTTGTTGTCGGCAACTGCGTCCTCTGTCGAGTTCGGCTGGCGACAGAGTGGGTTGCTGGTTGGTTGGTCCCCACAGCAGGGTCTGTTGGTGGCTGCAGCTGTGCGGTTCAGGGCTGGCGTTTTTGCTGTTTGGGCTGGTTTTGACGTTGCTCGGCACCTGTGGGTTGTCGTCCCGATTGGACGCCCCACGTGGGCTGGAGTGAGCCGTTGGTTTCTCAGCTTGGTGCTCCATGTGCGTTGGAGCATGTTGTGAGCCGTTGAGTTTTCGGTTCTGGCCTCCCGTGTGTTTGGGGCTCGTTGTGTGAGCCGTTGATTTTTTTTCCAGCTTGAATGCTCGCACGTGTTTGGTTGTGCGAGTGTTGCCACGAGGAAGTCGCGTTAGGACTTAGTGGCTTTTTCGCGCTGGTCTTACGTTTGCTCCCTGTGCTTCGTTTCGTGCCTCAAGATCCTTTGGGCTTGCCCCAATTTCGAGGATGAAATTGTTTTAAGGGGGTAAAATGTAAGACCCGATTTCCTGGCTTTCGTCCGGTGTCATGGGATGACTGGCCACTAACGCGTCCAGGCTGGGCGATGCGTTAGTTTCGCGTCAGGGGTGTCCGACGCGACAGTCATCGTGTCGCGATGAGCTTGTGGGTCGCGTTCTGGTCGCACCCTGGCTCTCTGTCGCGTCTTCGTGTCGTGCCTTGTCAACAAGTCGCGACTACTTTATGTGCTTCGGTCGTCTGACGCCTGTCAGAGTGGCAGGTGTGTCAGTACGGCCTGTCGTGTTGTCGCGGCGCCCATGGGGGGGGCATTCTTGTCACGGTCCGTGGACCCGTCGCGTTAAGGTTGTTAATGCGACGGGGCGGTTCGTCACGTTCTAGGTGCCGGGGGCTTAAGGCGCTGGCCGGCAACCCTTCCCCCTCTCTCTCTTCTTCTTCCCTTCTCCCTCTCCCTCCGGCAGTGCTCTGCCTCCCCCTCTCCCCTTTGAGTGTTTCAGGCGAGGAGGAGGACCGTGCGTGGTGCCGTGGCGTCGTGGACCTTGCGTGGAGCGAGGAGGAGGTGGCCACCGACGTGAAGGGCCCCATTGGGGTTTGTTCTTCGTGCAAGGTAGGGATTTCTTGTGCCCTTCTCATCCGGGTGGATTGGGAGCCCCTCATGCTTTCTAGATAGATTTACAGCTTTCCCCATGCTCCCCTCCCCCGTGTGTGCATGTGTGTATCTTCGTGGGCGACCTGGGATTGAGGATCCCGCTGGTCTGCCTCCCGAATGATGTTGCGACGGCTCGGCGCATCGCGACATCAGAGGAGGCATCGGCCCCGTCGGGCGCGACCTTATCACGAAGCCATGGTAGCCGCGATAAGTCTGTCGTGCCACGCTTCCCGATCGCGATAGGATTGCTGTCGCGGCGCGTTCCGTGTAGCGACAAGGTTGCTGTCGCGACGCCTTGCCCGATCGCAACAAGGGCTGTCGCAGTGCCCTTCCCCATCGCGATGGTGTCGCGACGACCTTGGGGTCGCGACAGTACTTGTGTTGCCTCGGGTGTTTCTGTGGGCCCGGTTGTGTGTCGGCGTGTGCCCCAAGGCAGGCCTTGCCCTGAGGACCTTCTGGTAGGGAACGCGGCAGGTTGCCTCCCTGCGTTCAGCGACCGAAGCTGACACCTTCGTGGCGTGTGTCCTGGCAGTGGTGCCAGGAGGGTCGCGTCTATCTAATAATCGATTGACCGACGATCAATCGATTATTAGTAGACCGAGGGTTTCCGTACTGTCCGGTAGTGTTCCGAGGTTCTAGCTGTTCGTGCGTGTTTGGTTGGCTGACGGCCCTCTGAGGGTCTATGCGTGCCTCGTACTTGCTGGACTTGTCGTGTGTTACAAGCCACGACGCGATGCGGCGCAGTTCCTGTTGTGCTTGCCTCGCCTTTCACCTGGTGCTTGGCACTTGAGGGCTTGTCCCGTTCAGAGGTTGTCTCCGTTTCCTGGGACCCCCGTCCTCGTGAGCCTTAGAGGGAGCGTTCGGGGCTACGAGCGTGCTCGAGTTGGCAGCCGACAGAGCGGACTCTGGAGTTGAGGGGAAAATGAGGTTGGACAGTGGCACCGAGTCATTTGTAGAGCTCTCTTGTCTGGGTCTGGGACGTCGAGGGGTTCGGAGTACTTTCCTGGCGCAGACCAGACAGTCCTTTGTCTCACTGCCTCGCTCTACGTTGGTTCCGGAGCCGCGTAGGGAGGTCAGGCGTGGGGCCGCAGCTTGGCTAGGCTGCGGTGTTGCGTGTGTTGTGTGTTCTTGACGGTTCTGTCTCGCTCTTCTGGGGAGGTTAGAGGCGAGAGCTGGCTGGCGAGCGAAGAGGGTGCGGATGGCGCATCCCCTTCTTAGCTGCCAGTGGCGGTGGCTTGGTTGCTGTTGTTGTGGCGGCGTTCCCTCATGACGTTTCTAAGTGTTATCCGTTGCCCTAGCTTGCACGGCGGTTATAGCCTGGTTGTGCCTAGTTCCCGTGGGCGTCGTTGGTCTGGCCTTGTGCTGACTTGTGCTTCTAGTGGTTTCGCTTTGGTGTTCACTCGGTTCCGTAGTCCCGTTCTTGGGTGCCAGTCCGTGGTGGCACCGGCGAGTGTGGTTTCCCGACCTGGTGAGTGTCCAGAGTCCGGGGTGGTTCTGCTTGTGGGCCCTCGACCTATGATAGAGCCTTCTAGCGTAGGTAGCCCAAAAGGATGAGCCATGAGTAATATTCAAAGAAACTTCACTACTAAAGCCAGCTGCACCTGTTTGATATCTCGAACACCCAGGCGCCCTCCTCAATAGGGCGTGAATTGTAGGCTAGGCCACCCAGTGACGCTACGAGTCCCGTCCAAGCCATTCCAGAAGAAAGTAGTAGTTATTTTATCAAAATAATTCAGAATACTTCTTGGAATGGAAGAAGACGCAACCAGGTAGACTGGTAGAGAAGCTAAAACAAAATTTATAAGGGTGACTCTGCTAGCTTGGGAAATTAATCTAGGCTTCCAGGAAGCTAACTTCCTATTAACCTTGTCAATAAGGGGATGGAAATCAGAAGCAATAATCCTTCCAGGTCTCAAGGGAACGCCCAAGTAAACAAGGGGACCACTCTGTCTTTTAAAACCAGCCACCATTTTTATTCTGTTGACAACCTGAGGAGGAGACTTATCTGAGATCAAGAAGCAACTCTTAGTAGCATTAATATGCTGCCCAGAACTATTCGAATATCTTTCCAAGAAGTCCATCAATTTCTTAACATTTTGAACCCCCATTCAAAAATATAAGAGTGTCATCAGCATAAAAAAGATGGGATATCTGCGGGCAACATCTAGGCCCAGCATAAGGATGAAGAATCCCCGACTGAACCATATGAGTAATACCTCTGCTGAGCGCTTCCTCATAATAATAAAAGAGCAGGAGCGATCGGATCACCTTGCCGAAGACCCGGGTAGAATGAAAATAACCGGTTGGAGAGCTATTGAACATGATAGAGAACTAGCAGTTGGAGATCAACATTCCAATATATGACAAGAACCTGTTAGAGAAACCAAATTTTCGAAGGACTGACAAGAGGAAATCCCACTCAACACTATCATAAGCTTTCCTAATGTCAAGCTTCAATAGAAGATTATGTCCCCTAACCTTCCTATCGATGTCTCTCACTAGTTTCCTAGCCAAGGAGATATTATCAATTATAAACCTACCTTTAACAAAGGCATCTTGTTCCTCTGAAATAACCTGGGAGGATCTCAACCAACCGGTCACATAATATCCTGGACACAATTTTGTAGCAGAAGTTACACAAACTAACCGGTCTGAAATCACCATAGGAAACAGGGCTCTCAATCTTAGGGACCAGGGCAATTAAAGAAGAAGTAACCCCTCTAGGAAGGGGAAAACCCTGAAAAAAACTTGTCACCGCAGCAGCAATGACCTCCTTGTTAATGATATTCCAACAGGAAATGAAGAAATGTCCAGTAAACCCATCTGGGAAATAATGAGAAAAGAGGTCCACAAGGAAAAATAATGAGAAAAAGAGGGAGAAGAAGGATGGATTACAACTCCTTGATGTGTAATCGTGATCGCCAGGTACTCGAGGGTATCGAAGGAGAAAATTTTAGTAAATGCAAAAGGGAGATTGATCGCAGAATACCTTTTGGAGCGGGGAGATGTGTGGGAGAGAGCGGGTTCGCTTCTTCTTCTACGTGCACGACCGACTGTGGTAGAAGGCTTCTTCAGCTTGATTACCCTTGCAAAACACATAAAAAAAGAAGAGGATTAGCCAAATGAAGTGTAGCATCAAACTCTTAATAAATGAAATAAGCACGAAGAACATGGAGAAGAACACATCTTTTGTGGCTTTTAAACCCTAGAAAATAGGTATGTTGTGTGCATGCATAAAATGTGTGTGTGTGTTGATGGAGTGTTGATTAAAAGAAAATTAAAAGAAGATAGCTACGTTGGGGCTGAGAGGATGGGATTATAATACAAAGAATAAAAGGAAGAGAAAGAGTTGGCTTCCCCTTAGTGTTGATGGCGCAAGAGGCTGCCAAAGAAGGTGCTTGCTGAAGCTTGAATGGAGGAAGAGAAGGCGCTGAAGAGCTGCTCCTGCTGCTGGTTCAATTATTGTAGAGGGAGAAGCGATGTTGAAGCAAGAATTCGGTAGAGTTCCACCTTGAAATTGCTCTCTCACAACTCACTGATCGTGGAAGTTCTCTGGGCTCTAGCTTGTTTGTCTCCAACTCTAATCTTGGGAACGACAGACACGGGGTGTAATATATAGGAGGAAAGCTCAAAGTCTGAGGTGGACAATAAATGAAATTCACAACGAACATAGTGGTCACATTTAAAGTAGAATCGCGACCGGTATACAAGTCGTATTTATGAATTTGCAAATTTTATTTATGGAAACTTGTCAAAAGTCAGATATAGAAAGTTGAATCGCGACGGATACTCTGTTCACGTTTCAAGAAAAGGCAACAAGTATTTCAAACAAATGAAATAAGAAAATTACTGAGAAATATGGAAGTTCAAAATCACGACGCATTGACCCGACACGTATAAGGCAATCGATGTTGACTAAACAATTGATGTTGGATTAGCAATCGATGTTTGAAACGCGACCAGTGAACCAGTCGCAAATGAGGCAATCGATGTTGACTCAGGAATCGATATTGGATCAGAAATCGATATTGGATCAGAAATCGATGTTTAATCACAACGGTTTGACCCGACTCATTTTGTTTGTTCTTCATTAGTCGATATGAAACGTGACAACTGTGTCCGTCGCGAATTAAAGATTCTGCACAAACCTCCAAGAGCTAGGAAAATAAAAGGGAAGCACCAGGAAATGGGGGGAAGATTGAGGGAGACTCTGAATAATGAAAAAAAAAAACTCTCACAAGGCAAAAAGAGAGCCATTTGTGGCATTATGATGTAATTTGATATTTGTCTGTGATAGTGTCATATTTAGCGTGTTTACAGTATACTTAGACAAATTTAGTGCCACAGACACACTTGTATACTTAATCGATTATCAAAGTCTAAATCAAAACTTAATCGATTATCGGTTTGTACTTATAAACTTTCTTGACCATATTCAAGTACAAAAATTGATTGTTGAGTGAAATAAAGTACCTAGTACTAAATACTTAGTTTTCTTGAACTTTACACAATGGTAAACTTAGTGGATTTTTTAGAGTCACTTAATTGAAAATTTCATATTGCTGATAATTCATGTCCATATTATCATTTTTCAAGTCCCAATTTGTCAGAATAAATCCCTAAAAACATTTATAAAAAAGAAGACAAAAGGGCAAATCTTAGAATCTGAGTTCTAGATGTTGGTTCTTTTTGGTACGACAACAAGCTAACCTAGAGGGGGGGTGAATAGGTTTTCTGAAATCTAAAACACAGAAACTTAACCACTTGAAAGTTTGGTTAGTTGAGTGTGATAGAGTGTAGCAGTGCGGAAGCAAATAAACAATCACACAAAGAACACAAGGAATTTATCCTAGTTTGGCCCTTCCCACGTGGAAGTCCTAGGTCCAATCCCCAAGCAATCTCTTGGGATTTTACTAACCAAGGGTACAGTCCCCCTCAAGGACAATACAACACCCAGCACCCCAGCTGGCCTTCTTCTTTTTCTCGGGCAAGAAGGCAACCCACTTCTCTTACAGGTCAAGAAGCCAACCTCCTGGTATAAGCCCCAGTGCGGTTCTGCTAGACTTAACCCTCAGCTAGGTTCTACACTGAGTACAGTCCCTCAGCTGGACAGAAAATGCCAGCAACTACACTGGCCAACTCTTCACACAGGAAGACTCACTGTATACAGTCCTATAGTTGGATAGAAATCTTTCTTAGAAAAGAAAGAACAAAACTGAGAGTTTTACAAGAATGGACTCTAACCCAGAAACTCTCAGCAAAGGACTCTCCCCAAGAATTACAATGACCATAGAGAAAGAGTGAAGAGAGGAGGGCTTGAAAGCTTCGAAAACTTCTGCTATGAAAAGCTTCTCTTGATTGAGCTTGAGCTCTTCTCTCTTTCTTTGAGTGTATGTGGAGTTCAGGTTCCTCACAGGATGTACACTCCTTTAAATATCTTCAGGAAAGCTCTCTATCTTTATTCTATAGCCTTGCTTCATCTTTTATATGAGCAGCTTTGAATAGATCCGTTGAATAGATCCATTGGAACTCTTCTAGTCATTGCTGATCTTTCTATTCTTCTTCTTCTAACTGTCAGCCACTTGGTGGTCTTCGAGATCTGCAAGCATAGAAGAAAATGTTTAGATCAAAAAGTGTTTCTGTCAAAAAGGCTCGTACTTCTGTGTTTCCTGCAGTCACCCAGAAGTGGTAGGTAACCCTTTTTGTCTGACAGGAAAGAAGAGATCCTATGAGATAAGCAAAAAGATCTTCTGTCAGAAAGATAGAAAATTACGCAAATGAAATATATTTGACTTTTCATTAGGCGCCAAAAATATTTTGAAATATCTGAGTATAAAGGAAATCGATGTTTAAGTTGAAATCTATGTTTGAACAGAATCCATGTTCTAATGAAATCCATGTTTCAACAGAGTCGGTGTTTAAGTTGAAATCGATGTTTGAATAGAATCGATATTTAAGTGAAATCGATGTTTTCAACAGAATCGATGTTTAAGTTGAAATCGATGTTTAAATGAAATCGATGTTTAAGTTAAAATCGATGTTTAAATGAAATTGATGTTCATGAAATCAATGTTTAAATGAAATCGATGTTCATGAAATCGATGTTTACAAGAGATGATCATAATCGATGTATTTGTATGGAAATCGTTGTGGCACTTAGTGAACTGAAATCGATGTGTATTGAATAGACATCGATTTTACTTTTCAGTGCAAAACACATAACGATAGTACCATAAATTTATATTTATTAGGAAAACATAATATTAAATATATTTAATAATATTTAATTAATCATAAGTTTTGTTATCACCAAAATGTAAGGGTAAAATATAGAGTGGTTCAACAATCTCCCCATTTTTGGTGATGACAAAACATATGAGAATTTTCTGAAAAAAATACTTAAAGTATAGAAAATACAGAAAACTCACAGATAATGCATACTCTCCCCTTTTTGTCACTAACCAAAAAGGAAAGATCTTACCATTGCATTCTCTCCCCTTTTGTAAAAACTTCTTACCAGAATGTTGTGTGAGAGGGGTTCAAAAATTATTGACATTAATGAGCAGCTCCCTCTTAGCTTGTGCTCCCCCTGAATGAGAGGCTCCACCTGAATGAAACTTGCAAACAGATATTAGTAGTACTATAAATTAAAAAATAATAATTGTGACTACTCCTCTTCAGATATGAGTTGAATGAAGAGCTGGCAGCCACCAATGTCTTAAGCATCCTTTATTTCTGATGCTCCAAGGCCTCTGCAAATAACTATTCAAAAGTAGATACCCAAATCGTTTTGGGTCCTCGTTGGTTAGATGCATAAAAATATCCTTTCGGAATCCATACTAGATGTCTGGTTGTGTAGGTGTTTACTGTGTGTCCTAGTTTATTGCAATGGGAACAACAATGAATATAGTTTATTCTGCGGTTCTTATTGTCTTTGTGATGCCTGTTTAGAACACAATTTTTATAAACCTTGTTCTTTTAATAAAACTTGTTTATTTCAGGTGCATTTTTCTGAGGCATTTTGGTTTCTTTTACAAATTTTGGCAAATGATATTTTCCACCAATTACGGCTTGTTTTCCTTTTTTGGAGGTATGTATCTAAGCCTTGTATATTGTTTCCAAATTTTGATCCTTTTAAGCATAGAGCTAGAGATGTTTTTCCTTTAGTTAATTTTCTAACTGATTCTTTTAATAAAGATTTTCTTCAGTTAGAGTTTTTTAACTCTTCTTCTACTCTAATTTTTCTTTGTTTTTTCTTTTTAAATCTTCATTCAAATGATAATTATTATCTTTACTTTCCTTAATTATTTTTCTAATTGTTCCATTTGGATTTAAGATAAGAATTGGTGTTATCTAAGCAAGTGATGTTATTTTTATATTTTTAATTCTTTTACAACACCTTTATGTTTTTCATAAAGTTCATTAAAGACTTCTTCTAAGTCTTCAGACTCTGACTCTGAATCAGTGCACAAATTAAAAGATGGGTCAGAATGTACCTCATCTAGTCCTACCATGAGGGCTAGACTTACCTGCTCTTTTTTCGAGATCTGAGCTTGATGATTCTGAAGTTGTAGCCTCTTCATTGTCCCAAGCAGCAGCCATGGCTTTTCGTTTGAATTTCTTGTGCTTCTTTTGGACTTTTCTGACTGACCAGTCTTCTTGAGTTTTGGACAATCTGGTCTTAGATGTCCAGGTTTTCTGCATTCATAGCAGACTGGTTCTTTCTCCTTTTTCTCTTCTTTTGGATCCTTCTTGATCCATTCTTCTTCTTGTTTAGAATCTTCTGGAGCTTGGACAATACGTCATCTACATCACTGTCTTCAGATCCTGCATTTTTGAGTTGGAAGAAGAAGATGTGGAAGGGGCAGCTGCAACTTTAAAGAGCGTTAGTAAATTTCTTCTTAGATGACCCTTCAGATAGTCGCTCCATATTGATTTCATGTGCCATGAGAGAGCCAATTAATTTATCAACGAAAAATTTGGTTAGATCATGAGGTTCTTCAATAGCGGTGACCTTAGGGGTCTATGAAAGAGTTAAAGATCTAAGTATCTTTCTGACAGTCTCCTCACCAGAAGATTTTTACTAAGAGAACTTAGACCAACTACTATGCTCGAAAATCTATTATACATCTGAGTGATATTTTTGTTTGGAAGTATTTTAAATTACTCATATTGCGAAACAAGAATATCTATCCTACTTTGTTTTACTTTATCTGTTCCTTCATAAGTTACTTGCAGTTTATCCCATATTTCTTTAGCTGATTTACATGCAGATATTCTACTGAATCTCTTTTGGATAAAGTGCAACATAGATAGTTCTTTGCTTTAAAGTTTAAAGATAATTTACTTTTATCAGCTGCTGTAATGGCAATAGTACCTTCAGCAGGAATAATAACATAATTACCTACCTTTATTACCTGCCACAGATCAAAGTCTGTGTCTCGAATGAAGCATTCCATTCTCATCTTCCAATATTGGTAATCATCTCCATCGAAGAATGGAGGTCTGGTAACTGATTGGCCTTCAGTAAATCCTTGAGCTGCCATGGATCTTCTCTAAGATCGTTGGATCTTTTTGATTGATCAGAGAACCTCACTCTGATACCACTTGTTGCCCTTTTTGGTACGACAACAAGCTAACCTAGAGGGGGGTGAATATGTTTCTGAAATCTAAAACACAGAAACTTAACCACTTGAAAGTTTGGTTAGTTGAGTGTGATAGAGAGTAGCAGTGTGGAAGCAAAAACAATCACACAAAGAACACAAGGAATTTATCCTGGTTCGGCCCTTCCCACATGGAAGTCCTATGTCTAGTCCCCAAGCAATCTCTTGGGATTTTACTAACCAAGGGTACAGTCCCCCTCAAGGACAATACAACACCCAGCACCCATGCTGGTCTTCTTCTCTTTCCCAGGCAAGAAGGCAGCCCACTTCTCTTACAGATCAAGAAGTCAACCTCCTAGTACAAACTCCAATGCGGTTCTGCTAGACTAAACCCCCAGCTAGGTTCCACACTGAGTACAATCCCTCAGTTGGACAAAAAACGACAGCAACTACATGACCAACTCTTCACATAGGAAGAGACTCATTGTATACAGTCCTACAGCTGGACAGAAATCTTTCTTAGAAAAGAAAGAACAAAGCTGAGAGTTTTATAAGAATGGACTCAAACCCATAAACTCTTAGCAAAGGACTCTCCCCAAGAATTACAATGACCATAGAGAAAGAGAGAGTGAAGAGAGGAAGGCTTGAAAGCTTCGAAAACTTCTGCCATGAAAAGCTTCTCTTGATTGGGCTTGAGCTCTTCTCTCTTTCTTTGAGTGTATGTGGAGTTCAGGTTCCTCACAGGATGTACACTCCTTTAAAGATCTCAGGAAAGTTATCTATCTTTGTTCTACAGTCTTACTTCATCTTTTATATGAGTAGCTTTGAATAGATCCGTTGGAACTCTTCTAGTCGTTGTTGATCTTTCTAGTCTTCTTCTTCTAATTGTCAGCCACTTAGTGGTCTTCGAGATCTGCAAGAATAGAAGAAAGTGTTTAAATCAAGAGTATTTCTGTCAAAAAGGCTCATACTTCTGTATATCCTGCAGTCACCCAGAAGTGGTAGGTAAGCCCTTTTTGTCTGACAGGAAAGAAGAGATCCTTTGAGATAAGCAAAAAGATCTTCTGTCAGAAAGATAGAAGATTATGCAAATGAAATATATTTGACTTTTCATTAGGCGCCAAAAATATTTTGAAATATCTGAGTATAAAGGAAATCAATGTTTAAGTTGAAATCTATATTTGAACAGAATCCATGTTCTAATGAAATCCATGTTTCAACAGAGTCGATGTTTAAGTTGAAATCGATGTTTAAATGAAATCGTGTTGAACAAAATCGATGTTTAAGTGAAATGATGTTTTCAACAGAATCGATGTTTAAGTTGAAATCAATGTTTAAGTTAAAATCGATGTTTAAATGAAATCGATGTTTGAACAGAATCGAGGTTTAAGTTGAAATGATGTTTAAATGAAATCGATGTTCATGAAATCGATGTTAAATGAAATCGATGTTTACAAGAGATGAACCATAATCGATGTATTTGTATGGAAATCGTTTTGGCACTTAGTGAACTGAAATCGATGTATATTGAATAGACATCGATTTTACTTTTCAGTACAAAACACACAACGATAGTACCATAAATTTATATTTATTAGAAAAACATAATATTAAATATATTTAATAATATTTAATTAATCATAAATTTTGTTATCACCAAAATGTAAAGGTAAAATATAAAGTGGTTCAACATTAAACTCAGTCAAAATCAACTCCTAATAGAAGACAAAATAGAGTCTCAATCACCGTCAAAATTGAGTCCCCATATAAGACAAAATAGAGTCTTAATCATAATCAAAATTGAGTCTTAAAAACTAGTCTCATCAGAAATAAAATATCAGAAATTGAGTCTCAATAATAAACAAGTCTCGTCAACAATCAAGTCTCAATAATAAACAAGTTTCTGACTATATGAAATAGTCTCTGACTGAATGAAACGAGTCTCTAACCTAATGAAATGAGTCATTGACTTAATAAAATGAGACCCTAACTTAATGAATCGATTCCTATTTATTTAATCGACTCTTCTATATATTGAATCGACTCTCAAAGACTTGATACTCTGGCTACTAAGTCTTACATTCTTGATCTTTTCACAGAATATTCTTGATAATCCTTATTCTCTTATAAACATACTTGGAGCTTTTCTACAAGTACACAGTATTATCCTTAAACTTCTTAAGGTTAAACTCTAAACTATATTCTTGAAAATTCATGGTCATCAATGATTGTTTAGTTATTACATGGGATTTTGTATCCACAACTAATGTCTGGCAAATGAGAAAAGCTTACTGCACTTGAGGAAGTGCAGTAAGTGCAATCCACGTAGGCTTGCGGTCCATGTGACATCTTGTTGGGCACCACGTTTTTTTTTTTTAAATCTAGCATTTCTATTTTGGTGCCCAACCCCTCTATTTTGGAGCCCAATTTTTTTATTTTGGAGCATAACTTGCCTTCTGTTTTGGAGCCCAACTATTTTTTTAGGCTCCAAAATAGAAAATTAGGCTTCAAAATAAAAAAGTTGGGCTCCAAAAATAGAGGTTGGGCTCCAAAATAGAAAGGCTAAAAAAAAATCACGTGGCGCCCAACAATGTGCCACATAAGCTGCAATCCTACGTGGATTGCACTTACTGCACTTCCTCAAGTGCAGTAAGCCTTTCTGCTGACAAATAAGGACTCGGTCTTGTTCTGGGAGGAGCGCAAAAAAGTGCATATGCCTATAAGAGTTTGATTGACCATGGTTTGGTATTGCATTAAAATACTTTGCATATTAATTATGACAATCTTTGATACTACTTGCTTGACTTGTTATTTGCTTGACTCAAACTTGGAGCCTGGGTATTATGTCATAGTATAACAAATTCTACTTGATTTTTTATCATACTTGTATAATACTTTCTTGACATGTTCATACACTCTTAATACTAGTTAACAACACCCATTTAAACTGCTCCATTGTTATTAGAATGTCCAACATATTAATCCGTTAATCACTTAAAACATGTCATTAGAATGTCCAACATATTTACCGTTAATCACTTAAAATATATCTAGTTAAGAGATACTTACTGAGTGTCTTATTCATATACTTCATATTTTTCGGATGAAATTGACGATGATGAACACACTTGTGGGGATGTGAACGAGCAAAAGTGATGAGCATCCCAAATTACAAAAGCTATAGTAGTTATGTGATCGCGAACGTTGCAGTCATTGGAATGACGATGTACATGTAATCTTAAATAATCGAACCCACTAAGAAAATTAGGAATAATTAATTGAGAGTCTGGGTCGATCCACATAGATGAATTAATTAATTTAAATGTAATCAAATGCTCTTATGAAGAATTATGACAAATTTGAGTTTTTATTTTATTTTTAAAACCATTCACTAATGACTAAACATCCTAAAACAAACTAGGACTCTAGACCGACAGAAAATGTATCTCTAGATAAAACTGTAGGAACTCTATGAACACAAGTTGAAATAACGAAACTAAGGGTCCGTGAGGTTGGTTACAAAATATATTCACTGAAAAAAAAGTTTTCAAAGGAAAATATTTATAAGAAAATAAAAACTAAAATATGATTGCTCGTTGGTACCCATATAAATGATTTTTTAAAGACTTTCCGGGGTTTGTTTTTTAGTAAAAGATTTTCCAACGATATTTTTTTAAATATTATAAAAAAAACAAAAGTACGCATATGGCGATCGACGTTGGCCGCCCGCCAACCATCGGGCGCCCATCATAGGTCGTTGGCCGCTAGCTTTAAGGCACCAGGCACTAATCACCGGGGAGCCAACTCTCGGGTGTCAATCACTGACCATCGGGTGCCGAGCACTAATAGTTGGGCGTCGGACGTCAGATGTCGAGTGCCGAGTGTCGAGGGCCAATTGTCGAGTGCCAGCTACTGACTGCCGGGAGCCGATCGTTGGCCGTTGTCACTGGTTGTCAGTCACCGGCCACCGACTGTCAAACACCGACATGGGACCAGAGACTATAGTCTCACTCATGAAAATCTTATATGAAAAAGAAATAAGAGAAAATGATTTACGGTCTCTCATCAAGATGTCCAAATCTATGAATTTTGGGTAAAATATTTTTATAGAACAATTTTTTAGGGATGCCAAATAGATCATTGTATGATTTTTTTTTTCTGAAATCATTTTCTTATATAAGATTGTAGGTTGAAACAAATAAACTGACATGTAGAGGGATGAGAAAGCTGTCTAACGAAACAAACTTGGCTTGATTTGAAAAACAAAGGTATATGAAATAATACATGCACAGACACTGCGTAGAATAGAATCCGCAAAACTAAATTAGCATAAACTAATTAAAATTATAATCAAACAATAATAGAATCGAACCAAATCACTCCACAATGAAAATAGACTTGCAGAAGGAGAGATTAGAATAATAAAAAGATTTTGTGCACAAATATTTCAAAATGACAACTATGTTCAACACGTCTAATTACCAAATATTATTAAAATAATCAAATGCAAACTCCGCAAATCTAATAGAGGGGGCAAGAGCGGCGTATCCACTGAAGTCCCAAGGTCCGGTAGGTGGGATTTTTATGACCATATTTTCGGAGCTTATTGCTAAATTCATTAGGTCCATTTAATCTTTGAGTAATATTTGGTGCACACCGTTTCTAACGGTGTGTGCGCAAGCTCTTATCGTGATTGGGTGTCTAATTACAGTGATGTGATGGGCACCCAATCGATGTCTGATTTACGCATACACTATTGAAAATAATGTGCACCAAATATTACTTTTAATCTTTAGCCAATGCAGAAGTCTGTACCAATATTTTCATTTTATTTTGTATTCTTAGGGACATGATCAATTGACGCCTAATATTTATTGGGGACAAATAACTTTGTCACCTGAGAAAGGCTTAGTGCACTTTTATTTTTATATTACACTTTAAATGTAATATAACTAGGTAATAGTCTATGTGGCACTCCTCACATAGGGAGTGATAAACTGACAATCTAATTATTGGGTACCATATGAACTATTGCAATGAGTCAACTCTTGATGGCACGGTAGTGCCGTCTCCAAATCGTGGCAGTGCCGACGCATTCAAGGTGTATTGGACCTCCGTTTGAAGGCTTCGCTCAAGTCAGGGAGCACCCTTCTTCCTCCTCCTCACTCTTTCTCTGCCTGCATTTAGGTCATCATATTCACACACTCTCTCTCACGGAGAACATCTCTTCATGCCTATTTAGAAAGGAATTTTCTTCAAAATAGGAGAGAAGGGGAGGCCATAGCAATCGAACATGTGAAGGTAAAAATAAAAATATTAATAAAATAATAATAAATAATTCAATAATCGATTCCTTAAGCCTTTAAAACCACAAGAATCGGTTCTTGTAGCAAGAGCTGCCAACCCAAAGATGGATATGTAGAAGATGGTACGAAAATTAATAAAATAGCTGAAATAATTATTAAACCCGATTTATGTGCATAGGTCTAGAATTTTCAAGACTATATGAGAATCATCTAAAATTTTCTGGGTTACAAGAGAATCAATTCTCTCAGTTACTTAAAGGCCATTAAGAATCAATTCTTTAAACAATAAGAACTGACATGGGTAACTTGATCCCTCGTCTCAGTTCAGTGTCAGACTTGGCCGACGTCTATATGTCCCTTGGCCAACGAGGGTCATCCCTAGGTCGGGGATTGAGGCATCAAGCCATTGAGTTCGACGAGGCTCCGATGGGGTCAAGACCCGACCGAGAATGTTGGCCTCCATGAGGATCGTTCCGTGCAAAAGTTGAGGCGAGCAGGTCGGATCCAGTCTACGTGGCATATGCAACCGCCCACTTTTAGATCGTTGAACTACACTTGGCGTGCCGGCATGGGTTGACCCATACGGTGGCGGGGTGTGCCTGTAACAACATACTTGGTACAGTGACGTGAGTCATCGGGTTCGCCGACAAGGTATGCCGGGTATAGTGGCTAGGCACGTCGAGCGTGACAGAACGAGGTGTCTAATACGATGATAAGGCGCTATCCACGCTAGTCCAAAAGAGCCCACACCGGTCCAAGGCGATTGATCATCAGACCGGGGGATGGGCCAACCTTTGTAAAAGGGGAAAGTATTCAATAGCTAAAAGATACACAATTTATTAGCTCTAATCCTCCCAATGTCTTCAGACCACTCATTGACTTGGGCGTCAGAGTATTTTTCTACCGAACTTCCTCAATGGTCCTGCAGTTTGGTCTCGAGCTCAGACGTGCTGTCCCTCATCATCTACACGCGGACTCCTCCACCCACGTCACCTCAACTCGGACCGATGTTTTTGGAGCAACCATATCAAGAACCAATGTGGCCTTATGTCTTTCTAGATAAAAAGTAAACTAATTTAGCCCTTGAAGCCGATTTGAGTTATCTAGAATATTTTAACTATATCCATAAGTCGAATCAGATAAACACTCATTGTGCTGACTCTAACTATAATATATGCCAAGCTGCTTAACAATAAGTAAGTGAGCCATGGTTATCAATAACTACCTTAGAAATTATGTCTAGCATCATTTGATGGTGAGTGAGCCATTAAGTCATCTCTAGACGTAACCTTTCTTAATTTTATCGGCATGTACACAAACAAGAAGAAATTCATAACTTTTCTTTTATAGATAAGGTGTGGGCTTATTTGGACATTTTCTAGATTTTATATTTACATATATTCCTATCTTATGAATACAGAGTTTTCTTAGAGACCTTACCATAACCTCTGAAATCAAAAAATATTCTTTGAATATTATTTCATTGTCATTTTTTGGCATGGGCATGCAAAAGCGAGCTACTATATATAGTAGGATCTTTGAAGGCATCTCATATCCGAGATAGACGTATACATCCAATATAAATTTAAGAAAGATACTTACGTAATTAATTTTCCAAGAGGGAGGCATATATACAAAAAGACAATCCTAAAGTTCATCATAAAGTCAAGTGAACATTATAAGATCAGTATATTAATGAAAATCTTGTGTAAATTACATGAAATGGAACATGTGGGAAAGAGGAAATATTAGCGCTGCCAATGGGTCGGAGTTGAAATTGGAAATAACACTTTCTACATCTGTTTTCTATAAAAAATTTGAAAATAAAAAATAATTGAAAACTTTTGATACAATTAAATAGTAGATACATATAGCATCAAAAGTAGTGGTAAAATAAATATTTTTAATAATAATAGACATAATAAATATTACGAGAGAGGTATGTTAATTAGATTTATTTATAAATTAAGGAGAAGTTAAAATTTTAGTCTAAAATTTTTAATATTAAAAAAATAAAATTTTAAGAATATATATTTGTAAATAAAATAAAAATTATATATTATCGAAAATAGAAACAAAAAATAGAAAATAATTAAAATTGAAAAAATAGATAAAAAAAGATCAGAAATGAGTCGAAGAATCGAAAAGTAAATATTGGCAACCCTAAGAAATACCCAAAGGGACATGAAATCTTTAACCTACGCACCTTCTATTTCAAAACCGGGTCTAACTAACCCTATTTACGCGAACACCACCAGCATCAAAAGCGGTCAGTTAAAAAGGAGAAAAAAAGGCGTTTGGCAGAGAAGTGAATGCCGCGGGTGCGCCTGTTCGCTAGTCGGTACCGACGCAATTATGATACCACCCCCCACGTCTCCACAAAGTCCGCTGTGATCGCTGAGACCTGACCGTCCATTCTAAAGCTTCGGCGGTGTTCCCCGTGACTCCCCACCGACGGATCAAAAGACAACAAAAGGGCAAATTCATGTGATGAACGGCTGTGATGGGCTCCAGCTCGAAGGTCGGGGGGGGGGGCGACGGTCAAAGACAGAAGACAATCCCACGTTCACCGCGCTTCGGGACAAGAATGGGGAACCCCAAATCCGGTTCGGTGGACATCGATGCGCAGCCGGGCGGTGCGGATCCGTGAGAGACGACTCCAAACAAGTTGGCGTTTACAGAATGGACCATACCGGTTTCAAATTCCGCCTTTTTGCGTATATACTCTTCTTAAAAGATAAATTGTGCAAAATCATTTTGAATGTCTATTTTTATATAGACGCCTCTTATATAAACAAAATACCTCTTATCATATATACTTTGAACATTTTTAATAGTTATATATATATATATATGAAAAAGTGAATGAAATATCATTATTTTTTTATAGACCGCTGTTGTACACAAATATAATTATTGCATGTGCAATGTCTCACATACCACTTTTATAAAAAGAAAAATATCCATATATCCTAAAATCTTTCATATTTAGTAATATACTCCCGAAATCTGAGTGTTAAATTGTATACACCTCAAATTGAAAGAAAATATCATATATTTCTATCGTGTTATTCCGTCCATTTAACTTAATCACAATTAGTTAAAAGGGGAAAAGAATAATTGCCCTCTATTTAAAAAAATATTTTTAATCATTTCCTTTTACTTGTTACTCTCTCTCAACTATTTTCTCTATCACCCAATTCACCAAAACCAGAGGGGGAGACCCCTCTGGTGCCCCCAAACCCCATTGCACCCCCTACCCATCCACTCCGATGAGGGGATTCTCCACCGACTCCTCATGCACCATCATCCTTTGTTTCCACAGAAGTGTTGGAGTTGGTATCTCCCCTCTCGCAAGGCGACATCACGCCACAACGAGGCCTTTGAAAGGCGCTCGATTTTGCATTGAAGCGCCTGAGAAGATGCTGTTATGGCATCTCAGCTCTCGCCAACTGTCATGGTCTTCTTCGACCTCAAAGTCCCCTACCTAAAAAGGGACTGCTCGGCCACCGCCTCCTCTTAAGACGTTGCGGGCTCTGCCACCATCAAGGCTGAGAGACTCAAGGTGGTGGCCAAGGCCATGGAGCTCGAGTACGCCGATGTGGCGTACAATTACACCGCCAAAGACGTCGTCACTGTCACTGTAACGCCCCGACGCAGAATATCGGAGCAGAAATTAGAGTTATTTAAATAGTACAGAGTGATAAATAGACATCAAACCATGCACAATTGAAATAAAACCAAATGTTATCTAACTTCATTAATAATTCATCAACTAACTATTACATTCACTAATCAGAGTCAAAACTAGATCCATAGTACTTTATTCAAATCCAAACTAATAAATATTGACTAACTAATGACTAACTAACTACTAAT
>CM024756.1:62767145-62848640 GCA_014218235.1 Colocasia esculenta
GTCAACCGTACCGGATGTCACTTGACGAGTTAAAGGAGTTGAAGACGCAACTGATGGAGCTACTAGAAAAGGGGTTCATCAGACCAAGTACTTCCCCATGGGGAGCGCCTGTGCTGTTCATCAAGAAGAATGAGGATCGATGAGGCTCTGCATCGACTATCGACAACTCAATCAACTCACCATCAAGAACAAGTACCCTTTGCCCAGAGTCGATGAACTGTTCGACCAAATATCTGGAGCTCAATATTTCTCCAAGATCGATCTTCGATCTGGCTATCACCAAATTAGGATCAAGGAGGACGATATCTTCAAGAGGCTTTCAAGAGCAGGTACGGGCACTATGAATTCGTTGTTATGCCTTTTGGGCTAACCAATACTCCTGCAGCCTTTATGCAACTCATGAACAACATATATCGGCCCTACCTCGACAAGTTCGTGGTCGTCTTTATCGACGACATCCTCATATACTCCAAGACCAAGGAAGAGCATGAAGAACACCTGAAGATAGCACTACAAGTTTTGTGAGACAACAAATTGTACACAAAGCTTAGCAAGTGTGAATTCTGGCTTGAAGAAGTGTCCTTCTTGGGCCATGTCATCTTAAGGGATGGCATCTCCGTTGATCCCTCCAAAGTCGAAGTTGTACTCAACTGGGAGAGACCAACCAACGTCACCGAAATCAGAAGTTTCCTAGGACTGGCTGGCTATTACAGGAGGTTCATAAGGACTTCTCAAAGATCGCCGTTCCTCTCACGCGACTGACACGAAAGGAGAATCCATACTCTAGAGTAAAGAGTGTGAGAAAAGTTTCCAAACTCTCAAAGATTGTCTTACCTCAGCACCTGTTCTCGCTCTGCCAATAGAGGGAGAAGTTTCTCTGTCTACACCGATGCCTCAGGAATCGGGCTAGGATGTGTACTAATGAAAAAGGAGAAGGTCATTGCCTATTCTTCTCGACAACTGAAGACTCATGAAGTCAACTACCCCGTGCATGATCTGGAGTTGGCTGCCGTGGTCTTCCTTGAAGATCTGGAGACACTACTTGTATGGAGAGAAATTCACTGTCAGACCATAAAGTCTGAAGTATTTATTCTCCCAGAAAGAACTCAACATGAGACAGAAAGATGGTTAGAATATCTAAAACATTTCGACTTCAAATCCATACCATCCAGGCAAGGGTAATGGTGGTTGATGCTTTAGTAGAAAGCCGATGACATCTGTTCAAGTCTAGTCCTTGGCGAGATGCAACTACTAGAACAATTCACAAGGTTAGACTTAAATATTGAACATAGAGATGATCGAGTCTTGGTTGCCAATATCAAGATTTAATCTGATCTGCCAGAGGAGATCAAGGCCCAACAAGATAATGATCCATTCTTAGTTCGCATCAAAGAAACTCTAACTGAAAGACCAAACTTTGCAATGACTGAAGACGAAAGGCTGTCTTTCAAGGAAGGACATGTGTTCCCGACAATGAAGAACTAAAGAGAAGATTAATAGATGAAGCTCACAAGACAAAGTATACTATTCATCCATGAGGTATCAAAATGTATCAAGACATGAAAAGAACATTTTGGTAGCGAACATGAAAAGAGAGGTAGTGAACATGCTGCTCACTGCCTTACTTGCCAACAAGTAAAAGCGGAAACCTACGCCCTGCTGGTGTACTCAGACCGTTAGATATTCCAGAATGGAAATGGGAAAGCATTGGCATGGATTTCATCATGGGGTTACCCAAGACTCGTGGTGGACTTGATGCTGTAGATGCGAGATTTGGCCCATCCCCACGTGGTTCTATGGCCCAATAAAGCCCGTTTGACCATTTGTTGACTTGCATCGGATGCCATGTAGATGGCAGCATCGATTACTGCTAACTACATGTTAATGGCAAGAGTCCTGGACGTTTACTGATGTTGGCGTCCACATCAGTGGACGCCTGCATGGTATTGGCGGCAGGATCTGTTGACGTTAACATGGTTTACCAGTTTGTGCAACTACCCCGAGAATCTAGCCCACTTGCGCCATTCCTCGCCATGCAGCGCATGGAGCCGTTCCCAACGGGCATATGGGCCACCTTGGCACCCCATTGACCCAGTAAAAATCCTACTTGGCCTCTCCTCATTGGTTGGAGCTTTAATACATGGATTGCCAAGTGTGCAAATGTGTTTCTTCACACTGAACATCCAAAGCGTCTGAACTCCGACCCCACTGTCTATTTAACCCCCCCCCCCCCTTGGCCTTCTAAGTGGGGGGGGGGGGGGGGGGGGCTGAACGTCCACACTTTGCCACTTAGAGAGAAGAGAGAGAAAATTACACCTAGCTTCCACCACTCTTCTTGTTCTTTCTCTCATCCCTTGGGACGTCTAGGAGGCTTCATCCCGAGCTGGAGGGAGGAGCCCACAAGGAGTCAGCAACGAGGATCATCTCCTCCTCTTCCTCTCTTTCCTTCTTTTCCTTTTAGCTTTTGCATGTTACACACACATTCCCACACACTCTAGGCACGTAGGGCACCTTCCTACACACCTAGAAAGGGGTTTCTCAACCAAAAAACGGAGGGAAGAAGGGTGGTCATAACACTTGGCCGCCCCTCTTCTCAAGTCCGCAATCGGTATGGGACTCACCTTTTGGGCTTTTACTTTTCATTTTGAACATTTACTACACTGCATTTGAGTCTAATATAGCTTCTTTTGTGGCAGGAGCACTCTGAAGAAGACCGTGGAGCTCTCTTCCTTTGGCCGGCCGAAGGGAGAGAAGTTGGAATCCCATACTCATCCGCTGCGCGAGGTTACTGCACCGGCGCGATCACAACGTTCCCTTGGGCACAGGTAAGGCCCTGGTGATCACAAACATCTCCCTCCATTTCTGGTTTTCTTTGTTTCCTCCTCAGTCAACTGGGGAGTCAACAAGGTCAACCAGCGACCCATCATCGCCAACGAGAGCTCAACGACGTTCATGAACCACCGGAGGATTCACCAGTCCGACGGGGGTGCGGGAAATGGATCGTCCACAGATGCCATATGGGTCATTATTGACCGGCAAACCAAATCTGCCCACTTCCTAGCCATAAGAGTAAGTGGTCAGTGGAGGTACTAGCTGTCTTATATGTCAAGGAGATTGTAAGACTACATGGCATACCATCATCTATTGTTTCGAATCGAGATCTGAGATTTACATCTCATTTTGGAAAGGACTGCAAGGTGCACTGGGTACTAAACTCAACTTTAGTACCGTGTTCCATCCACAAATAGATGGGCAAACTGAAAGAACCAACCAGATAGTGGAAGACATGTTGAGAGCTTGCACTATAGACTTCCAAGGATATTGGAATGAACATCTATCTCTTATTGAGTTCACCTATAACAATAGTTACCAGGCGAGTATCAAGATGGCACCGTTCGAAGCACTCTACGGAAGGAATTGTAGATCTCCTGCATGCTGGAATGAGGTTGGAGAACAACAATGGCTAGACCCATACATGGTGCAACGTACCACGAAGGACATACAAGTGATTAGAGACCGACTTAAGACTGCTCAGTCCAGACAAAAGAGCTATGCCGACAAAAGAAGGCGAGACTTAGAATTTCAAGTCGGTGATCATGTGTTCTTAAAGGTGTCACCTACACATGGCATCCAAAGATTTGGAGTGAAAGGAAAGCTCAGCCCTAGATTCATTGGTCCTTTTGAAGTACTCGAAAGGATTTGTGAGGTTGCATACCGACTGGCATTGCCACCGGATCTGGCATGTGTACACAATGTGTTCCATGTCTCTATGCTCAGGAAGTATGTCTATGACCCTACCCACATCATTCGCCACGAGAAGTGGTGTTAAACAAAGATGTGTCATACGAAGAGAAGCCAGTCAAGATACTGGAACGAAAGGTACAACAGCTCAGGAACCGTCCCATCCACGTGGTTAAAGTCTTATGGAATAACCGCGGAATGGAAGAAGCTACATGGGAACCAGAGGAGTCATCAGACGGAACTACTCCGATCTTTTCGGTAAGACATTCTCTCCTATATGATCATATAAATTTGGGGACCAAATTATTTTCAAGAGGGGGAGGATGTGGCAACCTAGATTTTTTTCAAAAATTTAAAATCTAAATAATATTAAAATTATGATAATTGAAAAAACAAATAAAAAACTATTTAAATTAATTAGAAAATCAAAGAAAAGAGAATTAAATAAAACCCATCAAATAAAATAAGTAATGGGCTTTATTAAATGGACCCATTAGAAATTAGTGGGCTAAAATAGAGGTTTTAAAAAGGGGAATAATAGAAAAATATCCAAAAATTCGTAACTAAAATATTACTTAAATCAAAAGAGGGTATTTAATGCATTTAAATAAGTGGTTTGAGTTGGATTTGGAATCCTAAACCTACCCTAATTGCTTGGCCACAAAATCCCCTCTCTCTCAACCCAATTAGGAGATCTCTTGCTTTAAAAGGGGAGAGGAAAATAGGAAACTCGGAATTAAATAGGAATTAGGCTTAAACTAGGAAAGGGAAAGAGGAGTAGCTTAAATACTCACCTAAACCTCTCATGGCCAGCCCTAGCTCGTGCCAAGAGGTTGCTGGACCAGGAAGAAAGGCCAAGAGGAGGAGAATTCGTGGAGAAGAGGGATCTCCCAAGTTCTTCCCCGAGTTCTTCAAGTTCTTGCCCTAGAGAAGAGAAACGACTAAATATAGGCATTCTCACGAGCATAAACCATAAAGTTTTAACCGAAGGTTCTTCCCATCATCATGAGCAATACCCTCAAGTTTCATGATTTATCATCGAGTCAATATTTACTTCTTGATTTTCGAAGTTCTGCACTTATCTTGACCCCGAACCCCCTTATTAAATCTTGTTCTCCTTCTACACTAAATCTCATGCCATGAACTTTTTATTGAAGATTCTGATGGATGTTAGGTTTCATTTGCCCCTGAAAGCCCTAATTTCCATCCACCCTATCATGCAAATTAATTCATTGATCCCAACTGTACACAGATCTATGTACATCCTGAATTCTCTTATTAAACCATGTTGAAACCTTCGTTGCTTTCCGATTCTGATTTACTGGAAGTTCCCATGCATGTCTGGATCTGTTTAAAATTGGTTTCGCGATTTTTCATGCACTATACAATTTGTTCTTAGTATTAGAACAACCCTGTGTCAAAAAAAGGGAAAGTCTGGTCCGCAATCCAAGACATGTCTGATCCCTGTTGTACTCGGGCACAGACCACCAGAACGCGACGGCCCGATAGGTCGTGTTCTGAGGTCTGATTGCGACAGTCTGCCAGTCGCATCCTAACGCGACAGGCATCGCCGTCGCGATCGTTGTGCCTGGTCTGAACGGTCTGTCGCGTTCCTTACAAGTCTCTATCGCGTTCTCAGTGCCTGATGAGACAAGTCTGTCGCAATCCTTACAAGGTACTGTCGCGTTCTGATCCGACCCCGTCGCGATCCTTACAAGTGTCCGTCGCGATCACAGGATTTTTGCAGAAAAACCTTGATTGGCAATGCTCTAATTGCCTAGTGTGCTTATACCCTTTAATCTCAGTTATACCTGCAGTAAATGCACTTAATATAAATTGAACTGTTATATGTGATTTAAAATACATACACACGACTAATTTCCATCTATGATTTCATGTCACATGCACACACTCGAACCATCCAAATGTGGCTTAATTGGCATGAACTTGTGACATAATCTATCTAGTAATTTATGCAATTAAATTGCCTTAAATATAAATGAACTTGTCCTCGATTTTCGTGTTGTTTTGAAACACCGATCTCGACGCTCCACTGTTCTAGAACTGCTCTAGAACGTCGAGCACTTGTTTCTATATATACACACTTTCTTGACTTGGACGAACTCTCTGACGGATACTCCTCCTGCCGGATTAGTGACTCTTTGTTCAAGGCCTTCGTAAGTCTCCTCTGTCCATGGATTCCCACATGGTCGACGAGCCGGTTGTACCCTAACGCCTATGAAACCCTTTAGGGATCAATACGATCCAAACGGCTATTAGAAGCTCGCTTTTATTTGAATCACACCGGACCTCTGAACCTGTGCCTAACATGGCCAGTGGAAGGGTCGTGAATTCCACCTGACTGCCAACACCGAGTGCGCGTGTTGTGCAACTGTTACTATCGCCTGTTTACTCGACGTGTTACGTGCAATGTCCACTAGCTCTCATATATGCTCTACTCACACATCTCTTCATGTTCACTCTACTATCTCATCTAATCATCTAGTGCTCTCATCTATTTCCTTGGTACTCTATATTGGTCAGTGACTGGTTGTCTAAAGATAAACAATATAACCAATGCCAGTGCAATGGGGCCCGATCTGGTCCTGGGGAGAGCGCCTGAAAGTGCCATTTGCCCATGAGAGTAAATGATCAAGATGTCGGTATTACATCCAAGTGCCATACTATCAAGATTAATCTAATGACAATCAAAAGTGCTATATTCTCTCGTTGTCTGTTGACAACAAAAGTGCTATGCTATACTCGTTGTGCTATTGTTATACTTTGTGCTATTGTGCTTTGGCCATCTTACTATTCATGCTATAATTGACGTTCGTGCTATATTTGGAAAGTTGTGTTATTTCGTTCACGTGCTATCCTACTATCTTTTACTCGACTCTCTCGTTCTATCATTAGCTACTCTGCCTTTAATACACTAATCATTTAAAGCCTGCTTGACTATTGAGATTTAAGTCCTACTGGGCGTTATCGCTCACCCTGCGTTATTTTTTGTTGTGTTCTCAGGTGAAACCGAGGATGATACATACACTCAAGAGGACGGGAACGACCAGGAGTGACGTCACGAGTACCCTAGCGTCCTAGTACTATGATAGAGTCTTAGATAGTCTTTTGCTTTATTTCAATGTAATTGGGTCCTATAGATTGGCTCTAATATTAGTGGTTGTAACTAGACATTTGAAAGTTATTAATGAGAAGAATTATCTTTAGTATTATTCATTGTGCAATGGTTTGATGTCTAGTACTCGCTCTATACCGTTTACTTGCAACTGTCTCACGTTCCGATATTCCTCGTCTGGGCGTGACACTTCTTGTACCTGCGCTTTTACTTGGGAGACATTGTACAACTGTGTATCTTGTTATTTTTTTTTGAAGCACAGTCCTCAGGAACTCAATCTAGGAGAGTGCACCCTCCTCCAGAGGGGAGAATGGTCTCACTCCACCAGAGAGACCCCTAGGCCAAAATATTTATAATAAAATGGATAGTACAGCAAAGCCCCCTGATTACATAAGCCTGACATGGCAAAGACCCATTTTATCTAGCATATGGGACCTTTACACTTGTGGGGATGCTACTAGGACCCCAAAACACTTTGTTCTCCTGGACCGGACAACCATGGTTAGCTAAAGCATCAGCCACCTGGTTGATTTCCCTATAAACATGACATAAACAGTAAGACTTCCTTTTGATCATTGTAATAGCATCCCGCCACCAACGATATGCTTGCCATGTTGGACAGCGACCTATCTGATTGAGTTGACCAATGCCAGGGAATCAGAATTTACAGTAGAGAGTCGAATCCCAAGTAAATATGCCCAGCGTAACCATCACAGAGAGCTCTAACTTCAGCAATCATGCTATTGCCAAAGCCATAGTAATGCGCAAAAGCAACCCAAACTGAACCATGCTTATCCCGAATGCAAGCACCACCCCCGCAAGCTTCTGGATTTCCTTTGCTAGCACCATCCACATTCAAAGAGAATCATTTATCGGAGGAATCCAACGAATAAACTTGCATTGTTTTATATAGCATTGAGGAGAGAAGCCAAGCTGTTGAAGTACCATGACCTCATGAGATATAGTCTCCACAGTAAACTGCACTTTGGAAAGAGAATGGGATATTCTGAATTTAATGTGTTGATCACCGTCCCAACAGAATTCCTCTTATTCTTAAACCTGGCCAGACATCTCCCCTTCCATATCTCCAAAGCATAAGGATAAGGCAATGAAGGAAACAAAACCAAGGAGAAGATGTGTTAGTGACTGACAGAAAGCTCCACACTCTAGCCATATATATACTGTGGAGGTGAACCTTGGAGCTGATTAGAGGATGAAACCAAGTCCATAAGGAAGCCGCCAGATCACTATGTATAATAGGTGGTTGAGATCCTCATAGTTAGGATATCTGCAACAAAAACAACAGGAAGCAAGCTGAATACCACTCTCTGCAATTCTTTGGTCTACAGAGACCGCTCTGTTTAGCACTTTCCAGCAAAAAAGGAAGCTCTTCTGTAGTATGAGGAATGCCAAATTTTCTTCAGAGCAGGCTGCTTGACCCCAGTAATTCTGACTAGGTTGTATGCTGATTTGGAAGAAAAACAACCATCTTTAGAAGCCCCCCAAATGCATTTATCCTCTTCTTCAATGAGAGCAACCCCCTGCAAATCCCATTAGGAAGAAAGGATCTAATAGGATGATTGATGTTAGTAATAACCTCCTAAAGAAAAATCTTCCCACCTTCATAATTAGAGCTAAGTAATTCAGAAAGTGGCCTCTCACCAAGCCAGACATCGGATAAAAAATCATCTTACTTCCATTCCCATGAATCCATCTAGTGTTATTCTGAAGAATGAGATGAGCTTGGGCCCAAGTTTTAGAGGACATGCCCGATAAGTTGCTGTAATTGCTAGTATGATAGCGCCTTCTAGCGTAGGTAGCCCAAAAGGATGAGCCATGAGTAATATTCCAAAGAGACTTCACTACTAAAGCCAGCTGCACCTGTTTGATATCTCGAACACCCAGGCCGCCCTCCTTAATAGGGCGTTGAATTGTAGGCCAAGCCACCCAGTGATGCCTACGAGTCCCGTCCAAGCCATTCTATAAGAAAGCAATAGTTATTTTATCAAAATAATTCAGAATACTTCTTGGAATGGAAGAAGACGCAACCAAGTAGACCGGTAGAGAAGCTAAAACAAAATTTATAACGGTGACTCTGCTAGCTTGGGAATTAATCTAGGCTTCCAGGAAGCTAACTTCCTATTAACCTTGTCAATAAGGGGTTGGAAATCAGAAGCATAATCCTTCCAGGTCTCAAGGGAACGCCCAAGTAAACAAGGGACCACTCTGTCTTTTAAAACCAGTCACCATTTTTATTCTGTTGACAACATGAGGAGGAGACTTATCTGAGATCAAGAAGCAACACTTAGTAGCGTTAATACGCTGCCCAGAACTATTAGAATATCTTTCCAAGAAGTCCATCAATTTCTTAACATTTTGAATACCCCCATTCAAAAATATAAGAGTGTCATCAGCATAAAGAAGATGTGATATCTGCGGGCAACATCTAGGCCCAGCATAAGGACGAAGAATCCCCTATTGAACCATATGAGTAATACCTCTGCTGAGCACTTCCTCCATAATAATAAAAAGAGTAGGAGCGATCGGATCACCTTGTCGAAGACCCCGGGTAGAATGAAAATAACCGGTTGGAGAGCTATTGAACATGATAGAGAACCAGCAGTTGGAGATCAACATTCCAATATATGACAAGAGCCTGTTAGAGAAACCAAATTTTCGAAGGACTGGCAAGAGGAATCCCACTCAACACTATCATAAGCTTTCCTAATGTCAAGCTTCAACAGAAGATTGTCCCCTAACCTTCCTATCGATGTCTCTCACTAGTTGCCTAGCCAAGGAGATATTATCAATTATAAACCTGCCTTTAACAAAGGCATCTTGTTCCTCTGAAATAACCTAGGGGAGGATCTCAACCAACCTGTGGCGGAACGCCTCAGCCAAGCCCGTTAAACCGATAACGTACTTGATCCGAGTCCGCCTCCTGCGAACAGGCCGAAGCCTCGCAAGGGATACCAAACCACAGTCCGTGTAAATACAAATTAAGGAACACACCACATTTTATATATATTTCACAAGTTACATAGCCATATTTCCACACACACAAAAACTGAAAAGAAGTACAAGAGCCTGGGGCATACCCCGAGGTACAACTGAAGAAAATAAACAACTAACTAGACTACACTGCTGGAGCTGCTACTATACAGCTGGAGGTACCGACCCTGCACCGCTACGGCGCGACTCTGAACTGGACGACGGTCGTGAAACGTCCTCCTCGCTCTCACCTGTGGGGGTAGGGGTGAGCCTCGCTAGTCACTGGCTCAGTAGGGAACTCCCCCAAAACCGAGCAAACCAAAACCACAGGTACAAAAGCAATAAACAGTACCAACAATTATAGAACAGCTAAGCAGGATATGAAAGCTGTAAAAGTACTCACCGTCTGCCGACTACGAAAAACAGCTGTAATAGTTAAACGGCAAACCAGTACAGGTGTAAAGCTAAAGTAGAGACAGCCAACACGAGCCACGTGAACTGGTTCGCGACACCAGAAACTGACTCGGACAAGCTACACAGGTCTACCTCTCAGTCTCGCAGCCACGGACGAAAGGTCCAGCTGCCGCTCCACGTGAAAAGGTCAAGCAACTGTGGAGACCAACTAAACACCACTACCTGCGGACCACACGGTCGCAGGCCCATGCCTGACACCTCTAGAGATCTTGTCCCGGAACTCTCTAGAGTGAGGCACTGGAAAAGGACTAGCTGGGGTCCAGTACGTCTACTGGTGTCCGTACCCCCAACTACGAGCGCGCTACAGTGACTAAAAACAAACACAAGTGTCACTGTCCCACTGTCGTCTTTCCCTCAGCCGGATGTACAACTCCAACACAGGAGTGAGGGTGTCCAGGTCAGACGACACAGACCTCGACGGTACAACACAAGTACCAGGACAAAGCCCCGAGCTAACAGCCAGGCTCACAAAGAACCTGGGGCACCCAACTGGAGAGGTAACCACGGTAGGCGTCGTACTACTTGCCACGTACACAAAACCATGTGCACGTCACACACAAACCATGTGAAACCTTACGTAAACCTCAAGTAACAACGGTCCACCACACGTGAACCCTACTGGACTTGCGTGAACAACACGCAGCCTCGAAAGTGAGCAACTAACTGCATACCCCGTATGCTAAATACAGAAACCATGTGCACTCAGTGCACCACATGTGCCAACGCACCATTCATTATCGATAAATACCATAAACAGTCATTTCTGCTTATACACAAGTTGGCGACCACATCGACTGCCGCTTACAGGAAGTAGACAGCAATGGATCTGGCCGTCTGTATCCCGGCTGAAGAACCTGGCGTCAAGCGATGTTGACGCTAAGCTTTTCAACCCCAGTTCCTGCAGAAACCCTAAGCCGATCCTACATACATTCTGATCCCAAAGCCATCGAGAAAACGTAAGGAAATAGTTCCTCTAACATCCACACATTATAATTAAGCTATAACAACATGCTTTACTACTCAAATTCATCAAACCACCCATTGACCCCGCATGGTGCAACTTAATCCGAAAATGCATTAAACATGCTGATTCATGTGATTAAATCGTGTTTTAATGATCCTAAGGAGTTAACAGGGTTCATCCCCTACCTCTGAGCACGCTTAAAAACACCTAAAGATCCCTGGTTCACGCCGAGTCCTCCGCGAGCTCCGACGGCAATTACACCACACCACGGCGTTTCCTCGTCCGATTCGACAATGCCACACGTTCCACGATCCTCCAATCACTCTCCTGTGACTGTTGGAAGCTTCAGGGATACGGGGGCGTGAAGCTAGGGCAAGAGAGAGAGAGAGAACCAGGTGGAAAACCTGCTCTCGGGTGACCCTATAACCTGCAGATTGCACAGGTTGGCGTCAATCCCTCTGCCGCCTAGAGAAACCGCCACCATAAACATCCATATCCCCTGCCACCAAGATCATGCAGTCAACGGCAACTTACCTGGACGCCAACAAGTCAACGACCACCCCTGGCCGCCAACTCCTACTCAACTGCAGCAAGTCCTATTTTATTTCGGGACCTAACCTGCACCACACCTGCACAACACCACGCGTCTATACCACACTGGCCTCACAAGGGCCATCACAACCACAACACACACGATCCAAAAGGATCCGAAAATAAGCGACGTTACACAACCAGTCACATAATATCCTGGACCAATTTTGTAGCAGAAGTTACACAAACTAACTGGTCTGAAATCACCATAGGAAACAGGGCTCTCAATCTTAGGGACTAGGGCAATTAAAGAAGAAGTAACCCTCTAGGAAGGGGAAAACCCTGGAAAAAACTTGTCACCGCAGCAATGACCTCCTTGTTAATGATATTCAAACAAGAAATGAAGAAATGTCCAGTAAACCCATCTGGGTCCGGAGCACTGTTAGCTTTAGACTCCAAACTGCAGCCTTTATATCATCCTCAGAAGGGATAGCTGTCAGCTTATGATTTTGATCCTCCAAAACAATAGTAGGAATAATCTGTAGAAGATGTTCATCAATGTCATGATCTGATGATTTAAGGATAGAACTAAGTAGTTCACAACCTCCTGCTTAAGTGTGTCCTGATCCTCATTCCATATACCATCAACCTGTAACCTATTGATATAATTCTGCCTCCTATTGCCTTGGACCACTGCATGGTAGAAGGCAGTGTTTTTGTCCCCATTGTCCAACCATTGCATACGAGCCTTTTGTGCCCAAAAGAGTTCCACATAGTTAATAGCTTTCCTCAATTTAGCATTAGCTGCTTCCATTGCAGATCGGTTCTGAGGAGTTGGATCAGCGTCAAAAGCATCTTGCTTCACCTTGGCTTCCTCTTCTTGTTTGTTCAGATTTTCATTGATATTGCCGAAGGTCACCTTATTCCAGGTCCGGAGGGCTCCTCTAACCACTTTAAGCTTATGTGGAGAACAACGAAAAGATTATAGTGCCAACTAGTAGGAACAGCCCAAGCCACTTTAACAGTGTCCATAAAAGTTTCATGGGAGGTCCACATAGATAGAAAGGTAAATCTGGCCAGAGTGCGAGATATAGGATTGAAAGAGACCAGGAGAGGAGCATGGTCAGAAGGGCCTCTAGGGAGATGCCTAACCTGGAGACCCAAGAAACTGCCACTACAGGCAGAGTTACTCAGGAACCTATCCAACCTAGCTCTAACTGACGCCAACCCAGTGCGCTTATTAGACCAAGTGAATTCGAACCATGTAACCACATCCATTAGAGATGCTCCAGAAATAAAAGCGTAAAATCCAGCATACCATGCATATGACAGATCTCCCACCTTTCTTCTCCGAAGGAAGAGACACACAGTTAAAGTCTCCCCCTACCAACCAGGGAACCTCCACGTTACTAGAAAAATTAAGCAAGTCCTCAAACAAAATATTCCTATTGCCTGCCTGGCAGCTAGCATAGACCACCGTTATAAGAAAAGAGACCTTGTTATCCTTCTGTAAAGCCATAGTAATATGTTGATCAGAACTGTTAACCATTTGGAGGGAAAGATTCCGCCAGAACACCCATAATTTAGAATTATCACCATTGTTGCCTATTACTGAGTCCATGCTGAGGAAAGATCGAACAGAATTCGCACGCTCCATAGATACCATAGGTTTCGCAATAGCTAGAAAATCCACCCTATTATTTCTGATGATTCTTCGTAACGATCGCATGGAGGCTAAGTTGGAAACTCCTCTAATGTTCCAGTATAATATAGAAGTGTTCATGAGGCGAATATCCAGAGGAAAGAACCATTGCGCCTTAGCCTTCGACCGAGTCCTAGCACCCAGTTTCACATGCTGACCCTCCTCAAAATTTTCCCAGATTTAGGCATGTAATATTTTCCGTATCAGCAATAATAAAAACCTTATGAAGAATAGAATCGGAGGTTGTAACTTAGCAATGTCCGCATTCAGAAGGTCATTTTCTTCTCCGGCAGAGGCCATCGTCGGAGAAAGCTAACAGCTTCCTCCCCCACTACCGGATCCACGTTTGTAGCATCCTCAGCATAAGAACCATGGCAGACATTCATCTACAATGTTTCCATGCAACCCATGCAACGTAGCTCTAAGGGGAACAACCTCTTGGACCTCTTGTGAAAATGAGGTAGAGAAGCAGAAACATATCCATCAGTCTCCAACCGCACTATAGTAACGAACCATGCACCCCGGACACCAAGTTTTGATGTTGAGCTTCCTCTTCCTAAACCTCCAGATTCTGTGGAACTGGATCAGAGGACACAAGTGGGAGGCCCTCAGCCTCCTCCGAATAGCAACCCTCTCCATTAAGGAGCAAAATTGTTTCCTTTCAAATGATCACCAAGTTCATCTTGAGTCTCCTTAGGATGCCAAGACTTTTTCATAGTAACATAATCCTTTTGCTTCTTTTCTTGCCCTTATTAATCTTCTGAGGATGAACATTCGCCCCTTCTACTTCCTTGTTTTTCTTGTTACATTCTGTCTCTGCATGGCCAAGCTTATGACAGTAACAACATACCACACGATCAGTACATATCTCACTAGACTATTCTTCTAACCCTTTCGGGTCTTCGGATCCGTGGGTGGCGGCGTGAACTTCAAGGTCCCTGGCGGGGGTCCAGGAGGTTGGGTCGTTACAGTTTAGTTGAAGAGACACAAACTTTTTGTAGCATAGAAGAGTAGCCCTATATGGTAGGTAGAATGTGACGTGCATAGGGACTCTCTTCTCATTCTGATTGAAAGTCATATCATTAATATTTGTCCTATTCTCAATAAAATGTTCCACTTGTACAAAAATGTTATTAACAAACTATGCTCAACGAAAGGGTTAGTTCCAAATATATCTTTAAAGCATTTGCCAGATCACATACTGAAATATGACTTATCAACAAACTTTGTATATTCAAATAAAATTTCAAACAAGCATGAACAAGATATTCATTTGCCAGTTAAATCAGTCGAATGCATAATTCATTCAGAATGCTAAGTTTATTTACTAAGTAATTAATTGATTATAACATTGTTAAGTATTGGCAGTACATAAAGCACATAATTGATACAGGAGTAACCAGCATAAGCATGATCAATTATGATACAAATGACACTGATGATGACATGATTATGATTAATAACTTAAGGTAGGAAATCATAAAGCTCAACATAATCAAACTTAGCCCTACCGAGATTTGAGTTGTTCACACACTAGCGGAGATATGACCGATTAACTCAATCAACGTAGAAATCATATTTGCTCAGTAAACATTGCATATTAGCAATAAAACATCATGAAGTAGAATGCAAACACAAGTATCATTAATCAAAGAGATTAGAGTAATGTTTAATCAATACACAAGTTCATCTATGCACTTAATCTATATAGTTGCAGATAAGAATTTAATCAATTTCTTCATTACCAATGAGGACAAGTCGATTCTTATACAAGTGACCTTAATTGATTATCGAGTTCTTCTATTGAGGATTTAGTGCATTCTTGGTACAAACAAAACTGATTGGAAGTAGGAAACAATGTTGTGGGTACTTAGAAATATTTCAGGCTTGTGACAACACACTGAGGACTCTCACAGAGAATATGATAAATTACTGAATGCATATAATGAAACTTAATCGATTTTCTATACACTATGCGAGGACTTAGATAAATCATGAAAGTTTTCATAGTCAATCAACTTGGTCACTATGCTCGATACTTGGAAAAACCATGCAGTTTAACATAACAAATCAATTTTATAGATAACATAATGGATAATATTTTGGTATATTTAAAAAAATTTCAGCGTGAAACTTAGTAGGAAGCATAATCGATTTTTCGATGCGACATAATCGATACATATTGTAGTGTGCTTGTATACGTAGATTATGTTTTTTCGTTCTTCGTAAAGAACTCTGAAGTGTCCACAAGGGAAATAATGAGAAAAGAGGGAGAAGAAGGATGGAGTACAACTCCTTGATGTGTAATCGTGATCGCCAGGTACTCGAGGGTATCGAAGGAGAAAAGTGCAGTAAATGCAAAAGGGAGATTGATCGCAGAATACCTTTTGGAGCAGGGAGATGTGTGGGAGAGAGCGGGTTCGCTTCTTCTTCTACGTGCACGGCCGACTGTGGTAGAAGGCTTCTTCAGCTTGATTACCCTTGCAAAACACATAAAAAAAGAAGAGGATTAGACAATGAAGTGTAGCATCAAACTCTTAATAAATGAAATAAGCACGAAGAACATGGAGAAGAACACATCTTTTGTGGCTTTTAAAACCCCTAGAAAATAGGTATGTTGTGTGCATGCATGAATATGTGTGTGTGTGTTGATGGAGTGTTGATTAAAAGAAAATTAAAAGAAGATAGCTACGTTGGGCTGAGAGGATGGGATTATAATACAAAGAATAAAAGGAAGAGAAAGAGTTGGATTCCCCTTAGTGTTGATGGCGTAGGAGGCTGCCAAAGGAGGTGCTTGCTGAAGCTTGAATGGAGGAAGAGAAGGCGCTGAAGAGATGCTCCTGCTGCTGGTTCAATTATTGTAGAGGAAGAAGTGATGTTGAAGCAAGAATTCGGCAGAGTTCCACCTTGAAATTGCTCTCTCACAACTCACTGATCGTGGAAGTTCTCGGGGCTCTAACCTGTTTGTCTCCAACTCTAATCTTGGAACGACAGACATGGGGTGTATATATAGGAGGATAGCTCAAAGTCCGAGGTGAACAATAAATGAAATTCACGACAACATAGTGGTCACATTTAAAGTAGAATCGCGACTGGTATACAAGTCGTATTTATGAATTTACGAATTTTATTTATGGAAACTTGCCAAAAGTCATATATAGAAAGTTGAATCGCGACGGATACTCTATTCACGTTTCAAGAAAAGGCAACAAGTATTTCAAAAAAATGAAATAAGAAAATTACTGAGAAATATGGAAGTTCAAAATCACGACGCATTGACCCGACACGTATAAGGCAATCGATGTTGACTAAACAATTGATGTTGGATTAGCAATCGATGTTTGAAATGCAACCAGTGAACCCGTCGCAAATGAGGCAATCGATGTTGACTCAGGAATCGATATTGGATCAGAAATCGATGTTTAATCACAACGGTTTGACCCGACTTGTTTTGTTTGTTCTTCATTAGTCGATATGAAACGTGACAACTGTGTCCGTCGCGAATTAAAGATTTCTGCACAAACCTCCAAGAAGCTAGAAAATAAAGGGAAGCACCAAGAAATGGGGGGAAGATTGGGGAGACCCTGAATAATGAAAAAAAAAACCCTCACAAGGAAAAAGGAGCCATTTGTGGCATTATGATGTAATTTGATATTTGTCCGCGATAGTGTCATATTTAGCGTGTCTACAGTATACTTAGAAAAATTTAGTGCCACAGACACACTTGTATACTTAATCGATTATCAAAGTCTAAATCAAAACTTAATCGATTATCGGTTTGTACTTAAAAACTTTCTTGACCATATTCAAGTACAAAAATTTATTGTTGAGTGAAATAAAGTACCTAGTACTAATACTTAGTTTTCTTGAACTTTACACAATGGTAAACTTAGTGGATTTTTGAGAGTCACTTAATTGAAATTTTCATATTGCTGATAATCATGTCCATATGATCATTTTTCAAGTCCCAATTTGTCAAAATAAATCTCTAAAAACATTTATAAAAAAGAAGACAAAAGGGCAAATCTTAGAATCTGAGTTCTAGATGTTGGTTCTTTTTGGTACGGCAGCAAGCTAACCTAGAGGGGGGGTGAATAGGTTTTCTGAAATCTAAAACACATATACTTAACCACTTAAAAGTTTGGTTAGTTGAGTGTGATAGAGAGTAGCAGTGCGGAAGCAAATAAATAATCACACAAAGAACACAAGGAATTTATCATAGTTTGGCCCTTCCCACATGGAAGCCCTACGTCCAATCCCCAAGCAATCTCTTGGGATTTTACTAACCAAGGGTACAGTCTCCCTCAAGGACAATACAACACCCAGCACCGCAGCTGGTCTTCTTCTCTTTCCCGGGCAAGAAGGCAGCCCACTTCTCTTACAGGTCAAGAAGCCAACCTCTTGGTACAAACCCCAGTGTGGTTCTGCTAGACTTAAACTCTCATCTAGGTTCTACACTGAGTACAGTCCCTCAGCTGGACAGAAAATGCCAGCAACTACACTGGCCAACTCTTCACACAGGAAGAGACTCACTGTATACAGTCCTATAGTTGGACAGAAATCTTTCTTAGAAAAGAAAGAACAAAACTGAGAGTTTTACAAGAATGGACTCTAACCCAGAAACTCTCAGCAAAGGACTCTCCCCAAGAATTACAATGACCATAGAGAAAGAGTGAAGAGAGGAAGGCTTGAAAGCTTCGAAAACTTCTGCTATGAAAAGCTTCTCTTGATTGAGCTTGAGCTCTTCTCTCTTTCTTTGAGTGTATGTAGAGTTCAGGTTCCTCACAGGATGTACACTCCTTTAAAGATCTTCAGGAAAGCTCTCTATCTTTATTCTATAGTCTTGCTTCATCTTTTATATGAGCAGCTTTGAATAGATCTATTGGAACTCTTCTAGTCATTGCTGATCTTTCTATTCTTCTTCTTCTAACTGTCATCCACTTGGTGGTCTTCGAGATCTGCAAGCATAGAAGAAAGTGTTTAGATTAAAGAGTGTTTCTGTCAAAAAGGCTCATAGTTCTGTGTTTCTTGCAGTCACCCAGAAGTGGTAGGTAAGCCCTTTTTGTCTGACAGGAAAGAAGAGATCCTATGAGATAAGCAAAAAGATCTTCTGTCAGAAAGATAGAAGATTACACAAATAAAATATATTTGACTTTTCATTAGGCGCCAAAAACATTTTGAAATATCTGAGTATAAAGGAAATCGATGTTTAAGTTCAAATCTATGATTGAACAGAATCCATGTTCTAATGAAATCTATGTTTCAACAGAGTCGATGTTAAGTTGAAATTGATGTTTGAACAGAATCGATATTTAAGTGAAATTGATATTTTCAACAAATCGATGTTTAAGTGAAATCGATGTTTTCAACAGAATCAATGTTTAAGTTGAAATCGATGTTTAAATGAAATCTGTGTTAAGTTGAAATCGATGTTTAAATGAAATCGATGTTCATGAAATCGATGTTTACAAGAGATGAACCATAATCGATGTATTTGTATGGAAATCATTGTGGCACTTAGTGAACTGAAATCGATGTATATTGAATAGACATCGATTTTACTTTTCAGTGCAAAACACACAACGATAGTACCATAAATTTATATTTATTAGGAAAATATAATATTAAATATATTTATAATATTTATTTAATCATAAGTTTTGTTGTCACCAAAATGTAAGGGTAAAATATAGAGTGGTTCAACAATCTCCCCTTTTTGGTGGTGACAAAGCATATGAGCATTTTCTGACAAAAATACTTAAAGTATAGAAATTATAGAAAATTCACAGATAATGCATACTCTCCCCCTTTTTGTCACTAACCAAAAAGGAAGGATCTTACCATTGCATTCTCTCCCCTTTTGTAAAAACTTCTTACCAGAATGTTGTGTGAGAGGGGTTCAAAAATTATTGACATTAATGAGCAGCTCCCCCTTAGCCTGTGCTCCCCCTGAATGATAGGCTCCACCTGAATGAAACTTGCAAACAGATATTAGTAGTACTATAAATTAAAAAATAATAATTTGTGACTACTCCCTCTTCAGATATGAGTTGAATGAAGAGCTGGCAGCCACCAATGTCTTAAGCATCATTTATTTCTGATGCTCCAAGGCCATCCTGTAAATAACTTATTCAAAAGTAGGTACCCAAATCGTTTTGGGTCCTCGTTGGTTAGATGCATAAAAATATCCTTTCGGAATCCATACTAGATGCCTGGTTGTGTAGGTGTTTACTGTGTGTCCTAGTTTATTGCAATGAGAACAACAATGAATATACTTTTTCTGCAGTTCTTATTGTCTTTGTGATGCCTGTTTAGAACATAATTTTTATACACCTTGTTCTTTTGATAGAACTTGTTTATTTCAGGTGCCTTTTTCTGAGGCATTTTGGTTTCTTTTACAAATTTGGCAAAGGATATTTTTATGCAATTATGGCTTGTTTTCCTTTTTTTGGAGGTATGTATCCAAGCACTTGTTTATTGTTTCCAGATTTTGATCCTTTTAAGCATAAAGCTAGAGATGTTTTTCCTTTAGTTAATTTTCTAACTGATTCTTTTAAATAAAGATTTTCTTCAGTTAGAGTTTTTAACTCTTCTTCTAACTCTAATTTTTCTTTGTTTTTTCTTTTTAAATCTTCATTTAAACGATAATTATTATCTTTACTTTCCTTTAATTGTTTTTCTAATTGTTCAATTTCGGATTTAAGATCAGAATTGGTGTTATCTAAGCAAGTGATGTTATTTTTTAGATTTTTGTAATTCTTTTACAACACCTTTATGTTTTTCATAAAGTTCATTAAAGACTTCTTCTAAGTCTTCAGACTCTGACTCTGAATCAGTGCACAAATTAAAAGATGGGTCAGAATGTACCTCATCTAGTCCTACCATGAGGGCTAGACTTACCTGCTCTTTTTCGAGATCTGAGCTTGATGATTCTTAAGTTGTAGCCTCTTCATTGTCCCAAGCAGCAGCCATGGCTTTTCGTTTCAATTTCTTGTGCTTCTTTTTAGACTTTTCTGACTGACTAGTCTTCTTGAGTTTTGGACAATCTGGTCTTAGATGTCCAGGTTTTCTGCATTCATAGCAGACTGGTTCTTTCTCCTTTTTCTCTTTCTTTGGATCCTTCTTGATCCATTCTTCTTCTTATTTAGAATCTTCTGGAGCTTGGACAATACGTCATCTACATCACTGTCTTTAGATCCTGCGTTTTTTAAGCTGGAAGAAGAAGATGTGGAAGGGGCAGCTACAACTTTAAGAGCATTAGTAAATTTCTTCTTAGATGACCCTTCAGATAGTCGCTCCATATTGATTTCATGTGCCATGAGAGAGCCAATTAATTTATCAACGAAAAATTTGGTTAGATCATGGGCTTCTTCAATAGCGGTGACCTTAGGGGTCCATGAAAGAGTTAAAGATCTAAGTATCTTTCTGACAGTCTCCTCATCAGAATGATTTTTACTAAGAGAACTTAGACCAACTACTATGCTCGAAAATCTATTATACATCTGAGTGATATTTTTGTTTGGAAGCATTTTAAATTACTCATATTGTGAAACAAGAATATCTATCCTAGTTTGTTTTACTTTATCTGTTCCTTCATAAGTTACTTGCAGTTTATCCCATATTTCTTTAGTTGATTTACATGCAGATATTCTACTGAATTCTCTTTTGGATAAAGTGCAACATAGATAGTTCTTTGCTTTAAAGTTTAAAGATAATTTACTTTTATCAGCTGCTGTAATGGCAGTAGCACCTTCAGCAGGAATAATAACATAATCATCTACCTCTATTACCTACCACATATCAAAGTTTGTGTCTCGAATGAAGCATTCCATTCTCATCTTCCAATATTGGTAATCCTCTCCATCGAAGAATGGAGGTCTGGTAACTGATTGACCTTCAGCAAATCCTTGAGCTGCCATGGATCTTCTCTAAGATCGTTGGATCTTCTTGATTGATCAGAGAACCTCGCTCTGATACCACTTGTTGGCCCTTTTTGGTACGACAACATGCTAACCTAGAGGGGGGGTGAATAGGTTTTTTGAAATCTAAAACACAGAAACTTAACCACTTGAAAGTTTGGTTAGTTGATTGTGATAGAGAGTAGCAGTGTGGAAGCAAATAAACAATCACACAAAGAACATAAGGAATTTATCCTGGTTTGGCCCTTCCCACATGGAAGTCCTACGTCCAGTCCCCAAGCAATCTCTTGGATTTTACTAACCAAGGGTACAGTCCCCCTCAAGGACAATACTGTTGCCCAGCTAGCTAGCCCAGAGGGGGGGGGGGGGTGAATGGGTTATTAAAACTTCGATCTCTGATTAAAACCTGTTTACTGAAAGGATTGCACAACTTAATAACAAGGTTAGAGTTAGAGCCAATAAGACAACAATCACACAAAACACAACCACAAGACACAAGGATTTTTATCCTGGTTCGGAACTCCTCTCCACAGGGGACCTACGTCCAGTCCCTGAGCAATACCTCAGGATTTTACTACCAAGGGTACAATCTCCCTTATGGATCCTTACACCCAGCCTCAACTGGTCTTCCTTCAACCTGAAGGGAAAAACAACCACCCTGGATACCACCAGGTCTTCCTTCTTCCAGAAGGGAACACAACTAAAGAAGAGAATGAGTGTGAACAGGCTTCAGACTCTAGCTTAACAGGCTACAAGCTGAAGCTACCAAGGCCCGAGAGAGAAACAGATTTAACAAGGTTTTCTCTCAAGGGACTACACAAGCTCTCACAAATAAAATCTACTATGATCACCGAGAGCTAAGAGCTAAGAACTAAGTTGGAGAGGAAGCTTTGCTCTTCTTTTCAATCTTCTGAAGACTCGAAGAGATGGAGTTCTTTCTTTTCGAATTGTGAGTATATATTCTTCTCCGTCTTGAGTCTTTTATTTATACTTCTGATTTAAATTTGAACGTTGAAGTGTCCGTTGTCTCTTATCCTGGTGTACGTAGACTGGTCATCAAAGAAGCTTCTGATCGTCAGTCTTTCATCCTTTAGTACACGCCAGAGAAATGTTTTAGAAACTTGTATCTTGTATCCAACGTGTACAGATGAGTCTTGTCAGAAATCTGCAAGCATATCAACAATAAATAGAGGACAGCTAGGACTGTCGTCGATTGTTAGTTGCGGATGGAACAGATATTGCAATATTTAGCAAAGCTCCTTTCTGTCTAAAATAAGTACGTAGACAGAGTAGCATACAAATGGAAGATATTGTCTGCATGCATGGGAGATACGATCAGAGAGCATTTAATGCATAGCAGTCAACAGACGAGATATGACTTTTGACTTTTCAACGCTATTGAAAACATTATACTGATACAACAGAAAAGTTGATATGAATACTCCCGATGGCTTATGAAATCGATATATGATAACAGACAAATCGTTATGACAGAACAGAAATCGATATGAAATGCAAGTCGTTATGACAGTACAGAAATCGATATGAAATGAAGTCGTTAGACAGTACAGAAATCGATATGAAACTCTTAACAAATCGTTACGGCTAGAGAGTCGTTGCGAGTTCTAAAGAAGTCGTTACGATGAATACTTATAGAATCGTTACGGAGAACAAGTCGTTACGAGTTCTAAAGGAATCGTTACGATGAATACTTATAGAATCGTTACGGAGACAAGTCGTTATGAGTTCTAAGGAATCGTTACGATGAATACTTATAGAACGTTACGGAGAACAAGTCGTTATGAGTTCTAAAGAATCGTACGATGAATACTTATAGAATCGTTACGGAGAACAAGTCGTTACGAGTTCTAAAGGAATCGTTACGATGACTTATGAAGTCGTTATGACAAGCAAGTCGTTACGAGTTCTAAAGAATCGTACGATGACTATGGAGTCGTTATGACAAGCAAGTCGTTACGAGTTCTAAAGGAATCGTACGATGACTTATGAAGTCGTTATGACAAGCAGTCGTACGAGTTCTAAAGGAATCGTTACGATGACTTATGAAGTCGTTATGACAAGAAAGTCGTTACGAGTTCTAAAGGAATCGTTACGATGACTTATGAAGTCGTTATGACAAGCAAGTCGTTACGAGTTCTAAGGAACGTTACGATGACTTATGAAGTCGTTATGACAAGCAAGTCGTTACGAGATCGACTTGATTTGAAACAACATGATGATTTTTTTTCAGCCAGAAGGAAATCGATATGAAGTCTAAAGCAATCGTTATGGTATCGATTTGTTGCAATTTGGTCAGAAAGGAAATCGATCATAATACTTGTGAATTGAGAGTCTTACCTGATTGTCTCTGAACTTTGATTTTTCTTTTATTTCCTGTTCTCAAGGCTCAAGTAATCCATTAGTACTATTTTGTTAATCATCAAAATTAATATAAAAATAAATGAATTATTTATTATGGGGACAGTTTGGTCATCAATCTCCCCCTTTTTGATGATGACAAAATATACTAAATATCATACAAAAATTAAACATGTTTTTCAGAATGACTTTAGTTTTCTCCCCCATTTTGTCAATAAGCAAAAAGATAGGCTGTGAGACAAAGAGGAGAGAGTATTGTATTAAGTATGAGAGAGGTAGTACAAGGGAGATAACAAGGAGGCATGCTGTGAGATGACAGCCCATGCCTTGATCTCAAGGTCTTCAAACGTCTGTTGGAAAACCCCAGAAGCAACAGAGAAAGTGGGACCCATTGATTGGGTGGCCCTTTGAATGTACAAAGCCCTTTGCTGATCCAAGAATTCTGCATACTGATCTGAGTCCAGAATGAATCTGAAGTAAGTGCTTTTTCCGAAGCTGGCACGATGGAGAAATCTATCCAAAGAGATTGGATAGAAGATCTTCTGATCTATTAGATCCTGCTTCAAGGCGAAGAAAGCTGTATATCTGGCTGCCCACTGAACATAAATCTCTTGAATAGGATTTATGGAGTTGAGATCCATGAAGGCTTCAGCAGAGAGAGAGGGCTTATTTTGATGACGCAAGGAACTGTTGATGGCCTCTAACTGAAGGTTGGTTTCCTTGTAGATGATTGTCCATACGGAGGGAGTAAGCCGTTCACACTCAGAAATGAGTGGAGCCAAAACCTGAGAGGAGATGCGGCCAGAGTGGTATTCTCTGAAGATAAACCGCAGGAAGGAGGGCAGTCTGCTCTGCTTGGCTGACATTCTACCCATCTGCTTGGCAAACATGTCAAATGCATGGGAGCCTGCATCTGAATCAAATACTAGGGAATGCAGCTTTGGCAAAAGGACTAGAGAGTCAACCCGGATATCAGCAAAATTCACTGTTAGGGGAATGTTCACTGGACGTTCGGATCTTAACATTGCTATAGCTGAATGGAATTGAGAGAATTGAACTTCTGGCAGTTTATTCAAGAAGCAGAAGTCACTGTACTGCTGGAAGCTTTTAGCAATGCGGATCTCTTTCAAGATGAAAGGACCCCATAGGTTCTTGTGCTTGAGAAAGAACCACTCAGAGAGAGTGAGAGAATGAGCTCCATGTGAAATGGATTCGGCCCTGGCAGTCAAGAACCTGTTGTATTGAGCTTTGTTGCCCTTGACATTTGCCCACTGATCTTCAGTCTTGAACTCAGTCCCTTCAAAGATTTTGGATTTTTGAGAGAGGGATAACTGGGTAAGAGGAAGAACAATGTTTAGGTGCTCAGAAAGGTTGAGGAAGGGAATGCCATAAATGGTGGAGAGGATGCACTTTTGAAGATATTCCTTATAAAGGAATCTTTTGTGAGGGTCAAGGGTAAGAGAGTACCAAAGAGGAGGAAATAAGGGGGAGGAGATGGCAGCAGAGGATGATTGTTTCCTCTTTTTCTTGGCAGGACTGGGAGGATCAGTCCTGTGGATATGAGTGGCAGTGAAGAGAATGGTGGAAAGAGTATTTCTCTCAAAGGCATCCGGCAAGTTTGTGTCAAAGACACCAAGTAGAGGAGGTTTTTCTGGAATAAAAGTAACAGAGGAAGGAGGAGTAGGAGGATAGAAAAGGTGTTTGGGATTGAATGAAGAAGTGGGTTGAATTGGAGTGGTTTGAGTTTGAGGTGATGAGGGTGAGAAAGATGATGGACCTGAGGTGTGAGAGGGAGGAGGAGAGAATGAGGGTTGAGATGCAGAAAGAGAGGAAGAGGGTTGAGTGCGAGGCACAGGATGTTTAATGGTTGGAGGTGCAGGAGGGGCTGTAGAAGGAGAGGTAGGTGAGGACAAAACTGGAGTTGCAAGATTTGAAGAGTCAGGGGCCGAAGTAGCTGACATGGGCTCTTTCCCTTTGGCTGCTCTGACAACTGAAGAAGGTCCTGATGACCCTGAAGCTTGCCCTGATGGCCCTGGTGGCCCTGATGCAGGAACTGGTAGCCCTGTTGGCCTAGAGACTTCTGCTGGAGGCCCTGGTGGCCGAGGAACTTCAGCTGGACTGCTCTGAGTGGGTGCAGGAGGGACACCACTAGACCTTGAAAGATTAGCCAGCAAATTTTTTATATCAGACATCTCTTTATTGAACCACCTCATTGCATTTCGAATTGAGGATAGGTCAGAGGAGGTTGAAGCTTGATTAGAGATAATGCCCTGAACACTTGTCTGAACTGATGACAAGATTTCTCCTTGAGCTTTCAGCAATGCCATAATAGGCTTCAGATTGACTTTTCTGTGATTTTTTCTTGGCCTTTTGTGAGCCACTCTCTTTTGCTTCCCTTGCTGAATGACAGGCTCCTCAAGATTGATATTACTAGCACTTGGGCCTTCACTAACAGGAACACTGGCAGGAGGTGGAATTTCCTCAATGCCTACTTGCTCCCCCTGAATAGGAGCGGGGAGTTCAACACTTTCTTGCTCCCCCTGAGCAGGAGCTTCTTCCAACACAACTTTCTCCAAGTGGCCTTCTGCCACGGATTCAGGCACTTCAGGCTCAAAGAGGCTTTGCTCCCCTTGGCTAGGAGCTTCTTCCATGACCACATCTTGTTGAGTACCTGCTTGTGTCTCAACATTTGCAATGGGTTCAGACTGAATTTCTGTATGGCCTGGTGCCATAACTTCTTCTTCAACACTTCCACCTTCTTTAGAAGTAGCTAAGGTGGAGGGAATGGAATCCAATACTTCTCTTAAGATTGAGGCGACTAAGGTGGTGGGCAAAGAGTCTGCCACACCAGCTGCACCTTCTTCCATCTGAACTTCTGGAGAATGAGAGATAATCTCCATAACAGGTGAGACTGAAACTTCTGCCTGGCTGGACACAACTGGTACTGCTGCTGCTTGAACAACTGCTGCTGCTGCTTGCTCTGCTGCTGCTACTTCTTCTTCTGCTGCTGCTGCTTGAACTTTTGCTGCTGCTACTTCTTCTTCTGCTGCTGCTGCTTGAACTTCTGGGATATCTCCAATAATTGCTTCTCCTTCAGCCACAGAGGACTTTGACCAAATTCCATCTTGCACTGAAAAACCACTTTTCTTCAAATTTCTGGACCTTATTGACTGGCCCATCTTCTCTACTATAGCTCCAGACACATCTACTCCGAAATGCTTGAAAATCCTGGTGAGTAGATGAGCATAAGGCAAGGAAACATTTAGCTTGCTCTTTGTTTCCCAGATTTGAGTACTGGCAAATTTCATTCTCTCAATCATAACTGCGGCCAGATTTACCTCCTTGTTCTGGATTACCAGAACATCAAGTCTGAGTCTGCCCTAGTGCATGAAGAAAAGGTAGCACTCCGAGGAACTATGATTTGGCAGACAATAAAGTGGAGTAACCGATTGAAAGCTGACATCTGATTTATATCCATTTTCCATCCTTCAGCTTAAACCCTGGACCAATAATCCAAAGACCCTTAGCTTCATCATTTACTGAGTCCACACCACTAAAGCCTGATGTCTTCACTCCAAACAACTCATGCAATAGATCATAATCTATCTTGATCTGGGTGCCCTTCACTGTGGAGACAAGGGACCCATCTGCTTCTGACTTCAAACAAATGAAAAAGGCTTTCACAAGGTCCGGGTAGCTTACCTCGGTGAAAGTAACAACATCCATCCACTGCATTCTTCTCAAGGCTTCGACTAAATTGGACATGCCACTCTTCTCAAGATTCTGAACATCCACTGCCTTATTTCCGCAAATCTTTGTCTGCACAAACGTAAACCTCTCTTGCTCCTTTGGGGACAAATACTCAGCACTGTAGCCCCCTACGCTTCCGGAGATCATCGGAGCGGCCATAGGTGGAGGAGAAGGAGATTCTGGTGAAGGGAAATGATGGAAGAAATGGAAGCTTTCGAAGGGATTCTTCGCGGGAAGAGGAGAGAGCTTCGAAAGTTGCAGAGAGTCGATCCCAAAATCGTTAGGGCATCGGCTTTGGGTGAACAGATAGAGGATAAAAGGGTAAAGGTAAAAGACAAGTCGTTCTCAGAACGATTTGAATAAATTATTATTATTTTATCGAAGAGTGAAGCGCCAGAGGCAGTAAAGCCGGAAAACGACAAAATCGTTTGACGGGTCAAATAGCTTTTAATACGATAGCGGTCAGGAATGTAGACAAACTGACTTTTGCTCATTGTTAAAGAGGGAAAATTTCATTTCTTTCTGAAAATTGTTTATGCCAATAAAATTACAGAGATCTTTTCACACATTGCACATCCCTAATTCCCTTCTAAGAGATGTAAATCTCTCTTCAGGTAGGGCTTTTGTGAAGATGTCTGCTAATTGACCATTTGTATCTATAAAAGATATTTCTAAATTACCACTAGCTACGTGATCTCGAATAAAATGATATCTTACCTCAATGTGCTTAGTCCTTGAGTGCTGAACTGGATTTTTGGTGAGGTTGATAGCACTTGTATTATCACACAATAGAGGAATTGATTTGATGTGAATTCCGAAATCCTCAAGTTGTTGCTTTATCCAAAGAAGTTGTGTACAGCAACTTCCAGCAGCAACATATTCTGCCTCAGCTGTTGATAAAGCTACTGAATTTTGTTTCTTGGATGACCATGATATTAAACATCCTGCAAGAAATTGACAACAACCACTGGTGCTTTTTCTATCTACTTTGCATCCAGCATAATCAGCATCTGAATATCCTACTAATTCTATTTCACAAGATCTAGGATACCAGAGACCCAAATCATGAGTTCTAGCCAGATATCTAAATATTCTTTTTACTGAAATTAAATGAGACTCTCTAGGGTCTGCCTGATATCTAGCACACATGCATACACTAAACAAAATATCTGGTCTACTTGCAGTTAAGTAAAGTAATGATCCTATCATACCTCGATAATTCTTTTGATCTACCTTTTTACCTTTTTGATCACTGTCCATTCTGGTTGATGTGCTCATTGGGGTTGGTAATGGCTTTGCATCTTCAAATCCAAATTTCTTTAACAGCTCTTTGGTGTACTTGGCTTGACAGATATGAGTGCCATCCTTCCCTTGCTTGATTTGCAATCCAAGGAAGTAGCTTAGTTCCCCCATCAAGCTCATTTCGAATTCTCCCTGCATAAGCTTTTCAAAGTACTTGCAAAGAGATTCATCAGTAGATCCAAAGATAATATCATCTACATATATTTGCACAAGAAGTATATGTTTATCCTTAGATTTTATAAATAATGTACTATCTACTTTTCCTCTAGTGAAACCATGATCTAATAAGAAAGTACTGAGCCTTTCATACCAGGCTCTAGGTGCTTGTTTTAAACCATATAAGGCTTTATGTAGTTTAAATACATGATTTGGAAATTCGGGATCATCAAAACCTGGAGGTTGTTCAACATAAACTTCCTCCTTGATAAAACCATTTAAAAAGGCTGATTTGACATCCATTTGAAATAGTTTTAAATCAAATGCAGATGCATAAGCAAGTAAAATCCTAATAGCCTCAAGTCTGGCTACAGGTGCATAAGTTTCATCGAAATCTATGCCTTCCTCTTGGGAGTAGCCTTGAGCTACCAATCTGGCCTTGTTCCTTAAGATTATTCCGGACTCATCCAGTTTATTTTTGAACACCCACTTGGTGCCAATAACTGAATGATTGGATGGTCTAGAAACAAGTGACCATACTTGGTTTCTCTTGAACTGATTTAGTTCATCTTGCATGGCTAATATCCAAGATTCATCAGATAAAGCTTCATTGACTGTCTTAGGCTCTATTTGAGAAACAAAGGCTAAGTAATCACAAGGAATTACATTACCTCTTGTTCTTACCCCTGCAGATGGATCACCAATAATGTTTTCAGGAGGGTGATCTTTCTGATGTCTCCATTCTTTTGGAAGATTTTCATGTTGAATTTCAGTTTGCTGCAGTTCTTCCAGAGGAGGATCATCCTTGTCCTTAATTGAGGTATTCTTTAATTCTTCAGACAAGTCATCTGCATCATCAATGTCACTAATTTCTTCCTTTTTCGAGGAAGGGTTAGATTCATCAAAAATAACATGTACAGATTGTTCAATTAATAAGGAACGTTTATTGAAAACTCTATAACCTTTGGGTTTAGAAGAGTACCCCATAAAGATGCCTTCATCTGATTTGGCATCCAACTTACCAATGTCCCTTTTTCCATTGTTGTGGATGAAGCAAGGACATCCAAATATTCTGAAATGGCTGATCTTTGGCTTCTTTCCTTTATAGAGTTCATAAGCAGTCTTCTTCAGAATTGGCCTGATCATCACTCTATTAGTGATATAACATGCAGTGTTGATGGCTTCGGCCCAGAAGTATCTTGGCAAATCATATTCTGATAGCATGGTTCTTGCCATATCCAAAAGAGTTCTGTTTTTCCTCTCAGCAATTCCATTTTGTTGAGGTGTCCTTGGGGCTGAGAAGTTGTGCTCAATTCCTTGATCATCACAGAATTTTGTAAACTTTTCATTCTGAAACTCACCACCATGATCTGATCGGATAGAGACAATTGTGAACTTCTGATCTTTCTGAACTTTCTTGCTGAAGCTGACAAAATTATCAAATGTGTCATCTTTGTGCTCTAGAAAGGATACCCAAGTGAATCTTGAGTAATCATCAACTATTACATATCCAAAATTCTTTCCTCCTAGACTGGTGGTCCTCAGTGGCCCAAATAGATCCATATGAAGTAGTTCTAAGGGCTTTGAGGTGGTTACTACAGTCTTTGACTTGAAAGAGCTCTTGGTGTGCTTTCCTCTTGCACAAGGTTTGCAAATACTGTCCAAGCTAGAATTGACCTTTGGCAATCCTTCAACTAGCTTCCCTTTTCTGAGCTTGTTCAAACCGTCCAAGCTGCAGTGGCCCAATCTTCTGTGCCACAACTCTGTTGATTGATCTTTACTAGCTGCTAGACACACATCTTGATCCTTGAGTTCTTCTAGATAGAGTACATACAGATTTCTTTCTCTATAAGCTTCAAAAATGACTACTCCATCCTTTAATATGCTGCATTTTGATTCATGGAACTGAATCTGATGGCCTTTGTCACAGAGCTGGCTGATACTGATGAGATTATGCTTTAGCCCTTTGACCAGCATCACATCTTCAATTACTGATCTTCCTTTGATGTTTACGGATCCACTTCCTATTACTGTGCCTTTTCCATTATCTCCATATGTGACTGTTCCTTCTTCATCTTGGAGATTTACAAAAAGCTTCTGGTTCCCTGACATGTGTCTTGAGCATCCACTATCCAAATACCATTTGGATGCTTTTGATTTTCCCTGAAAATTAAACACTAAGTTTTAGGTACCCAAGTTCTTTTGGGTCCTGAGAGGTTAGTACCATTGATTCCTTTTATTATCCACTTTTTGTTCTTAGTGGGACATGTTGCTTTGTTATGTCCTAGTTTGTTGCAATGAGTACAGCAGGTTATTCTAGTTATTTTTTCAACTGGAGTATATTTAAATTTCTTGTGTTCTTTATCCTTTTCAGATATAAATTCAGGAGTTGGATAAGTGTTGGGAAAGACTTTTGTTTCTTCATTTTCCGAGGGAGTATAACCAAAACCATGTTTCTTCTTGGTTGATCTTTTAGCTCCACTCATCATTAGAAGAGGTTTATTATTAGTGAACTTGTTTATGGTGCTTGTTAAATATTCATTTTCTTTATTTAGTCTTTCTATTTCTGTTTTAAGTCCACTTAAGTCTTCTTGTTTTTCTAAATGATTTATTTTCTTATTCTTCTCCTTTAAATCTTCACATAATAATTCATTCCTTCTTTTATGTTCTGTTATTTGTTTTTCAAGTTCTTCATTTTCTGTTTTTAGGTCTGAGTTTGTATTTTCTAAACAATTATATTTCTTACTGATTTTAAGTAGTTACATACTTCTTTATTTTTTCATAAAGTTCATTAAAAGCACTTTCTAAGTTATCAGAATCTGAATCATTGCATGAATCAAAAGAAGAGTCAGAAGTTACCTTGTCTTCGGTGTTGGCCATGAAAGCCAGGTTGACTTCTTCACCTTCGCTGCTCGAGCTTGACTCACTGTCTGAGTCACTGCTGTTCTCCCAAGCAGCTGCCATTGCTTTCTTTTTATACTTCTTGAATCTTCTGAAGTTGTCCTTCTTCTTGTGATCATTTTTCTTAAGCGTTGGACAGTCTGCCTTGATGTGTCCAGGCTTCTTGCATTCATAACAGATCACTTCTCCTTTCTTCTGATCCTTTGCTTCTAGTTTTCTGAAGTCTTTATTTTTCTTGAAAAATCTTCTTCCAGACTGATACTTCTTTTTCTTTGCTAATATTCTCTGAAGTTTTCGAGACAGCATGGCTTCTTCATCATCACTGTCTTTGCTATCTTCACTGTTATCCAAAGATTCTTCTGATATCTCATCATTCACTTTGAGAGCATTTGATTGCTTCCTTCTGCTGGAGGATTCTCCTAATCTCTCCATGTTTATCTCGTGAGCCATGAGAGATCCTATTAGCTTTTCCAATGACATTAATTTTAAATCATTGGCTTCTTCAATGGCTGTTACTTTGGAGTCCATGAAGATGGTAGAGATCTGAGAATTTTTCTAACCATGTCTGGTACAACATAACCTTTCCCAATCCAGCTAATCCATTTGTAATGTCTGTGAATCTGCTGAACATCTGAGTTATTGATTCACCTGACTGCATCTGGAATCTTTCATACTGAGCTACTAGAATATCTATTCTCGTCTCCTTTACCTGTCTGTCCCTTCATAGGTAATTCTGAGCTTTTCCCACATCTCCATTGCGGATTTGCAGGCTGAAACTCTATTGAACTCTTTCTTGCTTAGGGCACAGCATAATGCTCTTGGCTTTGCAGTTTAAGGATATTCTTTTCCTATCATCATCTGTCCACTGAGCCTTAGCGTTTGTAACCAAAAGATCACCTTCTTCTACAATGGACCAGATTGTGTAATCATGACCTTGTAGAAAATATTCCATTCTAGTCTTCCAGTAGGTGTAGTCTCTCCATCGAACAAGGGAGGCCTGTTGACTGACTGGCCTTCGAAGTTGCTTTGGGCTGCCATAGATCTTTGCTCTTCAGATCGTTGGATCTTCTTCTTTGTCGAAGAGACGTGCTCTGATACCACTTGTTGCCCAGCTAGCTAGCCCAGAGGGGGGGGGGGTGAATGGGTTATTAAAACTCTTCGATCTCTGATTAAAACCTGTTTACTGAAAGGATTGCACAACTTAATAACAAGGTTAGAGTTAGAGCCAATAAGACAGCAATCACACACAAAACACAACCACAAGACACAAGGATTTTTATCCTGGTTCGGAACTCCTCTCCACAGGAGACCTACGTCCAGTCCCTGAGCAATACCTCAGGATTTTACTACCAAGGGTACAATCTCCCTTATGGATCCTTACACCCAGCCTCAACTGGTCTTCCTTCAACCTGAAGGGAAAAACAACCACCCTGGATACCACCAGGTCTTCCTTCTTCCAGAAGGGAACACAACTAAAGAAGAGAATGAGTGTGAACAGGCTTCAGACTCTAGCTTAACAGGCTACAAGCTGAAGCTACCAAGGCCCGAGAGAGAAACAGATTTAACAAGGTTTTCTCTCAAGGGACTACACAAGCTCTCACAAATAAAATCTACTATGATCACCGAGAGCTAAGAGCTAAGAACTAAGTTGGAGAGGAAGCTTTGCTCTTCTTTTCAATCTTCTGAAGACTCGAAGAGATGGAGTTCTTTCTTTTCGAATTGTGAGTATATATTCTTCTCCGTCTTGAGTCTTTTATTTATACTTCTGATTTAAATTTGAACGTTGAAGTGTCCGTTGTCTCTTATCCTGGTGTACGTTAGACTGGTCATCAAAGAAGCTTCTGATCGTCAGTCTTTCATCCTTTAGTACACGCCAGAGAAATGTTTTAGAAACTTGTATCTTGTATCCAACGTTGTACAGATGAGTCTTGTCAGAAATCTGCAAGCATATCAACAATAAATAGAGGACAGCTAGGACTGTCGTCGATTGTTAGTTGCGGATGGAACAGATATTGCAATATTTAGCAAAGCTCATTTCTGTCTAAAAAAGTACGTAGACAGAGTAGCATACAATGGAAGATATTGTCTGCATGCATGGGAGATACGATCAGAGAGCATTTAATGCATAGCAGTCAACAGACGAGATATGACTTTTGACTTTTCAACGCTATTGAAAAAATTATACTGATACAACAGAAAAGTTGATATGAATACTCCCGATGGCTTATGAAATCGATATATGATAACAGACAAATCGTTATGACAGAACAGAAATCGATATGAAATGCAAGTCGTTATGACAGTACAGAAATCGATATGAAATGCAAGTCGTTATGACAGTACAGAAATCGATATGAAACTCTTAACAAATCGTTACGGCTAGAGAGTCGTTGCGAGTTCTAAAGAAGTCGTTACGATGAATACTTATAGATCGTTACGGAGAACAAGTCGTTACGAGTTCTAAAGGAATCGTTACGATGAATACTTATAGAATCGTTACGGAGAACAAGTCGTTATGAGTTCTAAAGGAATCGTTACGATGAATACTTATAGAATCGTTACGGAGAACAAGTCGTTATGAGTTCTAAAGGAATCGTTACGATGAATACTATAGAATCGTTATGGGAACAAGTCGTTACGAGTTCTAAAGGAATCGTTACGATGACTTATGAAGTCGTTATGACAAGCAAGTCGTTACGAGTTCTAAAGGAATCGTTACGATGACTTATGAAGTCGTTATGACAAGCAAGTCGTTACGAGTTCTAAAGGAATCGTTACGATGACTTATGAAGTCGTTATGACAAGCAAGTCGTTACGAGTTCTAAAGGAATCGTTACGATGACTTATGAAGTCATTATGACAAGCAAGTCATTACGAGATCGACTTGATTTGAAACACATGATTTGATTTTTTTTTTTTCAGCCAGAAGGGAAATCGATATGAAGTCTAAAGCAATCGTTATGGAATCGATTTGTTTGCAATTTGGTCAGAAAGGAAATCGATCATAATACTTGTGAATTGAGAGTCTTACCTGATTGTCTCTGAACTTTGATTTTTCTTTTATTTCCTGTTCTCAAGGCTCAAGTAATCCATTAGTACTATTTTGTTAATCATCAAAATTATATAAAAATAAATGAATTATTTATTATGGGGACAGTTTGGTCATCAAATACAACACCCAGCCCCCCGCTGGTCTTCTTCTCTTTCCCAGGCAAGAAGGCAACCCACTTCTCTTACAGATCAAGAAGTCAACCTTTGGTACAAACCCCAGTGCGGTTCTGCTAGACTTAAACCCCCAGCTAGGTTCTACACTGAGTACAGTCCCTCAGTTGGACAGAAAACGTCAGCAACTACACTGGCCAACTCTTCACCAGGAAGAGACTCATTGTATACAGTCCTACAGCTGGACAGAAGTCTTTCTTAGAAAAGAAAGAACAAAGCTGAGAGTTTTATAAGAATGGACTCTAACCATAAACTCTTAGCAAAGGACTCTCCCTAAGAATTACAATGACCATAGAGAGAGAGAGTGAAGAGAGGAAGGCTTGAAAGTTCGAAAACTTCTGCCATAAAAAGCTTCTCTTGATTGGGCTTGAGCTCTTCTCTCTTTTTTGAGTGTATGTGGAGTTCAGGTTCCTCACAGGATGTACACTCCTTTAAAGATCTTCAGGAAAGCTCTCTATCTTTGTTCTACAGCCTTGCTTCATCTTTTATATGAGTAGCTTTGAATAGATCCGTTGGAACTCTTCTAGTCGTTGCTGATCTTCTATTCTTCTTCTTCTGACTGTCAGCCACTTGGTGGTCTTCGAGATCTGCAAGCATAGAAGAAAGTGTTTAGATCAAAGAGTGTTTCTGTGAAAAAGGCTCGTACTTCTGTGTTTCCTACAGTCACCCAGAAGTGGTAGGTAAGCCCTTTTTGTCTGACAGGAAAGAAGAGATCCTATGAGATAAGCAAAAAGATCTTCTGTCAGAAAGATAGAAGATTACACAAATGAAATATATTTGACTTTTCATTAGGCGCCAAAAATATTTTGAAATATCTGAGTATAAAGGAAATCGATGTTTAAGTTGAAATCTATATTTGAACAAAATCCATATTCTAATGAAATCCATGTTTCAACAGAGTCGATGTTTAAGTTGAAATCGATGTTTAAATGAAATCAATGTTTGAACAGAATCGATGTTTAAGTGAAATCGATGTTTTCAACAGAATCGATGTTTAAGTTGAAATCGATGTTTAAGTTGAAATCGATGTTTAAATGAAATCGATGTTTGAACAGAATTGATGTTTAGTTGAAATCGATGTTTAAATGAAATCGATGTTCATGAAATCGATGTTTACAAGAGATGAACCATAATCGATGTATTTGTATGAAAATCGTTGTGGCACTTAGTGAACTGAAATCGATGTATATTGAATAGACATTGATTTTACTTTTCAGTACAAAACACACAACGATAGTATCATAAATTTAAATTTAATAGGAAAATATAATATTAAATATATTTAATAATATTTAATTAATCATAATTTTTGTTATCACCAAAATGTAAAGGTAAAATATAGAGTGGTTCAACACTAGACTCAGTCAAAATCAACTCCTAATAGAAGACAAAATAGAGTCTCAATCACCGTCAAAATTGAGTCCCCATATAAGAAAAAATAGAGTCTTATCATAATCAAAACGAGTCTTAAAAACTAGTCTCATCAGAAATAAATATCAGAAATCGAGTCTCAATAATAACAAGTCTCATCAACAATCAAGTCTCAATAATAAACAAGTTTCTGACCATATGAAATAGTCTCTGACTGAATGAAACGAGTCTCTAACCTAATGAAACGAGTCACTGACTTAATAAAATGAGACCCTGACTTAATGAATCGATTCCTATTTATTTAATCGACTCTTCTATATATTGAATCGACTCTCAAAGACTTGATACTCTGGCTACTAAGTCTTACATTCTGATCTTTTCATAGAATATTCTTGATTAATCCTTATTCTCTTATAAACATACTTGGAGCTTTTCTACAAGTCTAACCGTATTATCCTTAAACTTCTTAAGGTTAAACTCTAAACTATATTCTTGAAAATTCATGGTCATCAATGATTGTTTAGTTATTACATGGGATTTTGTATCCACAACTAATGTCTGGCAAATGAGGAAAGTTTACTACACTTGAGGAAGTGCAGTAAGTGCAATCCACGTAGGCTTGCAATCCATGTGACATCTTGTTGGGCGCCACGTTGTTTTTTTTTTTTCAATCTAGTCTTTCTATTTTGGTGCCCAACTCCTCTATTTTGGAGCCCAATTTTTTTTATTTTGAAGCATAACTTGTCTTCTGTTTTGGAGCCCAACTATTTTTTAGGCTCCAAAATAGAAAGTTAGGCTTCAAAATAAAAAACTGGGCTCCAAAATAAAGAGGTGGGCTCCAAAATAGAAAGGCTAAAAAAAAATCACGTGGCGCCCAACAATGTGCCACATAAGCTGCAATCCTACGTGGATTGCACTTACTGCACTTCCTCAAGTGCAGTAAGCCTTTCTGCTGACAAATAAGGACTCGGTCTTGTTCTGGGAGGAGCGCAAAAAAGTGCATATGCCTATAAGAGTTTGATTGACCATGGTGTTTGGTATTGCATTAAAATACTTTGCATAATTAATTATGACAATCATTTTGATACTACTTGCTTGACTTGTTATTTGCTTGACTCAAACTTGGAGCCTGGGTATTATGTCATAGTATAACAAATTCTACTTGATTTTTTATCATACTTGTATAATACTTTCTTGACATGTTCATACACTCTTAATACTAGTTAACAACACCCATTTAAACTGCTCCATTGTTATTAGAATGTCCAACATATTAATCCGTTAATCACTTAAAACATGTCATTAGAATGTCCAACATATTTACCGTTAATCACTTAAAATATATCTAGTTAAGAGATACTTACTGAGTGTCTTATTCATATACTTCATATTTTTCGGATGAAATTGACGATGATGAACACACTTGTGGGGATGTGAACGAGCAAAAGTGATGAGCATCCCAAATTACAAAAGCTATAGTAGTTATGTGATCGCGAACGTTGCAGTCATTGGAATGACGATGTACATGTAATCTTAAATAATCGAACCCACTAAGAAAATTAGGAATAATTAATTGAGAGTCTGGGTCGATCCACATAGATGAATTAATTAATTTAAATGTAATCAAATGCTCTTATGAAGAATTATGACAAATTTGAGTTTTTATTTTATTTTTAAAACCATTCACTAATGACTAAACATCCTAAAACAAACTAGGACTCTAGACCGACAGAAAATGTATCTCTAGATAAAACTGTAGGAACTCTATGAACACAAGTTGAAATAACGAAACTAAGGGTCCGTGAGGTTGGTTACAAAATATATTCACTGAAAAAAAAGTTTTCAAAGGAAAATATTTATAAGAAAATAAAAACTAAAATATGATTGCTCGTTGGTACCCATATAAATGATTTTTTAAAGACTTTCCGGGGTTTGTTTTTTAGTAAAAGATTTTCCAACGATATTTTTTTAAATATTATAAAAAAAACAAAAGTACGCATATGGCGATCGACGTTGGCCGCCCGCCAACCATCGGGCGCCCATCATAGGTCGTTGGCCGCTAGCTTTAAGGCACCAGGCACTAATCACCGGGGAGCCAACTCTCGGGTGTCAATCACTGACCATCGGGTGCCGAGCACTAATAGTTGGGCGTCGGACGTCAGATGTCGAGTGCCGAGTGTCGAGGGCCAATTGTCGAGTGCCAGCTACTGACTGCCGGGAGCCGATCGTTGGCCGTTGTCACTGGTTGTCAGTCACCGGCCACCGACTGTCAAACACCGACATGGGACCAGAGACTATAGTCTCACTCATGAAAATCTTATATGAAAAAGAAATAAGAGAAAATGATTTACGGTCTCTCATCAAGATGTCCAAATCTATGAATTTTGGGTAAAAACTTTTTATAGAACAATTTTTTAGGGATGCCAAATAGATCATTGTATGATTTTTTTTTTTTTTCTGAAATCATTTTCTTATATAAGATTGTAGGTTGAAACAAATAAACTCTAAATGGACATGTAGAGGTATGAGAAAGCTGTCTAACGAAACAAACTTGGCTTGATTTGAAAAACAAAGGTATATGAAATAATACATGCACAGACACTACGTAGAACAGAATCCGCAAAACAATTAGCATAAACTAATTAAAATTATAATCAAACAATAATAGAATCGAACCAAATCACTCCACAATGAAAATAGACTTGCAGAAGGAGAGATTAGAATAATAAAAAGATTTTGTGCACAAATATTTCAAAATGACAACTATGTTCAACACGTCTAATTACCAAATATTATTAAAATAATCAAATGCAAACTCCGCAAATCTAATAGAGGGGGCAAGAGCGGCGTATCCACTGAAGTCCCAAGGTCCGGTAGGTGGGATTTTTATGACCTATTTTCGGAGCTTATTGCTAAATTCATTAGGTCCATTTAATCTTTGAGTAATATTTGGTGCACACCGTTTCTAACGGTGTGTGCGCAAGCTCTTATCGTGATTGGGTGTCTAATTACAGTGATGTGATGGGCACCCAATCGATGTCTGATTTACGCATACACTATTGAAAATAATGTGCACCAAATATTACTTTTAATCTTTAGCCAATGCAGAAGTCTGTACCAATATTTTCATTTTATTTTGTATTCTTAGGGACATGATCAATTGACGCCTAATATTTATTGGGGACAAATAACTTGTCACTTGAGAAAAGTTTAGTGCACTTTTATTTATATTACACTTTAAATGTAATATAACTAGGTAATAGTCTATGTGGCACTCCTCACATAGGGAGTGATAAACTGACAATCTAATTATTGGGTACCATATGAACTATTGCAATGAGTCAACTCTTGATGGCACGGTAGTGCCGTCTCCAAATCGTGGCAGTGCCGACGCATTCAAGGTGTATTTGGACCTCCGTTTGAAGGCTTCGCTCAAGTCAGGGAGCACCCTTCTTCCTCCTCCTCACTCTTTCTCTGCCTGCATTTAGGTCATCATATCACACACTCTCTCTCACGGAGAACATCTCTTCATGCCTATTTAGAAAGGAATTTTCTTCAAAATAGGAGAGAAGGGGAGGCCATAGCAATCGAACATGTGAAGGTAAAAATAAAAATATTAATAAAATAATAATAAATAATTCAATAATCGATTCCTTAAGCCTTTAAAACCACAAGAATCGGTTCTTGTAGCAAGAGCTGCCAACCCAAAGATGGATATGTAGAAGATGGTACGAAAATTAATAAAATAGCTGAAATAATTATTAAACCCGATTTATGTGCATAGGTCTAGAATTTTCAAGACTATATGAGAATCATCTAAAATTTTCTGGGTTACAAGAGAATCAATTCTCTCAGTTACTTAAAGGCCATTAAGAATCAATTCTTTAAACAATAAGAACTGACATGGGTAACTTGATCCCTCGTCTCAGTTCAGTGTCAGACTTGGCCGACGTCTATATGTCCCTTGGCCAACGAGGGTCATCCCTAGGTCGGGGATTGAGGCATCAAGCCATTGAGTTCGACGAGGCTCCGATGGGGTCAAGACCCGACCGAGAATGTTGGCCTCCATGAGGATCGTTCCGTGCAAAAGTTGAGGCGAGCAGGTCGGATCCAGTCTACGTGGCATATGCAACCGCCCACTTTTAGATCGTTGAACTACACTTGGCGTGCCGGCATGGGTTGACCCATACGGTGGCGGGGTGTGCCTGTAACAACATACTTGGTACAGTGACGTGAGTCATCGGGTTCGCCGACAAGGTATGCCGGTATAGTGGCTAGGCACGTCGAGCGTGACAGAACGAGGTGTCTAATACGATGATAAGGCGCTATCCACGCTAGTCCAAAAGAGCCCACACCGGTCCAAGGCGATTGATCATCAGACCGGGGGATGGGCCAACCTTGTAAAAGGGGAAAGTATTCAATTAGCTAAAGGTACACCATTTATTAGCTCTAATCCTCCCAATGTCTTCAGACCACTCATTGACTTGGGCGTCAGAGTATTTTTCTACCGAACTTCCTCAATGGTCCTGCAGTTTGGTCTCGAGCTCAGACGTGCTGTCCCTCATCATCTACACGCGGACTCCTCCACCCACGTCACCTCAACTCGGACCGATGTTTTTGGAGCAACCATATCAAGAACCAATGTGGCCTTATGTCTTTCTAGATAAAAAGTAAACTAATTTAGCCCTTGAAGCCGATTGAGTTATCTAGAATATTTTAACTATATCCATAAGTCGAATCAGATAAACCCTCATTGTGCTGACTCTAACTATAATAATGCCAAGCTGCTTAACACAGAAGTAAGTGACCCATGGTATCAATAACCACCTTAGAAATTATGTCTAGCATCATTTGATGGTGAGTGAGCCATTAAGTCAATCTCTAGACGTAACCTTTCTTATTTTATCGGCATGTACACAAACAAGAAGAAATTCATAACTTTTCTTTTATAGACAGGGCTTATTTGGACCTTTTCTAGATTTTATATTACATATATTCCTATCTTATGAATACAGAGTTTTCTTAGAGACCTTACCATAACCTCTGAAATCAAAAAATATTCTTTGAATATTATTTCATTGTCATTTTTTGGCATGGGCATGCAAAAGCGAGCTACTATATATAGTAGGATCTTTGAAGGCATCTCATATCCGAGATAGACGTATACATCCAATATAAATTTAAGAAAGATACTTACGTAATTAATTTTCCAAGAGGGAGGCATATATACAAAAAGACAATCCTAAAGTTCATCATAAAGTCAAGTGAACATTATAAGATCAGTATATTAATGAAAATCTTGTGTAAATTACATGAAAATGGAACATGTGGGAAAGAGGAAATATTAGCGCTGCCAATGGGTCGGAGTTGAAATTGGAAATAACACTTTCTACATCTGTTTTCTATAAAAAATTTGAAAATAAAAAATAATTGAAAACTTTTGATACAATTAAATAGTAGATACATATAGCATCAAAAGTAGTGGTAAAATAAATATTTTTAATAATAATAGACATAATAAATATTACGAGAGAGGTATGTTAATTAGATTTATTTATAAATTAAGGAGAAGTTAAAATTTTAGTCTAAAATTTTTAATATTAAAAAAATAAAATTTTAAGAATATATATTTGTAAATAAAATAAAAATTATATATTATCGAAAATAGAAACAAAAAATAGAAAATAATTAAAATTGAAAAAATAGATAAAAAAAGATCAGAAATGAGTCGAAGAATCGAAAAGTAAATATTGGCAACCCTAAGAAATACCCAAAGGGACATGAAATCTTTAACCTACGCACCTTCTATTTCAAAACCGGGTCTAACTAACCCTATTTACGCGAACACCACCAGCATCAAAAGCGGTCAGTTAAAAAGGAGAAAAAAAGGCGTTTGGCAGAGAAGTGAATGCCGCGGGTGCGCCTGTTCGCTAGTCGGTACCGACGCAATTATGATACCACCCCCCACGTCTCCACAAAGTCCGCTGTGATCGCTGAGACCTGACCGTCCATTCTAAAGCTTCGGCGGTGTTCCCCGTGACTCCCCACCGACGGATCAAAAGACAACAAAAGGGCAAATTCATGTGATGAACGGCTGTGATGGGCTCCAGCTCGAAGGTCGGGGGGGGGGGCGACGGTCAAAGACAGAAGACAATCCCACGTTCACCGCGCTTCGGGACAAGAATGGGGAACCCCAAATCCGGTTCGGTGGACATCGATGCGCAGCCGGGCGGTGCGGATCCGTGAGAGACGACTCCAAACAAGTTGGCGTTTACAGAATGGACCATACCGGTTTCAAATTCCGCCTTTTTGCGTATATACTCTTCTTAAAAGATAAATTGTGCAAAATCATTTTGAATGTCTATTTTTATATAGACGCCTCTTATATAAACAAAATACCTCTTATCATATATACTTTGAACATTTTTAATAGTTATATATATATATATATGAAAAAGTGAATGAAATATCATTATTTTTTTATAGACCGCTGTTGTACACAAATATAATTATTGCATGTGCAATGTCTCACATACCACTTTTATAAAAAGAAAAATATCCATATATCCTAAAATCTTTCATATTTAGTAATATACTCCCGAAATCTGAGTGTTAAATTGTATACACCTCAAATTGAAAGAAAATATCATATATATTTCTATCGTGTTATTCCGTCCATTTAACTTAATCACAATTAGTTAAAAGGGGAAAAGAATAATTGCCCTCTATTTAAAAAAATATTTTTAATCATTTCCTTTTACTTGTTACTCTCTCTCAACTATTTTCTCTATCACCCAATTCACCAAAACCAGAGGGGGAGACCCCTCTGGTGCCCCCAAACCCCATTGCACCCCCTACCCATCCACTCCGATGAGGGGATTCTCCACCGACTCCTCATGCACCATCATCCTTTGTTTCCACAGAAGTGTTGGAGTTGGTATCTCCCCTCTCGCAAGGCGACATCGCGCCACAACGAGGCCTTTGAAAGGCGCTCGATTTTGCGTTGAAGCGCCTGAGAAGATGCTGTTGTGGCATCTCAGCTCTCGCCAACTGTCATGGTCTTCTTCGACCTCAAAGTCCCCTACCTAAAAAGGGACCGCTCGGCCACCGCCTCCTCTTAAGACGTTGCGGGCTCCGCCACCATCAAGGCTGAGAGACTCAAGGTGGTGGCCAAGGCCATGGAGCTCGAGTACGCCGGTGTGGCATACAATTACACCGCCAAAGACGTCGTCACTATCACTGTAACGCCCCGACGCAGAATATCGGAGCAAAAATTAGAGTTATTTAAATAGTACATAGCGGTAAATAGACATCAACCATTGCACAATGGAATAAAGTCAAATATAATCTACTTCATTAATAATTCATCAACTAACTATTACATTCACTAATCAGAGTCAAAACTAGGGCCCATAGTACTTTATTCAAATCCAAACTAATACATATTGACTAACTAATGACTAACTAACTACTAATAAGCACGAGTTGTTGAAATATAGGGTCACTCCTACTCCTCCTTGTTCCCTTCCTCATAAGTGTGGTAGTCTCCATTAGACTCACCTGAAACACATATAACAAATAGCACAGGGTGAGCGATAACGCTCAGTAGGACTTAATATCTCATGTAAACAGGCATGTTTAAGTGATTAATGTCTTAAAAGATAGGATAACTAGAGAGAATAGTTATGTATGGACAATAGAGCGATGATAACAAGAACAATAGCACGTTCACCGAGAGTATAACACAACAAGCATGATAACAGATTGACCATGTACGGAATAGCACATAAAGTTGCACAACGGTGCACTAGTAACGATGCACTTGTATTTATTGATTGATTGTCATAGATTGAATCTTGATAGTATAAATAGCATTGAGTGTATGCCAAACACCCTGATCATTGTAACTATCATGGGTAAATAGCACTTTTCGGGCGCTCCTCCTAGTACTAGATCGGGCCCTATTGCCAGGCATTAGTTATGTTTCTTATCTTAGACAATCAATTGTATGGCCAAAGAGAGTACCAAGATAGATGAGAGTAATTGACGAATAGACGAGAGTGTAGAGAGAATGTGAACAAAGAGAGTATAGAGATAGTAGATGAGATAGGGACATATTCGTAAAAACAACGATAAACAGACGATAGTAACAGTTGCACAGCACAGTCGAGTGTCGGCAATCTGGTAGAAGTCACGACCGCCCACTAGCCATGCCATAACATAGACCAGAGTTCCGGCGTGATCCCAAGGTAAGAGAGAACACACTAAGGTTGTTGGGTGTAAAGGGTTTTAATGGTACAACCAACTCGTCAGCAATAGACGTCTGCCAAAGCCAAGAAGAGTTACGGAGGCCTTGATAAGGTCCCTAGTCTGGTCAGGAGTATTCCCAATGGAGAGGTGGTCCAAGTCAAGAAAGAAGTGTGTACAAAATAAGTGTCTGTCATGCCTTGAGTGCTCGAAGGCAGGGACGCGATAACGGTATGCAAAATGCGCGAATAAAACAAAGACAAGTCCATTTAAAATAATGGAAGATTAAGTGAATAATTACACTTAATTACCAGATATATTATTGTATAATTTAATAGGGTCTCATGGCAAACATTAGTGTTTAGTGTGTGCAAGTGTAAAGAAATCATGAGAGCATGAATAATCATGTACATGACTTTTAATTAATGGATTTCATATAATTAATACCCAATATTAATAAACAGATCATTACGGCTCATAACAGTGCATAATTAAATAAACAAGGATTATATAGCATAAATAACAAGGGTATACTGAAATTTTGGGTTCTGGCTGAAATTCTGAAATCGCGACGGGGGTACCCGTCGCGTTTCGAGTCGCGACAAAAACTCCGGTCGCGTTCTGCTAAACCGGGCCGGGTCCATGGGTGCGGTCGGAAACCGCAATGGCTCGGGCCGTCGCGTTCATGATGCGGTGGTTCGACCTATCGTGACCTTCTGAGATCGTGACGGGTCGGGCCGTCGCGATTTCAGAAGGTGGGCCGAAGCCCAAAAGGGAAAATAGCCCCATTTTAGGTTCGGTCCTTCCTTCCATGGCATGATATAGGGCCATTTAAAAATCCGTATAAAATCGTAGGAACGTCCAAAATCATGAAACTAATTTTAAACGAAAATAGACATGTAGATGTATCAACAGACATGAGTAATTCGAAAATAGACAAGTAATGGGCACACTTTAATTAGGTTACTTTCAGTGACCTAAACATGCACAGTGATAGAATCCGATTTAATTCGTATTGGATGCATGATGGAATTTGGGGGAAATGGGATCATTCGATGCCTAACATCATGCAGTATTTATGATGAAATTTTCAAGACATGGGATCAAGTGTATTCATGATTGAAGGCAAATAAGTTGAGTTCGGGTACATGTATAGCATAGAGATTGGAGCATGAAATACTCCTTCATGGCACAACGAAAATTGGGGCAAATATGGGGCTTTGATAGAGAAGATCAAGGTCTACCTAGGGTCGAGTTTAATTAGATTAAGCTTGAGAGATTGCCTATCTTTTCACGCTGTAAAGATCCTAGGGTTTGAGGTGACGAAATAGCCAAGACCTCCTTGCTCCAAGCCTCCTCCTTCTTGCTCCCCACGTTCTCAGCCTCTTATCCTCATCCTCCAATGCTCCAGCAATGATCTAGGGTTTGGGAAGACACGAATTGAGGTGTATTTGTGGGTTTTAAGAGTCCTATTTGCTTAAAACTCTTCTTCTCCTCTTAGCTACGAAATTCCACATTTATCTCCTCTATTTCTTGCCTTTATCTACCTAAAGGATTGGGGAGAGGTTTAATTTCGTGGACAATGGGTTAGGATGGGATGAGGACTCCTTCTTAGGATAATTACAACTCATTTAGTCTTTATCTTACCCTTTTTAATTTATTTACTAATTAACTCTGAAATTAAGCTTAATATCTCCCATCAATCATGGCTCTTCACATTTGGGCCCATTCATTCATGTTGTGGACCATTAATATAACTCATCTTCTATTTTAGCTTAATAGGTTTTAGTTTAATTCCATTTATTCAATTTTATTTACCCTTTATTCTAATTCAATTCTATTTATCACTTTATTCATTAATTTCCCATTTTATTTTTATTAATACTATTTATCAAAAAAATAAAAATCAGAGTTGCTACAGTCATAGACCGCTGCAATATCCCTTTGCTTCTTCTCTCCTTAATGTCAACCTCTTCCTCGTCGTCGCGGCCGCATTCCACCGCAAGCTCTTGGGCGTCCTGTGCCTCTCCTTTCCAATAGTACATGGCTCATGGTAGCTATTGACAACGCCCTCGGTGTTGTGGCTCTACATCATGGGAACGTCGCCCTTCGGACATGTCACATCCTACTAACTGTATTTTCGTCGAATATGACAAGGAATTCCAAATAAAGCAAATAAGGACATCATTTTTATTCAAAGGCAGTGTAGCGGAATAATACATTACATGAGCTAATGGGTTAAAGTTTAATATATACAACAATTTAGATGGCTAAAAATCTAAAAGAAAACTTGGTTTGCTAATTTTAAAGATTGCTCGGAGCACAGTCCCCTGGAGAGTTTGCCTCATCTGGGATGCTTTAAAGGAAAGTAGGAGTACATGAGCAATTGTGCCCAGTAGGAATTGCCTTCAACAACAAAAGTAGGGCACGAAGGTACCATAGCAAGAAAAATATGCGTGCGATTCAATAAAAGAACACAAAATGATATACACAGTTGTACTTGTTGGGTTCACATTCTAACTTAAATGACAACATGTTTTTGATGATGAACAATGTTAATTGAGTTTATGTACAATGTGAATTGAGCTTAATACTTGATGCAATAACTTGATACATACTTGATTCTATGTGTTCCTAATATCTCACTAACTAAGTACATTCATGTAGGAGAGATACTATACAGACATGTACCAAAGTCAAGCTCAAAAGATCAAGAAAAGCAACAGAACAAGGTACCTATTGACAGCATCAAGTGTCCCTGTCGACAGATCTATACAGTCAGCAACTATGTGTTCTGGAAGACAAGCCCCTGTCGACAGCAACATATGGCCTTGTCGACAGATCATACAGTCAGAAGCCAGTGTTCTGAAAGAACAAGTGCCTGTCGACAGCACAAAGTCGTCTGTCGACATATGCACACAGTGAAGGCTTTCACCGAACATCCAGAATTCTGGAACTTGGAACACTGTTAGTTCCTGTCGACAGCAGAAGTGTGACCTATCGACAAACGTACAGAATCTCAGAAACGGAAAGTTTCAAAGTTACTAAACTTGGTGTTTCCTACTACCACGTCTCTCCATATGTAAACACCACTATATAAGTAACTTTCTGAAGTTAATCTCGGACACAAGCAGCCTCCAACCAAGAACCCTAAAAATCTCTCAAGAGAAGACCTGTTCTGCTGCTCTGCTTCAACCTACCACCCAGAACCGAGAAGAGAAGTCTTCCTAGTGGAGGTGAAGCCTGAATGTTGTGGATTCAAGTATCTTCATCAAAGTGTGATCATCAAGACGAAGCTTGAAGTCCAGTCAGACGTTCACAAGAAGAGTTTACAATCTGGATTTGTTCTTCAACTCTAAAACTCTTCTCTTGTGACGGCCCTCATTATACCGGTACGGTTATACCAACCCACGTCGGTATAACAAGTGCTGGCACAGTGGGACATTTACCCAAACGATACATATAGCTGAGATACACGCGATATACAACAGAGTAGCGGAAGTAAAAGAGAACTATCTCATTCATTCATCATCCACATTAAACATACATGCATTTACAATTTGCAAAAAGGAACCAAAGTTCACATAAATTAAATTACTGAAATGGAAATATATAATGTCCACATAATACATTCTTCTCATGATAATTCTAATACAATGTTCAAAATTACATACTGGAAATACACAAACTCAAAGAACTCCAACAACTATCTAGTCTCCGCGCTCGGAGTCCGTCTCCACCGTCTCCTCAAGCGATGTCGTGTCACCAACTATACCTGTACGCTGAAGCAAGGAGTGAGTCCAGGGACTCAGAAAGCACACTATTCATGATATACACGTACAAATCCTAGCGGTTTCTACATGCACATTACAATTAGCAACACATAGCATGCTAGTCAATTCGAGTTTTCAACCTATCATGAAAGTTCTACGATTTTATACATAACTCATGCTTTCAGATTTTTAAAATAAAATCCGCCTATCACATGGTCTCTATTCAATTTACTCATGAACTTTAATCTTTTACAGAATCAAACATGAGAGCTATCAATTGGACAATTTACATGCATAAAAGGGAAACACAATTCGCATGGATTCCACATATTCTTAAGTGCATACATAACCTTTTCACATGCTTTAGGTTGCTGATTTCACATGGTTCAATGACTATGATCTACACATGAGAGCTACAACGTTGCTTAAAACCTCACATATGAACAATCCATCATGCCATTTTGCACACATATTCATTTGTTGTCCCTACCATGGATTCTAAACACTTTGTACACATAACATGGGAAATAATACATGCATTTTCTGAATTCACATGGTTTCAGATTTGTCTCACATGGTTTCAATAACACATTTACACATCGAGAGTTTCACATTTTCTTTTACACAAATTCCTCTTTTCACGTGGTTACACTTTACACATACACATTCACATGTCACTTACACATTTACACATGGTCACATACACATTTCACATTACACTTTACACATATTTAGGTGCCGTGACACATAGTCCAAACCACCAAAGAAGGACACAAACACATCACATCACATAGACCCATCTAGGCAATACAATGGCGACTCTTGGACTGCGCAGACCGGGAGAACAAGTCTCCACCCTAACCAGTGGTACTTGTCCACCTCCAGGATTTCCCCTAATGCCCTTAGGGTCACTTAACACAATGAACTTTCTCAGGGGGACTTTTCCCTGATACGGCTCCACTGCCTTCTCGGAAGCAGTATCACATTGGCACAATTACACTTTACACATTTACCGTTTTACACATGGTTTTTACACTTTACACTTTTCATCACATCACACTTTCTTACTCACATGAACACCTCTGTTTTTCCTAACATGGTACTACAGAGTTTTCAAGGTTAACACACAGTAAACACACTAATCATGCTGGGTTTAAACAAAATCTAATCACATTTCGATCGTATGTACGAATTATTCACATTTCTCATGAAACACATTTCTTTATTTACGGGTCCAAATGACCTGAAATTTTTACCACATGCTGTTTTCGGGTTCATAATCATACCCCCAAATGTTCAGATTTTTCTGAGCTACATAGAATTTACAGAAAATAAAACGCCTAATTAGCATGCTATTAACAACTTAAGTTAACATGGGTCTAACACATCTTGTAATTTAGCCACTTGTTGTTTTGTACAGAGACTACTAATATATGTATGATTTTAGAATACCACATTACCCTAATTCATACATCTATCGATCAATTATCACAACCATTTTCGCATGTTTTCATTTTACCGAACCGAGCTTATTTACAAATTCACAAGCATGGATAAATTACTAAAATTTGCAAACGCATATGCTGACCCACTATTCTTCATGATCAACCGAAACTAGGCATTCACACTAATCTAAATCATGAATCATGGATTTTGCAAAATTGCCTACAAGTCATGCTCACAAGTTTACAAGATATCATTATCCCACATTCACCATCCATCCCACATTCATTCACACACCACAACTAACCATATACATAGAGTATAAGCTTTATCATATATCCTCATCGCATAAAACATACCGAAATTACTGCATAAGTGGGACAGGACAGAACAGCTCACTGTTCTGTCCAGAAGAACTAGGCGGCGTCTCTGGCCGCTCACTCAAGGTCAGCGGCATGGTCGATGGACGCCAAGCAGGAACTGGGCGTCCAGGACCTTGCCGTCGAATCAGGTCTGTGCTGAAACACAGACCCGAGCTTTAATCTTGGGTGAAATAGAGGGTCTAGGACTCGAGGAAAATTCCATAAAAATGACAAAAACCACCTAGACTCATACGGGGACACCATAGATAGGTCACTTGCCTCTCGAAAATTCCTCCAAGAGATTTATGGCTCGAAGAAGACCTCCTTGGGCAGTTCCAAGAAGTTGCAGAGTGCCTCCAAGATCGCCTTCCTCCGGGCTCCTGGGTGATCTCCACACCGAGGGTGATGGGGAATCCTTCCCCTTTGCTTCAGCTTCTCTTGTTGCAGAAGATCTCCAAATCCAGCACCAAGGGGTCGAATTTGAGGGTTCTAAATGGGGTTTTCTCACAGAATGCTCTAGGGTTTTTTCTCTCTTCTTCTCTCTTCTTGCAAGGGTGAAAATGAGAAGTGGGGAGAGGCCAATTCGGGTTCAGGATGTAGGAGAGCCCCTCACCCACTCACCATACCGATTAGACAGCCTTAGAGCCGTTGGGGGACATCCCCCCAATGGTTGCCATGCCTTGTTTCAGAAGTTTGCAGCTCTGCTGCGCATGCAGGTCAGAGAAGTTGACGTCCAGATCGCTGGACGCCGGAGTGAGTGTTGGCGTCCAGAGCTGGACGCTGACACTGGCTAACGTCCAGGGGTTGACGCCAATAGGGCCTTCGGCCAGAACCCTAATTTATGCAGAAAACCATGCATATCAAGAGTATATACATGCAATATACCTATGGTATTGTATCCATACTATCATCATGCAATACATACATTATTTTATGTTTAATATAAACACATGCACACGTAATTATACTAATTAATGCGTACGTAAATATGTACATACATACACAAGCATAAACATACACACATAATTGCAAATAATGCGACGGAAATTAGAGGGCCTTACATCTCTGTTCTACTTTTACAAATCCGTGTGTGTGTTGTGGTGTCTCAAGCAGTCCTTGTGCTTGATTCACGTGTGGGTGTTGATCTGATCGTGGTTGCACATCAGATACACGTGTGTGTGAGTGTGTAGTTGTTGAACTAGCTCATAATCAGGTTGTTCTGTGTGTGTGTGTGTGGCCCGTGGATGTAGGATACAAGTTGTGTACTCCGAACCACGTAAATCGTCATGTCTTGTGGTTTGATTTGTGTTTGCATTGTATTGCGCTAGATGCATGCATTGGGATTTCGTCTACACACTAACTGTTAGTTTGCTCACACACATTACATCAGATCAAGGGTTTTGATTGAGTAAATCTTTTAATCCGAAGTAATTTTCAAATTGCTTAAGTTTTCGCTGCAAATCTATTCAACCCCCCCCCCCCCTTCTAGCTTTGCCATAACGAATATCTGATCCTAACAATTGGTATCAGAGCGGGTTTTCTGTTCATCGGTTGTGATTTGGCATATCTGTTTATCTGTGCTTATTGCTCTGATCAGGTTATAATTGATTCTGAACTGATCTGATTACTTTGGTTGTTGGTTTATTCATCTACAACATACTCAGAAATATCTGAGTTCTCGAGTATCATAAATAGACCAATGATTATTGAGTTTGATAACATGTTGATAAAATGCAGGACTCCTTTAAGAAGACAAGCAAGATTGCAAATAAAGCCAAGACAAATGCTTCATGGCTCTTGGAAGCTCTAGAAGTTCTCCTATGTCAGACAAATTTGAAGGATCACATCTGTCAGAGAAGTCAAGAAACTCTCAAAGGTCAGTAAATCCAATTCAGATCCATTTGATGCATCAATATCTAATTCTGATTTAGAGGATGATATTTCCTATGATGAATTGATAGAATGCTATGAGCATTTGTCCAATCAATTTAAGAAGGTAAAAGCTCAAATAAGAAGCTAAAAGAAAAATTGGAGAAGAATGAAAAATTGGAAAATGAAGTCAGAAACTATGGAAACAAGTTTTCTAAGTTGAAAGAAGATCATGACCAGATGGAATCTGAAATTTTGGATTTGAAAAGTCAAATGAAAAATTGATTGATCATAATGAAAGTTTCAAATTTGATAATGATCAATTGAACAAACAAATCTCCAATAAGTTCATGATCATCAAATAAATGAGAAGTGCAACCAATTGGTTGACAAAAACAATCATCTTAGAAAGAGAATTGCTGACTTGGAAAATCAAGTTGTTCAAAGTGAAATTGAAAAGAACAAGAATTTTGTTGCACCTAAGAAAAATTTGGTAAGATTCATGTTCAGAAAAATGTTCAAAAACAAAATGAAAAATTGAACAAAATGTTACAAAAAGGAAGAATCATGTTTCAATTGAAAACCAAAAAAGAAAATGGAAAAGAAAACAAGAGTCTACAAGGTCTCCACATCTCCTCCAGCAGCCCAGAATGTTTTAAGGAAATCTCCAATTCCACATCACGCCGAGAGATACCAAAGGGTACCATCTCCTTCTTCTCAACCCAAGGATGATTAAAGGTACTCTAAAGAATCTTAGAGATTCCAGCAAATGCATTCATACTGTGGTAAGATTCAGGTAAATGCTCAACCCATTTTTTTAAATGTAATAGGCCTGGTCATCTTGCTAAATTCTGCTGGAATAAAATCTGCACTGTCATAATCATGCCAACCCAGTCCAATGTTTCACATGTCATAAAATTGGTCATATTTCTAAAAACTGTTGGCATAAAAACCATGATTCTGTGCATGCTTCAAAGCTCCATCATAATCCATGTGTTCATACACACAAGGATAACATCATGTTCATAAAGATCAAAAATTTCATGTATCTATGAACAGGAAAACTGCACAAAACAATAGAAATCCAAAACCAAATCACTTTGGATTCTGAAATCTTCATTGTTAGATCCTAACACTAATGTCATTGCAGGACCCAAGCAAGTGTGGGTCCCAAAACAAGCTTGATCAACAAGCTGAGATGTCTTGCAGCCAAAAATTAGAAATGAATTCATGCCATTGGCTGTGCAAGGCAAGAAATGATGGAGAACAAAGGTAAATTTTTTTTTTGAGACTGTGATTGAAGACTGTCCAGGTAAAATCTCTTTATCACTTCAGTTTTGAACTGCAAGAATTGAAATGGATCTTTACCTATCTGAGCAGTGAAAATGTGTCTTAATGCTACCCCTACATAACAATGCCTCTTAGCAGTTGGAATCAGGTCATCTTGCTTGCATAACTGTGCACATGATCTCTTGGTATATCAAATGATGACACGTGGAAAAACAAGTTATGCTCGTTTGGAAACTATCATTATGCTGAGTAAAATACTCCGCAAGTACCAAAAGTCATGTTATGCATAAGGCTAATTATGTGCTACTTTTTATGCATGTGTTATGGGGGAGTAAATTTTGAACATGCATATGGATGCTCTTTTGTGCGCAAATGCTTGAATGATGAGTTATCATATGCACACTCTATGGGGAGTAAGTTAAGGCTAGGTGAGTGAAATTCATAAGGGATACCCTTCATATTCAATGTGTCCTTGTCCCTCAATCTCTTGGTTCAAATCAGTCTCAATTCAAAGCCTTAAAGCTGAAGTTTCAAAGCCCCTGTCGACAGCCCCAAACTGCTTGTCGACAGATATGCCTTTACAGAACCCAGAACTTCACCACTGTCTGCATCTGTCGATAGGCTCATGTTTGTTGTCGACAGATACTCACTTCAACCATAAATCTTTATCTTTTCTAATCCTTTCTGTAGGAGTATGTTCATAATTTTGATGCAAGGGGAGAATAGGGACTTACTACTCATTGCAACCTTTCATATTCACATAGTATCAAAGACATTGAATTAATCACAATGATTTTGATATAATATTTTGTGCTTGAGTCTAGGTTTTGTCATCTAGAAAACATTGGTCAAATCTAATTATTTTAACCTAACTCACTTGAATAACTCCCTTGTGGATTATCATGTTTCTAAAATGGTTTGATAAGTAAGAAGGTTTTTGAACTTAATGTTTTACATTAACCATTGACCTTAAATAATTATTGACCTTGATTGTTAAAAATATATAAAAAAAGGGGAGAAAAGCTACCTATTTCAAACACTCAAAAGTTCATAAAAAGTATTTGAAATGGGACAAAGGCAGAGCAATGATGAGTATCACTGAGTGACCGGGGACTGGGCATCACAAATGGTCTGTCTTCGCGTCAAAAAGTCCTTTCATTATCTCTGCACAATAGTATGATGGTCACTTACACTGAGTAACTGGGGGTACGGGCATCCCAAATGTCTATCTTCACGTCAAAAGGTGAAAGTGATCCTAATTACTACTTTTTCCCACATTCACTTGACAAAGATAAAATTCAACGCAAGAAATAGAGTGTAGCCTCCATGCTTTTAACATCAAAGGCAATGTGTTGTTTATTGTCAATCGCTCTTGTAGACATTACTTTCAAATACCAATTGAACATCACCCACAAAGGAACATGTTTTTCTACAATGGTTTTATTCAAAGGGGTTATCTTATTTTCAATGTTTTTGAACGATGTCTTCTAAATGCTATAACTTGAGATTCCCAAATATTATTTCTTAACCATTGTAGAATTTTTTGTGTCCAGCTACTAGTGTCTATGACATCTTGCAATGGGTATAAACCAGTTCTGAACCTTAAAATTCTAATTGAACCTCATTCCCCACTCATATCTTTCACAATTCAGTTATGTGGTCACACAATTCTTTGCTTCATTTCCTTCCACTTCCTTGGGTCATCAGTTTGTTAACTCCGTCATCTCTTTCTCCTTCACTTTTGCTTTTGTTGTTTCATGCAATGGATTATTTTTTTGTAACTGTGTGCACTTACTGATCAATGACTGAAACACAGTTCTTTGCTTCATTCTTAACCATTTGTGCATGACTTATCTTTTTGGATGTTGCCAAAAGGGGGAGAACTCAATTGTACACTATTGATTAATTTTGTCATCATCAAAGAGGGGGAGAATGTTGGGTTCACATTCTAACTTAAATGACACAGTTTTTTGATGATGAACAATATTATTGAGTTTATGTACAATGTGAATTGAGCTTAATACCTGATGCAATAACTTGATACATACTTGATTCTATGTGTTCCTAATATCTCACTAACTAAGTACATTCATGTAGGAGAGATACTATACAAGACATGTACCAAAGTCAAGCTCAAAAGATCAAGAAAAGCAACAGAACAAGGTACCTGTCGACAGCCTTAAGTGTCCCTGTCGACAGATCTATACAGTCGCAACTATGTGTTCTGGAAGACAAGCCCCTGTCGACAGCAACATATGGCCTTGTCGACAGATTCATACAGTCAGAAGTCAGTGTTCTGAAAGAAAAAGTGCCTGTCGACAGCACAAAGTCGCCTGTCGACATATGCACACAGTGAAGGCTTTCACCGAACATCCAGAATTCTGGAACTTGGAACACTGTTAGTTCCTGTCGACAGCAGAAGTGTGACTGTCTCAGACGTACAGAATCTTCAGAAACGGAAAGTTTCAAAGTTACTAAACTTGGTGTTTCCTACTACCACGTCTCTCCATATGTAAACACCACTATATAAGCAACTTTTGAAGTTAATCTCGGACACAAGCAGCCTCCAACCAAGAACCCTAAAAATCTCTCAAGAGAAGACCTGTTCTGCTGCTCTGCTTCAACCTACCGCCCAGAACTGAGAAGAGAAGTCTTCCCAGCGGAGGTGAAGCCTGAACGTTGTGGATCAAGTATCTTCATCAAAGTGTGATCATCAAGACGAAGCTTGAAGTCCAGTCAGATGTTCACAAGAAGAGTTTACAATCTGGATTTGTTCTTCAACTCTAAAACTCTTCTCTGTTCTACTTTTACAAATCCGTGTGTGTGTTTGTGGTGTCTCAAGCAGTCCTTGTGCTTGATTCACGTGTGGGTGTTGATCTGATCGTGGTTGCACATCAGATAACACGTGTGTGTGAGTTGTAGTTGTTGAACTAGCTCATAAGCAGGTTGTTCTGCGTGTGTGTGGGGCCCGTGGATGTAGGATACACAAGTTGTGTACTCCGAACCACGTAAATCGTCGTGTCTTGTGGTTTGATTTATGGTTTGCATTGTATTGCACTAGATGCATGCATAGGGATTTCGTCTACACACTAACTATTAGTTTTTGCTCACACACATTACATCAGATCAAGGGTTTTTGATTGAGTAAATCTTTTAATCCGAATAATTTTCAAATTGCTTAAGTTTCCGCTGCAAATCTATTCAACCCCCCCTTCTAGCTTTGCCATAACCGAATATCCGATCCTAACAGTACTGAAATGCTGATAAAATGATGATATCACAACAAAATTTGCCTGGAACCAGCAATATATAATTCATGCCATATACATTTCATAGGAAAGTAGACTAAACTTAGCAGGGTGGTGTCATGCCAAATGCCCAGTAGATCTATTTTCAATCTGTACGACCATTAATCGAATTCGAGTGCTCTCCCTGGACTAGATCGGCCCCATTTGCACAGACATTAATCCAGCAAAGTCCGAAGACCCAAAGTGTCACCATTTCCATTTGATCATTCTTTTAGTAGGTTTCAGGCGGATGTTAATTGCGAGAAATCTCAAGGTAACATTAATAATAAAGCAAGTCCAATGCAAGAGTATAAGGATAGCAGGACAAGGGGAAGACTAGCAAGTTGGGTTGGCCCAAGTTTAAGTAATATAGAATTATATAAGAAAACTGGGGAAAAGAACAAGCTGGAACAACAGGAGATCGTTCGACCATTCAAGAGATTTCGGTCGTCCGACCTAGCTAGTAGCTTGGTTCTAGATTCTTTTAGGAAATCGGTCGACCGACCTAGCCAGTAGCTTGATTCTAGTTCTTTGAGGAAATCGGTCGATCAGAGTGATAGGGTCGGTCGACCGACCTAGCCAATAGCTTTATCCTGAATTTGAGGGTGGAATCGGTCGACCGGAATAACAAAATTGGTCGACCGGAAGGGCAAGATCGGTCGACCGATATCTGGTTTTGGTCGATCGATTCCGAAAAAATTGGATTTATACAGGTCGAAATCACACCACTTTTTTTGGTCTGGGAATGGAAATAAACAATCAGGAATAGAAGAGTAAGGACTATTCTATAGTTTTATATATTTTCATAGAAATGGGAGGTTTTAAGTTCCATATCTCTCTTCTTTTTCTCTCTCAGTAGGCATCGGTCGACCGAAATGATCAGTCGGTCGACCAATTCCGACGATGTTGTAGTCTTTCTACTTTGCTATGGTGGGTTAAGAGTTTGAGGAGGATTTGAGGGCTGTGTCCTAGTACAAGAGGTCTCCTCTAACCTTAAACAGTATTCAGAAGAATGACTCTTGAAGAGTAGCAAGTGAGAAGGGGAAGGAGAAGACAAAGGTTCCTACCTGACAAAGATGACAGTAAGTAGAATAACCGAGCTCCAGAGTCCTTCCTTAAACTCAATACGCCATTCTAACCTTCTTCTTTCACCTCATTCTTCGTCAAGAGCAGCAGCTAGGAGTCAAGAGTTTGGCTAAGGATCAACATGAACTATATAGAGCTCACATTTATGGGGGTGCGCGTGAATTAACCATCACAGCTGGACGATGGTTGATTGCTCGGATCACCCTAGTTGATAAATTTTAACCACATCGCGTTATCTTACCTGAGGTAAACACGTATAAATTTATACATAATGGGATTACGTAAGTGAACAGTAAAATGATCACGTAATCAATAAATATGCATATATATATATCCATTTATTCCTTTGATCTGATACAAAATTTTATCAATTTATTTTTATAAATAAATTTGAAGTGTGTTATAGGACATACCACTTGGTGGCATTTTCCAGCCGGTACCCCTTGTTTTGGTTCGATCACTGAGCGACCTTTCCTTCGACTCCGGGACAGTCAAGAAAGTGGCCTACGGGCATTCCAACAGATACCTTTTAGGATCCAACATTAGAATGACATCTCCCAGGGTCCTCCATTGTAGAAGCATCATCTGATTATCTCCGACGGTGCTTCCAGAGCATTGTCTGTCGCCGGCAAGGACATTTCTCTCTCTCTCTCTCTCTCTCTCTCTCTCTCTCTCTCTCTCTCTCTCTCCTCTCTCTCTCTCTCTCTCATCTCTCTCTCTCTCTCCTCCTCTCTCTCCTCTCTCTCTCTCTCTTCTTTCTCATATATATTTTTATATTTTATCCTTATTTTGATGGTTCTGTTCATCTCAACATGAAAATATCTTAGATTCTAACGACAAATTAACTATATGGATATAACCGATGATTTCTTTCAATTGAGGATATACAATTTAATAGTGATTTGGAAGTATATTATTGAATATAGAAGATTGTAGGGTATCTATATAATTTTTCTTATAAATGAAAAGTCATAGTTGTCGTGATCATTACTCTTCATTCTATTAACTGAAACAATTTGTGTTATTATAGAAGCTTAGTGTATGAGAACTTGTTTTTTAAACCCTCCGTGCTATTAGTTAATGTAGAGGACTTCTACTGTCATTAGCAAAAAAAAAAGGCAAAGTCATTGTTGCCGCTGTCATGATAAAGAGAGGCCACCGACGGAGATGATGAGTTCTGACTTATGAGAACCATGGTTTGGCGGATCGAATCGGATCGGCCCGATTCTCCCAAATCGGAGCGAATCATGGAAAGCCCGATTCTCGATTCCATCGATTCGATCTGATTCGCCTCATATAATAATATTATATATCATATTAGTAATATATATTATACATTATAAAAATCATATATATGATATATTATATATATAATATATATTATCCCCATGAGAATCGATCCGATTCGGATCGATTCAGGTCGATTCGGGGGAATCGAATCAAATCAAGAAAAATCTGATTCGCCTTCTGATTCCGACGGTAAACTTTGGTGAGAACAGTGAGTTTTTCCTTTAAAAACTAAGATGTACTATTAATAATTTTTGAAGAAAAATAAGTAATTTTAAAATCTAGTCGCTATATTTTAATAGTTTTATCCCCTCCCTTTTAGCTAGCCGCTATATGTTAACAATTCTAAGGAACATTTTTTACATATTAAGAAATGACTAATATATTCATGGCAGAGTTCAGAACTATATTTTTAAAAGGATGGTGTATATATTATGTTGTATAACGCTTTTGATTGTGTCTCCCTATGAGCCAATGTTTTGTTACCAAAATCTTTCATATTTAGTAATATACTCTCGAAACCTGACTATTAGATGTGTATACATATCAAATTGAAAGAAAATATCATATACCCCTATCGTTCATTCCGTCCATTAACTTAACCACAATTGAGTTAAAAGGAGGAAAAGATAATTTACCCTCTATTTTTTTAAAAATATATATATATATATAATCATTTTCTTTTACTTGTTACTCTCTCTCAACTATTTTCTCTATCACCCAATTCACCGAAATCGGAGGGGGAGACCCCTCTGGTCCCCAACCCCCGTGTACCCCTACCCATCCACTCGATGAGGAGATTCTCCATCGACTCCTCATGCACCATCCTCCTCTATTTCCACGGAAGGGTTGGAGTTGGTATCTTCCCCTCCAGGGCGACATAGCGCCACAACGAGGCCTTAAAAGGCGCCCGATTTTGCGTTGAAGCGCCTGAGAAGACACTGTCGTGGCATCTCAGCTCTCGCCAACCGTCATGGCCTTCTTCGACCTCAACGTCCCCTACGTGAAGAGGGACCGCTCGGCCACCGTCTCCTCTTAGGACGTTGCGGGCTCTGCTGCCGCCAAGGTTGAGAGGGTCATGGTGGTGGCCAAGGCCATGGAGCTCGAGTACGCCAGCGTGGCGTACAATTGCACCGTCAAAGGCGTCGTCTCCATCACAGACCACTGCAATATCCCTTTGCTTCTTCTCTCCTTAATGCCAACCTCTTTCTCGTCGTCGTGCCCTACATTCCACCGCAAGCTCCTGGGCATCCCGCACCTCTTCTTTCCAATAGTACACGTGGCTCACGGTAGCTATTGGCAATGTCCTCGTGCTATGGCTCTACATTGTGGGAATGCTGCCCTTGGAATACCACTTGGTGGCGTTTTCCTGCTGTTACTTGTTGTGGTTCGATCACTGAGCGACCTTTCCTCCGACTCCTCGATAGTCAAAAAAGGTGGCCTATGGCATTCCAATGGTACCCTCGTCAAGATCCAACCATCAGACGACATCTCCCATGGGTCCTCTGTTGACAGAAACATCATCTGATTATCTCTAATGGTGCTTCCAGAGCATCGTCTGTCGCCGACAAGGACATCTCTTATCATGCCCCGCTAATTTAGCAGCAGAATAAATTGGGGAGGCACGACCAACGTGTATGGTAACGTAAATTGTGCATACAGTTGCAAATATCAGAGCATCTAAGGAACAATAATTGCAATAAACTCTTCATTTTAATGATAATTCATCTAAACTATTAATCCACTAATTCAGAGCCAAAACATAGGGCTCAATGACTTAATTACATTGAAAAAGATAACTAAGCAATTATCTAACAAGACTCTATGATACTAAGATCATTCCATCGCTATGACTCCAGGTCGCTCATCAACTCCAGTCCATTCCCGTTGATGTGCGTAAGGTCATCACCCGACTTACATGAAAACACAATAACAAATAACGAAGGGTGAGCGATAACGCTCAGTAGGACTTAATATCTCGTGTAAACAAGCATGCTTAAAGTGATTAATGTCTTGTAAAGCGGGTTAACTAGAGAGAACGATCAAGTATAGTCAAGAGAGTAATAGCACAAGATGACAAGTGAACGATAATACATTCCACAAGAGTGTTGCAAAACTAGGATGAAGGGAATTGACCACATAACGTGATAACGTGTAACAAGATATGACAAGATAAGTGTAACGAGATAGTGTTATGGTTGCACAACGGTGCACTAGTAGAATACAGCAGTAGTCACTCTAGGACAGTAGCCGTTCAATAACAGTCAGTGCTAGCACAGTAATAGCACAGTACGTCAGAAATCCTCAGACTAATAGTATAACAGTCAGTTGTCTAGCCAATTTAGAACAGTTAGTCAGAACCGGTGCAATGCAGAACACCGTCAATAGCCCCTGCAGGTATTTTCAGGTGGCTCTCTACCCCCAGGACTAGATTGGAGCCCCTCGGACACTCTCCGTGCCCTGCACAGTATGCATTTGAGTTAGTAGGGTCACAGGACCCATATTATGGCTCTAGACAGTCATGTATAGTACAAGCAATAGGAGCCTCAACAGCTCAAGAGTCTCAAGAGAGTACTAGATGAATAGACGAGACAGTAGAGTGAACGTGAATAGATGAGAGTACAAGGATAGTAGATGATATAGGGGTATAATCGTAAAACAACGTTAAACCACGATAGTAACAGTTGCATGGCACTAGGTCGGGTACCGGCAGTCTGGTAGAAGAAGTCACCACCGCCCATAGCCGTGCCGTGGGCACTGGCTAGATGGCCCGGTGTGATCACAAGATAAGAGAGAACTCACTAAGGCCGTTTGGATCGTACTGATCTCTAAGAGTGTAACGGGATTTAAGGGTACAACCAGCTCGTCGGCAATGGATGTGTGCCGAAGCAAGAAGACTTACGGAGGTCTTGACAAGGAGTCTCTGGCCCAGTCGAGAGTATTCTCGATGGAGAGGGTCCATGCCAAGATAAAGTGTGTAGAAACTGGTCCGTCGTGCTTCGAGTGCTCGAAGGCCGAGAACGGTAACGGTATATAAAATGCGCGAGAAAACAAAGACAAGTGTAATTAAAATAGGGAATTTACTAATTTATTTCGCTAAATTACTAGATACATTATTGCGTAATTTAATAGGGTCAATGGCAATCATGATGGTTAAATGTGTGCAAGTGTAAGAAATCATGAGAGCATGAATAATCGTGCACATGGCCTTTAATAATAAATTTATATAATTATTGCCCATTATTAATTTATCAGGTCGAAATAATTTAACAAGGTTTAATCATGGCTAAAAAGGGGGTAAATAGCATAAACAACAGGGACATGAGCGCAATTAATAGTTCTGGCAGAAATTCTGGAAACCCCGATCAAGTCGCGACGGGGGGTCCGGGCGCGATAGTGAGAGAACGCGACACAAGTGCCTGTCGTGACTTCATGTCACGACGGGGCGGTCTGGCGCAACAACGAACCGGTCGGCCTGGCCCGGTTCAGGGTGAGAACACGACGGCGAGGGCCGTCGCGTTCAGGCCGCGATGGTCCCGCCGATTGCGACCCCTCTGAGGTCGTGACGGGTCGGGCCGTCGCGACTTCAGAGGCGCGGGCCGACCCAAAAAAGGGGATTTCCCTTTTTGGGTTTTGGTCCTTCCCTCAAAGCATGATACTGAGCTCTTAAAAATCTATATAAAATCGCACGATGATCCAAAAATTATGAAACTAATTTTAAATGAAAGTAGACTCATAGATCTATCAACAAGCATGAGTAATTAAGAAACGGACAAGGTTTGTGCATGCTTTAACAAGGTTATATTTGGTGACCTAAACATGCACAGTCATGAAAGAACGATTTAATTGGCAACAAGACATGATGAAATTAGGGCAAATAGGGGCATTTGAAAGCTAGGATCATGTAGTATTATGAGAATTAATTCAAGACATGAGGTCATGTACAAACGAGGATTGAACACAAACATATGGTTCAGGCACGACATGTTAACAGAAGTTTGGGCATTTAATTCGCCCTCATGGAAGAACAAAAAAGAGCGAAACGGGCTTTGAGAGGGATCATGAAGACTATCTAGGATAATTTTACACGATTTAAGCTGAGAGAGATTGCCTACCTTTGCTTGTAGTAAAGAAAAACCCTAGTTGGGGACGAAAATAAGAGATCCCCCTTTGATCCAAGCCTTCTTCCCTTGCTCTCCTCGTCTAGAACCCTCCTCTTCAGCCTCCAGAGCTCCACTGCAGTCTAAAGGTTGATAGGGCCGAAATTGGAGAGTTTAATGACTATAGAGTCCATAACACCTAAAACTCCTCTCTTCTCCTCAACTCCGAAAATTAGTAATTATCCCCTAATTTCCTTGCCATTATCTACCTAATAAGATGGGGAAGAGGTTTAATTTCGTGGGTAGAGGGTTTGGGTAGGTTTAGGACTCTTGTAGAGATATTTATAAGATAGTTTAGTCATTATGTTACCCCCTTTTTAATTATTTAATAATTAACTCCGAATTTAGGCTAAATTACCTCCCATCCCATGATGGGCTCTTCATATTTGGGCCCAACCATTCCTGTTAGGGCCATTAGTAAAACTCATTATTAATTTAGCTTAATGAGTATTGATTTAATTCTAATTATTCACCTTTTATTCTAATTTAATCTATTTATCACACTTATTCAATTAATTCTTATTTTAATTTGATTTAATACTATTTATGCCAGTATTTCTAACCTTCATCATTGGGGCTCTTACTCTTGGCCCAATAACTCATGTGAGCTTAATTGTACAACCCATGTACTTACTTTGCTTAATGGATTTTTAATTATCCTTATTAGAGAATTTATCATGGCCAAGATTTGTCTATTGGTCCAAGTATCATAATGGGCTATCAACCCATATTATTAAAGTCTACCACATATTTATTTTTAATTTATAATCAAATTTTGGCTCATAAAATAATGGCTTCTCCGACTTATTCCTTAATTACGACAATAAGTCCCATAAATTCTTAACTTAGTCTAAATGATTTTTCTATGCCAAATTTATTGATAGGTCATTAGAGAATATTATTTAAAGTATAACTATATTTTTACGAAATTTTTATATGAGTTTTTATACATGAAATAATAGCATGTATATATTTTTAACTAGTTTAATTATTATTTGATAAAATTTTTAATTTTTCTATATTTTCTAATTAATGAATTTTCTGGGATACTACATCCTCCCCCACTAAAAAGAATTTGGTCCCCAAATTCATATGATATGATATGACTATCAATTTATTCTGAATATTTCATTCCATCATCTCCCCCACTTAGGGCTTTGCTATCTAGAAAATAATATGAACTTCAAACTAAGGGTTTAGTGATGGTACCTTGTCCCCTTTGATGGCGTGATTTATATCACAAGGGCTTGTAATCGTCCTTGGCATGGAGTTTGGTTCTTCTTATTAGACAGTTGATGACTCGATGTTGTTGACTCCACAAACGCAAGCATCTGCCCAATTTCTTCCAGCAGTTATCAATCTGATGCCCTGGCTTTTTACAAAATTTACAGAATTCCTTCCGCTTCACTTCCTCTTCATTCTCTTGCTATCTTTTGTATTCTTCCTTTATTACCATTGGAATGGTTAGCACGTTCTCTTTTCAACGCCTTCTTCTTATGGATCTTTTCAAGAAGTCCCATGGTGTCCTTACTATTGAGCTCTCAATACCATGTCTGATATACTACAAGGTCTAGCGGAGCCAACTTTTCTCACCAAACTCTAGCATCGCAGTCCAATTAGAAGGTTGCCAGAAGGACTTTATCTTGCTCTGAACATGCATAACTCTAAAGATGCGTTCCATTGCCTTCACCCAATTTTCGGCTTCATCGGGATCCAGAGTTCCATTAAACCTAGGGGGATTCATTCGTTGAAAGTTCTCAAATAAGTCTCATGTCCCATTCTTGCTCCTGCTTGAATCACATTGTTAAGGGCTTGAGTTAACCCCTGTACGATCCTTTGCAAGTCTCGCATTTGTGCACACTAGCCAGCCATCACCACTAATCTCCTGCGAGCAATAACATTTATTTATTTCTTTTTAGACTTTGGGTGCTAAGGTATTACTAAGTTGATACGTATATTTTTATAAGTGTATTTAGATCTTAACCATGGTTCTACCCAATCCTCACAAAGGTATGGCGGTTGACTTAGAACGTGTCAAGGCGGTTCACCTAGAACATTCTAGACTTAAAATATTCTGATAAGGACATCCTAGGCTCTGATACCAAATGTCATGCCCCGCCAATTTAGCAGCGAAATAAATCGGGGAGGCACGACCAACGTGTATGGTAACGTAAATTGCGCATACAGTCACAAATATCAGAGCATCTAAGGAACAATAATTGCAATAAACTCTTCATTTTATTGATAATTCATCTAAACTATTACATCCACTAATTCAGATCCAAAACATAGGGCTCAATGACTTAATTACATTGAAAAAGATAACTAAGCAATATCTAACTAGACTCTATGATATTAAGATCATTCCATCGCTATGACTCCAGGTCGCTCATCAGTCCGTCCATTCCTGTTGATGTGCATAAGGTCATCACCTAACTTACCTGAAAACACAATAACAAATAACGAAGGGAGAGCGATAATGCTCAGTAGGACTTAATATCTCGTGTAAACAAGCATGCTTAAAGTGATTAATGTCTTGTAAAGTAGGTTAACTAGAGAGAACGATCAAGTATAGTCAGAGAGTAATAGCACAAGATGACAAGTGAACGATAATACATTCCACAAGAGTATTGCACAAATAGGATGAAAGGGAATTGACCACATAATGTGATAACGTGTAACAAGATATGACAAGATAACGTGTAACGAGATAGCGTGTAACGAGATAGCGTGTATGGTTGCACAACGGTGCACTAGTAGAATACGGCAGTAGTCACTCTAGGACAGTAGTCGTTCAGTAACAGTCAGTGCTAGCACAGTAATAGCACAGTACGTTGAAACTCCTCAGACTAATAGTATAACAGTCAGTTGTCTAGCCAATTTAGAACAGTTAGTCAGAAACGGTGCAATGCAAAAACACCGTCAATAGCCCCTACAGGTATTTTCGGGTGGCTCTCTGCCCCCAGGACTAGATTGGAGCCCCTCGGATACTCTCCGTGCCCTGCACAGTATGCATTTGAGTCATAGGGTCACAGGACCATATTATGGCGCTAGATAGTCATGTATAGTACAAGCAATAGGAGCCTCAACAGCTCAAGAGTCTCAAGAGAGTACTAGATGAATAGACGAGACAGTAGAGTGAACGTGAATAGATGAGAGTACAAGGATAGTAGATAAGATAGGGGTATAATCGTAAAACAACGTTAAACCACGATAGTAACAGTTGCACGGCACTAGGTCGGGTACCGGCAGTCTGGTAGAAGAAGTCACCACCGCACCTAGCCGTGCTGTGGGCACTGGCTAGATGGCCCGGTGTGATCACAAGATAAGAGAGAACTCACTAAGGCCGTTTGGATCGTACTGATCCCTAAGAGTGTAACGGATTTAAGGTACAACCAACTCGTCGGCAATGACGTGTGCCAAAGCCAAGAAGACTTACGGAGGTCTTCTAACAAGGAGTTCCTAGCCTAGTCGAGAGTATTCTCGATGGAGAGGTGGTTCTGCCAAGAGAAAAGTGTGTAGAAACTGGTCCGTCGTGCCTCGAGTGCTCGAAGACCGAGGGAAACGGTAACAGTATATAAAAGCTTGAGAAAACGAAGACAAGTGTAATTAAAATAGGGAATTTAGTAGTTTATTTCGCTAAATTACCAGATAACATTATTGCATAATTTAATAGGGTCAAATGGCAATCATGATGGTTAAGTGTGTGCAAGTGTAAGAAATCAGGAGAGCATGAATAATCGTGCACATGACTTTAATTAATTAAATTTATATAATTATTGCCCATTATTAATTATCAGGTCGAATAATTATAACAAGGTTTAATCATGGCTACAAAAATGGGTAAATAGCATAAACAATAGGAACATGAGCGCAATTAACAGTTCTGGCAGAAATTCTGGAAATGCGACCGGGGTGCCCGTCGCGATCAAGTCGCAATGGGGGGGTCGGAGGGTGACAGCGAGAGAACGCGACGGAAGTGCCTGTCGCGGCTTCATGTCGCGACGGGGCGGTCTGGCGCAACAATCGAACTGGCCGGCCTGGCCCGGTTCGGGGGTTGAGAACGCGACGGCGCGGGCTGTCGCGTTCAGGTCGCGACGTCTGGCCGACCGTGACCCCTCTGAGGTCGCGACGGGTCGGGCCGTCGCGACTTCAGAGGCGCGGGCCGACCCAGAAAAGGAGATTTTCCCTTTTGGGTTTTGGTCCTTCCCACCAAAGCATGATACCGAGCTCTTAAAAATCTATATAAAATTACACAATGATCCAAAAATTATGAAACTAATTTTAAATGAAAGTAGACTCATAGATCTATCAACAGACATGAGTAATAAGAAACGGACAAGGTTTGTGCATTCTTTACAAGGTTACATTTTGGTGATCTAAACATGCGCAGTCATGAAAGAACGATTTAATTGGCAACAAACACATGATGAAATTAGGGCAAATAGGGTTTGAAGCTAGGATCATGTAGTATTTATGAGAATTAATTCAGGACATGGGGTCATGTACAAACGAGGATTGAACACAAACATGATGGTTCGGGCATGACATGTTAACAGAAGTTTGGGCATTTAATTCGCCTCATGGAAGAACAAAAAAGAGCGAAACGAGAGGGCTTTTGAAGAGGACATGAAGACTACCTTGGGTAATTTTTCACGATTTAAGCTTGAGAGATTGCCTACCTTTGCTTGTAGTAAAGAAAAACCCTAGTTGGGGACGAAATAAGAGATCCCCCCTTTGATCCAAGCCTTCTCCCCTTGCTCTTCTCGTCCAGAACTCCTCCTCTTCGGCCTCCAGAGCTCCAACTACGGTCTAAAGGTTGATAGGGCTGAAATTGGAGAGTTTTAATGGCTAATAGAGTCCATAACCACCTAAAACTCCTCTCTTCTCCTCTAACTCTGAAATTAGTAATTATCCCCTAATTTCTTGCCTTATCTACTAATAAGATGGGGAAGAGGTTTAATTTCGTGGGTAGAGGGTTTGGGTAGGTTTAGGACTCTTGTAGAGATATTTATAAGCTAGTTTAGTCATTATCTTACCCCTTTTTAATTATTAATAATTACCTCCGAATTAGGCTAAATTACCTCCATCCCATGATGGACTCTTCATATTTGGGCCAACCATTCATTTTAGGACCATTAGTAAAACCCATTATTAATTTAGCTTAATGAGTATTGATTTAATTCTAATTATTCACCCTTTATTCTATTTTAAATCTATTTATCAACTTATTCAATTAATTTCTTATTTTAATTTGATTTAATACTATTTATGCCAATATTTCTAACCTTCATCATTTGGGCTCTTACTCTTGGCCCAATAACTCATGTGAGCTTAATTGTACAACTCATGTACTTACTTTGCTTAATGATTTTTAATTATCCTTTTATTAGAGAATTTATTCATGCCAAGATTGTCCATTGGTCCAAGTATCATAATGGGCTATCAACCATATTATTTAAAGTCTACCTACATATTTATTTTAATTTATAATCTACTTTGGCTCATAAATATGGTTCTCTGACTTATTCCTTAATTACAATAATAAGTCGCATAAATTCTTAACTTGGTCTAAATAATTTTTTATATGCCTAAATTTCTTGATAGGTCATTAGAAAATTTATTTAAGTATAATTACTATTTTTACAGAATTTGTATAGGTGTTTTTATACATGAAATAAATCACGTATATATTTTTAACTAGTTGATCTATTATTTGATAAAATTTGTAATTTTCTAATTTTTTTAATTATGAATTTTCTGGATACTACATCTCTCTCTCCTCTCTCTCTCTCTCTATCTTTCTTAGAGATATTTTTTATATTTTTATCCTTATTTTGACGATTCTATTCATCTCAAGATGAAATATTCTTCAGATTCTAACGACAAATTAACTATATAGATATAATCGATGATTTATTTCGATTTGATGATATATAATTTAATAATCAGATTTTGAAGATATATTTTTGAATATGGAAAATTTTAGTGGTATATATATAATTTTCCTTTATAAAATGAAATTCATAGTTGTCGTGTTCATTACTCTTCATTCCATTAACCGAAACAATTTTTGTTATTATAGAATTTTAGTGTATGAGAACTTTGTTTTTTAAACCCTCCGTGCTATTAGTTAATGTAGAGGACTTCTACTGTCGTTAGAAAGAAAAAAGAAAGGCAAAGTCGCTGCTGCCGTTGCGATGATAAGAGAAGCCACTGACGGGGATGGAACGAGTTGCTAACTTGTGAGAACAGTGAAAGATTGTCTTTTTTCTTTTAAAAACTAAGATGTACTATTAATAGTTTTGAGGAAAAAATAAGTAATTTTAAAATCCAATCGCTATATTTAATAGTTTTATCCCCTCCCTTTTAGCTAGCCACTATATTTTAACAATTCTAAGGAACATTTTTTACATATTAAGAAATGACTAATAATATTCATGGCAGTTTCGGAACTATATTTTTAAAAGATGGTGTATATAATTATGTTGTGTATAATGCTTTTGATGATGTCTCCCTGTGAGCCAATGTTTTGTTACTTAGATTACTTGTCTTTATTTCTAGAACATTTGGTCCTTAAAATGTTAGTAAAATAAGTGGTAGGTCAATCTAATCTAGGTTTAGGTTGACATACTAGTCAAATTTGTTAAAAGTTTTAATGTTTCAATTGAGTCTGTCACATGTCTTGCTTACATCGACAAAGATGTTAATCAATAATGGTGAGTAATTGATGTTGCCCAGCTAGCAAGCCCAGAGGGGGGGTGAATGGGATATTTTAAAATTTTGATCACTTAAAACATGTCCACAAAAACGTTTACACAAACACACTTCGATGACTGTTAGTGTTAGTAAAGATAAGATAGCAAACACAAGGCAATCAAAACACATGACACAATGAATTATCTTGGTTCGGATCTCCTCTCCACAGGAGCCTACGTCCAGTCCCTAAGCAATACCTCAGGATTTCACTACCAAGGGTACAGTCCCCCTTAAGGACACTTACACACCCAGCCGCAGCTGGTCTTCTCTTCACAGCCCGAAGAGAAATTACAACACCCTGGAAACCCCCAGGTCTTCCTTCACACGAAGGGAAACAAGCAACCTGGAAACCCCCAGGTCTTCCTTCAACACGAAGGGAACAAACACAAAAGGTGTTCAGGAAGACAAGCCCCTAGATCAAGCTTAAAGACCAACGCTCGATCTGAAGCAACGACTGAGAGATAAGGTTCTACGATGAGGAACACTCTCAGTACACAGAAGCTCTCAAGACTAACACAATGAATGCAGAGAGCTAAGAGTTAGACAATCAAAGGAGTGAGGCTTCGCTCTTTCAGATGCTCACAGAAAGCTTGTAAAAGATTGTCGTGAGTGTTATCTTTGTTTCTGGAGCTTCAGTCTTCTATATATGTCTTCCATTTGAAAATTGAACGTTGAAGTGTTCGTTATCTCTAAGCTTTTGTTTACGTTAGACTGCATGTCACTGTAGAGCTTCTTGTTCAACAGTCTTTAGCTTTCCATGCACGCAACAAGAGAGAGGATCTTCTTTGATGTCCGTTATCTTCCATATTGTCCAACGTTGTATTGAGGTGCGCTGTCAGAAACCTGCACGCATTAAATGCTAAAACAATAGACAGCTAGGCTGTCCCTTGTTGTCAGTCAACGTTAGAATGATTTTATATCAAAATAGAAGTTCCATTCTGTTCTTCTAAAAAGATGTTTACAGTATAAGCATGGAAATAGAAGATATTGTTTGCATGCAGTGCAGTGATATGATCAGTCATAATAAATGCATGGATATGATAGAAAAGCGAGGGAAGACTTTGACTTTTCAAACTATCTGAGAATAAGTTTAAATATCAAGTCGATATAGACCATGAAATCGATATGAGCATAACTTATGAAACCGATGTGTGGATGAGTCGTTGTTCATGTGAATCATTATACATTCATAAACAAGTCGATGTACACACAAATCGTTATGCATTAATAACCGAATCGTTATGATACTATCAGCAAATCGTTGTTTTACTTATCGAGTCGATATAGTGAACAAATCGTTGTTTAATGTATCGAATCGTTATGGTGACCAAGTCGTTATGTAACTTAATGAATCGTTACAGTGACTGAGTCGTTGTATAACTTATCGAATCGTTATGAGACTTAATGAGTCGTTGTGAAACCGAAATCATTGTGAGAGCAAATCGTTGTTCTCACTTATCAAATCGATGCAACGACCAAATCGTTATGAACCAAGTCGTTGTGAGAGCAAATCGTTGTTCTCACTTATCAAATCGATGCGACGATCAAATCGTTATGAATCAAGTCGTTGTGAGAGCAAATCGTTGTTCTCACTTATCAAATCGATGCGACGACCAAATCGTTATGAATCAAGTCGTTGTGAGAGTAAATCGTTGTTCTCACTTATCAAATCGATGTGACGACCAAATCGTTTTGAACCAAGTCGTTGTGAGAGAGAAAATCGTTATGATTCTAAGGAAATCGTTATAATTCTAAGGAAATCGTTATAACACCTAGAGAGTCGATGTGTACTTAGACAATTATATGCCCTGAACTTTAAATTGCTAGTATGAAGAATACTTACCAGTTTAGCTTGTTTTTCTTTGTTAGATTTCCTGTGCTCAAATCTCATAAAAACTATGTTAGAAAAGCACATTGTCTTAGTTTTGTTAATCACCAAAATAGATATGTAATTCATTTAATTACATGGGAAAATCTGATAATCAATCTCCCCCTTTTTGGTGATGACAAAACATAGCAACAATCAAAGAAATTCTGAAATAAATTTAAGTAAGATGCGGAATTAACATGAGATATGTATTTCAGAAATATATTTCTCCCCTTTTTGTCATTAAGCAAAAAGATGCACGAGGAGACAAAGAAGAAAGGAGAAAAGATGGATGAGAGAGCACAAAAGTATATTTGATTAATCTTCAGGGGTACAGGAGATAGAAAGCAGGAGACAAAAGGGAGGCATGATGGGAAATAACTTCTCAAGCCTTCTCTTCCTGCTGCTCAAAATGAAGACGAAATACCCCACAAGCAACAGAGTAGGAAGGTCCCATGATGGGAGCCATCCTCTTGAGATGAAGAACCAACTGCTCATCTAGGAACTGAGCATAGCGATCTCGATCAGGAATACTTGAAGTAGCTGGTCTTCCCAAAGCTAGCACAGGCAAGAAACTGATCTATAGACACAGGGTAGAAGATGTGCTTCTGCTTCAATTCTTGCTGCATCGCTACATACACCTTATATCTCTCAATCCATGTTATAAGGGGATCCTTAACAAGATGAATGGAGATCATGTCTAGAAATTCAGCAGCTGACACTGGAGGTTTATTTTCCCGGGCTTGAGAGGCATTCAGATCAGAAAGTTGCTGAGCAGATAGGGGATAGAAGGTGGCCCAATCTACAGGAGAGAGCCTTTCACATTCTGACAGAATAGGAGCAAGGATATCGGCATTGATATGGCCTAGGTGGTACTCTCTGAACAGAAATCTGTGAAATGCAACCAGATGACCCTTCTGCACTTGAATGCGCCCCATGACTCGGCAAATGCTCAAAAATAATAGAGCCAACATCTGAATCCACGACCAGAGAATGAATTGGGGGAAGAAAAACAACATCAGCAACTGAAGAGTAGCAAGTCAACCTGGATAGCTTCAGAGTGAGCTTCAACTGACCCAAGAGCTCTAATGGCCTGCTTGAACTGACCAAGTTGAACCTCAGGAAGATGATTGCGATATCTGTAGTGTTGAACATCTGAAAGTGCCTGATCATTTTGATTTCCTTTTGAATGAACGGAGCCCAGTGTCCTTGTGAAGGATCTGGAACCACTCAGATAAAGTTAAGGAATGATCCCAGGGAGGGAACCTGGCTAATCGGCAAGAAGAAACTTATTGTACAAAGCTTTATGACTCCGAGCCCACTGCTCTTCAGTTTTGCTTCTGCTAGAGAGAAGATTTTTATTTTTCAGATTTAGAGAGAGAAGTATAGGGCAAGATGACATTGAGATGATCGGTAAGGTTGAGATGAGGAAGGTTTATGATGGTAGCAAAACAACTTTCTGAAGAATTCTCTATAGAGTGGTTTATTTTTGTTGTCCACTGTGAGAGAAAACCCAGGGTGGATAACAAGATCAGAAGAGATAGAGGAAGTGGAGGTGATTTTTCTTTTCTTAGGAGCAGGGCTAGAAGAGCCTGTCCTATGAACATGATCACCACCTTCAAGACGGATCAGAGGATAGCTTCCTCAAATTCATCTTTGATGTCCCTAGAAGGGGCCATCAATTTGAGCGCTTTCTGGAATGACAGTAATGAATGAGGGAGGAGTAGAAGGATGAAGAAATGAATGAGAGGTAGAGGGAGGTATATCAGCTGGTCCAAAAGGAGGAGGACCAGAGGATGAGGAGGCTCCAGCTGATGAGGAGGCTGGAGGTACCTCAAGGAAGATGGAGGTGGAAGAATGTGAGGAGAAGAAATAGGAGATGAAGAGGATTATGAAGGAAATGGAGTAGGAGAAGAAATGTTTCTGGGAAGTGGCTGTTTAAAGAAGGTAGGAGCTGGGGGTGCTGTTGAGGATGAAGGTGGAGAAGGAGGGATTTGGTGTTGAATGGGGAAAGAGCTGGGGGCTCAGGAGCTACAGCTACTTTTTCTGCCCAGATCTGCTCAGACTCAGTCTCCACTGGCCCGGGTGGCCCTGACAATTCCTCAGCTGGCCCAGAGGGCCCAGACTCCACAGCGCCCACCTGAGCAACCCCTGCGGGCCCTGATTCCCTCTGGATCTTCAGATAGGTGCCCTGATGGCACAGACTTCACAGCTTCTTCAACAATAGATGGCCCTGAAGGCCTAGATTCCTCTGCAGACACAGCCCTGATGGCCTAGCAATCTCTTCATTTGCTCCCTCAGAGGGCTGAGGAGCAGGTGGTGTGGAGTAGGAGGTGCTTGAGCCTTACCTCCTTTAAGATCTCTGACAGGAGATTCTTCATGCTCCCATTTCATTTGATAACCACCTCAGGGCATTTTTCATCATGCCCATCTCTCTGGTTGCTGATCCCTGGCTCAGAAAGAGAGATCCAATATCTGATTGCACAGAATCTCACCTTGGGCATCAAGCGATCAATCACAGGCTTCAAATTGATTACAAATCTCTGACGCTTTGGCCTCTGATGGGCGCCTCTGTAAGAAGAGGGATCGCAGAACTGACTTCCTTGCCCTTCTCACTGGCCCTAGCAACGGCTCCTCATGATCATCCTGCGCATCTTGTTCATCTGAATCAGAAGAACTTGCTGTCATACCTTCTTGAAATTGACTCACTGGGGGTTTTTAGTATTCTCCCCCTGAGGCTGACCTTCCTTTTCAGTCAAATTCTCCCCTTCAACAGGAGCATCCTCCATAGGGGTATCAGCTGGCACAGCTGCTTCTTGCTCCTCATGGATAGGAGCATCTCTCATCTGAACTCCAGAGTGGCCTGATGCCACAACTTCACCTTCCGGATCAGCACAGACAGCTTGCTCCCCCTCAGTGGGAGTCTCTTCCAAAACAGAATTTTCATTGTGGCCTGGTGCCACATCTTCTCTGCCAACATCTACAGACACTTGATCTTGCTCCCCCTGACTAGGAGCATCTTCTACTTGCACATCTATTTGCTCCCCCTGAATGGAAGCCTCTTCCAAAACAACATGTGCATCACTTGTAGCCTGAACATCCCTGACCACTGGCTCCCCTTGAGAGCTAGGAAGGGAGTCCAGTGCATCCCTAAGAATGGAAGCAATACGAGATGAAGGAGGCACATCCTCTACAATTTGCCCAACGGGCTCAATCTGCTCACTAGGAATGTCCTCAATCCGACGGCTGCTAAGCACTGAGTCTTCAACTCTGACTTCTGCTGTTTTATCTGCTGCTGCTTCCTCCTGAGCCATATGAATTTCTTCATGAACTTGTTCTTGCTCAACTGAAGCTCCTGGTTCTGCTGCTGCTTCCACTGCCCGAACTGCCTCTTCTTGAGCTTCCTGGGTTTCACCAATAATGGCTTCACCCTCAGCTACTGAGGTCTTTGTCCAAACCCCAGTAATTAATGAAAAACCACTTTTCTTCAGGTTCCTGGACCGGATTGCTTGGCCCATCTTCTCAGACACATCTCCTACCGTACTGATGCCAAAGTGTTGAAATATCTTGGTTAGCAAATGGGCATAGGGTAGAGACACGTGCAACTTACTCTTCTTATCCCATAACTGAGCACTTGCAAACTTCATTCTTTCCAATAATACTTCTGCAGTGTTGATACTCTGGTTCTGGATGGCCCAGAACATCAAGTCTGAGTCTACCTGGTGCATGAAGAGAAGGTAGCACTCCTTGGAACTACTATCTGACAAACTATGAAATGTAATAGACGATTGAAAGCATTTAACTGGTTAATATCTAACTTCCCATCCTTAATCTGAACTCAGGACCAATAATTCCTAACCCTTTTGCCTGAACATCAACAGTGTGAACTCCACTGTGACCGGAGGTAGTCACACCAAACAATGACTCCAACAAACTGTAGGTGATTCTAATCTGGGTTCCCTTGACCAGTGAAGTCAAGGACCCGTCTTCCTCAGTCTTCAAACAGACATAAAAGGCCTTTACTAGGTCAGGATAACTTACTTCCGATAGAGTAGCAATCTTTGTCCATTTCAATCTTTCCAATGCCGCGACGATGCTGTGCATGCCATTCTTTTCCAAATCTGCCACATCTACTGCCTTGTGACCGCACAACTTGGTCTTCACTGTCGCAAACCTCTCCTGCTGCTCTGTTGTGAGATACGCAGCTCCATAGCCCCCGACGGTGCCAGAAACTCCAGAAACGGCCATGATTTTGAATGGGGAAAGGTTCTGGATGATTGGAATGAATATTGGAGCAAAAGCCCCTAAGAAATTTCTAGCGGGAAGAGGTGAAAGCTTCGAAATCGCACGAGGTGGATGCCGGAGTCGTTAGGGTATCGTCTCAGGCAAGTCGAAAGAGATGAAGGCGGGAGGTGAATCGTTGCGACACAGATTTCGGGATATATAGAATAACAAAAAGAATGACTTTTGAGGTGCTGACGCCATAAGGGCAGAAAACGACAAACTAGCATGATTTTGAGACGAAAGAAGGCTTTAAAATAAACAAACCGTCTCTGATAAAAAAATGCAACATCCAATATTGACGAAATTTTGCTTAACTACAGGGGAGAGAATATTTAATATTCTGTAGTAATTATTATTTCAGTTATTTGCAGGTAAATCTCTCACAATTTACACATGCCTAATTCCCTTCTAAGAGATGTAAATCTCTCTTCAGGTAAGGCTTTTGTGAAGATATCTGCTAACTGATTCTGAGTATCATTAAAAGAAATTTCTATATTACCATTAGCTACATGATCACGAATGAAATGATATCTAACCTCTATGTGTTTTGTTCTTGAGTGCTGTATTGGATTTTTGGTTAGATTTATTGCACTTGTGTTGTCGCACAATAGTGGAATTGTCTTGATCTGGAGTCCATAATCCTCAAGTTGTTGCTTAATCCATAGAAGTTGTGTACAGCAACTTCCAGCAGCCACGTACTCAGCTTCAGCTGTAGACATGCCACTGAATTTTTTTCTTTGAAGACCACGAGATCAGACATCCTGCAAGAAATGACAACATCCACTGGTGCTTTTCCTATCTACCTTGCATCCAGCGTAGTCAGCATCAGAATAACCTACTAGGTTGGTTTCACATGATTTTGGATACCATAACCTATATCATGGTTTTTTTGCTAAATATCTAAAATTCTTTTGACACTAATTAAATGAGACTCTCTAGGGTCTGCCTGATACCTAGCACACATGCAAACACTAAATAATATATCAGGTCTACTTGCTGTTAAATAAAGCAAAGAGCCTATCATACCTCTATAAAGCTTCTGATCTACTCTCTTACCATCTTTATCACTGTCTAATCTTGTTGATGTACTCATTGGTGTTGACAGTGGCTTGGCATTTTCAAAACTGAATTTCTTTAGCAGCTCTTTTGTGTATTGGCTTGACAAATATGTGAGCTTTCTTTTCCTTGATTGATTTGCAATCCGAGGAAGTAGGTAAGCTCCCCCATCATGCTCATTTCAAATTCTCCCTGCATTAGCTTCTCAAAATACTTGCAAAGAGATTCATCAGTAGATCAAATATATATCATCAACATATATTTGAACAAGTAACACCTTTTTGAGTTTGGACTTAATGAATATGTGCTATCTACTTTTCCTCTAATAAAACCATGATCTAATAGAATGCACTTAATCGTTCATACCATGCTCTAGGTGCTTGTTTCAAACCATATAAAACTTTATGCAATTTAAATACATGATCCGGAAAATCCATGTCATAAAACCAGGCGGTTGTTCCACATAAACTTCTTCTTTTATAAACCATTTAAAAATACTGATTTCACATCCATTTGAAAGAGTTTTAAATTTAATGCAGATGCATAAGCAAGTAAAATTCTAATAGCCTCAAGTCTAGCTACTGGTGCATAGGTTTCATCGAAATCTATGCCTTCCTCTTGGGATAGCCTTGAGCTACCAGTCTAGCCTTGTTTCTTATGATCACACCAGCTTCATCCAATTTTTTCCTGAACACCCATTTGGTGCCAATCACTAGATGATCTGATGGTCTAGGAACAATTGACCACACATGATTTCTCTTGAACTGATTCAGTTCATCTTGCATGGCTAAAATCGAAGATTCATCAGTAAGAGCTTCATTGACTGTCTTAGGCTCTATTTGTGAAATAAAGCTAGATAGTCACAAGGAATTACATTACTTCTGGTTCTTACCCCAACTGACGGATCACCAATGACATTTGTCTAGAGGGATCTTTCTTATACCTCCATTCTTTTGGAAGATTATCATGAGATATTGTCCTTTTGTTGCAGGTTCTTCCAAGGTGGATCTTCCTTGTCCTCAATGGATGTATCCTTTAATTTCTTGGACAATTTTTCTGCATCATCAATATCACTATCTCTTCCTCTTTCAAGGAAGGGTTAGTTTCATCAAAATAATGTGCACTGATTGTTCAATTAACAAGGTACGCTTATTAAATACTCTATATCCTTTAGGTTTAGAGGCATACCCCATGAAGATACCTTCATCTGATTTAGCATCTAACTTACCGAGGTCTCTTTTGCCATTGTTGTGGATGAAACATGGACATCCAAATGTCCTGAAATGACTGATCTTCAGCTTCTTTCTTTGTATAGCTCATATGAAGTCTTCTTCAAGATTGGCCTGATCATGACTCGGTTGATGATATTGTTGAACCACTCTCTATCTGTCTTGTATTTTGTTGATAATAAAATTTATGATGTACTTAAATTGAATATTTTGTTTCATCTGGTCGCATCAATCTCATAGCAAAATGCTGAGTCTCACATTGATGCAATATGGCGCACTAAAATGCTAAATCGATGTTCATTTAATATACATCGATTTCTATTCAAAGTGCCACATCGATTTCACTAACAACGACTTCATAAGTTACACAACGATTTGATCGTGTAACGATTCGTTAAGTGAAACAACGATTTGATCGTGTACGATTCGTTAAGTGAAACATCGATTTAATTGTGTAACAATTGTTAAGAATCGATCTCAGAACGATTCGCTAAGTGGCCATAACGATTTGTTAAGAAATCGATCTCAGAACGATTCGCTAAGTGGCCATAACGATTTGTTAAGAAATCGATCTCAGAACGATTCCTTTTATAGCCACATCGATTTGCCCTCATATCGATTTCATAAGTGATCACATCGACTTCTTCAGTGATCATAACGATTTGCTTGCATAACGATTTCATAAATAATCACATCGATTTCTTTATAAATGAGCAACGACTCTTCTCATAACGATTTCATAAGTCATGCTCATAACGATTTGTTAAGAAGTCGTTCCCATAACGATTTCATAAGTCATGCTCATAACGATTTCTTCAATGATCATAACGACTTGTCTTTCACATCGATTTGTTCATAAACTTGCAACGGTTTACTTGTAAATGAACAACGATTTCTCTTGAATATTTTGAAAGTGTTTTTGGCGCTCATTGAAAAGTCAAATATTGTCTGACACAAAAAGCTGCATGCATAATCTTGTCAGAAAAAGATTTGACCTACTATTTTCAGTATGTTAGCAGAAGCACAGTACTATGCATCGTTTATCATAAACATCTTTATGCTAACACTTTCTTCTATGTGTACAGACCTCGAAGACCGTCAGAGTCTGATTAAGACAAATGAAGAGGAGATGAGCAACGGCTAGAAATCCAACGGATCTCTTCAACGGATCCATTCAAATTGCTCATATAAAAGAAGAAGCTTAGCTGAAGAAAAACAAGAGCCTTTTCCTGAATATCTTTGAAGGAGTGTACAACTGTGAGAAGAACCTCAACGACACATACACTCAAAGAAAGAGAGAAAGAGCCTGAGCCCAGAAGAAGCCTCAAGCCTTCAAGCATCTCAAGCGTTCAAGCAATCAAGCTCTATTGCTTTCTTTTCTCTCTTCTGTTTCTCTCCGAGCTCATTGTATATCTGGGGAGAGTCTGGGACTGTGAGCTTTACACAAGTGTTTATCTTGTAAAGCTTCTCAGTCTGATCTTTCTAAGAAAGATCCTTGTCCAGCTGTAGGACTGTATACAGTAGATAACCCAGCTATGGGTTTGTGTCTAGCTGAACCAAACTGGGGTTTGTACCAGTTGTAAACCTAGCTAGGGGTTAGTGTCTAGCAGACCCGCACTGGGTTTGTACCAGGAGGTTGGCTTCTTTACCTGTAAGAGAAGTGGGTTGCCTTCTTGCCCGGGAAAGAGAAGAAGACCAGCTGGGGTGCTGGGTGTTGTAGTGTTCTTAAGGGGGACTGTACCCTTGGTTAGTGAAATCCCAAGAGGTTGCTTGGGGACTGGACGTAGGACTTCCATGTGGGAAGGGCCGAACCAGGATAAATTCCTTGTGTCCATTTGTGTGATTGTTTATTTGCTTCCGCACTACTACTCTTTATCACACTAATCTAACCAAACCTTCAAGTGTTAATTTCTGTGTTTAAGTTTCTATTTCAGATTTCGGAAAAACCTATTCACCCCCCCCCCCCCCCCTCTAGGTTAGCTTGCTGCCGTACCAAAAGGGACAACAAGTGGTATCAGAGAGGGTCTCTGATCATTCGAAGATCCAACGATCTTAGAGTAAAGATCCATGGCAGCTCAAGGATATGCTGAAGGTCAATCAGTCACCAGACCTCCATTCTTCGACGGAGAAGATTATCAATACTGGAAAATGAGAATGAAATGCTTCATTCGAGGCACAGACTTTGATCTGTGGCAGTAATTGAGGTAGGTGATTTTGTTATTGTTCCTATTGAAGGCACTACTGCCATTACACCTGCTGATAAAAGTAAATTATCTTTAAACTTTAAAGCTAAGAACTACTTATGTTGTGCCTTATCCAAAAGAGAATTAGTAGAGTATCTGCATGCAAATCTGCTAAAGAAATTTGGGATAAACTGCAGATAACTTATGAAGGAACGGATAAAGTGAAACACAACTAGAATAGATATTCTTGTTTCACAATATGAACAATTTAAAATGCTTCCAAGCGAAAACATTACTACTATGTATAATAGATTTTCAAGCATAGTAGTAGGCTTAAATTCTCTTGGTAAATCTCTTTCCCATGAAGAAACCGTTAGAAAAATACTTAGGTCTTTAACCGTTTCATGGACACCTAAAGTAACCGCTATTGAAGAAGCCCATGACTTAACCAAATGTCAATTGATAATTTAATAGGTTCTCTCATGGCACATGAAATAAATATGGAGCGATTGTCTGAAAGCTCATCTAAGAAGAAATGTACTAATGCTCTTAAGGTTGTAGCTGCTCCTTCCACTCTTCTTCTAGCTCCAAAAATGCAGATTCTGAAGACAGTGACGTAGATGAAGTTCTGTCCAAGCTTCAGAAAATTCTCAAGAAGAAGAAAAATGGATCAAGAAGGATTCAAAAGAAAGAGAGAAAAGAAAAGAACCAGTCTACTATGAATGCAGAAAACCTGGACATCTAAGACCAGATTGTCCTAAACTAAAGAAGACT
>CM024756.1:62848740-62898467 GCA_014218235.1 Colocasia esculenta
GAAAATATTTTAGCTTTGTCTAAGCCCCTTAACTCTCTCATATATGTTGGTCAAATCCATCTCCTTATATACATCAAAAGAGGTTTTAATCGAGCAAAAAAACACAAAGTTGAGACGATAGAACACAGTTTTTTGGAAAATTAATTAATCGAACATCAACAAACCTTTGTTTATTTATTTAGAGAAGAATTGAAATGATAAGCATTTTTATTTGGGTGCTTTCACATATGAGCAGCGATAGCTACCCACACCAACAAGAGGAGCATAATGAAAAGGTTGATGCAGGGTTAAGTAATTCTAAGAGTGTGGGTCCCACCTCCCTTCTCTCAACAAAGTATTCGTGCATACGGGTACTTCGCATTTCCCTTCACATATACGTGAATTAAGTATTCCCGATCCATTTGTGAAGTTGCTAGAGATGACCTTTCCCAAACAGAAGGATAGAAAAATTTTCCATTTATGCATATAATTTTACGCAGAGGTTTTGCTAATAATTTCTATATCATTCTAATTTTATCATCTTCGTAGACAAACAACAATAAACTTTGATATCATAATCTCAAGTGGGGGTATTCAACCGTAACAACTCCCCCCCCCCCCCACCCAAAGGAAACCAAAATATTTGGTTTGATACAAGATGTGGAGGTTTGAGTCAGCAAACCAAGTTGAACCAAGCAAATCTCGAATGGTTCGGTTTTCAAGTAACTCTCCTAAAATCGGTTTCATTTGAGTTGGCCTCATAATAGACTTGAATGGTGGTGGGGCACCCCGCTGCTAGGGTGTTCATAGTAGGTCCAAATCGAAAACGAACCGAAAACCGACCGGTTCGGTTCGGTTTCACATGTCTCACAGTTCAGTTCGGTTTCAGGTTGGGGAACCGAAATGAATCAATATATATATATATATAATTAATAATAATATATTTATACAAAAGCGCCTGTAGCGCAGTTGGTTGACATGGTGGGAGCACACGGCCTCTGCGCGGAGGTCGCGAGATCGACTCTCGCGACCTCCGCAAACGCCATTTATATGCTTTTTGGTTGATTTTGGGTTGAACTGAACCGAACCGGTTCGGTTTCGATTCAATGGGGAAGATCGAGTCGGTTTGTTGATGAAAAATTGGGGGTGAACCGGACCGAACCGACTCGTGTTCACCCCTACCCGCTGCACACTGCACAACTAGGGTTCGATCTCTACAGAAGGTGCACTTTGGTGCTTTGGAGGATTTTCAAAATTTATCCAAACTTGAGACGTGGGTTGGATGGGAGGGGCCCTATATCAAATTCGGGGCAAGGGTGATTTTGCCTTGGGTGCCCCACCCCCCCCCCCCCCCCCCAAAAAAAACACTATAAAGGAAACCAAAATATTTGGTTTGATACAAGATGTAGAAGTTTGGGTCGGCAAACCAAGTTGAAACTAAAAAATCTTGAATCATTGGTTCAAGTTAAATCTCCTAAAATCGGTTTCATTTGGGTTGGCCTCAGAATAGACTCGAACGGTGGTGGGGCACTAGACAACTAAGGTTCGATCTTTGCAGGAGGTGCGCTTTGGTGCTTTGGAGGATTTTCAAAGTTTATCCAAGCTTGGTACATGGGTTGGGTTGAAGGGGCCCTATGTATCAAATTCGAGGCAGGGGTGCTTTCGCCCTGGGGTACCAACCCCCCCCCCACCCCCCCCCCCCCCCCCAACACTATAAAGGAAACCAAAATATTTAGTTTGATACAAGATGTAGAAGTTTGGGTCAGCAAATCAAGTTGAACTAAGCAAATCTCGAGTGATTCGGTTCAAGTTAACTCTGCTTAAAATCGATTTCATTTGGGTTGGCCTCAGAATAGACTCGAACGGTGGCGGGGCACCTCGCTGCACACCAGACAACTAGGAATTGATCTCTACAGGAGGTGCGCTTTGAAGTATTTTCAAAGTTTATCCAAGCTTGGGGCATGGGTTGGGTGGGAGGGGCCCTATGTATCGAATTCAGGGCAGGGGTGCTTTCGCCCCTCGGTTACCAACAACACCCCCCCCCCCCCCCAAAAAAAAGGAATGGATTTGAGTGGGCCAAAATCATGTTCGGCCCGATTAAGAGAGACTTTGATAAGGGGTATTTAGGAGTAAAAGAAGTAAATACCAGGTTAGTTCTTACCTAGATTTGGTAAGAGAGTATTCACTAACTATAGATAATTAGGTTTACCCTATTTTACTTATGGGTACCCATCCTAGGAGAGGTGGTGGGGAAAGCTATCCTTGAAAATGTACCTTTTGATTTTTTTTTTTCACATTCTATTACTTTATACATATTTCACTATTTATCTCATGAAATATATAAGTTTTTTTTATAAGGATAATTCGATTTGAGAAAGAGAAATTATCTATTCAACCCCATTTTTACTTTCAAAATAAAGTAGATTAACTTTGAATTAGTCAATGCCTAATTAGCTTACTGATAGATTGCTTAACTCTCAATCAATATGGCCCTTAAGTGATTAGGAGTAGTATATACCACTAAGGAGAAAAATAACGGCCATTTTAGCATTTGAGATTTACTAGAGAGGAAAGTTTTTTAAAGTATAATATTTTTCGAATTAACCAACTTACAATTAAAGGAAGGTATACATATGGGTGGCGTGATCTACGATGTTGCAAGCCACTATAATCTTTTATATTTGGTGTAATGCCAACCTCATATCTTAGGACATGTTTATGGTATTTATGTGAAAGAGAATAATTTAGTGCACTTGAGTTTTGTACTTTGCACTTGTACGTCTTCCTTTTTATTGGATGGGTACATTGTGCCCTCTTTCATGGCCAATGAAAAGGAGAAGTACAAGTGCAAAGTGTAAAAGTCAAGTGCACTAAGTTCTTCTCTATGTGAAATATCCTCTTGATCTAATGAACTTTATATTTGTCTGTGTTGGTTGAAAAGAACAATCTTATTTCCCTTTAGAGGCCTACACAAAGTTCGGTTTCTCCTCTTATTTTGGTTCATTGTTCGTAGTCCCACCTTCCTGGCCCATCTCCGTCGACGACATGCTTCTCAGTAGGGAGGGGACCCCCCTTCCCCTCCCCCATCTCTTTCTTGTTTGTCCCGTCAAGTGCTCTATTTGTTTTGTTGCTAAGCACTTAGTTTTCCAATGTCGTCTCCCCTCTTAAGGAAGGTCTTATTTTTAACATAGTGCGGAGAAAATCTCTCTAGTTTGATTGGCGTCTTCTCCAACTTGATCGAAACTTGGCTTGAGAAGTATATACTGTTAAGTTGCCAAATATGTTTTTTATTCATGTTCCTTTCCCATTTTCTAGCTTCGTTGTTGGTGGAGCATATCATGGACTCTCGCGACTACCTGGCATCTTGAGGGTCATCTTCAACAGCTCAGATCCCAACAGTGGTGGAGCTCTCTTGACGCCCTTGGGCACTCTATTGGTAGCACCAAACCTATCAGTTCTGTTGAGCTCTCCCCCGATGTTCATGGTGTTTGCAGGTGCACCACACCCCGTTGGCCTCCCATCGTAGAAGTTTGACAATCCCTAACATCTCTGTGCGACTTCTGATGTGCTCATCTATTTTTTTGCTTTTGGGTTTATTTGGTGTCTTCTTCTTCTTTGTAAGATCTCTGGTCCATTGGGTGCTTCCTTACTGCATACTTGCAACAAAGCTCGTGGTAACAACTACCAAGGCATGGGTAGTAATTGTACCAGGGTATGGGTAGTACTTGCTCCTCCTATTCTTGTATTGGTTCTTTATATGAATGGCAACTTACCTCATTAGTAAAAAAAAATGTTTATTTCCCCTCTTCCAAGAAGATGGCTATACTTTCGACGGTTATTTTCATGTCTCTCATGAGTCGACTATAATCCTATTCTTGCTCATGTCTCAAACATTAACACATTAGATCATTTGCACTCATCTGTCGCTATCCTTGCACTCGCGGAACCTCGCCTTACTCCTATTTCTTAGGTTAAAAATTTCTCGCATTCTTTTGAGGCCAATCTGTTGGTCCCTTCCTTGTTGAAAGGGGGGGGGGGTCCCCTCTCTCCGAGTTGCTGCATATGAGCCTTTTTCACTAGTGCCGCCTACTACATCAGCTGTCTCAATTTTATTGTTGCCTACTACTACTATGGCTCAGGCAAGGTCCTCCAGGAGTCTCTCAACGTGCCGCTTGCAAATGGATCCTTTTCCCCATACTCTAATGTTGCAGTCAGCAAGTAGCACTACGCTTTGGGTCCTTCGCGTTCCTCATCTCTGATGGTTAACTCTTCCTAGCGTCTTTATGTAGTCAGAAGTACATTTCTCGTCCGAATCACAAAGGTGGTGTTAGAATATGCTTGTCCATCTTTTGAGCTCACTCTCCAAGCTCTCATCGCACTAATCCTCCTTACATTGCTACTACTATTATCGATTGTGGATTCGACTTTATAACTTTTTTGTAAAAATTATACAGCCAAATGTTGAGGGGTCCAACTAGCATCCCTATTGCAACTTTTAAATGTTATATTTTCCCATTTATCTCTCAAGCGGCTCAAATCAGGATATTCTAGACAATGAAGATTTTTTTGCAGCACACAAGATTTGGGTTTAAGATTATATGGTGGAGGAGTACAATGAACATGAAAAAGATCGTTGCCCCCATCACCCAAGTCTTTGTCCCTGATGCCTACTTCATTGTATATTTTCTTGAAATTATTCATCTTTGTAAATATTAGAATATTAGAGATTATTCTCCCTATCTTAGGTAATATGATTTGTATTTGCCATATAATCCCTATTTTTGATTTTCTTCTTTCTTTAAGCTGACCTTAACATTGTGATCACGGTTGGCCAAACTGCACCGAGCCATGGCACGGTCAGGTCACCTCAATGGGGTGACCCAGGCGTGCCGCAGTGGCACGCCACAGACCGGTACGGTCCGATCCATGGCAGGCCTATTTTTTTTTTTTTACTTTTCCTCTCACATCCGGTGTATCTAAGGGGTCTATATGATGTGTCTAATTGAGATAAAATTTTAAACATAACTAATTAAAAGATGATACAATTATAGTAATTTAGTTTAATTTTTTAAATTATTTTTTTGTTAAGTAAAAATTATCTAAAAAAAATCATTAGATCAACTTAATCTCAACATCTAAGGGATCTAATGGTGTCTAATAGAGAGAAATTTCAAACATAAATTATTAATAGATGATACAATTATAGTAATTTTAATTAATTTTTTAAATTATTTTTTTGTCAAGTAAAATTGTCCTAAAAATCATTAGGTCGACTTAATCTCAACATCTATGCATCAATAACTCATGATATTTATATTTTTATAATCAGTACATTTTTCTAGTAATTATGATGACTTCAGATTTGACTTTATTTTTGGAACCAAATATCGTTCCGTTGAAGTGCACAGAGGGTTCGCCGTACCGCGACAAACTCTGTGTGCACTTAAGATGTCTAAATGGTGTCTAATTGAGATGAAATTTCAAACATAAACTAATTAAGAGATTATACAAATATAGTAATTATAGTTTAATTTTTTAAATTAATTTTTTGTCAAGTAAAAATTATCTCAAAAATTATTAGATCGACTTAATCTCAACATCTATGTATCAATAATTTCTGAAATTTTATGTTTTTAAAACTAGTATATTTTTTTAGTAATTATGATGATACTTCAGTTTTGACTTTATTTTTAGAACCGAATGTCGTCCCGTTGAAGTACACACAATCAAAGATAGTACCATAATTATATTAATAATATGAAAATATTCTAAAATTAAAGGTAATTATGTTTTATATAAATGATCATGTCTTACGTATATTTACTATCTCTTTTAATTTCTTAGTGTCATATTAATATTTTATTATACATTTTAGGACGTTACAATTTTATTTTTTTTCAGATTCTTGGTGTTGATCTAATGGAATACATTGGTCATGTCATGAACAACTTTTATGAAGAGCCCAAAGATTAGATCATCCTCGTCAGACTGTAGAGAGGCCGCACTCATTACTAGTTTGGATCGCGATATGAGAGAGAATGTTAGAATAATCCACTGTATCTTTAACACAAACATTCATTTGATGTGATTCTAGTTGAACTTGTAGATAAAGTTATGGGGAACAACTTTCATGAAGAAGTCTCGAAGAGATATACCCTCGTTTGAGATGTGGAAGTCATGATAATTATATATATATATCATGATTTGAGAGAGAATGTGAAGAATAATCTACTATAACTTTGGACATAAACCACCAATTGAAGTGATTCTACTTCGATGACGAAGCTGAAAAAGAATAGAACAACTTTAATGAAGACCTCGTAAGCATATCAACCCCTTTTCAGACCATAGAATGCGTGATATCCGGATAGTTCTAGAGGATATGAGAGAGAAAGTGGAGAGAGAAATGATACATGTATGAGAAGAGATGGAAAGTCTATCTTGAGTTTGGATGAAGAGTTTTCTTTTGAAGTTTACTCATTTTAAATATTTATCAAGTCACTTAAAAATAAATCAAACAAGTCATTTTCCCACCGTATCTCAGCGATACAATACGGTACCGTACCTTTCCACGAAAAATGTGACACGGCCGATTCAGACGACACGGCGAACTTTAATTGTGAGAACTGAGAGGGTCTTACCTTTTATCTAGCATATGTTCCCACCTCGTCACGTGACTTTTAGTTCTTTTGAACTTAGAGACAAAAGTTTGAATCCTCTAAACCCTGTATCGATAAAAATAATATGCGTGCCCCTAAAAATGTGTCTCCTAGGGGTATGACAAGTGTACAGTAGATTTGGTGGTCATTGTGGCAATTTTGATAAAACTAAAACTGTAGGAGGCTTACATCAAGTTTTAGGGTATATTGGTAAGTTTCCCCAAAAGTCCAAAACAACGTTTCAAACTCGCCAACATAAAAATGCACGAAACGGTGAAGAGGCCAAACCTCCCCGAACACGTGCCATCCCCTCTTGGGGAACTCACACCGCACGCGCCGCCTGCGCACCCGGTCCGTACGCATCAGTGCGCAGAGCCTTTGAAATCGCAGTCTCCGCTTCGCTGCGTCGTTTGCTCCCTCCCACTCTGCATACATACATCACGACTTCTGTACAGCGACGCGCCTCCGCCGGTCTACCATTTCAAACTTTGAAAATTATTAAAACCAAACAGCACGCAGTACCCACTTCATAAAACCAATAAATAAATATAAAGGCGTGGGGTTGGAGATTTTGGGGGGGTGGGGGAGAGCGCTCCTGTGTCGTTGTGTGTGTGTGTGTGTGTGGTCTCTTCGGTCGGCAGCGATCTGAGAGGGAGGTGGGGAGAGGGAAGAGGAGGGAGCGGTCGTGGGGGTGGGCAATTTGAAAAAGGGGGGAGGGGAGGAGCTGGTGCGGAGATGAACGGCGCCGCGCTGGGGGGGAGGCAGATGCAGCGATCGGCGGCGCCGGGGCAGCATCTCCACCAGCGGCAGTATTCCGACCATTTTGTCGCCGAGCCCCCGCCGGAGGCGGCGGGAGGTGGATCCAGCACTCCGGGTACCAGCAGGTGCCGCCGCCTTTCCAAGTTCTATCGCTGCGTCTCGATCTTTGGCTGCCATGGCCGGTCTGTTTTGTTTGCTTGTTTCTGATGTGTTCTTGTGGTGGTGGTGGTGCTTCCTCCCAGATGGACAGCTCCAGGATGTGGCGGAGTATGCAAGGGGGTGTGGGGGGCGAGTTCCTCTTTGCGGAGCCGTCCACTCCGCCCAACGGCATGCGCTCTTCCAGCCAGAGGAGGACCGGGGACGACGTGTCGCCCAGCGAGCTTAGCCCGGGGTTGCTGGATCTCCATTCTTTCGACACCGAGCTCCTTTCTGAGGTATTGTCTTCGAAATGCTTCTCGTTTTTTAGATCCTTTTGTGGTTATTGGGGTTTTTGTCCGAAAAACAAGTTGTCGGTGCAGATACCTGTTTATATTTGAGCTACTTCCTCTTAACCCCCCCCCCCCCCCCCTTCTGTTAGCGGTCTGTTCTTTCCTTATGTAGTTTTATATACTGGGCAGATTCACTGGTAAGTCTTCTGTAGAGTATTTTTCGTCTCTAGGACTGATCTGTTGACCAATGCTGTATGCAGAAACAAGTCCCTGGTTATATGATGGTGCGGCTGCATTTGCTTATGCCCAGGGGAGAAGCTTTGATGATGCTGATCCGAGCATTTATGCCAACAGATTGTCGAACAAAGTCCGTATGGTGCCAGAAAACAATGTCTCAAAGAGTTTCACAGCAGACAAAGATAAAGGTTCCGTAGCCAAGATCAAAGTTGTGGTATGCTCCCATTTCTCGTATGGATTGTCAGCTTGTGTTAATGTCATTCTGCACGATCAAAATGTGAAACTGAGAACTGAGCTAATGCAATCATCAATGTGTAAATATGCCTATATTTTTTTATAGAATTCTTTGAGGAACTTGAAATTTTGGGGCATTCCTTACCGATTAACTTCCTGAAGCAATAGTATTCAACGCTGAAATAATTCTTATTATTTCTGCTTCTTCTTGTTTCACGATTCAGGTTCGCAAGAGACCGCTGAATAAAAAAGAAGGATCGAGGAAAGAAGAGGACATCATAACAATTCAACCAAATTCAAACTCTCTTGTTGTTCATGAGACCAAACTCAAGGTCAGCATTTGGGTCAATATTGTGTTTGTTTTATGTTTCCCCTCCTTCCATTTTCCCATTCTTTTGTTTGTCCATAGTTTATGTTCTTTTTTTTGGATTGTGATTCAGATAAGATCACTTTCAGACAATGTCTCTGCTATTCCTTATTGTAAATGCAAATTGGTTTCCAGTCACAAGAGAAAGTTCATTTGACAGAGGATGGATCTAACGACTGCTTTCTCACATTTAATTACTTTTTATCTGTGAAGCATCAACTTATCCTGTAAAGGCTATTTTTGCTTTATGCTCTACTTCACTAGTTCACATTGTTTTGCACACTGAAAGGAATGCATCTCCATGAGGTTTCAGTGATCATATCAGCATTCTTGATGCTCAATATTTGAAGATCAACTCTACTCTTCTTAAGTTTTTCTCCTTTTTTGGTGATGATGTTTGAAGAAGCCCTATTAAGTGTGTACAATGTTTTAAAGTGAAAATGTGATGCATTTCAACAGAAAAGATCAAAATTTACAGGCCATCATAGCTTCCTTTCCTTTGTATCTGTTCAAAATGGTCTTGGATGCAATATACTATAGGGGACTGACACACATACATTTCTGTGTTGCTGGTAGATTTTGAGCATTGTATGTTGAACGCAATTCTGCAACTTGATCCAAATGTCTATCTGTGTTTAATTGTGACCTCATGAAACACATTGCTTCTTATTAGGTGGCTAAATGCTTACTTCTATGTTATTAAAAGCCAGGCCATTGGACTCTTTCGCAAGTATGCTTCATAATTGGTTGGAAATTTATTCTCTTCATGCTGTAGGTTGTGGTTGTCTTTAGAAGTAAATTCCTTATATCAGTTTTGTTCCTTCTCTGTCTTTTTTTTTTTTTCCTGAAGTCTAGGGGGAATCTTTGCAGATTACTCCCTAGTTGATTAAGCTTGCAAATAGCCAAATTACTTAGGTTCTTCTGCCCTATACTGGCTTGTTGGACTATGGTAGCCCCATTTAATCTCTCATGTCCAGAGTTACTGAGTAAGAACTGATTATCAGTTCATGCTGGGCTGATGCCATGCAGTACATCTAAACTGATGAAACACCACAATGACCACATGAATAGATCTAAACCTGGATAATGCAATATTCTCCCAACATAATGGGATTTGGCTTGATGATGATTTTGTAATTTAGTCTATTGCATCATTAGGCTTGTACTTCCATCAGATCTATCTAATTCATTAGCCTCACAAAGTCACAAATCACAATTGGAACTATTATTTACTTGCAAGTGCTATTTGGTCTTTCATGTTTTGGGAGATAGGGGTGTCCTAAAGTTCATTTTGTACTGTAAGTCTGTCTTCCTTATTCTTGACGATGAAGCTGAAAATTTAAGTCTCAATTATCTCTCTCCTGTGGATTTCTTTGGGAAATGGAAAGGTGTTGTTAAACTGGCACGGCTGAAGCTTTGGGCCAGTTGCCGGTTCTCTGCTTCTTGAGTTTAATGAGGTGCATTCGGTGTTATCACCAACATCTAAGGAAAATGTGATCAAGGTAGCTTTTGCCAAAGGGTAGGCCTGTCTTCCGGATCCTCACTGGCTATTTTAAAGACTTTGGTAGACCAAATATGCTTCTGAGGTCTCCTTAAGGTCCAGCTAATTGAACAGATGGCTTGCCATCTCATCTGCTTGCACTGAATATCTACCAATGATCAAAGTGTCTACTGTTCGTAGGTTCCTTGTTTTGGATTGTCCTATAAGAAATGCACAGGGTTCTGCATAATAATTAAAGAAAAAGTATACTATATATCTTTTGTCATGAACTATATCATCAAATGATAGTTTACACTTTACAGTATGTAAAGATGTATATCCCATGCTTCTTTGCTTTGTATTTTGACAACTCTACATATGCAGGTGGACTTAACAGAGTATGTGGAAAAACATGAATTTGTCTTTGATGCAGTGTTGGATGATGATGTTTCAAATGATGAGGTGAGCACAAGACCAAAAATGGTCATATATACACACACACACACATATATATATATATATATATATATATATATATATATATATTCTTCAGATGGCTTTTTCTCATCCCTTCTTGATTACGTAGGTATATCGGGAGACAGTAGAACCCATTGTTCCCACAATATTTCAGCGTACTAAAGCAACATGTTTTGCATATGGCCAGACAGGTATAACTGATTGGGTATTAAATCCGAATGTACATTTGATCCTTTAATTTGAATATATTCATGAGGATGTGCTTCTGTTCTCTCTCCTCTCTGTCATTCTCAGTCTTTTATGCTTATAAGTCAGGATATAAATTGCGTAGTGGGTACTTAGGGGTTCTTCCTTCTACACATCATTTCTTTGAGAAATTTCTCAAGGATAATGAAAAAGCAAGGAAAGCATTAGGATTATTGCTCAAAGGGACAAAATCTATCTTTGTTCTGGCTATGAGACAGGTGAAGATATTCAGAACTTCTTCTAATATTTGCTGTCTAATATAGATCCTGAGATTATCAAAAATAGTTTTGTTATGTTCAATGACAAGGGATAGTACCTTACCTTAGGATGACAAGGGATGGTACCTTAGGACCAACCTTTGTATTGGAAAATATGAGTGCCTCAAAGGGCTACCTTATGTATAGGAAACTTTAAGTTTGTAGAAGCATATTTTTAGATATCTGTGAAATGCCTCTTGCAATGATCTCATTCATTTTGGTCTCATTAAAATTTCTCTCAAGCATTTGCTGTATGTCTAAAGAACACGGCAGTTATTAGAGAAGGAAGATGTATCATTGATGGGATTTAGTTGGAAAATGAGGATCCTTTGTGAATTAAGCAATGAATCCCTCGGTAACAATAGGACTCTCATTGAGGGCTGTCCTCATTTCCCTGGTATTGCGTGTCCATTTTCAAACATTTATGGTAATGTTTCTTGGTGCATGGCTGCATCTTACCCATTGAGGATGTTGCCTTTGGGGGGGGGGGGGGGGGGGCATTAAAAGACATACCGAGGTAACTGGAAACATGGAAGGATGCTATAATAGGAAGGGTGTTGAGGATGATAATTATCACCAGGGTTTGCCGAATCGGAACGAATCGGTGTGAATCAAGAATTTCCCGATTCTCGATTCGCTTGATTCACCCGATTCGCATGCATAATATATAATATATATATATATTGTGTATTATATGACATAAATATATCTGATTCTCTTCATATATGTATAATACCTTATTTACCTGAACATCATTTAAGTAAATGATTTCATTTACTTAAGATATTATATGTAAATAAGAAAGTATTTCCCATTTGAATCCAATAAAAATATCAAAAAAATCGTATCTCTTACCAATAAAAGTCAACTCTCCCATCTAAGAAGAAAATTGCGATTTTGGTGATTTTATCAAAATACCGACTTTCTAATCTATCATATTTGGCCTAACCAAAAATTTCATAATTCAAATAAAATATATGGAATACTAAAAAACCAAAGTCCGATGAAACAAGTCAAACGTACATGTGACTTCTCCAAGGGACTCACTCTCCTAGTAACACATGATGCTAAGGTAAATAAGGTGTTTCACCGTAGGTTCCCATGGGTAATATATATATATATATATATTATATATATATATATATATATATATATATATATCATATGATGTATTTTATATATAATTTTTTTTTTGAAAGTGGATGGTACCACATTAATATAAGTAAAAGGAGAATTTACAAGTGTAAAAACATGCCCACAATACAACAAAACCGTGTAGCCACCCCCAAACTGAAACCCTTCCCAAAACTGAAAACAAGAAAAACTGATGTTCAGAGGCCCCCCCCCCCCTACACCCCACATCAATCATCTTCCCTAGCCAAAATGGCGGATGTATTTTATGTATAATATATCAAGATTCAAGAGAATCGGCCAACAAATGGGCCACAAACCTGGTTTCTGGCTGTCCGAATTGGATCGAATCAGGAAAAACCGATTCCATCCGAATCGGCGATGTGGCGAACCTTTATTATCACATCTAAATCGGTAGCTTGCATGTCATGAAAGTGGTTATATGCAATTTTGGTCGACCATTGATAGCAAGACTAGATATCTTTATATAGGATCCTGTGGCAGAGAAAGCTCACTTGAAGATGCAATGGTATCAAGATTGGTTGCACAGAGTGCAGTTTTTTTCAAGCTTGGATGTGCCGGAGACAAAAAGCTTACATGATGGTCATGCCATCTGCAGTGTGTTACAATTTGAATAGTGTCTGATAAAAAGGAGATAAGAGAGAGCATGTTGGAAGATAAGGAAACTAATTCAGATGACTTGTGAATGTGTACACAACCAAGCTTATCTGGATTATAGGGAGACTATAAAACTTTGTTTGAATGGATTAAGGTGGATTTGAATGGGTTTTATCTATAGCTTAAGACAGTTCAAGGTGTAAATGTGAGGAGCACTGGGGCTGTGACTATAACCAAAATTAAGGTGTCCTGCATGATTTTTACATCATATTATCACAACTTTAGTTCTCATTTGCTTTTTCATTGTTATGCTAGACAGTTTAGCACATTTTTAAACAATATGTGCAACATTTTCCAGTATGAACGTCCAAGGATAGTGTAATGAAGATTTGAAGGAAGAAAGTTTCGTTATGTTTTGATAGTAAAAATAGAAGGAAAAAACAATATAAACTTCAGGTCTCAAACCTGTTCACTGTATATGCAGTTAATCTATGCGAAACACTTCCAAAATAATCTTCCAAAGGTTAAAATTGATGTTTCTCATTAGTCTCCAATATGTATCAAGAGTAAGGAAGCCTAGTTAGGGGTCTGCTTCTGTTTCAGTGCCTATGCCACATACTAAAAGGTTGGGAACTTCATCATTGAAATTCATATGCAGAGAACGGTGTCATTATTTGGTGTATGGTGATACTAGCAAGGTCAAGAAATCATGATTGAAGTGCTGGTGGATGATGGATGAGTTTTTTCAGTTGATGAGTGAAACTATTATCAGCCAATTGTAGATTGGCTTCCTCCACCACCCATGGGCAGTGATATTCCATCATCACAGTGGTCTTCCATATGTTTTGATGCACTAAGCAACACTGAATGACGGAATGGCCCTTTACACCCTCGAGAGTCTAGTTTGTGTGTTGGAACTAGCACATCTTTCTTTGAAAAATTGGCACATTTATCCTGGGATGTAGTTTCACTTCAGTCTGGCCGACCTTGACCTCCGTTATTTTGGGGTCATATCTAGTATTCAGAGTTTGCCTCGATTTGGTACCGCTCTCGCGGCCCGCACCGAAACAGTGCTTTACCCCTAGATGTCCAGTCAACTGCTGCGCCTCAACGCATTTCGGGGAGAACCAGCTAGCTCTGGGTTCGAGTTTCAGTGTATATAAGATGCATGACACCCTAGGGGCAACATTTGGGGAACTTTCTATTTGCTTACACCCCTTAAAATGCTTCTGCATGTTCATGTTGCTGAAATGTAGAGAAACTTTGGTGTTAGACATTACATACAATCATGTAAAATGATTTTACAGGTAAGCTCTATTGGTGCATAGTCTCTGTTATCTAGGTTTATCCAGATGCTTGCTTATCTGGGGATGCTTCCGTATTTTTTTTATTACATTGTTTGGTCCTTGTAAACTGGAATAAAATAGTCCTCCCTCCAATAATTGCAATCCCCTCCTTCCCCCAACCAAAAAAGCACACATGCATGCCGGCACACAAAAGAAAAAGAAAAAGGGAAAGTAAAGTTGAATCTTTAATACATAGTTAGAATGTGTAGTATTATAATATTTGCACATTCTTGTTCACTACTCTGGTTTATGTATTTAGTCTCATGATGGGAAAAAGAATAAAATTGGATATTGTTCTACAAACTATAGGTTAATGCCAGCAATATTCATGGTTAAAATGGAGAATGTTTCAACTAGCAGAGCATACTTTCTCTTTAGATGCCTGTCTTATCTTGTTTACCTCGACTATTTTGGTTATCTATTTGTTGACTCTCTGAGCTAGTATGGCTAGTTACTTGATCTTTTACCTTTTGGCTTTCTAGAATGCTTTCATTAACAAACATTTCACAAAAAAAGAATGCTTTCATTAACAAACATTTCAAAAAAAAGGAATGCTTTCATTAACAAACATGTGCTAACTCTGTGCTTGCAGGCAGTGGAAAAACTTATACTATGCAGCCTCTGCCTCTTAGAGCGTCACATGATATTCTCAGACTAATGCATCATACATACAGAAATCAAGGGTTTCAGTTGTTTTTCAGTTTCTTTGAGATCTATGGCGGGAAGCTTTTTGATTTACTAAATGATAGGAGGTCTGCCAATCAATATTGTTGTTTTCCTGAATCTTTAAGGATTGAAAAGTGCAAGCCTTTTATTGTTGAATAATGTCTTGTGCAGAAAGCTTTGCATGAGGGAAGATGGTAAACAGCAAGTCTGCATTGTGGGTTTGCAGGAATACAAAGTGTCAAATGTAGAAACCATCAGAGACTTCATTGAAAAAGGCAATGCAACAAGGAGTACAGGCACAACAGGTGCAAATGAGGAATCCTCACGTTCTCATGCTATTCTTCAGCTTGCCATCAAGAGATCAGTTGATGGCAGTGAATCAAAACCTGCTCGAGTAGTTGGAAAGCTTTCCTTCATTGATCTTGCTGGCAGTGAACGTGGTGCAGACACCACAGATAATGATAAGCAAACCAGGTTTGACCTGATTTTCTTTGATATGTTAATTGGAGAGGCAGACAGATGTTTCCTGTTAACAAGTTGAATCTTTTGTTGACTGCAGAATAGAAGGTGCTGAGATAAACAAAAGCTTGCTAGCCCTGAAAGAGTGCATCAGGGCTCTTGACAATGATCAAGTTCACATTCCTTTCAGAGGAAGTAAACTGACGGAAGTTTTAAGAGATTCATTTATTGGAGACTCACGGACTGTTATGATTTCTTGCATTTCTCCCAATTCTGGTTCTTGTGAACACACTCTTAACACATTGAGATATGCTGACAGGTAACGTGTCTCAATTTGGTACCTTTTTTGACGTTCTCAATGTATGTGCGACATTAGTGTTGAAAGTAATATTGTGCTGTACAGGGTTAAAAGCCTTTCAAAGGGGAATAACCCCAGGAAGGATGTCTCAGCTGCAGCCTCCAATGTTAGAGAATCGACGGTCCTCCCATTGTCATCTGTTTTTTCTTCTATTCCCACTCCTGACGAAGGCAGTGACATATCAAATGAGATTGACGAATTTGCTTGGTCAAAGCAAATGCAGAGGGAGTCCTCTTTGTCCTCCTTGGATCGAGGACCCACTATGAGAGAGGAGGCTTCATCATATGCAGATTATTTCAAGGATCAGAGAGGTAGGAGCTCAAAAACAGAAGAGCCTACCTACTCTGAGGAGACATATGACAAAGGGAAAGTGACATGGAGAAAAGGAAAGCCGGATGCATACACAGTTCCTACATTGGAGGACAAAGGGAGGAAAATGGAGCCCCAGACAAAGAGGAAGGATGCTGTGGCTTCTGACCCCAATGGCTTGAACACAGATGATGACCTAAATGCCTTGTTGAAGGCAAGCTCATTCCTAAACACCAGAGTTTCTGATCATGCCCAAGCAATCATCTGATGTAATCTCGTGTTATTGCAGGAAGAGGAAGATCTTGTGATTGCTCATAGAAAGCAAGTGGAGGAGACAATCGACATGGTTAGGGAGGTAAGATGGATGGATTATTGTTTTTTTTTTTTTCCCTAAGAAGTGAGGCAACTGGGTTACATGTGTATGTCTTATCTCTTGTGCAGGAGATGAAGCTACTGGTTGAAGCAGATCAGCCCGGGAACCAATTGGACGACTACGTTTCAAAATTGAATACCATTCTATCCCAGAAGGCTGCCGGATTCTTAACCTACAAACACGCTTGGCTAATTTTCAGAGGCGCCTGAATGAGCACAATGTCCTAGTTTCATCTCTGGGCCCATGAGTTCTTGTTGCTACATTCTCTTGGGCAGTATTCACGACGACCCTTGAGTATTATCATGCAGGGTTTGTCCATACCATCCAATGGTACTAGCAGATTGAAGCTTCTGGCTTTTGGTCTACTTATTCGTCCCTCAAGACTGCTGCACCCTCAAAGGGTCAATACTCAGGGCAGTTCATGGGTAATCCACTAAGCCTTCGCTGTTGGACGTGCGTGCAGTCATCTGTTGAATACCTTACTGTATTGTTTGGGTTTTTTAAATTCCCTTCAATAGCTTTGGTTGTTCAAAGAAAGGGAGGGCTATTTTTTTCATGGGAGCCTCTTGTTTTGCAATATATATTCTCTGAGACATCATGGTTGTGAAAACAAAGTTCATGTTGAGTTATAAGGTCCCTATGAGATATGGTGTGCTATAAAGCATCAGTTGTTTCTTGTTTTTCTTCATCAGCTTTTCTATTATCAGTAGTACAGATCCCTTGATCGCACAAGGCATGTTAAGGTGATCGTAACTTGTCAATAGGCCTACCTAGCATTGTGCAGTTTTGTTTTCTCTAACATTACACCTTCGTCGTTTGGTTTGATGTAAGATACGACAGAGTATTATATGTTAGGATCGGATGGGTGGATGGATCAGATCTAGAAGAGGGGGTTGAATAGATCTAATACCAATTAACGCGGAAGCTTAAGCAATTTAAAATTATTTTGAATCAGAGATCAATTCACCCAAACAATTTACTGATATGAAGTGTGATTAGTGTGTGAGTAAATCTATTAGTAGTGTGAGTGAAATCCCTATGCATGCATCTAGTGAGATACAAAGGCAAACCACAATTCAAACCACTGCACAGAGGATTTTAGGTGGTTCGGAAATCACCTCTAGTGACTCTTACGTTCACCCCTCACACAGTGAGGCCACACTACTCAAAATCTTGAGTACAACTCACACTGGAGCACGACGACTCCAAACACCTTTGAGCACGACGACTCAAGAAACACTTGGAGCACGACGACTCCAAACTGAGCACGACGACTCAAATAACAACCGGAGTACGACCACTCCAAATTGAGCACGATAGCTCAAACCACATAGTGAGTGCGACGACTCACAAACCAGAGCTCGACGGCTCATAGTACAAAAGCTAGATCAAACACAAAAGAGATTAGATCCTCTAGCAATGATCTGACTCAAGACAGTTTCGTATATAGAAATTTGTACAGAACTTCATGCACAAATCTCATTGACGAAATAAGGAAGAACAAACTCAAAATAAGGCAAATAGATGTAGAAAGAGTGTTCTTCGATGAAGAGGCCTTGCAGATGCTTCAATTGAGGAGCCTTGATGGAAATCGGTGGAGATTCTCCTCAATTGGCGATGCTCTGTTTTGATGGCATCTGAAATGCCAGAAATCCTTCTTCTCCTGAGCCTCTTCAGTTGGATCTGCTCCCTTGCCTTGCACAGCAACCTTCTCTCCAGAGATTCCCCTTGATTCCCTTGTCCTTCCTCTTGAAAGGATGGCTTGCAGCTTCTAGAGATGGAGACAGATCTGGAAAACCCTCTTTGGCCGCCAAAAGGCTTCTTCTGGAAGTGTATGGGCTCTCTTGCCTTTGGGGTACAAGGAACATGGGTATTTATAGCCCCATATGTCCATAAAGTGCCTTGGGGTGCATGGGCACGGAAACCTAGGTCAAATCCCCTAAATCCCAAGCAGCCACGTGTACAGAGAAATTCACGTTTTTGAGTTTCAGCCGGAGTGTGTCGACCTGCCCTGATCTAGTGTCGACCTGTTGTCCCAGTTAGGCAAACTGGTCTGCTAGAAACTGGGTCTAGTGTTGACCTACCCTGATCTAGTGTCGACCTGCTTTGATCTAGTGTCGACCTGACTTGATCTAGTGTCGACCTGCTGTCCCAGTCAGGCAAACTGGTCTGCTGGAAACTGGGTCTAGTGTCGACCTGCCTTGATCTAGTGTCGACACTACCAAGACAAAAATGTGTGAACCTGAAAATTTAACACATAAGTCATTAGTACAAGATATTATCATTAAAATATGAGATATTAAACATCAAAAATATGTTGTTTAAGCATTATTGTGATATGTATAAAATGTATAACATGTTCAACATATCATCATCAAAATCACAATATGTCATCATTAAAATCACAACATGTCATCATTAAAATCACAACATGTCATCATTAAAATCATAATATCTCATCATTAAAATCACAACATGTCATCATTAAAATCACAACATGTCATCATTAAAATCATAATATCTATCATTAAAATCATAATATGTCATCATTAAAGTCATAATATGTCATCATTAAAGTCATAATATGTCATCATTAAAGTCATAATATGTCATCATTAAAATCAAAGTATGAGTGATGTTCATTAGTCATTATTAAAATACAACTTTAGGAAATTCCAAAACACACTCAACCCAACAATCTCCCCCTTTTTGATGATGACAAAACATATGCACAATCTCCCAATAACTGACTCCCTTGACTACAATAACTCCCCCTTTGACCATATACACCCTTTGACCTTTCTCCCCCTAGAGACTTTTCTCCTTTAAAGAACTTTCTCCCCTTTAAACTTTCTCCACTAGTGACCTTTCTCCCCCTTTTTGACAGCATCAAAAAGATATACAAGAGAGAGAAACAATGATGGTTGGAGACCAAGAAATGAAATGGAGTAAGGAATGGTCAGGAATGATCAAAATTAATGAGACAAAGTGATATTGACATATGAGAGAAATTATTGTTTTTTTTGTATTGTGCAATAAAGTTTAATCACAAAGACACACTCAACACAAAGTATAGCAAAGTATAATGATCTGAATGTGGTTAAAATAATGATGCAAATGTGAAGAAAAGTGACCTATATGAATGAGCAGAAATATTTTAACAAGGATGTTAGGAGCTTGAAGTTTAACACAATGTAAAATAATAAGTCTAAACTCAGTAAACATGAGTTTTGTTAAGATCTTAAGCTTTTCCATCCTGTCAATTTGATTTTCTTTCATTTTTAACTGGGAAAGAATACAAGAACAAATTAGTTAAATCTCACTTTTCAGTGCAAGAGATCACATTGATCAGATGCAAGATCTCCTGATTACTCAGTGGTTTAACTTTCATTATCTTATACAGAGTTGAAAACTTTTATTTCCACTTTTTGACGCGAAACAAATCACTTATCAGGTGAAATGACCCGGTTACTCAGTGGTTCAAGAATTACATTGCTCTATTTGTATCTTTCCAGATTGATCATTTTTCTTTTGATATTTAGCAGGAATATGTTTGCTTTGACCAGAAAAGTCATGACTACGAATTAGAAAAATTATTCTTAACATGTGGTAAAAATAAAGCTTAAACATACACATGTGAAATATTAAAGCCACTCATGTGCCTACAAGTGTTTTGCAAGTCATTTTAAAGACATTTAGTATTAAGATTGCATGACCTTGAAATGATACTGAATCTTTGAAATTAAACTAAATGCACAATGATTTTAGTTTCAATGTTTTAATTCTCTCATAAGAAAATAGCACAAGGACTCAAAAATTCTGATGAGTTTGGGGTTCAAAATAGACAAGTAAGGTCAAGGAATGTAACAATGACTTCCCCCTTTCATGTAACTCCCCTCACAAGGTGAACTGAGGATTATAGGAGGAATAGGAATGGAATGAAGTGAAGACAGAATGAACATGAATGTTTTTATTGAAAGACAATGACTCCCCCTCAACAATTGCATACAAGGCTCTTGATACTTGGTGGAGACATATACTCACACATAGTGAAAGTGTCCAGACAAGGCTGACTTGTCTTTCTTCAATCACCATTTGATATACCAAGAATGCCAATGCAATGTGAGAGTGAGGAATTTAGTTGCAAGAACATTTGTCAACAAACTGAATGGGAGTTGTTAATAAATCAGATATGAAGGAATATTTCTCCAACATTTCACTCAAAGTTCTTTTGACTTACTCCCCCATAAGATATGCATGAAATTCATTGCATTTTCAAGAACATTTTTGCACTTTTTCAAATTTACTCCCCCTTAATATGTGCATGGAATGAAAAAGCTAGTAAGCAATTCACACATGATTATGCACACCATTAGCTTTAAGCATAACATGACTTTTGGTACTTGGCGGAGTATTTTACTCACGCATAATGAAGTTTCCAAACAAGCATAACTTATTTTTCCACATGTCATCATTTGATATACCAAAAAGTCAAAGCAGTTGATATGCACACAGAATCATGGGCACAATTAAGCAAGCATGATAACACAAACATGATTCCAATTGTTATGACATAAAATTCATTGTTGGGAGTACCATTGAAACACATTTCTCATTTTTTCAGATAAAAATTAAACATTCATTTCAATTCAGGCAATTCAAATTTGAAATGATAAAGAAGTTTTACCTAAAAGGACTTCAATTGTTTTTCAAAGATTTTACCTGTGTTCTCCAATCATTTCTTGCCTTGCACAACCAATATCTTGAATCCATTTACAATGTATGGCTGCAAGACTCCTCAGCTTGCTGATCAAGCTGGTTTTGGGACCCACACTTGCTTGGGTCCTACAATGAAGTCAATGTTAGAGTGCAATAAAAATTTTTGAATCCAAAAATGATTTTATTTTTGGTATACATGCATTTCTTTCAGTGACAGAACTATGAGCAGAATTAGTTCCAATTTTTTTTTTTGCCTTGCTCAATGCATCTATGTTTTCATGAAGTTTTCAATTTATATTCACATGGATTTTCTGAGCATTTTCAACAAAATCATGATTCTTAGTTACATGTGAATGATGTGAAATTTTTTGCAAGTAATTCAAGCTAACATCATCATGGAAGAAATGAAATAAACAAGCAATCATGTTTCAATGACAACTATTTTTTTTTATTTTTATTTTTAAAATTAATGACTCTTACACAAGGAAGATCATTGGTACTTGGCGGAGGTTATTCCTCACACATAATGATAGTTTCCAGACAAGCATGACTTGTCCTTTCACAGTTCATCATTTGATATACCAATTGATCTTTGCATAAGAGTCCCAATTGATTTCAGTTTTTATTTAGCAGGGAATCTCTCAGAAGTATTTACCTGGTAAGATTTTCATTTTCTTTCATTCTCTTCACTTACTTTTCTTGTAGCCTTAGTCATGAAGTCTTCATTTTGAGATTGACTACAAGGATCCCCGCATCCAGCATTCAAGCAGCATATTTTAGAACCCAAACTTGTTTGAGTCCTAAGGATCTTCCATGAATTTGCAACAATGATTTTTGAATCCAACAGGATTTGATATTGGGTGCATTTTTCTGAAGACTAGAAATACTGGAATCTTGGTTTCTAATCTTAGAGCTATTGGTATAGAATACACCACTGACATACTGAATATTTTGTTTTCTATTTTTCAGATTTTTATCATTGAGATTTTTAACATGGAATTCAGAAGAGATCTTTTGTGCAACAGTTCTTTTTTCATGTACATAGAATTTCTGAGTGTTTCCAGCATGAACATGATCTTTATTCTTATGTACATTGACATGAAACATGGGAGCATGCACAAAATTATCAATTCTATGCCAACATTCCCTAGAAGTATGCCCAAATTTATGACATGTGAAGCATTGGACTGATTTGGCATGTTTATTGAAATTTTGATTTCTATTCCAGCAATGTTTGGCAAGATGACCAGGTTTATTACAGTTAAAGCAAATGAGAGCATTTCTTACCTGGTACTTACCTTGGCATGTGTGCATTTACTGGAATCTCCTTTTCATATGAGGAGGCTTACCATGAGAAGAATGAGGTACCTTTTGGTGGCTCTTGGCATGATGTGAATTTTGAACTTGCCTTGGAGCCCTTTGGACTGATGGAGGAAGTAGATGATTCTTCTTGACATCAGCATTTTTCTTTTTCTCTGTTTGTTTCTGAACAAGAGCTTTCACAAGTTTCTTATTAGAGATATCAAGGTTCTTGTTCACAGCAGCTTTAACAAATGTTAATTTTATTTTATTTCCATTTTTCTTATCTCTCACAGAAGCAAGACTTGTGTTTTTAGTATTTTTCAATTCATGTCCAAGCTTCTATTTTTCAGCTTTTAATGCAACAACTTCTTTTTCTGAATTTTGAAGTTTATTTAGCATGACATCCAAACTATTTTTCATCTTGTTCTTTTCATTTTCAAATTGAGCAATTTGTTTTTCCAAATCGGCAATTTTATTACTCAAATTGCTACATCATTGTCCAATGGTTTGTCATGGAACAAGCATTCAATCTTCCTCTTTAAGTGATGATTTTCTTCAACAAATTGTTTGCATCTCTCATTTATTTGATGATCATGAGCCATGTTAGAAATCTATTTGTTTAATTGATCATTATCAAATTTGAAACTTTCATTGAGATCAATCAATTTTCCATTTTCATTTTCCAGATCAATAACTTTTGATTTCAATAGCTCATGGTTTTCTTTCAATCCATTCAGTTTAGTTTCACAGATTTGGACTTCATCTTCCAAATTCTCTTTCTCAGAATTTAATTTTTCAACTTCATTTTCAAATTCTCATTTTCTTCTGAAAAATCTTTATCATTGTTCTGGAGCAATTCAAGTGTCTTTGTCAAATTTTCAATTTCTTTATGACAATGTTTTAAAGTCTTTTTCAAATCTTTATTCTTAGTGTTCAGCTTTGCATTAAGATTTGTATCTTCTCACAGAACTCAACCAATTCAGCATAAGACATGCCTTCATCTGCATCAGAATCAGAATTAGAATTCATAAATGGATCTGGAATTGATTTACCTGATCTTGTAGACCCATTTGAACTCTTGTTTTCTGGAGAGGTGCAGAATGCTCTGAGCTCTTGGAATGTGCAGTTAGAGCCAAAGTCTTTTGAATTGTTGATTTTTTGGATTCATTGAAGCTCTTATTTGCCATTAAGTGCTTGTTAATTTCTTTTGCTCATTTTCTTTGTGAATCATTTCCATCACTGCTGTTGGCCATAAAGCATAACTCTTCTTTTGCTGAACTTGAAAAGTTCTCTTCTTCATCCTCACTTTGGTCTTCATCCGACCAAGTTGCAATCATGGCTTTTGGCTTCTTCAATTTGTTGTTCTTCTCGTATTTGTCCTTTTTGATCTCAAGACACTCACCTTTCAGTGTCATTTCTTGTTGTACCTGTAGTAAACAATATCTTCATCAAATTTTTGATTTCTACTAGCATTAAAATTTGAAGAAGGAGCATTCCTTTTACTAGAAGAATATTTTTTATTTCCATTGAATTTTCCTCTTCTTGATTTTAAAAATTTTCTGAATTGTCTAGTCATGATGGCAAGTTCATCCTCATTAGACTCAGACTCATCAGAACTTGATTTTTCTCTTTGTTGCTTGATGAAGCCTTAAGTGCTACTGGTTTAGCCTTAAGCATGTGTTCTTCACTTCTCTTCAGATTTATTTCATAAGTCATTAAGGATCCTATCAATTCATCCAAAGAGATTTTGGACAAATCTTTAGAATCTTCGATGACTGTGGCCTTAGTGTGCCAAATGAAGAGAGAGAGCGCAAGATTTTTCTTACAAATCAGAATCTGTATAATCCTTACCTAAAGCCTTCAGTCCATTCACAATGATCATAAACCTAGCAAACATTTCAGAAATTGTCTCATCAAATTTCATCATAAATAGTTCATACTCAGAAACAAGAATGTTAGCTTTGATTTCTTTTACTTGGGATGTTCCCTCATAGAGTAGCTCAAGCTTATCCCACATCTCCTTGGCAGATTTGCACATGGAGATTCTTGAGTACTCCTTAGGGTGGACTGCACATTGGATCATATTCATGGCACTATAGTTCAGGGTAGCTCTTCTAATCTGTTCCTGGTCCAGGTTTCTTCCTCTCCCTGGTTCTCATAGGGACCTACCTCGACTACTTTCCAGATTTCATAGTTTTGGGCTCTAAGGAAAACTTGCATTCTATTCTTCCAATAGGAGTAGTCAGTCCCATTGAAGAAGGGTGGCCTATTGATAGAATGGCCTTTAGCAATAAAGCCTTGAGAATCCATCAATTAAAATGAGATAATGAAAGGGCAAGCAAACAATTCAAGTAATTAACACAGAGATCAAACAGAAGTAATCAAATCAGATCAGTAACAGACATTAACCCGCTCTGATACCAATTGTTAGGATCAGATGGGTGGATGGATCAGATCTAGAAGGGGGGTTGGATAGATCTAACACCAATTAACGCGGAAGCTTAAGCAATTTAAAATTACTTCGAATCAGAGATCAATTCATCCAAACAATTTATTGATCTGAAGTGTGATTAGTGTGTGTGAGCAAATCCATTAGTAGTGTGAGCGAAATCCCTATGCATGCATCTAGCGAGATACAAAGGCAAACCACAATTCAAACCACTGCATAGAGGATTTTAGGTGGTTCGGAAATCACCTCCAGTGACTCCTACGTCCACCCCTCACACAGTGAGGCCACACTACTCAAAACCTTGAGTACAACTCACACTGGAGCACGATGACTCCAAACACCTTTGAGCACGACGACTCAAGAAACACCTGGAGCACGACGACTCCAAACTGAGCACGACGGCTCAAACAACAACTGGAGTACGACCACTCCAAATTGAGCACGACGGCTCAAACCACACAGTGAGTGCGACGACTCACAAACTAGAGCTCGACGGCTCACAGTACAAAAGCTAGATCAAACACAAAAGAGATCAGATCCTCTAGTAATGATCTGACTCAAGACAGTTTCGTACATAGAAATTTGTACAGAACTTCATGCACAAATCTCATTGACGAAATAAGGAGAACAAACTCAAAAATAAGGCAAATAAATGTAGAAAAAGTGTTCTTCGATGAAGAGGCCTTGCAGACGCTTCAATTGAGGAGCCTTGATGGAAATCGATGGAGATTCTCCTCAATTGGCAATGCTCTGCTTTGATGGCATCTGAAATGCCAGAAATCCTTCTTCTGCTGAGCCTCTTCAGTGGATCTGCTCCCTTGCCTTGCACAACAACCTTCTCTCCAGGGATTCCCCTTGATTCCCTTGTCCTTCCTCTTGAAAGGATGGCTTGCAGCTTCTGGAGATGGAGACAGATCTGGAAAACCCTCTTTGGCCGCCAAAAGGCTTCTTCTGGAAGTGTATGGGCTCTCTGCCTTTGGGGTACAAGGAACATGGGCATTTATAGCCCCATATGTCCATAAAGTGCCTTGGGGTGCATGGGCACGGAAACCTAGGTCAAATCCCCTAAATCCCAAGCAGCCACGTGTACAGAGAAATTCACGTTTTGAGTTTCAGCCGGAGTGTGTCGACCTGCCCTGATCTAGTGTCGACCTGCTGTCCCAGTTAGGCAAACTGGTCTGCTGGAAACTGGGTCTAGTGTCGACCTGCCCTGATCTAGTGTCGACCTGCTTTGATCTAGTGTCGACCTGACTTGATCTAGTGTCGACCTGTTGTCCCAGTCAGACAAACTGGTATGCTGAAAACTGGGTCTAGTGTCGATCTGCCCTGATCTAGTGTCGACACTACCAAGACAAAAATGTGTGAACCTGAAAATTTAACACATAAGTCATTAGTACAAGATATCATCATTAAAATATGAGATATTAACATCAAAAAATGTTGTTTAAGCATTATTGTGATATGTATAAAATGTATAACATGTTCAACATATCATCATCAAAATCACAATATGTCATCATTAAAATCACAACAAGTCATCATTAAAATCACAACATGTCATCATAAAATCATAATATCTCAACATTAAATTCACAACATGTCATCATTAAAATCACAACATGTCATCATTAAAATCATAATATCTCATCATTAAAATCATAATATATCATCATTAAAGTCATAATATGTCATCATTAAAGTCATAATATGTAACGTCGCGCGTTTTCCGGATCCCTGTGGATCCAGGTTTAGTGGGTTTGATGGCTAGTGTGTGGCCCATTAGTGTGTGTTTCAGGTGTGCGAGTGTTGTGAGGCTTGGTGGGCCGGCCATTGTGCCCAAAGCGCTTACAGGTTTTCTGCCTGTGAATGCGACAGGGTCATGTGTCGCGTTATGGTCGCGACAGACCTGGGGGTCGCGTTCACGTTGCCGCTGGTTGGCGGTCTTCATCTGTATGGCTTCTGCGTGTCGCTCGTCGAGCGGTCGGCTGACGTCAGTTTTGGGAAGGCGACAGTCGCCTGCGTCACGTTCAGGTAGCGACATCTAACTGTGTCGCGATCCCAACCGTTGTTCTGTTTTTAAGAACCCCAGCCGGACAGAGCAGGGGAAGCTCTGCACGGTCAGGGAGGGGAATTGCTGCGGGATTTCCGGACGATTCGAGCTTCTAGAGGTGCGTGGGGCGTGCTCTCGCCGCGAGGATGTCGCGTGGAGTGGGGGAAACGCCGAGGGAACTCCGGTCTTCGCGTTCTTGCGAAGGTAGGGTGTTTCTACCTCGTTTGATTGTGTGGATTGCTCGTGGTGTGGATTTGATTCGTTTAAAGCTTAAATAACAGTAGATACCATGCTAGGGTATCCATTAAAGCATGTAAATTGAGAATTAAACGTGGTTCGAATGGTCGGAAATGGTAATCCGTGGAGTTTTTCCTGGATTGGGGTTTTCGTCTGTGAAGGCGACGGCCCTTGGTGTCGCGACCACGTTGCGACAGCCCGACCTGTCGCAATAAAGTTTCCGTTGCGACATGTTGTTGGGTCGCGATCTGATGGCGGCCCAGGTTCTTATCGCGGTCTGTCGTAGTGTCGCGTTAAGGTTATTGCGGCCTGACGGGATGTCGCGTTGAGGTTCTGATCGCGGTCCTTGGTGTCGCGATCAGGTAGTGACAGTACCGTCTGTCGCGACAAGACTTCTCGTCGCGCCATGTCGTGATGTCGCGATCTGAAGGCGGCTCTAGCCTCTGTCGCGATCGCAGCCGAGGATGTTATTTTGTATACTTTTGGTAATTTGAAATATCCGGTTGGTGATATTTGTTGTGCATGGCAATGACAAGTGGAGCCAGTGCACTTTTTACACTCATGGAGCGTATTGCTCACGAGGTGGGCATATTTTATATGGTTAATGTGTTGTGTACGTAACTGGCTTGGTGTTTACGTAGTTTTTATGGTGTGTTGACACCTGTAGCGCTCCAGGAAGCGTGCTGTCCATGTGTTGGACATGTTGTTTACGTGAATGATGTATGGTGCACCTGGTTGGTGTATTGTACACATGTTGTTTACGTGGTTTGGGTGTGTACATGGCACACACATTGTCGTAATGTAATTCTTATGATTTGTCATAGTAATTGGGCAGTGAGGTTTCTGTGTGAGCCTAGCCATGACTTTGTGGTGTGTGGGTAGTGAAGGTCGTGTGTGGACCTAGCCCTGGTCTGTTGTTATCCCTTAAAGATTATTATGCTGATTTATGTGTTAAGTGGTATGTGTGTAGCCACGGAGGTCATGAGTTGATCAATGATAGGTAAGTTTGTGGTTCAGGTATGTGTTATGGTGTAGGTTAGCTTGTGAGTCACATGTGACCAGAACAAGCTATTCCTCTCATATGTACCGTGGTTGTAATAAAGATGGAACATGTAAGTATCGTGGTTTGTGCTAGCCGAGTGTGGTGGTCCGGCGCTATTCTGGAATGCCTCTCTAGTCGGGTACCCCAGGTTCTTTGTGAGCCAGGCACGTGTGTTTCTTGTGCTCGGGGTTTTGTCCCGGTACTTGTGTGGTACCGTTTAGGTTTGTGTCGTCTTCCTGGACACCCTCACTCCTTTGCTTGAGTTGTACGTCTGGCTGAGGGAAAGACGACAGTGGGACAATGACTTTTGTACTTGTCTTTTAGTCGCTTGTAGCGCGCTCGTAGTTTGGGGTACGGACACCAGTAGTCGACACTGGTCCCCAGCTAGTCCTGTTTTCCAGTGCCTCACTTTAGGGTGCTCCGGCCAGAGACCCTAGAGGTGCCAGGCATGGACCTGCAGCTATGTGTCTGTAGGTGTGGTGTTGGTTGGTCTCCACAGTTGTTTGGCTTTACCTTGTGGAGCGAAAGTTGGACCTTTCGTCCGTGACTGCGAGGCTGAGAGGTAGTTCTTATGTTGTTTGTCCGTGTTGGATACTGGCGTCATGAACCAGTAGTTCGTTCCCGTGTGGTGGCGTCGTCCTTTCCGACTCGTGCTTTGCTACTGACTGTGGCTTGACTCGTGCTTTGCCACTGGCTGTGGTTCGTGAGTTTGTGACTCGTGGTCGAGGTTTGACCCCGCCCGGTGTGCCCTGGTGTTGGCACAGTTGTGACTAAGTTGTGGTTTGTGTGACTTACCGGTTGAGGTTTCACCTGTAATGTTGTGCCTAAGTGAGAGCACAATATAGTTGAGATTCAGTATGGTGTTTACCACCTTCTTGTACCCTTCGTACGAGTGTTTGTGTGTGGTACCTCAGAGTAGCAAGTACCTATACCCTTCGTGGGTTACTTTGTAGTTTTGTGATGGTACATTGTGTACCAACTTTTCCGGGTACTTGTGTGTTGTGGAGGTCTTGTGGTTTGACCTGCCATTTGTTGTATCCTATCCGTTTTAAGTAAGTATTTGTTATAATTTAATGTGGATTAGTTTGTGGTTGCCAATCATATTACCTTTGTGGGTAATTTGCCGATGAGGCTTGTGGCCTAGGCATATTGTGGTTTACTAGAGCTGTGCTTTGTGGAGGCTGTGTGAGACCTTCCACTTGTTGAGTTTTACCCTTCTTGAGTAAGGTTTCGATTATGGTTTTAGTAGTGATGTACTAGCTAGCTGTAGTCAGTTCTACCACTTATGTGTGACTCTCGACGTAGTGTGGTTGGAGTATAAAGGACCAGCTCTTTGTTAGCAGTCCTGTTACTCAAGTGTTTGAGGTTCGTCTGTGATGCTTGTAGCCTGGGCAATGATTTGCCTGTGTGGCTTATAGCTTAGGCAGTGAGTTGTTGTAGCAATGTGCCGGTGAGACTGTGGTTTAGGCACTTCAGTTGTTGGGCGGACTAGTAGTGTATATTAGTCCTGTAGTCCCACATTCCTTCCGAGGACTTTATGTTATTATCATGATTATGTTTAGTTGTTATTTATTATTATGTTGTGAGCATGAAATGGTTTGGCTTGCCAATGAGACCCTTTGAGGTTGAGGTCTCTTCAGTTTAGTTGTCTCTTTCTGGTTTGTGTGTTGTTTTAGGTAGCCCCTACTGAGCCAGTGACTTGTTGAGGCTCACTCCCCTATAGTTCTTTTCAGGGACTACCGTGTGTTTGGCTTGCAGCGGTGTTGTGACAGACTTGTACCACCAGCAGTTGTGTAGTAGTAGTGTTGTGTGAGCTTGTGCTCCCTCGGGGTATGCCCCAGATAGTTGTATTTTTTAATTGGACATGTATTAATGTAATGGGACAATTGTACAAATTGTGAACAGATATGAGCACATGTACTTTCTTGTGTCTTATATTCTTGTGGTTTGTCTTTTATACTCTTCCTGGACACGTGTGTGAGATATCCCTTGCGAGACTTCGGTCCGTTCGCGGGAGGCAGATCTGGATATGGAGCCTTATCAGGCATAAGTACCCGGTCCGTCACAGTTGGTATCAGAGCAATGTCCAGTTAGAATATGAAAAGACATTGAAAGTACTTTGTTAATGTCCACTGCTGGTAGTAAGTCTGCGGTTTTGTGTTGGTTAAAGTGGTATTTGTTTAAGTTTTTATTCTGTAGAATGTGTTTATGTGTTGAGAATTTGGTAGCTGTTAGCAGTTGTTGAAAGTTGATGTGATTAGAAGTGGTATAATCTATGTGATTATACCAGTGTGTTGGCTTGTGATAGATCAGTTTGGTTGTTAAGATTCCCAGTTAAAGGAATTGAGGAGATTAACAAGTTTGGATATGGAATTCAGTAAGTAAGATATAATGAGATACAGAGTTAGCAGAGACTTGTATATGGTAACAAGGTGATGAGGATCAGGTCAGTGTGTGTGTCAGAAATGATTAAATGTGCAAAATATAGTTGAGAACCTCAGCAGAGGTATTGTGGCATTAGAGATCTGAGTCAAATGATATTAAGAAACAGTGTGGATGAGAATGTGATTAGTATTATGAAAAGTTTGATATGATTAAGTAAGGCAGATCAGCTTAAAAGAGGTATTAATACATAAAAGAGCAGTGATTTATGGCAGATAGATTAAATATGCCTGAGATCAGAAATTTGAGAAAAATGTTGTTATGAATAATGATAGTAACAGGAAGTGTGATATGAAGATTTGTATAAATATGTATAGAAAGGATTAGTTGAGTAAAGAAAGGGAGAAAAGAAGGATTAGTGTGCAATAAGAATTTGTGAAAATTGCACAAGAGGAATATTTAGTTGATGAATGGCAGATTATGAGAAGTTTTTCAGAAAGAATATTTAATGAAAAAAGAGAAAATTTTGCAGAAAAGATATGGATTATAGAAAGGAAGAATTTAGAAAATGATGAAGTGAATAAGATCAGATGAGTCAGAAAATGTCAGTTAGAGTTTGCATATTGGTGCAAATAATTGATTCAATGAGCAGAAAAGAATTGTTATTAAGATATTCCAGAGTTTCATGCAGGAGCAGGAACAGATTAATTAAAGAATATTTGGAAAGGTTATGTAATAAAAATTATGAGATTAGCCAGAGAATGTCAGTAAAGCAGGAGAGATATATGAAGAGTATAATATGTCAATAGTGGTTTGGTAAATCAGAAATTGTGGAATATTTTGCAAAAGTGTTCAGTGTGACCAGAATAGCGCAGCGGAATAAAAGAATAGAGTTTATTATGGTTTCTAATCAGAGATTGATTTAAAGCGGTATGAGCAGAATAATATGAAAGGGCAGAAAATTCAAAGATGATGATTAGTTTTCTTTGAAGAGGTGACAGTTGCGAATGTAAATGCAGATGAGGCAGGATAATAGTTGGCAGTGATAAATAGAAAAAGGAAATGGCACCGAAAAGTTTAATAATTTGAAGGATTATGACATGAAAGAATATTACAATGTAAGACATTTGAGAAAGATAAAGCGGTCCCAAAAGAAATGTTGCAAACACAGCCGGGAAATTGTGGAAGTAGGTTCAGTCCAAGGAGATAAAGCGCCATTGGCAAGGTAGGATCGCCTACGGTTGAAAGGTAAAGAAAGGTAATGGAATCGACAGAACAGAGTAGCTGTGAAATGAATTGAAAGAAAAGAAAGGAGCAAAGTAAAGATGGAAATGGACAGATAAATTGAAAGGTTGATGCAGAGAAAGAGTATCCTTCTTGTTCTGTATACGATTTTATTTCTTTTTAGGTGATAATCCGATTGTTGTGATTTGTTTTGAATATCGAGGACGATATTCTTTTTAGGTGATAATAATGTAAGTCGCACGTTTTCGGATCCCTGTGGATCCAGGTTTAGCGGGTTTGATGGCCAGTGTGTGGCCCATTAGTGTGTGTTTCAAGTGTGCGCACGTTGTGAGGCTTGGTGGGCCGGCCATTGGGCCCAAAGCGCTTACAGGTTTTCTGCCTGTGAATGCGATAGGGTCATATGTCGCGTTATGGTCGCGACAGACCTGGGGGTCGCGTTCACGTTGCCGCTGGTTGGCGGTCTTCATCTGCATGGCTGCCGCGTGTCGCTCGTCGGGCGGTCGGCTGACGTCAGTTTTCGGAAGGCGACAGTCGCCTGCGTCGCGTTCAGGTAGCGACATCTGACTGTGTCGCGATCCCAACCGCTGTTCTATTTTAAGAACCCCAGCCGAACAGAGCAGGGGAAGCTCTGCACGACCAGGGAGGGGAATTGCTGCAGGATTTTCGGACGATTCGAGCTTCTAGAGGTGCGTGGGGCGTGCTCTCGCCGCGAGGATGTCGCGTGGAGCAGGGGAAACGCCGAGGGAACTCCGGTCTTCGTGTTCTTCGCGAAGGTAGGGTGTTTCTACCTCGTTTGATTGTGTGGATTGCTCGTGGTGTGGATTTGATTCGTTTAAAGCTTAATAACAGTAGTAGATACCATGCTAGGGTATCCATTAAAGCATGTAAATTGAGAATTAAACGTGGTTCGAATGGTCGGAAATGGTAATCCGTGGAGTTTTTCCCGGATTGGGGTTTTTGTCTGCGAAGGCGACGGCCCTTGGTGTCACGACCACGTTGCGACACCGACTGTCGCAATAAAGTTTCCGTTGCGACATGTTGTTGGGTCGCGATCTGATGGCGGCCCAGGTTCTTATCGCGGTCTGTCGTAGTGTCGCGTTAAGGTTATTGCGGCTGACGGGATGTCGCGTTGAGGTTTCTGATCGCGGTCCTTCTTGGTGTCGCGATCAGGTAGTGACAGTACCGTCTGTCGCGACAAGACTTCTCATCGCGCCATGTCGTGATGTCGCGATCTGAAGGCGGCTCTAGCCTCTGTCGCGATCGCAGCCGAGGATGTTATTTTGTATACTTTTGGTAATTTGAAATATCCGGTTGGTGATATTTGTTGTGCATGGCAATGACAAGTGGAGCCAGTGCACTTTTTACACTCATGGAGCGTATTGCTCACGAGGTGGGCATATTTTATATGGTTAATGTGTTGTGTACGTAACCGGCTTGGTGTTTACGTAGTATTTATGGTGTGTTGACACCTGTAGCACTCCATGAAGCGTGCTGTCCATGTGTTGGACATGTTGTTTACGTGAATGATGTATGGTGCACCTGGTTGGTGTATTGTACACATGCTGTTTACGTGGTTTGGGTGTGTACATGGCACACACATTGTCGTAATGTAATTCTTATGATTTGTCATAGTAATTGGGCAGTGAGGTTTCTGTGTGAGCCTAGTCATGACTTGTGGTGGTGTGTGGGCAGTGAAGGTCGTGTGTGGACCTAGCCCTGGTCTGTTGTTATCCTTAAAGATTATTATACTGATTTATGTGTTAAGTGGTATGTGTGTAGCCACGGAGGTCATGAGTTGATCAATGATAGGTAAGTTTGTGGTTCAGGTATGTGTTATGGTGTACGTTAGCTTGTGAGTCACAAGTGACCAGAACAAGCTATTCTCTCATATGTACCGTGGTTTGTAATAAAGATGGAACATGTAAGTATCGTGGTTTGTGCTAGCCGAGTGTGGTGGTCGACGCCTATTCCGGAATGCCTCTCTAGTCGGGTACCCCAGGTTCTTTGTGAGCCAGGCACGTGTGTTTCTTGTGCTCGGGGTTTTGTCCCGGTACTTGTGTGGTACCGTTGAGATTTATGTCATCTTCCTGGACACCCTCACTACTTTGCTTGAGTTGTACGTCCGACTGAGGGAAAGACGACAGTGGGACAGTGACTTTTGTACTTGTCTTTTAGTCGCTTGTAGCGCGCTCGTTGGGGGTACGGACACCAGTAGTCGACACTGGTCCCCAGCTAGTCCTATTTTCCAGTGCCTCACTTTAGGGTGCTCCGGCCAGAGACCCTAGAGGTGCCAGGCATGGACCTACAGCTATGTGTCTGCAGGTGTGGTGTTGGTTGGTCTCCACAGTTGTTTGGCTTTACCTTGTGGAGCGGCAGTTGGACCTTTCGTCCGTGACTGCGAGGCTGAGAGGGTTCTTGTGTTGTGTTGTGTTATCCGGGTTGGATACTGGCGTCATGAACCAGTAGTCCATTCCCGTGTGGTGGCGTCGTCCTTTCCGACTCGTGCTTTGCTACTGACTGGCTTGACTCGTGCTTTGCCACTGGCTGTGGTTCGTGAGTTTGTGACTCGTGGTCGAGGTTTGACCCGCTCGAGGTGTGCCCTGGTGTTGGCACAGTTGAGACTAAGTTGTGGTTTGTGTGACTTACCGGTTGAGGTTTCACCTGTAATGTTGTGCCTAAGTGAGAGCACAATATAGTTGAGATTCAGTGTGGTGTTTACCACCTCTTGTACCCTTCGTACAGGTGTTTGTGTTGTAGTACCTCAGAGTAGCAGGTACCTATACCCTTCGTGGGTTACTTTGTAGTTTTGTGATGGTACATTGTGTACCAACCTTTCCGGGTACTTGTGTGTTGTGGAGGTCTTGTGGTTGACCTGCCATTTGTTGTATCCTATCCGTTTTAAGTAAGTATTTGTTTATAATTTAATGTGGATTAGTTTGTGGTTGCCAATCATATTACCTTTGTGGGTAATTGTCGATGAGGCTTGTGGCCTAGGCATATTGTGGTTTAGTAGAGCTGGGCTTTGTGGAGGCTGTGTGAGACCTTCCACTTGTTGAGTTTTACCCTTCTTGAGTAAGGTTTCGATTATGGTTTTAGTATTGATGGACTAGCTAGCTGTAGTCAGTTCTACCACTTATGTGTGACTCTCGATGTAGTGTGGTTGGAGTATAAAGGACCAGCTCTTTGTTAGCAGTCCTGTTACTCAAGCCACTCTTGGTAATGGGTTGGAGTTAAGATAACTCCAACCCATGAACAAAGCTACACATGTGTAACCCACTTTTTACTTTGGTAATAATAGAGTTACTTTGATCATATGGTGAGTTAACCTACTTTTCTCAAATACACTTTGGTAGAACAAGTGAGTTAACTTACCTTGGGAAAAGGAAAAGTAGCATTTAATGCTTGTGATGTGAGAGAAAAAGTGGTTAACTCACTTGAGTTAACTTTGTTCCTCCTCTAGAGATGGTTAGAAAAAGGTGAGTTAACTCACTTTTAAACACCTTAGCCCAACCTACAAAAGTTAACTCTAAACCACTACCAAAGCACTTTTTGAGTTAACTCTGAGTTAACTAGAGTTAACTCACTTTTAACTCAGAGTTAACTCATCCAAAGAGGCACCAAGTGTTTGAGGTTTGCCTGTGAAGCTTGTAGCCTGGGCAATGATTTGCCTGTGTGGCTTATAGCTTAGGCAGTGAGTTGTTGTAGCAATGTGCCGCTGAGACTGTGGTTTAGGCACTTCAGTTGTTGGGCGGACTAGTAGTGTTATATTAGTCCTGTAGTCCCACATTCCTTCCGAGGACTTTATGTTTATTATCATGATTATGTTTAGTTGTTATTTATTATTATGTTGTGAGCATGAAATGGTTTGGCTTGCCAATGAGACCCTTTGAGGTTGAGGTCTCTTCAGCTTAGTTGTCTCTTTCTGGTTTGTGTGTTGTTTTGGGTAGCCCCTATGAGCCAGTGACTTGTTGAGGCTCACTCCCCTACAGTTCTTTTCAGGGACTACCGTGTGTTTGGCTTGCAGCGGTGTTGTGACAGACTTGTACCACAGCAGTTGTGTAGTAGTAGTGTTGTGTGAGCTTGTGCTCCCTCGGGGTATGCCCCAAGTAGTTGTACTTTTTAATTGGACATGTATTAATGTAATGGGACAATTGTACAAATTTGTGAACAGATATGAGCACATGTACTTTCTTGTGTCTTATATTCTTGTGGTTTGTCTTTTATACTCTTCCTGGACACGTGTGTGAGATATCCCTTACGAGACTTCGGTCCGTTCGCGGGAGGCAGATCTGGATATGGAGCCTTATCAGGCATAAGTACCCCGATCCGTCACATAATATGTCATCATTAAAGTCATAACATGTCATCATTAAAGTCATAATATGTCATCATCAAAATCAAAGTATGAGTGATGTTCATTGGTCATTATTAAAATACAACTTTAGAAAATTCCAAAACACACTCAACCCAACATTATATTGTGCCCTACAAACAATATTCTAGTAATCTACATTAAATCAATTAGTCCCTAAACGTTACAAAGGAAAGTGACATGAACAGGTTCTTTGATCAACTTGAACATGGGTGACATGAATAGTTACTTGATATCAATTTCTATTGGAACTAAATTATTGCAGGTGCCAAGAGGATATCCTTCCCACATTTTACTGTTGACTTGTAACTTCTCAAACTTTGAATATTAGCAGAAAATATTAAAAATCCCTATAACGAATCTTGTCCCGATGAAGCGACGTTCTAACATTAGACTAAAATGCATGGCTATATTAAAATAAATCCATTACAATGGATACAATATTGCAACATCTGTGTCTGGCAAGTTGCGAAGATAAGGAAATGATGCTTTTGCTATAGAGGACACAGGAACGCCGGGATGAAGGATATGTTCTGGGTCAATTTGTTTTGGTTGGTTGTAAAATATATTTATAAGAAAAATATTTTTAAAGATCATTTACAGGAAAACTAAAAAGTATAATTATCCATTGGTACTCATATAAATAATTTTCTTGAAATTTTTTTTAGATCTTTACTTTTTAGTAAAATAATTTTTAAAATTTTTTAAAAATTATCGAGCACAACGGTTATAGACTTTTGTGGCATTTGATAAATTTTAGTTGATGTTTATTGTTTAGAGGTTGATTAGGGGTGTTAATTGGGCCGGACTTTCAGGCGGGCCGGGCCGGCCTAGAGGCCCGAAAGTCCAGGCCGGTTTTAATCGGATTTGGGCTGAAAAAATTAGCCCGTTTAAATTTTTTAGCCCAACCCAGCCCAGAAAAAAATAGGGGCAAGCTTGGGTTTTTTGAGGCCCGGCTCAAAATTTTTATATATATATATATATTTATAAATTTTATTGAATATAAAAATTTATATTTAGAAAGTGAGTTATATTTATTTTTCCATAATAAATCTACTCAAAAATATATATTTTTATAATTAAATGTTATTATAGATATAAGTAAAATATATATTGTTTTTATAGATATATTATAGTAGATATATTAAAATTATATATATATATATAATTAATATTTTTATTATATTTTCAGACTTAACTGGGTTTTTCCTGAGCCCGGGCCTGGTCACCCATACTGGGCCTGGACCGGGCCGGAGTCGACTTTTAGAAAATCGAGCCATGACCGGACCTAGCAAGGCCCGGCCCATTGACATCCCTAAGACTGATGCAAGTTGTTGGTGTCGGTCGTCGAGTGTCGGGTGTTGGCTGATGCAAGTATAATTGTCCATTTGCCGACCATTGATGTCATTGTTGGGCGTTGGTTGGAAATCGCCACTGACACCAGCACCGCTGCCGATCGCAGGCTTTGATTATGTTGGACGTCGATCACTGACAATCGACCGTTGACCATCGCCGTCAATAGTCGATTGCCACCGGTCGCCGCCGCCCGCTGCTTGTCACTGTTGGCCATAGGACTTTGAGCGTCAATCTCCAAGTGTCAAGCACCGATTGCCGATCGTCGGCCGTCGACCGTCAAGAGTTAGGTGCAGATTATCGAGTACTAAGAATGGGAGCACTAAAATGGGAGCAGAGACTACGGTCTCCCTCAAGAAAATCTCATGTGAAACATAAATTGGGGAAAATGACTTGCAGGATCTATTTAAAGATGCCAAAAAATGATAAAATTTAGATTTCTTCGTAAATTAATTTTTTAGAGGTACCAAATAATATGAATTTTTTCTTAGAAAAGTTTTCTTACATAAAATTTTACACCGACCTTAGTTGCCCCAACAAGATTTCTCAACACATTTCGAAGAGAAAAACCACGAACAAGGGAGCTAATTAGTGCCGGATTTTGCTACTTTTCACCCTTCCCAGAGTTTGAGTTACCCAGTAAAAACGTCAGGAAAATATTGCCAGTGGAATAACTTTGAAAAAAAATTCACTATCACACTTTTTTTATCATTTTTTAAAGTAAGTTTGAGAACGGAGATTCGAACTTAGGCTATGAAGTACAGATTGGAGCGATCGTTGAGCCGTTCTCTATGTACTTATCATGTTTTCTTATTAGGGAGAATTAATTTTAGATAACTTGATATTATTTTCAGATTCTTGTCTGATTTTTTAGAAAATAAAAATCTTTACTTTTTGAGGAATTTATTTTTAGATCCATGAACATTAGCTCCTCCTATGTGCTCTTTTTCAATTTCAATTCTACCCTTATCTTATATAATTAGGTAAGTAGGTAATAAAAGTATATAAGAATAGTAGGTAAATATGTAAGTACATTACGTAACTATGTAAGTCACGTAGTTATGTAAAAGTAGTAGTAGGTAAATATGTAATTACATAGTTACATAATTATGTGTGGAGGCTATTTTCTTGCCCCCTAGGCCTGTGAGCCTCTTACGGCCCACTACGGCCCATCATGACCCAGTAGGCTGGTGTGGCCTTCAGACAGTGAGCCACATGTCCTCGGGTCAGGATCAAGGATTCCAAGCACGTTCCGGCCACCCAGACATCCAAAGGCTCCCAAGAGTGATCTCCGAACACCACACAGCCTGTTCGGACGGAGTGTGCCCCACCAAACAAGAACCTGTTCGAAACACATCATGGGCTTGTCTTCCCAGCTTTGCTTCCGAGCACCAGGGCACCGAGCAGCCTGCCCAGTAATAGAGTAGGCCCCTACTCGGATCCTTCTGACCAGAGGGTCCAGGGCAGCCCTTCGCCTACTGAAGGCAGTTATTGCAACAGCGCGACATGCGTTCCTTGGCGAAAAGGCATTAAACACACGGGATCCCAACAGACGCCTCAAAACGGACAACTACTCGCCTGGAAACCTGAACCGGCGCGCCCTTCAATCATCATGGGGGGAGATCCCATCCAGACTCTCCGTCTCCCTCGTCTATAAAAGGCACAAGTAATCTCCATGCAAAGGTACGCAACCTTCTACATACACACTCGCCCACGTGCGAAGCACACACTAGCGAACCTTCCTCTCCTACTTTCCATAGTCCTAACTGACTTAGGCATCAGAGGGTTCCCCCCGGTTCTTCAACTGGGCCCCCTGATCCTCTTTGAGTTTTGCAGGTCATCGTCCGCACCGGCGACCGTCTTCCCTCTCTTCTCTTAGTGGCGGCCCATTTGGCTCAGGCCCAAACAGGAAAACTCATCCACATTTTTGGCTCCGTCTGGGGAACGACAATAGCCATGGCTCGCGGACGATCCTCTCATCAGAATCCCGGCAGTTGGGCGACGCGATCCCATCAGTCACACGTTGACTCGCGTGGACGGGCCCCTTCAGTTGATGTCGTTGTCGCCCCTGCCGGAGCAACTGACCATGTTCCTTTCGCCGCTATGCTGGCAACAACCTAAGAAATAGCAGAGCTCCGGGGGTAGGTGCAGCAACTCGTAGGGGTTTGTCAAGGCCTCCAGGCCCTATTGGCTAGGCAACCGACCTTGACAGTTCCCCCACTGCCGGAGCAGTAGGCGGAGTCGTCACGACGACCTCCCATCCCCTTGGCGCAGCAGGAGCAGCATGCGGAGTCCCCCCGGCGGTCGCGAAGGGTCCCATCGGCATGCCTAACGCCAGAGCGACGGGACAACTTGCCCCGCCATTCCGCAGCAGCTCCATTTCCCCCGCGCTCCGTTGTCGGAGCCAACTCGCATGGGCCCAGACGCGAAGGCTCTGTGCACTCTGACCAGGAGTTGGCCAGACGCCTCCGTCGCGTCGTCGACCTCGAGCGCCGCATGGACGCAATGGTCCAAAGGGCAGAGGGTAGGACTCCAGGGGATGACGACCTGGACTTCCGCTCCCCATTCACTACGGAGATCCTGGAAGCCCGGGTCTTCCCGAAGCTTCCCTTGCCTACCATCGTGCCCTATGACGGTACTTCTAACCCGGCAGATCACATCCACTGGTTCAAGTCGCACATGGTGTTCCACGGAGCATCGGATGCGGCCAAATGTCGGGCCTTTCCGGCCACATTGAAGGAAACTGCACGGGCATGGTTCGAAGCCCTCCCTGCAGGATCCATCTCCTCCTTCCACCAGTTGAAGAAGTCCTTCCGGAACAACTTCCTAGGCGGAAGGTCGTAGCCACACACGGCGGCCTCCCTCCTGTCATTTCGACAGAAGAAGGGCGAAGCGCTTTGGGACTACGTCAAGCAGTTCCAGGCTGAAGCACTCCGCATTCCACGCCTTGACGTTCCTCTAGCTACCAGTGCCCTTATCTAGGGTACTCGCGACGGCTTCCTGCAGAGGACGCTCGGGGTTCAGTAGCTGACGACCCTCGCCGAGCTCCTCTCCACCGCCCAACGCCACGCTGCGTGCAAAGAGAGCTTGGCCTCCGGACGAGCAGAGCAAGGTGAGCAGGCGGATAAGAAGAGGCCTTCCGACAACAGTTCCGACCGCGAATGGAAGAAGGGCCGGTGCAATGGGGATTCGCCACGCCGACCACGCCCCTTCATAGAGTATACTCCCCTTACAGTGGCCCCCGAACAGATCCTGGCCGAAATCCGGAATGAGCAGTATGTTCGGTGGCCGCCCAAGATGTGCTCTAATCCTCGCAGGCGCAACCAGGACAAGTACTATCGCTTTCATCACAACCACGGCCACGACACCTCCGAATGCCGCCAACTCAAGGACGAGATCGAGTCCTTGATCAAGCGTGGCTGTCTCGGACGATACGTGTGCCACAATGAAGACTACCCAAGACGCCGAGAACGAACCCCCGAACAGCCCATCAATAATGAGCCCAATGGGCAGGAGATCAATGTGATCGCGGGAGGTTTCGGTGCAGGCGTAGAAAGCAGTCAGAGCCAACATGACTACGCTCGATAGGTGCACTTGGTGGAAAGACCCTCGGCGCCTCGGCCAAGCCCTTATCCCTCCAGTCTTGCACGCGCACTATCCGAGGAGGCCATAACCTTCTCGGACGACGACCTTGTAGGAGTTTCAACTCCACATACCGATGCTCTAGTCGTTTCGGCCACCATCAATCACTATACCGTGCGTTGGATTTTGGTGGATAATGGAAGCGCCCCGGACGTGTTGGCTTATGATTGTTGATGATGGGATTAAAAATCGACCATCTCACCCCAGTAGAATCGCCTCTGTTCGACTTCTCTGGTCTCAGTTCATCCTATGGGACGAGCACGCCTTCCGATCACCTTAGGAACGACACTAAGGAGCGTGACCAAGCTGGTGGATTTCTTGGTCATTCAAAACATGCCAGGGTACAACGCCATCCTTGGCAGAGGCCTGATTGGCCGCATTAAGGCAGTACCCTCATCTCTTCACCAGAAGATGAAGTTCCCCACTCCGTGTGGTATTGGCGAGGTGCTCGGTAGCCAACGCGAGTCTCGACGTTGCTATGTCCTCTCCCTAAGGGATAAGCAGCCTGTCGCAGATCCAGAAATTTTACCCGCACCAGCTGATCAGCCTTCCGCAAGTCGAGGAACCCCTGCCGAGGATCTACTGCCTGTACGGGTGGATGACGACCCCGAGCACGTCCTCTTCATTAGTGCATTACTCACGGAAGCCGAACAATAATGCTACAAGGCTTTCCTACTGGCCAACTTGGACGTATTCATGTGGTCGGACGATGAGCTGCCCAGCATCCCTCCAGAGGTGATGGTTCATCATCTCCATTTGGATCCAAGGGTGCCACCGGTTCAGCAAAAATGACGACCTGTCAACCATGAACGGCAGACCGTGATCTACGAGCATGTCATCAAAAGCCGAGCTGTTGGGCTCCTCTGAGAAGCCCAATATCCTAAATGGATCTCCAATGTAGTCCTCGTACGCAAAGCCAATGGCAAATGGCGTGTGTGCATAGATTACAAAGATCTCAACAAAGCAACGCCCAAGGACAACTTTCCCCTGCCACGCATTGACCAGTTAGTGGACGCCACTTCCGAGCACGAGCTCCTCAGCTTCTTGGATGCATACTCCGGTTATCACCAGATCAGCATGCACCCCCTGGATCAAGACGCCACAACGTTCGTCACCGATCTCGGCCTCTATTGTTTCACTAGGATGTCGTTCGGTTTGAAGAATACTGGTGCAACGTATCAGCGACTGATCAACAAGACGTTTGAGCAGCAGATTGGGCGCAACATGGAAGTCTACATCGATGACATGCTGGTCAAAACGCTCCCGAGCTCCGACCACATCACCGACCTCGAAGAAACTTTCACAACTTTGCGGAGGTATAACATGAAGCTCAACCCTGCAAAGTGTGCGTTCGGAGTACGCTCGGGGAAGTTCCTCGGCTTCCTCATCTCTAACCGAGGAATAGAGGCCAACCCCGAGAAGATCTGAGCCATATTAGAAATGAGTAGCCCCAAAACTGTATGTGACGTCCAACGGCTCACTGGACACCTTGCGGCGCTTAATCGCTTCATGTCCCGAGCAGTAGAACGGAGTTTTAACTTCTTCAAATTGCTGCGAGTCCCCAAAGGCGCCTCACCGCAAGGGGGACAGGTAAGGTGGACCGAGGATTGTGAAGTGGCCGTCACCGAGCTGAAGGCGTATCTTGCTGCCCCACCTGTTCTTTCAAAGCATGTGCTCGGGGGAACCTCTGTTCGTGTACCTTTCAGTCACTGAGCACTCCATCAGCACAATACTAATCAGAGAAGAGGCAACGGCACAACATCCTATTTATTATGTAAGCAGGGTTCTCCAAGAAGCTGAAAGAAGATACCCTCGAGTAGAGAAGCTTGCTCTGGCACACGTCACGGCTGCTCGGAAGCTCAGGCCAAACTTTCAGGCCCATCCGATCACAGTCCTCACCGACCAACCATTAAAGCTTATCCTTCAGCGACCAGAGGCTTCTGGTAGGCTCAACAAATGGGCCATCGAGCTCGAGGAATTCGACATCAGCTATCGGCCAAGGACGGCCATCAAGGCTCAAGCGTTAGCAGACTTCATGGCGGAATGCACCCTTCCGACTGAACAGGATCCCCCATTGGCAGACGAGCCTCCATGGGAGCTTTACGTTGATGGATCGTCCTATGTCACGGGAAGCGGGGCAGGCTAGTTCTTACCTCCCCAGAAGGTCTAGAGTTCCAGTACGTCCTGAAGTTCCACTTCGCCGCCTCCAACAATGTAGCAGAGTACGAGGCACTCCTGTCTGGGATCCGCATGGCTAGGCACCTTGGAGCACTCTGGCTACGAGTCTTCAGTGATTCTCAGCTGGTCGCCAGCCAAGTGAATGGACAATTTGAAGCCAGGGAGCCCCGTATGGCACAGTACATCCAGCAGGTCAAATGCCAAACAGAGGGCCTCCTCTACTTCGAAGTCATACATGTCCCATGAGAGCAGAATGTGCGGGCCGATGCACTCACCAGACTAGCATCCTCAGGTGACATCACCCCCTCTCGCTCCATATTCATAGAAGAGCTCGCCACACTAAGCACCGAGGTAGATGTAGCGGCTATTGAGGCGGTCCGCCAGCACCAAGCTGGATGGACTCTCTCATGGCCTATCTGCTTCGAGGAGAGCTTCCGCCCGACTAGAATGAAGCTCGCAAAATTAGGCTACGCTGCCAGAGGTTCACCATCATTGAAGGCTGACTATATCGACGGTCCCTCTCAAGACCTCTTCTGTGGTGCCTTAGTCCTACTGAGGCGACAATGGTCATCGAAGAAGTCCACGAAGGCCTGTGCGGAAGCCACTTGGGGAGCAGAACACTAGCGCGCAGCATTCTCCGAGTAGGATTCTGGTGGCCTTCTCTGAAAAACGACTACATGTCCTACGCAAGAAAGTGCCCAGAGTGTCAGAAGTTTGGGCAGCTTATCAAACAACCTACCGAGCAACTACATAACCTATTCGAACTGTTGGGTTGAGTGTGTTTTGGAATTTCCTAAAGTTGTATTTTAATGATACCAATGAACATCACTCATACTTTGATTTTGATGATGACATATTGTGATTTTGATGATGACATGTTATACATTTTATACATATCACAATAATGCTTAAACAACATTTTTTGATATTTAATATCTCATATTTTTATGATAACATCTTATACTAATGGGTTATGTGTTAAATTTTTAGGAATATCCAGATCTTGTCATAGTAGTGTCGACACACCCTTGATGGTGTCGACACTGGGTCAGAGTCCCTGAAGCTTTTTCATGAAAACAGGGTCAAGTGTGTCGACACAGTCTATGGTCGTGTCGACACTAGACCCAGTCTCCAGAAGACCCAGTTGCCTGACTGGGACAGTGTGTCGACACAGCAGTGGCAGTGTCGACACTAGACCCAGTTTCCAGAAGACCCTTTTTGCGCAATTGGGACAGTGTGTCGACACACTCAGTGGCAGTGGCACAGTGTCGAACCGGCTGAAATTTCAACTTATGATTTTTCTGGACACGTGGCCGCTTGGGGGATCAAGGGAATCTGCCTAGGTTTTTGTGCCCACGTACCCTAAGGCTTCTTATGGACATATGGGGCTATAAATACCCATGTGTTTGGCACTCCAAAGTATCCTACGCAAGACAAGGCCCATAGCATTTGGAATAAGGGAGGAAGAGCGGGAAAAAGGATCTGCATCCAGAGGAGCAGAGCAGCGCCGCCAAGGGAAGAAGAAGGAGAAGAAGAGGAGGAGCTCGTGATTGCAGTAGTGCTGGTCAAGAAGGAGACCCAGCTGAGTCTGTACTTGGTTAGAGTGTCAATTTCTCTGGAGAATCTGTGTATGTGTTCTACACAGATCTCCCAATTCTATTTGTCTCTACCATTTCTATTGTACTGAGATAGATCGTGCTAGAGGATCTATTCTCTAAGTGTGCTTGTTCTAGCAGAACTTGGATCTATTGTGATCCAGAGGGTGAGTACTTTGTACTCTGTTTTGGAGCCGTAGTGCTCTGGGTTGGAGCCGTTGTGCTCTGGTGCTTGAGCTATAGTGCTCAAGGGCTTGTGAATTTGTAGAATTCACAAGTGGTCTGTGGAGTAGGTTGTCGTGCCTATCTCCTGGATTTCTTTGAGTCGTTGCACTCAAAGAGGTCAGAGTCGTCGTGCTCTAGTTTGTACTGCACTTGTGCTAGTGGTTCCTCCGTTGTGAGGAGGTGGACGTAGGAGACACAAGTTGTGTTCTCCGAACCACCTTAAAATCTTCAGTGCACCGTGGTTTGATGTGTGGTTTGCTGTTCTAATTCACTATACTCACACACCACACTTGGATCTGATCGAATTGTGTGTTTCACTTATCTTAATTCCACTGCTCTACACACAATTTCTTAGTTCATTCGTCAAAGTCACCTATCCGATCCCCAACAACTGGTATCAGAGCAGGTCAGAGTCAATTCTATACTCTGAGGTGCTTTGGTGAATTTTCTGTATTTCAGATTTTGATCACTTACTCAAATTGATGTGTGTTTTGGTTTGATTGTCTTTGTCATGGACTCTAGAGGTTTTGTTGCTGAAGGTCATTCAATCAATAGGCCTCCATTTTTTGATGGTACTGACTATCCTTACTGGAAGAATAGGATGATGGTTTTTCTTAGAGCATAGAACTATGAAGTATGGAGAATTGTTGAAAAGGGACCAATTGAAGTCACTAGAGATGAAGATCAATGGACCAGGGAGCAGATCAGAAGGGTCACCCTGAATTACAGTGCCATGAACATGCTGCAATGTGCCATCCATCCGAAGGAGTATTCCAGAATCTCTATGTGTAAGTCTGCCAAGGAGATGTGGGATAAATTAGAATTGCTTTATGAGGGCACATCTCAGGTCAGGGAGACTAAGGCTAACATGGTAGTTTCTGATTATGAGTTGTTTATCATGAAATCTAATGAAACTATATCTGAGATGTTTGCTAGGTTCATGGTTATTATAAATGGACTTCGAGCCTTGGGTAAGGAATACTCAAATGAATAATTGGTAAGAAAAATCTTGCGTTCCTTATCTCCTATATGGCATACTAAAGCAACTGTCATTGAAGATTCAAAGGATTTATCCAAAATCACATTGGATGAACTCATTGGATCATTAATGACATATGAGTTAAACCTTAAGAGATCAGAAGAACACATACTAAAAACAAAAACCATTGCTCTTAAAGCTTCATCAAGTAATAAAGGAAAATCTAAAGAAAATTCTGAGTCTGAAAAATCTGAATCTGATCATGATAATCTTGCTTTCATCACTAGACAATTTAAGGCATTTCTGAAATCAAACAAGAAGAATTTTGGTAATAAGCAAAATGCCATGTCTAGTAAAAAGAAACATTTCTCTCATGTTGATCATAAGAAAACTGATGAAATTCCTGTGTTATAGGTGTAACAAATCTGGACATATGAAGGCTGATTGTCCAGAAGGTAAGAAGGAAAAGCACATAAACCACAAGAAAAAGTTCCACAAAAAGAAGAACAAGGTCATGGTGGCTACATGGTCAGATGATGAAAGCTCAGACTGCAATGAAGAATCCTCAAGTTTAGAAGGGAATGAAATCTGCTTCATGGCTGGAAGCAGCGAAGAACATGTAGATATATCATTTGAACTATTTACCATTGAAGATTGGCAAGAAGCATATGGTAATTTAGTTGAAAATCTTTCTGATGTTAGAAAAGAAAATAAATACTTGAAAAGAAAAATTGAAAGCATTCTTCATGATACTTCATCATCTGTAAAGATTTCTGAATTGGAAGCTCAAATTTCAAACCAAATCAAAGAAAATGATGAACTGTTGATTTTTGTTGATGATCTGAAATTGAAAATTCAAAAATTGAACAAAGAACTCATCAATTCTATCAAGAAATTTGAAGAAAAAGAAAAGGAAAATCATGAAAATTTGAATCAAATTGAAAAACTCAATCTTTGCATTAAAGAAAAAGAAGATATCATCAAGAACTTCACTCAAGGAAAGACAATTGAATGCTCTACTTGGAGTTAAGATGAATTCAAACAAATTTGGGTTAGGTTTTAAACCACAAAATTTAAAGCAAACAAAATCATCAAAAACTCCTTTAATAAAATTTGTCAAGACAAGCTCATCTGAAAACAAAGAAAAATACAAAAACAAAAAGAACCTGAGAGGTCGACACATACCCTACCTAGGTCGACACACACTATGCATAGGTCGACCTATCCCAGTCAGAGGTCGACCTACCCTTCTTATAAAAATCACAAAAACTTCAAACCAATCAATAATCATCTTTCTCATGGAAATTGGAATGTTTTCTCATCTAACAATTCAAGATGGAATAAGTCTTGGAACCAAAGGTATAATGGTAACCAATGGTTCAATCCTTATTTCTATCATTCATCTTTTCTTGCATATCAACAGCAATACATGCCAAGTTTTCCACAGTGGAACAAATCAACTAAGAGGTATAATGTTCAGAAAATTAAGAAACAAAAAGTTGAATCTTTTATTTCAAAAAACACTGTGAAGAAAAATACACAAATTGGGTTAGAAAGGATTTGTTATCTCTTCTCACTCAGGATGTTGGTACCAATCTCATGTGGGTACCAAAAACTTTTCTTGTCTAATTTGTTATGTGCAGGAAAGCCGTGCATCCAATTCCAACAACATCTGGATTCTTTACAGTGGATGCTCACGACACATGACAGGAGACAAAAATAAATTTTCATGCTTGATTGAAAAGGAAGGTGGATCAGTCACCTTTGGAGGTAAGAATAAAGGAAAAATAATTGGCAAAGGAAAAATTGGTAAGTCTTGCATTACCTTAAGTGATGATGTTTGTTTAGTTGAGGGCTTGAATTACAACTTGCTTAGCATTAGTCAATTGTGTGACAATGGTCACAAGATTCTTTTTGAACATGATTCATGCAAAATAATTGACTCCTCTTCTGAGAAAATTAAATTGATTGGAAAAAGAGAAAATAATGTCTACATGATTGATTTGTGTGATAATTCCTCTTTAAATGTTTGCTTGATTGCAAATAAAAATGACACTGCTTGGTTGTGGCACAAAAGGTGGGTCATGCAAGTTTCACAACCATTAGTAAACTCATAAGAATGAATCTTGTAAAAGGTCTCCTGAATCTTCCCAGTCATTGACAATCCTGTTTGTGGGATATGTGCTCAAGGAAAACAAACAAGAAAATCTTTTAAAGTGTTCAATGAAGTACTTACATCTAAACCACTTGAGTTGCTTCATATGGATCTTTTTGGTCCAACCAGAACTCAAAGTCTCAGTGTAATAGATATGGCTTTGTGATCATTGATGACTTTACAAGATATACTTGGGTCTTATTCTATCCCATAAAAGTGATGCATCTTCAGAATTCAGGAGATTTTACAATTCTGCCTTAGTGGGTTTATCTTTCAAACTGAATTCAATTTTGACAGATCATGGGGGTGAATTTGAAAATAAATCATTTTCTGATCTCTGTACTGAACTGAAAATTCTCCATAAGTTTTCTTCCCCTAGAACTCCAGAACAAAATGAAGTTGTAGAAAGAAAAAATAGAACTCTTGTGGAAATGGCCAGAACTATACTCATTGAAAGTAAACTGTCTAAATCTTTTGGGCAGAAGCTGTAAATACAGCTAATTTCATTTTGAATAGAGCATTGGTAAGACCAAAGATCAGAAAAAACCCTTATGAGTTGTTCAAAAATAAAAAGTCAAGTGTGTCATATTTCAAAATTTTGGTTGCAAATATTTTGTTCACAATAACAACAAAAAAAATCTTGATAAATTTGATGCAAAAAGTTTTGAATCAATCTTCTTAAGTTATTCTGAAACTTCAAGAGCTTACAGAGTTTATATTTTGAAAAATAAGACTGTGGAAGAATCTCCACATGTCATTTTTGATGAAAACTTCCAAAAGATTGACATTCCTATTTTGTGCAGAAATCCATTATGTGATGATGATGATGATTTTCTTGAACATCCATCTACAAATCTTGAAGAGCAAGAAGTACCAAATGCACATGAGGTTCTTGAATTGCCAAATTCAAGCGATTTAGGTAATCATGTTCCTGAAAATCATACAAACCCTGAGGTAATTTTTGAACCAGATTTTAAGAGACCATCCACTTGAAAGCATTGTTGGTAATTTGCAAGATGGAATAAGAACCAGATCATCTTTTCAATCTCTCATTGATGAAGATTCTTTGGCACTACTTTCTCAAATTGAACCCAAAAATGTTGATGAAGCTTTATCTTGTGAAAACTGGATAAATGCTATGCATGAAGAGCTTCATCAATTTGAAAGAAATCAAGTTTGAGATTTAGTACCAAAACCTTCAGATTTAACTTCTGTCATTGGAACAAGATAGATTTTCAGAAATAAATTGAATGAATCTGGTCAAATTGTTAGAAATAAAACTAGACTTGTTGCTCAAGGGTATAACCAAGAACTTGGTTTATGCAAGTTTTCAAATGTCTGATATCTTCATCTCATCTCTTTGTGTAAATAAAAGTCATTCTCTCTTGCAAATAAATTCCTACTTCTCAGTTGCATTGA